>CM023095.1:37954752-38554752 GCA_013103745.1 Gardenia jasminoides | reverse complement strand
TCAGTGACTGAAAATTGTGGAGAATTAAAGAGTTTGTACAGTTGGTTTAACTGTTCCTTTGTGAAGGCTGGTGTCTCAGAGTCGATTTGTTGCTTTTGAGAATCCTCGTTCAGAGTCTGCAATGCCTTGCCATCACCTCCATTTTTTCTTCTTGAAATTTGATGGTTTCCTATGTAATTTCCAGCATGTGTCCTTTGTGTGCCATGGCTTTTTACAGTGTTCATACCAGGGCTTTCTTCGTTTATTTTTATCCAAATCTATCCCCTTAGAAACCAACGCTGAACCCTCGGCTTCAGGCTCTTCCTTGGACTTAGACTTCCTCAACATCACTTTACGCCTTGATTCTTCTTTATGAACCTCAGAAAATACCTCACAAATGGAGGGTAGAGGCTTCCTGCCCGAAATATGATCTTAGACTTTATCAAGTTCTTGATTTAGTCCTGCAAGGAAGACAGAGACTCCATTGTTCTCCTTTTTCTTGTATCGAACACTGTCTGCAGGGTAGTCCCATTCATCCTCGTAACATAGATCCAATTCCTTCCATAAAGTTACCATCTGATTATAGTAGGTTGTAACATCTCTATCTCACTGTCTTGATTTCCACAATTTCGTCTTGAGATTGAAAATCTGAGATGAATTCTCTACATCGAAATACATATCCCAGACAGCATCCTTCATATCTTTGGCTGTGGGCAAAAATAAATGTGGTTTTCCTATCGCTGGTTCCATAGAGTATATTAACCAGGCGATAACTAGAGAATTCTCTGAATGCCATCTCTTCAAATTAGGATCTCTAGCGGCTGGTCATTATACTTCTCCAGTGAGGTGGCCGAGTTTACCCTTGCCATCAATAGCAAGTTTTACGGATTGGGCCTATTACAGATAAGTGGAACTGTTTAATTTGTGAATGGTTATCTGTAGAGAAGAAGAAAAGTTTGAAGCAAAGGAATCTGGAGTTTGGATAACTTCTGAAGATGAGGATGAGTCTTCTCTTGTGTGAGCAGTAGACTCCTTGGATCCAGTCATGGCTGCTCGGTAATTCGTGGAGGAATTGGTACAGAGCTGAAGCTCTGATACCCTGAAGATTTTTAGAGGGAAAAACAGAACACACCTTTTTATTTTTTTTCCACACAAAATATGTCTACAAGGTAGACATTTTTAGGGCATCTAAAATTACTATCCTATCGCAATCCTGTCACAATTTAAGGTAACAGAACCATGTTTTAGGAATAACGTAATCAGCTACTAGCCTATCTCCTATTTTAGTTAGTTTATTTAAAACTTCCTTAAGCATAGGAAACAGACTCCCTTAATCATAGGAGTCAATATCTTCGACAAAGCAAAACCTGATTGATATTTTGCATATTTTGCAGTTGAACAGCTTTATTCTGAACAGCATTCCTGTGGTGGTGATTGTGGTTTCATTTGGGATGTTCACTTTACTTGGAGGGGATTTGACACCTGCAAGGGCATTCACATCTCTCTCGTTGTTTGCGGTGCTGCGCTTTCCACTATTCATGCTTCCAAATATAATTACTCAGGTTTTTCCTCCCCTTCTGTACATTTTTGTTCTATAATTTCATGTTGAGCTAGATTGTCTTCTCCACCCTCCTATCTGTACCTGGATATTATTTTTTTAAAAAAAAATGAGTTGTTTGTACAAAGCTTTTATTCTTGTCCCTCTTCTGTTGTGTATTTGATTCCTTTGCACTTTTTGTTGGATGGACATGTCTGAGAATTCAGTTCGTATGCAAAGACAGACGCATTATTCCCCTCAATATTTTTTGTTGATGTTATCTATTTTGTTTAGTTTGGTAAAAAGCCTTATTAGTCTTTTCTTAATTGGATTCTTGATTATAAACTTTTATATTTATTCTTTTGATTAAGTTCCTGTATGTGAGGTTGGAGCCATTGATGGGTTCTTTTCTAACAAGATGGGGACTATGGTGCTTATTTTCTTTATTTTTATCGATAATAGCATGTTGCTAGTTACAAGTTGAAAATTTTATTGATAGAAAATAGTCATCAAGGCGCAACTGGATGAAGTATAGCTGGACTTCAGTTGGAAAATGTCAGAGGAAGTTGGCTGAGAATTGAGATGATTTGGTCTAATCAAGTCTTATTGTCTTCTGAATGATTGACTGGAGTGTATTTTTGAACTTCTGCCATTATAGTTGGGTTTCTTTCTTGGATCCTTTGTATAAGTAGGCAGTAAGAAGGAGATAATGTTTGGTGGAGAGGATAAATATTCTTATGCATGTTTTGTGTTTATGATTTTGCGAACTAAGAGCTGGCTTTATTTTGTTTCTCCTTTTGGTATTCTTGACAGTTTTTATAATCAAGGCATTGTTCATGATACCATTCTTAGGAATATTTTCCTGTCATTACAGGTGGTGAATGCAAATGTGTCTCTGAAACGCTTGGAGGAACTTCTGCTAGCTGAAGAGAGAATTCTTCTGCCGAACCCACCTCTTGAGCTGGAGGTTCCTGCAATCTCAATCAAGAATGGATACTTCTCCTGGGAATCAAAGGTTGGTTATGTGTGCATCTATGTATTTATGTTTTTCTGCCTTTTCTTGATAATTGTAGAGTGTGGAAGAGATTAATCATAATCCGGAAGGTATTAACTGATAGTGATGACAATCTATGCTGAGGCCTGAGAGAAACTTGGGCCTGTTTATGGATCCCATCAGAACCACCTAAATGACAGTTCTTGTCTTGGGCTCTAAAATGTACGTCTTGAGGAGGAGGTTGTGTAACTTAGTTGGAGAATCATAAGAAGTTGATGAAATTAAGTTTGCTAACTGGTCAGAATTACATAGAATGTAGAAAGAGTTTGAGAAATAAGAACACCACTGAAGTTTTGGAAACCATAACCTGATTCTCAGCTAAAGTAAGACATTATATGAGTTGTACCTTTCTAATTGACACCCCAGGTATATTGCCATTCAAATCTTTTTCTTTTTAGAAGAGTAATGCCAGAACTGTACAATTAAATTACACAAGTGATTCATCTCGACTATATTCTCGAAGATTATTACTCCAAGTACCTTTAACATCAAAAAAATGGTAAGAAAAGGGGCCCAGCAACTGATTGATAGACAAAAGTAAGGTGTACTAATTCGATCAGCTCTAAAGCAATTTCAGGTAAGCCAGTTTGATAATTTGTTTAATAACTGTGGTCAATTCCCACTTACACATAAAGGCTTCTTGCATTCCCACTTACACATAAGGGCTTCTTGCATGTAGATAAATTGCATAGTTTTCCTTTCTTTAAAAAAAAAAAAAATATATATATATATATATATATAAATCGGCTATTTGGCATAGAAACCAACCTGTCTTGCCTTTAACTGCTTCATTCATAGTTTTCCTATTAACTTCTTGAGGTAATATCTGTTTCTTAACAAATTTTTTAATTCTTAATAAAAGTGAAAGTCATATGGTGGTTAATGTTGCTTAAAAGAGTTAGAGTGCATATTTCTGTTGTTGTGTCTTTCCAATTGGCTTTCTCTAGTGCTAGATTGTTAAGCTTGCACACAGTTTTTCCTGTGAACTGATGATATGCTCAATGCATTTCCCACTGATACCAGGCAGAGAAACCTACATTGTCAAACATTAACTTGGATATACCAATTGGTAGCTTAGTAGCAATTGTTGGCAGCACAGGAGAGGGAAAGACATCACTTATCTCAGCAATGCTTGGGGAGCTTCCTCCAGCGTCTGATGCAACTACTGTTGTCCTCAGAGGAACAGTTGCTTATGTGCCCCAAATTTCTTGGATTTTCAATGCAACGGTAGGGAATTTCTTTTCATGTTTCTACTGATCTTAGTTCCTTCATGTTTCTGCTGTTTTTCTTATCCTTGTCACCATGGTTATAAAAGCAGAAAGTAATCGTGCTGAATTCAGGTTGGCTAAGGTTGCATAGACATAATTCACTGTGCTTGTTGCATCTCTAATGAGAATCAGAGGCATATTTTGTTTTTACAGGTACGAGATAACATACTGTTTGGATCTGTCTTTGAACCATCAAGATATGAAACAGCAATAGATGTGACTTCACTGCAGCATGACCTTGAACTGCTCCCCGTAAGGATATGACTTGTTGCCATACCAGTTTTTTGGTACAGTTGCTTGGTTCTTTATTGATTTGAATATTTAGTTTAGCTGCTTTGCAAATTCTACTATAGGGTGGCGATCTTACTGAAATTGGTGAGAGAGGAGTTAACATTAGTGGAGGGCAAAAGCAAAGAGTTTCCATGGCACGGGCTGTGTACTCAAATTCAGATGTGTGCATATTTGATGACCCTTTAAGTGCTTTAGATGCTCATGTGGCTCGGCAGGTAACCACTTCATAATTTAAATTAAGCTCAACATTTCACTTGAAAAGCAAAATAAAAATGGACTGTCTACTAGTCCTCAAATTCTTTTTGGCTTCAGCACAACAATGAGGTTGCTTGCATGTTCATGCATGGGGTTTGTCATCTTTGAGAATTTTAATCATCATGTTAAAACGGACTCTATTTAAAATTGGAATTTTTACTCATTTTTCTATTTTTGACAAGACACAGCTTGGAGCTTTTCCAGATCAGTTGGATCATTTGGTTTGCCATTCTGTCATTGTACCTCATAGTCATGGGTTGTTTCTTCTTAATTTACTGGAATCCTTGATCAAAACCAGTCCTTTTATATTTTCAACAGTTAGCATTATCTGTAAAGGCTTCGCTTAATTACTTCCATTGTCATGTGCTATCTTAAGTGCTGTCTAGTTAAACTCTTCCATTTTGTGTATCTTTTGTTGTATTAGGTTTTTGAAAGATGCATTAAGGGAGAACTAAGAGGAAAGACCAGAGTTCTTGTCACAAATCAGCTACATTTTCTCTCACAAGTAGATAAGATTATTTTGGTGCATGATGGTATGGTGAAAGAGGAAGGAACATTTGAAGAACTCTCAAACAATGGTCCACTGTTTCAAAGATTGATGGAAAATGCAGGGAAAATGGAAGAATATGTGGAAGAAAAAGAAACTGTTCAAAACATTGATGATAAAACTTCACAGCTTTCTGCTAATGGTGAGACCAATGAGTTGCCTGAGGATCCCACCTCCAAAACTAAACGGAAAGAAGGAAAATCAGTTCTTATCAAGCAGGAAGAACGAGAAACAGGTGTCGTTAATATTAAAGTTTTGAAAAGGTAAAATATTTTTTGAAACCTTTCACCTACATTTGAACTTCATTACGTTCACCATAAGCTGTATTGTCCTTGAGAATAAAGCATAGACAGGTTAAACTCTCATAGCCATCAAAAGACCAAAAGAAAGTTATCTTCAGAATATCTGGTTGTCAAAGGATAGTCCCAAAATGTTTGTAGTTTCTTCTTTACACCTTTTTTGGGGGCAAAATTCTTTATACTTTTTATCTGAAACCACTTTGGAATTCTTGCTTAAGTGACAGGGAAATACCTGAAAATGTGACCGTTCTGATGCTCTGCTACCAAAATCACAAAGACCATTGATCTTATTATATGTCCTCTCTTTACTGGATAGATGAGTCTTGTCACTGGAATGATTATGTCTTCATATTTCAATGAGCTTATCCACTCAAAGGCTTCCTTGAGATGTTATTTCAACATCTTAAGCCTGTCACCTTAGAATTGTTATCCATCTTCATTGGTCTTAGTATTGAGAGAACTGAAATTAAAAAGGAAAAGTGAAAAACAAAGACAATTCTAATATGATAGGCATACAAAAAATGAAAAACGAAAATGAATAAAAAAAATGAAAATGTGATTGTTCTGATCCTCCTCATATCAAGCATACAAAAATGATAACTGTATTTGCCTATTAACTAATTTTTGTGCATAGGGATAAGAGTGAGAATTTTGCTTGGGGCAGGCTCAGGCTTTTCTATAATTGACAGGTATTCTTGCTTTTCCCCCTCTGTCTTTTCACAGATACAAGGATGCTTTAGGTGGCTTGTGGGTAGTGATGATATTGTTCATGTGCTATGTCCTAACCGAAGTCCTACGAGTTTCAAGTAGCACTTGGTTAAGTTACTGGACAGATCAAGGCACTTCGCCAGCACATGGGCCTGTTTTCTATAATTTGGTCTATGCTCTTCTATCAGTTGGCCAGGTAATTTAATTGTGCTGATGCTGTCAAGATTTTGGTTTTATTCATGCATATACCACCCTTGTGTAATGTACCTGTTGTTGTTTACTTTTGCTATTTCAAAAGGATGGAGATTGATCTTTTGTGGTTTTGCATAGCAGTTAGAAAATGATGCCAAAGGAAGGAGAAATAAAAGAGGAGTAATTTATATATCTGCAATGGTTAATATTTTTTGCAATGCAGGTCTTTGTGACATTGTTGAATTCATATTGGTTGGTTATTTCAAGTCTCTATGCTGCGAGAAGGCTGCACGAAGCTATGCTTAAGTCGATACTAAGAGCTCCAATGGTCTTCTTTCAGACAAATCCTCTAGGAAGGATAATAAATAGATTTGCTAAGGATCTAGGTGATATTGATCGGAATGTTGCCCCATTTGTTAATATGTTTCTGGGACAAGTGTCACAGCTTATTTCGACTTTCGTACTAATAGGAATTGTGAGCACTATGTCCCTGTGGGTCATAATGCCCCTGCTGGTGTTGTTCTATGTGGCCTATCTTTATTATCAGGTAAATGTACTTTTCACTTTCTTACCATGTCTTACGTGAAAAGACCCCAACTGCATTAACAAACAGAAATCTGTTTTATGAACGCATCTTGGAAGAAGGAGATTCCTTTGAAGCTGATTGAGATCCAGTGTAATGAGATATATTGAGTTTATTTATTTAATTTTGTTTGTCTTCTAATCATATTTAAGGTTGTCTGCAATTTGGCTATTTGCTTTTTGAAATTTTTAATAGAATATTTTCTTTCACTTTACCTTGCATATTTCCTGGTACTGCATTCATGATTAACTAGATATCCAGGTGCTTTTTGTGTTTTAATCGGTCTCAATGTGCATTTAAAAAGGGAAGCAGATTCCATTTAAATCATAAGGTTGATTGGGGTACCTTAGACTTCAAATTTTCTAATATTTGTCAGGCAATTTATTTGTCTTCTAGCTAACGCTTGCTTGCAGGTCCACGGATGATATTTAGTGCAAAAGTTTTTCAGATCATGTTTCTTTTTAAAACTTAATCAAGTATTTTTAATGATTGCGTGAAACGAGTATTCAAGATATCCATAAAGTATACCTTGATAATGAGGAAACTGATTCATTATATAGGAATTGTTTGTCTTTTCAACCTGATATGAGCCAATTGCGTTGAATACCAAATTGTTCAATGGAACAGCTGCTTTAGTCTCTAGTATTCTCAGTGCATGCCCATTGGGTTTTCCCAAATTTTCTGGCAAGCTATGACCTGTGCGAGAACACATTGTCACACTTGACTCCTTTGGCTTAATCAGATATTAGTTTGGGTCCGTATTTCACTTGGTTTCAATTGAACGGAGAAAGGAATCTTGAAGAACATTAAAAATTAGAGAAAAGACTACTCCATAGAGCTTTAAAACTTTAGGAAAGTAAACTTAAAAATGATGTAAAACTACCATGGATAACTAACTGGAAAAGTAACCATGATATGTGTGACAGTATTGTGGGTGTGGCATATTTATTGCTTAAAGCATTTTATGTACACAGGTTTGCTTATCATAACTTAGTTAGGCTAGGCTATTTGTGATTGTTTGCTTTGGCCTCCATGTGTCATGAAATAAATGTATTCTGGAATGTATATCAATCATTACTGTTCCTTGCAGAGCACAGCCCGTGAAGTAAAGCGTCTTGATTCTGTAAGCAGATCTCCTGTGTATGCACAATTTGGGGAAGCGTTAAATGGTTTATCAACTATTCGTGCATACAAAGCTTATGATAGAATGGGAAAGATCAATGGTAACTCCATGGATAATAATATCAGGTTCACTCTTGTATCCATGAGTGGGAACCGCTGGCTTGCAATTCGCCTAGAAACATTGGGTGGGCTTATGATATGGCTTACAGCAACTTTTGCGGTTATTCAAAACGGAAGAGCTGAAAACCAAGTGGCTTTTGCCTCTACAATGGGTTTACTTCTCAGTTATGCATTGAATATTACAAGCCTGTTGACTGGTGTACTTAGATTGGCTAGTCTGGCTGAGAACAGCCTTAACGCTGTTGAAAGAGTTGGCACATATATAGAGCTTCCTTCTGAAGGTCCAGCAATTATTGAGAGCAACCGCCCTCCTCCTGGGTGGCCTTCGTCAGGATCTATTATGTTTGAGGAGGTTGTCTTACGTTACAGGCCTGAACTTCCCCCAGTTCTCCATGGTATATCATTCTATATTCCTCCAAGCGACAAGGTGGGTATAGTTGGTAGAACAGGAGCAGGGAAATCCAGCATGCTTAATGCTCTATTCCGACTTGTAGAACTGGAGAAAGGGAGAATCTTGATTGATGATTGTGATACAGGAAAGTTTGGATTGACAGATCTTCGTAAGGTCCTTGGTATTATACCACAATCTCCAGTTCTGTTCTCAGGTATGTGGAATTTAGTCCTGGAGTAGTGGAGTGGAGATGAAAACAATAGACTGAGCTATTTCTATAACTTTTCTTGTGGTTTCTATTTCTATTTGAACTTTTCTTTTCCAATCTTTTTCTTGGTGGAGGGTTTATTTGGTGGAGCACGTTGGAAATCATGTTAACCTTCACTTCTTGTGTTCTTCTATTTTATAGTGTGACTGCTAGGACATCGATTCTCTAACATCTTATGAGACTGGCAAACATTTATGGTTATACAACACTACTCTATGAATTGTAGGGCCAGAACGTTAGGTTGTTTCAAGTGTAGACACCTTGATACGTTCTCCTGTAGGTATTACTCTAGTTAGTTAAGTTCTGTTACAATTATATTTCTGATCTAATATTTGTAACTGATTAATTTCAATTATCTTGTTAAAGATTAATGCTCATGTACGTGTCCATAAACTCATGTCCTTGTTGTTTCTTCATGCACTAGGAATAGGAGACAGTATTCTTGTATTCTTCATGCAGCTGGAAGATAATTCCATCCATGAAAATCAGGGGGGTTTAAAATTATATATAATCTGTACCTAACAACGCAGGTGTAGAAGCAAACTGCAAAGTTTTAATTGAATAATGGTTCTTTAGTGCTCTCTTACTTGATACATGTCTACAACCTTTAATAAGCCCTATATCTTGACAGCTTTTGGCAATGAAAGGCATGTTGGATTCGGCATGCTCTTATTTAAGGATCTATGCTTTAGCACTGTTGTGGTGCTACTCAGCATATACAACTTAAAACCATCCTCAAATTTTTCCTTTCCTGAATTTGTTATCAAGTATATGGTTTGCACCTTTCAAGTTGACCATATTCACTTACTTTATTTCAAGATTTGATGAAAGTCAATGAACTAAGCTAATGTTGTAGTTTTGACTAGTTTTGATCGCCGTTTTATTTTCTGTAGGAACTGTTAGATTTAATCTTGATCCTTTCAACGAACACAATGATGCTGACCTTTGGGAGGCGTTGGAGAGAGCCCATTTGAAAGATGTTATTAGAAGGAGCTCTTTGGGTCTGGAAGCGGAGGTACAAACCAAACCTTTTGCACTTCTTGTTTGCAATTTGTCTGTTGGCTCTTAATATGTTAATTGATAGTTGTTAATATCTCCCTTTCGTATTTCCCCTGTGCCTAAAACAGTATTTTAGTGTTTCAAGAGACGAATTACTTGTTGAAAGGTTGAACTATGAAAAGCATCATATGTTTTATTATGGTCTAACTACTGTGTACGAAACGCAGAAAGAATAGTATCCAAGAGAATGTCCCAGAGTTTGGAGTTCAATGTGCCCTTTTTTCTGCTAACACATTGACTCCCTAACATTGAAGTTGTATTTTCTTTAACAAACTACCGTGCACATATTGTAAACTTGGACTTAGCACCACCTGTATATGTATTTAAAAGCAGAAGCAACTTTCTGCCAGAGAGAGAGAGAGAGAGAGAGAGAGAGAGAGGAAAAGAAGTAAAAGTAAGCGGGATATAATTTCATTCAGTATATCATATCTTGCGAACCAGGAGATTCATTATTTATTCCAGATACAGAAGCTTTAGTTTGCATAGTTTCCCTAATACTTTGTAATGAAGTTACTGTTGTCAGACATCCTGAGGTTTGGTAAATATCGCATTATGAAAGCGCTATGGTTAATTGTCAACACAATGAAAAGTTGACCTACAATTAGACATTGTCATGCTTATTATTTGCCATTCAATCCAATGGATGTTTCTCTTGATTTCTCCTATATTCTTGTGGCACAGAAGTTTTAGCTGATGCTTTTTGACAAGTCTCATTTTTTTCAAATTTTTGGCATACTTAGTCTTTTAACGCTCCTGGCCCACAGCTGATCTGGTGGCCAACTCTATTGGTTAATAGTACCTTAGGTAGTGGGCTACCAGTAACGTGGCTGAAGTCGTTTTGGCCCAGCATTTTGTGTTGAAAATGTTTTAAATAACCCTCTGCTAGGGGTGTTACTTGTTTTTGTGTCTGTTTGATGCTAATAAATGAGAATATAAAGATCCTTTGGGGTGATAAAATTGCCAAATAAAATGCTTTTGTGGACATTTTATTTGTAGTTCACTTAATTTGGCAATTTTCCTTTTGGCATAAGATTTGAACTAGAATGTTTTTCCAATAAAGTCTCTACATTATTTGCACCACGTGTAAAATTATGGAATGGATATTTAGAAACATGAGTTTTGGTTAGTAACTCAGAATTAGCGATTAATGATTCTGCATATTGTTTAGGAAGTGTAAAGCATGCATGCTGTGTAAAGATATTAATTGAGGTATGAGGACTTGCCGATAAACTTCTTGTTCCAATTTTGATAAGATCTGATATCTGGGATGTGATTGATAATAATGCAATAGAGTGTAGTAAGCAAAAATATCATCAAACCAAACATGATTTTATAACTAGAGGGAAAGAAGTTGAATCCAATTATTGAGGAAGAAAGAGAGAGGAATGGAAGATCAAGGAGCTCTTCAGCCTTTACCAACAAAGAATAACATGCATACATAAAAAAGACAATAAAACATCTCAACAGTGCATTCATTCCATTTTTTCATCATTCAACGTTCTAGTGAAAAGCTATCGCAATCACGTAAAAAACAGAGACTCAATATTAAGTAATTCATAAGGTAAGAGAACCTTGGTATCTATCAATTCAGTCATATTGGAACTTGGAGAACAAGAATGAAATTAACTTGGAGACTAAGCTAACAAAAAGTTAAAATTTTAGCATATAGTTCTACCCTAACATTTTTTTTATGTATCAAGGTCTCGGAGGCGGGTGAAAATTTCAGTGTTGGACAAAGGCAACTGCTTAGTCTTGCTCGGGCTTTGCTTCGCCGTGCAAAGATTCTTGTACTTGATGAAGCAACTGCAGCTGTTGATGTTAGGACTGACGCTCTTATTCAAAAGACCATAAGGGAAGAGTTTAAATCATGCACAATGCTTATTATAGCTCATCGTTTGAATACCATTATCGATTGCGACAGAATTCTTCTTCTTGAGTCTGGTCGGGTATGTATCCATCTGTTTTTCTCTTCATTTTCAAAACTATGATACTGTTTCAGGGAAAATTGAAAGAAAATCTCTGTAGAAAACATTGCAGATCTTATTCCAACAAGGGATTGTTTTCTAGTGTCTCGCATCATTTGATTCATGATTGTAGAATGTTGAATGATCAACTATAATATCCTTATTGTTCTGTGTGGTCCTTTTAGGTCCGTGAATGTGATACACCAGAGAGACTATTGCAAAATGAAGAAAGTGCATTCTCTAAGATGGTGCAGAGTACGGGGGCAGCAAATGCTGAATACCTTCGCAGTTTAGTATTTGGAGATGGGGACAACAAATTGGAGAGAGAAACTCAGCTAGATGGCCAAAGGAGATGGCTTGCCTCTTCCCGCTGGGCTGCTGCAGCACAGTTTGCTTTGGCTGTTAGCCTCACTTCATCACAGAATGACCTTGTTCAATTGGAAATTGATGATGATGACAATATTCTCAAGAAAACAAAGGATGCAGTAATAACTCTGCAAGGAGTTTTGGAGGGCAAGCATGATAAAATAATTGAAGAAACCCTTGACCAATACCAGGTTTCCCAGGAAAGATGGTGGTCGGCCCTATACAAAATGATTGAAGGTAAAAATTGCAGCTTGTTGCATTACCAGAAAAATTTCAATCAAAAAACTTTTGTGGGATTCTTTAGGTCCTAAGTTTAAATCATGGTTTCTTATATTTTTGACATGTATATTTTTGTTTTAATCTACAACCCGCATTAGGTGAAGAAGAGTATTTTTTGTGCTTGATCAGATTTTCCGTTGCATCTTCTATGATTCATGCTCTTTTTATCTCCTCAATTGAAATGCATGTATAAAATCAACTATTGCTTACTGTAATACAGTGAGAGATGGTTGCCAGCCAGTGGAAGTTAAGCATAGGCAGTCCTTTTAATCCAGCCAATGCTATTTTTATGCACACAGTCCCTCTCGATCTTGAAGGTCACGTCCAAGTTTTCTCCAGCTTTTTATTTGTTTATTTTTTTTTTTTTTTTTTTTTTCAGGTCTTGCAGTGATCGGTAGGTTGGGTCGAAGCAGGCTTCATCAGTCAGGATACGAGTTCGAGGACAAAGCAATTGATTGGGACAATGTTTCAACGTAGGCATGTTGATAGGATGATGTATGGGCTGCTTGCAATACCAGCTTCGTGTAATCTAAAGCAGTTAGTTCTCTTATTCACGTAGCAGAATTATTTCCACTGTCCGTCAGACGTTGTATGACTTGCAGGATGATAAGCACGGGAAGATGCTCAGCAATGCTGTCTGGTTCGCTGACAGTGAACTTGGAGATAAATCTGCTGGGACTAGAGTTAATAAAAAAGATTGTACCCTTACATGCAGAATAAGTAGATCTTCTCCCGGCGTGACGTCTAAAAACTGTGGTATGGACGATGGTTTCAAGGAGATACTAACTGATTTGTATGACTTGTATTTATCTAAACAAGGGATATAATCAACTTCCTCATTTAACCTCTTGAAATAGTTATTTGTCCCCCTGAAAAACAGCCTGTGCCACCATCATTAAGTGTTGGAATAGACTTTTCATCTTTCTCTGGCCGGCAGAGCTAATTATCTTGCTGAACTAGGTGAAATTATTTGGGGATTCTGATTTGTTATAGACCAGTTTGACTAGCGTAATGCTTGTTTTTCTGCCATTTTCCACATCTCAAAGATGTGCCCAGCAGAGCATGACCACATATTTGTGCGGTTGTGCTCGTGGATCACTGTATTTTACACCCCCCTCTCCCCACAAAAAAAAAAAAAAAATCCTCGACCTCAAACGTGGATTGGTTTTTTCAAACATTAAATCTGGATCGTTACATGGGTTTGTTTAAAGGCCAAATCGGGATGTTGTTCGTTTTATTTTTCAAATTACAGATGAGTTTTTTTTTTTTGGGTTCAAAAATTGTATATGGATTGAAGAGGTCGCACAAACCTCTCAATTCTTTTTCTCACCTCTCATTTTTCCTATCCTCCGTGCTATCCCTGTTCCCCTCCTCAAGCTGTCAAATTGGGTTGATGAAAGGACGTCAAACTGCATGTATGTTGGTTCTCAATCTAAAATCAATTAGGTAAAATCTTAAATACTTTTATGCTCGTTAATTTTATATGTGCTTCTACAATCGAATACTGTTCCCTTTTATTTGTTAGAGACAACCACAATAGGTCCAATTTAATTCTTTTTATATTGTTGTTTGAAAATTTATCCAAATGTCCATACGGATTCAGTGATGTCTTATTTTTGCCATATACCGCTTTTCATGTCCATACAAGGATGGTAGAACAGCAGGTTCAGCGATGTACTCGCGGCATCAACACTAACCTGATAAAAATGATAGGCTTAACAATAAAATACCTAGCTAAGTCTTAACTAGAGGTGCCAATTACAACCCATTTATATTGGTTCATCAAAACACGCCCATTAATAATTTATCCAAACCCACCCATTAATTTTAAATGGGTACCAACTTAAATTCATTTAATTGATGGGTAGTGGGTTAATTTGGTTCACCCATTTAACCCATTTAAAAAAATATATATATTTTATTCAAATTTTTACTGAGTGTTAAAGGAGATAAATTTGAATTTCTTACCTATGTAATAACAATAAAATGTCATTATTTATTATCAAACATCATGCAAAAATTTTTTAAAAAAATATATAATATTTCAAACGAGTCATAAATGAGTAGTTGGATATGCTTATACCCATTTATTAGATGAGTATAAATAGGTACCCATTTATTTAAATGGGTATAAATGGATGGATTCAATTATACCTATTACCCAATTATGACTTACCCAAATCTACCCAAATCACCCATTTTGACACCTATAGTCTTAACATATCCTAGCTTAATACTGAATACACCACAAGAATATCATTAAAGAAGATTGTGATCTGGTAGTAACCAAAGTCTTTTAAGCCATTTATTTGAATTGATCTTCTTGACATGCTGCAAAGAAAATTTTCTAACATCATTGTATTCTTTCTTAAACATTCTGATGTTTACCTCTTCCCAAATGCAATGAACAATAGCCGCTAAAAGTACCCTGTGGTGAATCTTGACGAAGGACTTACCTTTTAAAGCAGTTCCAGTCCAAAAAATTTCCTAATTTATTTGTGGCCAACTTATACAACATTTGGGTTTGAGGAAAAACCAAATACCACTGGTAAAAGGAGCAATCAAAGAACAAATGGTTATGGTCTTCAACGTGCAACCAGAGAAACTCATATTTACAATCAATCCCTACTTTGGTTGCCTATATTGAGCAAAAAGTCTCTTTTGAGTAGCCAGCCAAAAATATGAAGGCATGTCTCGGAACAGTATTTGCCCATATCATATTTGCCAAAGAAATAAAAGAGTGCCTATAGTTCTCATAGTTTTCCAAGCATTTGAAATAGTAAACTTGCGACCTTCCCACATGATTGTACCTACTTGAATTAGGCAACAAACTGGAGGGCATAGGAGAGCTAAAATCCTGAAATGGGCTGCTATGTTGAACATTATAGCTAGGCCATCTCCACTCTCCACCCAAAATAATATCACTAACTGCAGTTTTTTCGCACGACCCTGAAACAATAAGTTTTTTTCCACAACCTTGAAATCCGTATAATAGTCTTTTCTCTAGATATAAGACATTGGACCATCAGAAAGCCAGTTATCATACCATAAAGAAGTTCTGCGACTATCTCCAGTTTGATGAAGAAATAATTCAGCACAAATCTATTAGTTTGAGTAGTTTTTCTTCATGTTCAAGAGTAATCACTAGGTTGTCTAATGTTCAATGTATGCGTACTTTTAAGAATACAAGGGTAGATCTACTTTAACCAAATTGAAAATGTTTCCCTATTGAGAATGTTCCAAAACAATTTTTGGGTTGCTGCTTTATTCTGAAGTTTGAGTCTCTTTGTAAGCTCCTGTAGCACCAGATGTTAAACTATATATGTACATTTAACATGTACTACGCAGCGGAAAACTAAATGACTTACCTCTAACCATTGTTGTCAAGCACCACGTGCATCCTGTGTGCCTTCTTTTCACCATCCATTGTTGTCAAGTAGAGATTAATAACATGTCTCCTTTGTCTTTTTCCTCTTATTATCTAAAGTGTCAAAGTATGTAGGAGAAGAAAATACGTAGAAGAGAGATTTAGAGTAAGGGAGCTTCTAACCTATGCCCAACCAAAAGGCCATAGTTTGATGGAATACCACAGGCTATTTATAGGCTAGGTTAGGGACCCTTACTGGCAAATATCAACATCCCTAGGGTTTCCTTCCATCAAGAAAATCATACCATAGTTCATAACTGAAAATAATATCTTTGACTATTTGATTGATTTGATTGGTGATTTGATTGAGTGAAATATCAATCAACAGAATATACCAATCAATTACCATTAAATGAGAGATATTCAATCAATGATTGACAAAATATCAATCAATTAACCAAAATATCAATCAATCATGTGGGTCACAATAGCCTCTAAAAGAGGCAAGTCTTACATTCTCCCACTTGACCCACATGAAATAGTCAAATAACTCATGAGTGACTAGATACTTAAAATGGCCATAAATCCTTATTGTCACTCAATAAATTTAACAGTTATATAACAGTTGCTTAATTAGAAAGTGATAATATTCGAATCATGGCGGTTATATTCTTAGCACGAACACTTCCTTCCATGTATTACAATATATCACACTTCCTAATTAAGTGCTTTAAAGGAACTTTATGAATAACTTCATATAAGTTATTCAGGGTCCACCCTTATGGATCAAATAATCCTTACTTTATACATGAACAACAATGTGTACAAAATCATGTAAACATAAATGTCTTGAGTGTCTAGACAACAATAATAGTTTGAAAATAACAGCAAAATACTAGATAAACTATTGAGTTCTGTATGAGTTATTTGATCATTAACAACTTAGCCGGCAACCTTTAGTTGTTAGATCAATAATAATAACTCCTTACTGTATATTCAATAGTTATCTTTTGCTTTCTAAATGTCATTTTCAACCATTAAATACCTTATGTCGATTTACTTGCCTTGACTCCCACTCTTTCACACATACATAATGAAAGCGCATAGTCAAGTCCAATATCAATAGTGGCCAAAAATGTAACATCGACAAACTTTAGGCCAAACATTCGATGCCTGTGATATAACTTCATAGCATCTTTGAAAAATTTATATTCATTCTAATGCATGATGTGAACGTTTGCAATTGTTCACTATTATTACTTGAAAGTAATACTTATCCCTTTATTCCGTAAGAATTCTTCCATGAATGTCTTAAGATAGATTAACTATCTTTTACATTCCATTTTGTGAATACCAATGACAGAAGGGTTTCACAAATATCATAATTGAGTTGTTGAGAAAACTCTCATAGTATTACTCTCAACAACCTTGATGTATATTAATTTACTAGAAAAAATTCTTTCAAGATCAAATGAAGAATCAACAAATTAATATACTATTGAGAAGTAACAATTTAGTTTAAATTACATTCTCTTAAAGCCATGGTGACACATGCGTATATCTATTTAATAAGATATTGTAAGGATAATAATTTTTCACATTTATCTATTGTAACTCTAATAGTGAGTTACCATATATTACCTAAATAAAATCTCTTAAAACTTAATAGAGATTTTATGGTAATTAATATATCTCCTATGACACTATTCTAAAATATGGAGTCTTCTCCATTTGTACTTTATGAAAACATTATCCTTAAAATTCTTGAAGATATACAACTCAGTCACTAGAAAATTTGAATTTCTTTTTATAGATCCTCCCACTGTTTCAAAGATAGTAGGTATAGAGTGGGTTATCTTCATGTGTTCATTTGACAAGGAGTTTTTCAATTGATTGCTTATCCAAAATAATTTATATAATTATTTTGAGAAAAGCCATCAATTTTCTATATGTAGAGGAGTCAAATATGAATCCTTACCTTTTCAAACTCCATTCTTAAGTCAAAACACTCCCACTTACTTTATATTCTTAAGAAATTCAAATCTCCAGTTCTAATAATTTTGAAGTGTAAAAGCATCTAAATTTCTTGGAATTGCAATATAGTCTTGTTTCTTCTATTCAGCTTATTTATGTGAAGGCTAATTATCCTCACAAAACTGAACAATGCACATTAAACATGATTTCCATCCATACCATAATTAATATGGTGTTTAAACAATATTGGAGGAAATTGTTTAAGTATATACTTCAATCTCAAGACTTTACTCACAAGATAAAAACTGCCAATATGCTATATCTATACGTATCTCATTATTTCCTTACAGTACATCATTTAGATGTAGTCAATCAAGCATTGATTTCATTCATTAGCAATGCTTCTCAATTAAGGATTTCATAAAATGAGTATGAACAAAATAGTCCCTTTTGTTTATGCCTTCATTTTATTTTCTATCCCTTAAATTTCAAGTTTTCTTTCTCGTTTGGACACTTGCAAAGGTATCAAATATTGATCCTTTGTCAAACAAGAAAAGGGATTTTATATTTGATGAATAGTAACCCAACAATGAGATAAATAAATATCTCTCATCAAATATAGAAGGATAGAAAATAATTCACATAATTTTTCGTGTTATAATGAAACTCTTATGGCATTCATAATGATTGAGTAGTCTGCTTTACTTATGCAGTATACTTAATACACCACAGTCAATAAATCTAAAATCTTTAAAGATTTATGATTTATCAACTCTTTATATTCTCTATGGAGATATATCTCAATCTCTTATGCCAAAGTTAATGAGTTTCTCTAAGTGATAAATATATACTCGCTGCCAATATAATTATTGTGATCAAATGTTGTATATTGCTCAATTCAAAAGACTGCACTAAAAACTTTAGAATTAATAACTTTACTATTTTCAAAATATACTACTGGATAATGAGTTCCAGAATCATGTCCAATAGTAATTGATTTGAAAATAAAAAAAATTCTAAAGTAAAGAGAAAATAATGTTTTAGAGAAATTTTTTTTTAACTGAGCAATAATACACCACTTATCTATATGTGAACATATTTAGTTCCTTTGTTCACCTTCCATATGTTTCTATGTAATTAGAAACTTATTACACTGGCAATGTGAATTGATAAACCTTAATCAATTCAGCAAATATATCACAACATATAACACTTGACAATTTGAGAATTACTTTAGAGTTATTGTCTCAAGACAAGGTATCAAATTTTATTCTCTTACAAACAACATTGGTCTTTATTGTTGTTTGACTTAATGAGAACAAAATTTTCTTTATTTTGCATTTCTACCTTCATGAAACACAATTAATACTTAAGTGTCTCATATGTTTCTCTTATTTCTTAACCTCTTTGTCCTTTCTAATACACATGGTTAAAACAAGTGATTAACCATATATCTTTATGTGTATTATAAAAGGTTCATATGGATAAGAAATTCTTTATGAGAAAATCAAGAATGAAATGCTACAAAAATAACTCAATCTCAATTTAATGGGACTTAAACTAATGATATAGCAAAATTCTCATTTTCTCCAAAATAAGTTAAAGCACACTTCAATACTTAAGTGTCACAAAAGAAAGCCTTTTAAAGGTGCTAGTTAAAAGTTGCAACAATTTCTTTACGGCTTTCATGCAAGATTTAACTACAAAATAATTAGGGTTTGAACCTTACTCTATGTGAATATGAGACTGGATGAGCAAAATATTAAATTGCTCCTAATTCCCATATTCAACCTCTATATTAGCAAATATAACAAAATTATGAGAATAGTTTGTTCTCATAGAAATGCTAATTTAAAACTTGCACCCAAAACAAAGAGAATGAATTCAAAAGTCACGCTAATAAGAGTCATAAAATCATTGGAATGAAACGATGAATATAAATTATCAACCAAAAATCATAACATAGAAAAGTTATGAAGTTTTAATCTTGAATTTGAATCAACCTTATGTTAATTCAAATAATAAATTCAAACCTTCGTGTAGGCAAAGGTTGCAAAACATGCATAGAACTTACGTTCTTAATCATAAGACTAGTAATCTAAAACAATAAATTGAAGAAATAATTGTTGGGCATAGAAATATTTCTTAATTCATGTCTAATTTACTATCTTATGTCAATTAATCTCACTAAAATAATTACCTCCAAATAACTATCTTAGTGAATTAATTGCAACTTAATCTAGATGCCCTTTTTCCCATTTCTTTTCCTTTTGATCACTCAACAATATGTGAAAAGGAAATAAATTTTTTTCCTCAACCACCAATATACTTAAGATGCTGTGGCTACTCTTAAGCATATGATGTTACAAGGAAATTTATTAAAAAATGTCAACTATTCAATATGTTGACTAAAACCCATAATTTCAATCACCAACCTATATGTGATGAAAATCTTTTCACATCAAATATTTGAGATGCTGTGGCTACTCTCAAATATATGATGTAGAAGGAAAATTCTCAATATGGCATTTAGTAACCTTTCAATAGTCAAAAAACACATGCTGACTAAAAGTTCATTGAATTTCCTTTCATGCAATCACTTAATTTTATATGATTAAAAATTTTTTAGGCTCTATATTTGGGATGCTATGGCTATTCCCAAATACAGATAAAAAAAAATCTTTCTAATAGAAATTCATAAGTCAACTTATTGACTAGAAGTCCTTGATTTCAATCACTATGTCATATGTGATTAAAATTTTTCTATACACCAAATGTTTAGATCTTGTGGCTACTCTGGATACATAGTATGTTAGATTTTATAAGGACATCAAAATAGTCAAACAATCGTATGTTGACAAAGAATTTCTTAATTTCCCTTTTCATTCATTTTAATCACCAAACTTAATGTGATTAAATACTTTATGCATCAAACAATCGAGATGGGGAAAAACTTTATAAAAGAAATTTTATGAAATTCAAATATAGTCACAACTTTCTAATGTTGATATATCATAATATGAAACAAGTGACTATAATTGTTTTATTTGTTTAAATACACTACATGTTCATACAAAGTTGAATATAGAGACACAAGAAATTAAACAAAATAAATCAATGATCATAAGAAAAGTGTCTCTAAGGTTGAATCAAACCCATATTATGATTTTTTTAGAATATTAGAATCATGTGATTTATTAAGTAAAACTATGCCGATTGATTCTAATAAGACTTCAAAAATTCAATAGTCATATAAGGCCATAAACATTACTTGATCACTTGATATCAAAGTTACCATAAACAAAATCATAGTATATTAAATGGCACATGGAGCTATATATATATCTTGATGAATCTAATATAGTAAAGTATATGGTCACCGATTCTTTAGTGAATCTTTGGAATATTTATTAAGACATGTATGAACATTCAACTATGAAATTGAGAATTGTGACCATGCCAAATAATCAACATATGATATGATTCATGATAACATAAACATATGTATGGGATTTACCATTTGTTCTCAATTATTGAGACAATGAAGACTATAATATCTCAAGACTAACTAGATTTGATTCATCATAACATTATGAATCTTTATAGGTGACCTTCATCGTAAAAACCATGAATAGTTAATGTAACAACATGGTTAGAAAGGTGGCTCATACCACATGTTAAACTATATATGTACATTTAACATGATATTGTGGAAACTAAAGTGACTTACGAGAAAGTAACTTGTTGTCAAGGAATTCACCAGAATCATGCATTCATGTATGAATTCAGGACCATCCATTGTTGTCAAGTAGAGATTAATTGTGAGGACCCGAAAATTTATTTTATTTGACCTACTTATTTAATATTTTTGTTTAAATTTTCACATCGACTTTCACACAAAATAATGTTACTTATAGTCATTATTGTTTACCGAGGTGTTTATATGATTTATTTTACTTCTCAAAGTGTTATGTTTTAACTATTTTGTTTTACACGTCTAAAAATCCTAATTTGACATTTAAACCCTAGTTTGCTTTGAAAACCCTAAATTTCGACAAAACCCTAATTATATGTACAAATCAAACGTTTGTTATTTCATGAATTTTCGGTGTGAACTTGCATGCTCACGGGAGTTAATTACGGTAATTGGGAGATTAGTGGCCTTCGTAGGTGTGTTTAAGTTTTGATAGACTAAGTTAAATTGAGCATCTAAGGAGTGGGATAGTAGTGACATGTGGTGAAAATAAACTTCAATGTGACAAACAAGGTTTAGGCCATAAATCCTTCCTTGACCAAAAGTCAACAACACCATTAACTCAAGTGCACCAAAGTCAACAAAGCTAAAAAAATCTTGTTCTTTATCCTTTCCTTGGCCGGCCATCCCTCCTTGTTCCTTCCTCCATCTTCATCAACTAAACCCACCACAAGTTCACCAAGAAAATCACCACCAAGCTCTACTCAAATCACCAAGGGAGTTAGGTTGTTCTCTTTTATTCTACTTGAAGCTTCAAGACACATCAAGGAGAGGCCAAAGCTTGTATCACTCTTGTACTTTTGGAGGTAGTGGCTTCTCAACCCTAATCCCTTAGTTTTCATTAGCTTCTAATGGATTGGTTGCAGCTTTCTTTAGTTATCCTTAGTTTTCCTCTGCTTTCCTTAGCTTATTTTCGTTGGCAGCTTGTTGTTCTTGAGGATAATTTGTTGGTTTGGAAGTTAGGGTGTGCTCTATGAACTCCCACCCCATTTGATGAGGGTTTATGTAGTATACATGTGTAAAGGGTGTGTTTTGGCTGAAAGGGAAATGACTAGCTATGATTTTGAGACTTGGAAAGGAAAGTGAACAAAATTTCCAGATTTGACCTTGAAAACAGGAGACTCTTTTTACAGTTGGAAACCGACCTTCCCGTGGGAGTCTATGGCTGAAACTTGACATGATTATAGTATATAGTTAGAAGAGTATGTGTACCAAATTTGGTGTCAATCCAATGTGTATTCGATCTCCAAATGATTTACCAAAGTTGGCCCTGTGAATCTGGAAATTTACTTCGTCAGGCAGCCTGACCCATTCTGTTCTAACGGCTGGCATTTCGCGCTCGAGAGTCAAAATCAAGTGCTGTCAGCGGCATTTGAAAATAGACTTGAAGATCTTTCTAATGGTATAACCCTTGCACACTAACTCCATTCGTACGAGTTACAGTGATTCTTGAAAAATGACTGAAAATCCTGCCTGCTTTCCTGGATTTTGTCTCAGCAGTCATTGGCTCGCCGAAATTTACTTCCTTACTTTGTTACTTTGCACTTGATGTTTCTCACGACTTTTAGAGAGTTGAATTTAGTTAGCTAGGAACTGAATTGGATGGCTGGAAATTGGTTGGTATGGATGGACTCCAAGTTTTACTTTTTGTTTAGATTTTCTGTCCGAATTTGGTTTGTTTGGGCGTTGAACAGGAAACAGAATTTTACCGGCAGCAACTTTGGCTTCATTTTTCGAGTTGATCCTTTGTGATTTAGCTTTTGGCCAAAACACGAAAGTTATAGCCCTTCGTTCTAGCTTTCCAACACATCAGGAATTTCTTGATTTCGATTTGTGAGCGCTGAGTTATGTCTGTTTGAAGTGAGCCTGTCGGAAATTCTGATGGCAAAAATTTCTGAAACTGTTTCTGTGCTTTTGACCTATAAAGAGTGAATCTAGGTTGAAGTTATCTTCATAAAAGTTGTAGTCTGTTCTCTTAGCTTCGAAACGGCACCTCGTGCACTTCAATCCGACACTCGTACCATGAGTTATGGTCAAAATGGCAAAAGGTGTCAAATCTGCCTTTCACACCTTTCAGTGTGTGTTTTCCGTTTTCATTTTGCCCTCGTCCGTTTTCCGTCCAACGCCCATGTATGTGCTTCTTTTGCTATTTTAAGTGATTATAAGCATTTTTGAGAGCTTAGTTCATTGAGTATTTGCTTGTCACGTCATTTCACATTTGAAAATGACTTTTGCCAAACCTTTTAGTTGAACTCGAAAAAGTAAGTTGCTTGCACTTTCACGTCTCAGGTGCTCTATGGACGGTAAAGATCGTGTTTAACTGCCTACATTGTCTTGCTTGCGCTCAACAGTTGGTGAGTGTTCAAGTGCTTGTTGTTTTCATGCTTGGATGTCGGATTTGATGAAATTCATTTGAAAGCATGCTTATTTGACTTGGTGGCGTGTACTTTATCGCTTCGCTTGAATTTGCTTGAGTTGAAGTCGTTAAGTGCTTGTACTTGTGCTTGTTCTTGGCTGGATAAGACCAAACGGTTGCATGTACCACACTCGAGTGAGTGGGAGGTGCCTCTCCTCCCGGTTTGTTCGGGTTCTAGTTAAGTCGATTGGAGCGTAGTCTCGTCGACTCATTTACCAAGCGGTAGTATGTACCACGTTCTATGGGGTGGGAGGTGCAGCTCATCCGACTTGGTTTGATGTTAATTGCGGTAGTATGTACCACGCTCTATGGAGCGGGAGGTGCCGCTTCATCCGACTTGGTTTGATGTTGATACTATTTTGACGAGTGGGCCCAGTACAGGGGGTGTAAGTAGACGGGTGAGAGTAAAGTGATTTCTACGGTCGGTGAGATAGTGGTTGTGGTGTCAACATGCTGCTGAAAATACGACTTGGGACCGACTGGGCGTGAAAATCGCAGAAAGATTGAGCGACACGTATCCTTTATAGTGATTACTTTATAATATCTTGTATGATTCCCAAGTTTTCTACTATTATTTGTTCAAAATTGTTATCGCTTTAACTGCTTGTGCATGCATTCTTGACCTCAGGGCTTTGCTCACCCCATAAGTTTTGTTTTCCAATGTGTCGGAAGTGGGGCATGAGAATCGAGGAACCTAGTACTGTGGGATTACCTCTTAGTAATTTTGTAGGATTTCCTCTTTTGTATAAGATTGAACTATTTGGATGATTTTGACGGTTTTTGGTATTTTGGAGTTTTATCAATGTCTCTTTGATGAAATGTCGGTGGTTTGTGTTTTGGGTGAATTTGTCAGCGATTTTAAATACCTTTTAGCGAAGGTTTCATAAAGGAATGTTTGAGTCCTGGCGAGAGTTGGGCAGGCGGTCCGCTTACCCCTCTGGTTCGCCTTAGGGGAAGTGGGGCTGTCACATTAATACCATGTCTCCTTTGTCTTCTTCCTCTTATTATCTAAAGTGTCAAAGTATGTAGGAGAAGAAAATACGTAGAAGAGAGATTTAGAATAAGGGAGCTTCTAACCTATGCCCAACCAAAAGGCCATAGTTTGATGGAATACCACAGGCTATTTATAGGCTAGATTAGGGACCCTTACTGGCAAATATCAACATCCCTAGGGTTTCCTTCCATCAAGAAAATCATACCATAGTTCATAACTGAAAATAATATCTTTGACTATTTGATTGATTTGATTGGTGATTTGATTGAGTGAAATATCAATCAACAAAATATACCAATCAATTACCATTAAATGAGAGATATTCAATCAATGATTGACAAAATATCAATCAATTAACCAAAATATCAATCAATCATGTGGGTCACAATAGCCTCTAAAAGAGGCAAGTCTTACACCAGAATGTTTAAGATCAATGCTTTTCCAGAGGAAACATCCATAACACTTTCTACTTGCTTAATGACCTTTTTTGGAAGTATAACAATGCTAGACCAACAAACCAGGATGGAGAACGAAACAGAGTTGATCGATTGAATTCTACCCGCACAAGAGGTGTATTTGTTAGATTGCGATTTAATTCTGCTCGTTATCTTTTCAACCGAAGGGGTCCAATCACTAGCTCCTAATTTACTGCTTATAAGGGGAAAAACTTACTCAAATCCCAAACTTTTGTAGGATGGATCTTTTATCTTCATCCTCGACTTCGGGAAAAAATATTGAGCTTTTAGAAGCATATAGAATTAGACAAGAAATTTCAAAAAATAATAAAATAGCTTGTATCAAGATGTTGACAGTCTTTTGATTACCGTGACAAAAAATCATCATGTTATCAGTAAAATACAGATGGATTAATTCCTCCTTTTCACATCTCCTGTGATATTGAACCTTCGATGAAAAGTTGTAGCCTTCAGAATCCCATCATGGACCTTCGTGACAATCGCAAACAAGTAGGGTTACATGAGATTACCTTGCCTCAGCCCTCTAGAAGAAGTAGCATAACCATTAATTTCTGCATTTATATTTACTAGTACTTTGCTAGCAATATTTTATGTTCTTTGCAGTTGATTTTATCATCTCAATATATAGTATCATAAAAATTCAAATAATTT
This sequence comes from Gardenia jasminoides, assembly GCA_013103745.1. NCBI lineage: Eukaryota > Viridiplantae > Streptophyta > Magnoliopsida > Gentianales > Rubiaceae > Gardenia > Gardenia jasminoides. The sequence goes on along the minus strand of CM023095.1, from coordinate 38,528,838 downwards.
TTATAATTTTGATTGTCAACTTCACACACTAAAATATCTTTTATTTTTGTTTTCTTTTGATTGTACCATTACATTGATACTATCATGTCCTATACCTTCAAAAAAAAAAAATAATCATGTCGTACTAAAATTATTCAACATTTTTAATACCATTACATTAAAACTACAATATCACAGAGTTTTACATACAAATTAATATTGTTTAGCTAGAAAAATGAATTTAGACGTTGAGTGTGAGCGTAACAAATATATATATTAGTAACATAAAAGGTTAAATTGTAACATCAATTTCTAAACGGGCATTAGAGTAAATGAATATATTTATATTAATTATGTAAATCCAACTCAACTATCATATTGTATATTTATCCCAATCCCGTCTTCTTCCTAACTCCAACAAAACTAACTTTGTAATCGAAGTAACAATTAGAACCATCAACCTATAACTCTTGAAAAAAAAAAGATTTGACTAAATTACTAAAGACTTTAACATAAATATCAATATCTCAGGAAAGATGCCAATATCAATATCATTCTTTACTTATGGGTTTCTCTTTTCTTCTTTTTTTATTTTTGGCTTGTAGACACCAAATTTTTCATTGTTTTATGTATTTATTCATTCTAATTTCATTTTTGTTATGGATTTTCATTTATTCATTTAATTCTATCCTCATTGTTACAATTATGGTTTTTACTAGGTAAATTACAATTATTTATTTATTTTATTTTAGTTTTGTTTTTGTAGATTCTATAAAAAAAAAAAAGAGAGAAGAAAAAGAAAGAAACCAAACAACCCATTTGTTTTAATCCCAAAACCCAACATTAAACCCAAACAATAGCCCAACAGAAGGAAAAGAAAATAGCCCAAACAAAAGAAACAAAAGCCCAAGTTTAGGCCCGCTTGTTCTAAAAAAAAAAAAAAAAAATCTCTTGCTCGCGCGCTCGTCTTCTTCACCATACCAGTACAGATTTTGTACTAAAACCATGGCTTCCCACTCGTTTTTTTTCCTTTTTTTTTTCATTTCCCCTCTAAAATCTTCATACAAGCCAACTGGCAATTGAAATCTTATCTGGTAACACTAAATATCATCCAATAACATCAAACATTCTCATCAAGGGTTGAAAGAGACACACATCATCATATTTGATGAAGGTTTAATCCCATCCTTCAATGGTAGGTTTTCAAAAGCCATATAAAGGAAGCTTAGAGGAGAGAGGGGCGGCAGAGAGGGAATAGAAATGCAAGGAAAAGAAAAGATCAAAAACTCATTTTTTCTCTCCGTCCAAAAGTCTAAGAAAGAAAAGCAGGAAGAATAGAAGAAAGAAAAAAAAAAAGAAAGAAAGAGAGAAAGGGAGCCAACTGAAAAGGAGGAACTCATAGCATCCAACGTCGTCGGAACAGAGATCATCACCACAGCTTTAAGCCGTGAACATCACTGTAAGAATTTCCCAACCTTCTTTGCTTCGGTTATTAAAAAAAAAAAAGAGGTTGCATTACGGGTTGTCTTGTTTTATAGTTTCTATGTTTAGCAATCATAAAAACTGAATGCCAGTGATTAGGTTTAGATTAAAATCTTGTTTGCTGAAAATTTTGGGTGGGATTAGTTCTAAATAGTTTGCAAACGTTCATCTTTATGTGATGCCTTTAACATGTTTGATGAAATGCCAAAGTGAAGTTGGATCATAGGAACGGGTCTTATGAATTTCCATGTGAGGGATAGCTCTATTCATTGGAAAAAATGAGTGGGAGTAAAAAGAAAAAAGAAAAAAAAAGAAAAAAATTATCAGAAAAAAGGAAAGAATAATGATATGTTTGTTTTTTGCATTTTGTTTCTTTGTGCTGTATTTGCGTCCATGTTTATGTTATAAGCATATTTGGAACAAGGAGAAGAATAGATTTGTGTAAAATTTTATTCAAAAAACTGCAAAAAATGAGCTTCTGGCGAACATCCACCCATTTTGGCCGAAATTTTCTAGAATCCAGCCAAAGGTGGCCGGAGATATCCAAGGCTATTTTATGGGTTGTTTGATCTTGGGCTAGTTCTTATTTTTGTCTGGGTTTTCGGTTGGGCTATAGTTATTGTTGCTTGGATTTTTGCATTAGATTTGTGCTTAATTTATCTGGTTCGTTTGGGTTTAGTATTGAACTTTGTTTAATTGTGTTTGGATTTTTGAACGGGCCTTTTTGCTTAATTTATCTGGGCTTTACATTTGGTTTTTGTTTAATTTCGTGTGGGCCGAAGAAGTGTTGGCCCAATTCTTTAAAAATATTCCAGCACACTCTCTGGTCCGTTAAAAAAATAATTTATATATTGACCCTACTTTTTCAACTAATTTCATTCAGGTTCGAAAACCTTTTGATTTCTTTCACTTAAGTCCCTATTTTAATTATATTTTGACCCCTTAACTTTATTTTCATCCAATTTTGAGCCCCTAATTTTTGGAAAATTGTGTTTAGACCTAAAAGTTTAAAAATATTTTTAATTAAACCCCTAATAGAATGTTGATTTTGCAATTATGAGTGTTTCCTTTCTTTAATTGTTTTTTAAAACCTTTATAGTGCATTTCATTTGCCTTTGAAATTCTTTGAAGTCTTTTTTTTTTCATTTTCTAATATGTTAAAATATCTTAATTTACTTTGCTAGTTATTATTTGCTTTAAATTTAGTGAGTTTCATTTATGAATCACAATTTGACATTTCATGATTAATTGTCAAATAAATTGGTGCATTAACCTCTTTGTTGACTATGAGTAATAGATTGGTCCCTGTCTCCCCATTAAGTCATCATTTCAAAAGGGAGGTAATTCTGACACCTTTAAATCCCAATTATGTGCTCCTATGTGAACCAATGTGCTTATATGTGTTATATGTTTAATTTATTATATTTCTTTATATTTTATTTATTTATTTATTTATTTGTTCTAAATTTTCATTAATTTATGTAATTCAAGTTATGTAATTATTTAAAAGGGGTACTCGAATACCCGAATTGTAATTGATAGGCTTTAATTTTCCTAACATTGTAAATTAGATAGGAAATGTAATCGATAGGTTAGATAGGCTTATATTCTTGCATTTTCCCCATTTAGGTTGTAGTTAGGATCCCTAATGCAATAGATAGGGTTTATGTGTTTTTATATGCTTATGTGTTTATGTGCTTATGTGTTTACCTGCTTTCCTTAGGATTTTACATCTAGATATTATACTTATGTGTTTTGTGCCCTATGTGTTCTTATGTGTTTATTTATTTTATGCTTTATGAGTTTTATTTTGAATAATGTATGACGTCACCACACTAGTCCAACGCCAGTTGTGGTTACTTCAATTTCACACTAGTCCAACGCTAGTTGTGACTCGTAGAAAAGGGCTAGTCCAATGCTAGACCCCCAAGTTTCACATGCTCTAGATTCACTATTGTGTGTCATTTATATCATTTAATGCATATTTTTTATTTTTTAGGACTTCTTTAATCATTTGCATGTTAATCCCTGTACTATATCCCCTAATCCCTTTATGTGCATAAATCATGACATTTAGAATTGCATTTCATGTAATAATTCAGAAATTAGGTAGTTCAATTGCTTGGGTAGGTTAGGTAGAGTTACCCGCGAGTATGGCTCTTTAGCCTTAGCACGCCATCACCCCCTCTATAAGAAGGAAAAATAAGTCACGAATATTTCGTCCCCTGCACCTATTATGATGTTATTCCCTTTTCCTTGATCACTTATATGTACGTATTTATTATTATTTTCACAATTCTTGAGTCTCATTTTTTGCATATTCGTGTCCTCTTCAAGGCTTTATTATTTGGGCTTCACAATTAATGTGATTGGCACCAATTCAACCTTGAAGAGACATATTGATTCCCCCAATACCCCCTTTTAGATTTAGATTTGCATCCATGTAGAAACATCCAAATATGATAAGTTTAAGGGTTATATTAGGAAAATTTTGACTAAATCTCACAACTAGCTTAGACTAGGTTGAAAGGGTGCCTTTGATTCAAGCCGATTGTACCTTTGCCTTCCCTTTCTTCAACCGTAACTCCCGAACATTTTTCTCTTGTTTTCAAAGACTTGGAGTCGTCTAAAAAGGGTTTATTTTATTTTCTAAAAACCTTTTTTTATGGTGACTTGGTACACCAAAATTCAATACCAAGTGGCGACTCCATTTTTTGTGAAAACCCTTTTTAGATTATTTTTGAGCCTAAAATTGTCACAATTTCCAAAACCCCTATTAGGCTCTTTTTCATTTATTTTGCTAAAATTCAAAACATATATTTTGAAACACTTTTTTCAATTATTTTTCTTAAAAAATGGGGCATGACATGGCTTATGACAGCCCCACTTCTCCCTAGGGCGTACTCTAAGGTATCCGTGGACAGCCTGCCTAACTCTCGCCAGGACTCACTCACATAAATATCGGTAAAATACCAACTAACATTCCAAACACAAATCTAACCCGACAATAAATTTACAAATACATTACACCATTCTTACAATCCCCACATTACATAAAATACTTATCAAACGTTCAAATTCTCATAATACAAAAGCTCTAAAAATCACAATCCAAGTTTGTCATACCAATACAAAAGCAAACCCTAACTCTAAAGGTTGGCTCCTTCACTTGGGTTCTCAGTCCCTGTTAAGGAAAAAAAATTGGAAAGAGTGAGCTAAAGAGCCCAGTGAGTTCCAAAAAGGCTTGCAATTCACGTAAAACAGTTCAAATCATGCTTCAAGTATACAATTTAAATCAAGTAGATAGACACTTAAATGGGTATTGCTCGTATAAACTACTCGAGGGACATTGCCCATCAAAGTAGACCAGTCAAGGGACTTCGCCCAGCGACATCACAAACTAGTCGAGGGTACTCAGCCTACGACGTCACTTTATTTCATTGAAACTAGTCGAGGGTATTCACCCTACGATGTCACATACTAGTCGAGGGATTTCGCCCAATGACGTCACAATACTTCTCTGAAACTACTCGAGGGACTTCGCCCAATGAAGTAGACTAGTCGAGGGACTTCACCCAACGACATCACAATATTTCACTGAAACTAGTTGAGGAATTTTGCCCAACGATGTCACAATAATTCACTGAAACTAGTTGAGGGACTTCTCCCAACGACGTCACATTAGTCACAAGATAGTACACTGTTCTTTTAATTCCCGAAATCACACGAAAAGGAGTAAACACTCATATGGTAGTTCAAATCTTTTAAATATTCCAAAATCATTTCCTTCTAAATGCTAGCAAATCATTTCTTTGCTAACAATAGCAAGATCTTCATTTGAAAAGGAGTTGGAACACTCACATATCCTTCATAAATTATTTCACTTGTAAAAGCATTTTACTTGGAAATAGTGGTAAATCATATCTTTGCAAATATGAGTCGAGCAAATTATTTCACAAGTCATTTTCACATAGTAGTAAAATATTTGATTTATAAACGAATTGGAATACTCACACTTATAGAACACTGCAAAACACTTTCCCAATTTCTTTTATTTCAAATAAAGGTAAGTGCGATGGAGTACACACTACCCCATTTAACGACTTAAAAATTCAAAATCACTTCAAATCACTTGACCAATACACTTCGAATGATATTCACAAAACACATAACATACATTGAAACTCACCACAGTAGTAAAGTTCGTTTTCCAAGGTGGGATCTGGTTCAAATCCTTCCACACCTCCTATTATCACGAAAAAGGAAGAAATGAGTTTCGCCTTACACACTGAAACTAAACTCAAATAATTTATTCATTTGTCTTATTAAAGCTCTTTACAAAATTCCCTTAACTCTGCTCAATGAAGAGTAATCACTCGAGTCAAAACTCATTTTTTTCAAGATTCCATTTTCAAATCAAAATTTTACATAAACAAACAAATCTATCGATACACTCCATTTAGGTGATTTCTAATTTCTTAGCACTTTGAAATAAAGTGAGGTTTTTCACCCTCAAATCATTCATTTGATCTCACCCTTAACACTGCACTTTAAACCATCATTCTAACACACTTTTCAAACAGTTTTCACTAGTTTTCAAGACACAAAATTCATGAAAATTAGTTAAAGTATCTCAAATCCTCAAATTCATCCAAAATAGCACTTTTCGCTGAAAGCTTAGTGAAATTAAATTTCTCACCACAGAAGTTCAAGTTTTTTTAACTTTTTTAGAACATTTTCTCATAAACAAACATAATACATATACATTTAAGCAAAATCTCATCATTGAACATCACAGAAATTCGAAATCACATTTTAAAATTACCAAGCATGGTTCGGCCATCACTTATCACTTTCCTTCAATATTTTCAACTACAAAATCTATTTTCTAACCATAGAATAAACTCATTTCACATATATCAAACACACCCACAATCAGGTCCTCAAGTCCGCTACCTAAAAGCCCCCTCCAGTCCGCTACCTAAGTTTGGAATTCAAGAGCCCAACTCAAATGCTCCATACATAAGCATTCTTATCATAATAATCCATGGATCTACAATATTTAACACTAATCAAGTTAGATCTAAAAGGTTTAAGTCTTATACCTTCAGATCTTTCTAGATCTAACAAGATCAACCAAGATCTTGTGAACTTCTCTCAAGAATGATACTCCCAAGCATAGAAACTCCAAAAGCTCCAACCTTAGCCCACGATCCACTTGATTTGATGATGATTTCCGTCTCCAAACTCAAGAACAAGAAGTTGGCAAACCCAAGAAGCTTTCTTCCCTTTCCTTTTCTCTCTCTCTCTCTCACGAACCACTCCCCCAATCTCTCTTTCTCATGGCTGCCAAGGGAAGAAGAAGACACAAGAGATGTTGCTTCAATGGAGTCTTTAAACTTCAAAGGTTGGAAGATGAAGAGATGAGCAAGAAACCCTCAAACTCTCTCTCTAATATCTCACTCTTTTCGGCCCTCTCTCTCTCTTTCTCCCTCTCTTATGGCAGCTTCAAGAAGGTAGAGGAATGTCTTCAATGGAGACTTGAAGCTTCAAGAAGTTTGAGGAAGAAGAAGTTGAAGAAGTAAAGTTGCAATCTTTCTCTCCTTTCTCTCTCTCAACTCACGGCCCCCCTCTCTCTCTAAGATCTCAATTTGCAGCTGAAAATGAAGAGGCATGAAGCAAGAAAGATGGCTTTTTAAGGGACAAAAAGTTGCGTTTTCCCCAATTTAAGGAAAAGTGGTCAAACGACCACTTTTTGTCGCGTCGCGCGCGACACTCTAACTTTTACTATTTTGTCTCATTCCGACACTGTCCAACTTTAAATATATCTCTGTAATATCTCTACATATGCTTGGTTTTCTCTTAAAGTCACTAATCACACTTCGGAACAATAATTAGCGCTTAAACGGGCCGAAAACGCACACCGGCAAATAATTCTCAAAAAATTGTCTAAATTAGAAAATAATTACTCAAAACATAAATTCACTCATATTTCAATAAATAAACACAATACAAATATTATTTTGCATTTTAAAAATAAATTTGAATTTTGAGGTCCTCACATGGCTAACTAAAATAAGTCGTTATAGTAGAACTATAGAGTGAGATAGTCAGATCAATTTATATGAAATATATGAATAGTTTTTATTTATTTCTTTCTACTTGAGTTGGTGGCTTGAACTTTCATAATAAAACTTAAGTCTTGCATTTATGTTTGCATTTTGTCATTATATAATGTGAATTGAATTTGTTAATGATGTGTGAAATTGTTCAATATTAAATCAAAAGCATGTTCTTAAAATTGAATGGATGTGAAGTTTTTGTATATGATTCTTTGCATTCCTTTTTAGTGTTGTTTCATTAATAATGGGATATAAATGATCCACCGTATTTTAATTGATTCTTTAATCTTATTCATTCTTGTAAATTGAAATTTTGTTTGGAGATAGTTGTACGTCTTTTTGTTTTATATGACCTGAGAGCACTTTTTTGGGTAAAAGTAATGATATTTGTATTAAATAAGATACCAATATAAAACAAAATTTGAGGTGGATTGCAAGGGTGATCAAAGTGTTTATATTTATATATTTTATCATAATGACTGTAATTATTTATAATAATTTACATTCAACATTATATTGTGTAACTGTTACCATAACTAAAATACAAAAGATACCATTATTGGACTAGTAACAACCACTATTTATCATAATCTAAATTTAGTGCCATATTTTTGCACTGGCTACCACAATTGAAATACAATAAGTTTAATTATTGAATGAAGGGTAATTTGGATAGAATAAAAACTAAGATAACCTTCTTACCTACACTTTAAATTGTCGAAATTCATGGTGCTTTTATATAGGTTATATAGCACAATTTTAGATTTTCTTGTTTCCAATTTAATACCAACATTTTAGTTTTAAAGGTGTCATAGCTTTTTGTGTATTGATTTTTCATTGGGTGCAATATAAAAAATTCTCCCCATTTTGAATCTATATAATTCATCCAAGCAATGTTTCTCAAGTCATTTTATTATTTATAATTTTAAAATATTTTTCTTTCTAAATCCATATGGTATAATACAACACAGTGACCCTAATAATCAACCATTATTTTCCTCTAAACCAATATATATGATACAATGAATTTGGTCAGAAATTCATAATGAATCTTTAATCTACAATTAAGATTGTATAAAACTTTAACCACAAATTAAGAAGGATATAATTGGAATAATAGAAACTAAGATCATAACAATGCTTATACTTATATTTTAAAATACCAAAACTCATGATACTTTTATATAGTGTATAGATGTATAGATTTATATACTGTATAGATTGAAAATTTTGTTGTTGTGATGGAGTCGTTGATCCAACTAATGAACACATATCTGGGAGTCCCATAAGCGCCAACTTTTTGAAGATGAAGCTGTATTTAACTATGTCATATGCTTTCCACAAATCAGCTTTGATAGTGCAGCGACAACTTACAGTTTTCCTGTGATAATTCCTTGAATGTTCTTGTGCAAATAAGAGACACAAAAAAGTGATGGACCTAGGATTTTGATCTAGAAGGTGATATGATAACAAAAAATTCAATAGCAAATAAAGCATACTAAATATGAAAATGAAATTTCAACAAGGTATAATAAAATAAGAAATTTTAAAAATAAAGATCAGGTATTAAAAAAATGTGAAAATTATTTTCTATATCATTCTATTTACTATCAATCTGAGGTGCTCAAAACTGTGGTTAAAGTTTCTTCAATTTGTATGATAGTTAGATTTTTTTTCCCTCTGTCTTTAATTTCCTATGTAACATATACAGTGTTAACTTATTGCTATTCTAAAGTTATAGTAATCAAGAAAAGTAATGGTTGATTTGTTATAAGAAATTTGATTAAAAGAAAATTTAACATTTTTGTAATTGTTATTCAGAAATAGTACTAATCATTGAGTAATAAAGATACTAATTGCATACTTTTATAAGAAAACTAATTGTTAGTTTGGTATAGGACAAATTATCAAAAGAAATCAAACAAAATATCAAAAAGATCTGCCAATAATTATGTTTAGGAAGGGCGAAGCAATATAATGTTAGTAGACAACTAAAGTTATAGGGGTCGGGGGTAGCTGTCCTGCCCGCTCCCCCCTCTTCCAATGGTGTCCACCTCTGCATTTATGACGAAGCCAATTTACTTTAATTAGACCCAGCTTAGTGGGGGGAAAAGAATAAGATGCATTGATGATAACCTACAAAGCGAGCTTTATGAATAGAGACACGAGATGGATTTGTGAACAATAGGCAGTCCGTTCTAATGACAATAGAGGATGAGCCTGGACAGTATTGAAAATAAAACAGAAGGTACAGAAGATATGGAAAATAAAAAGGTATAGAAAATAAATTTGCTAGTGTTATAAAACTAATGCTAATATCAAGTAGAGAGAGAAGTAGAGTAGAGAAGTAGAGAAAGTAGAGAGAGAAATCAAATGAACTTTTATTCATTCTTATGAAATTTACAAAGGGTGAACCCCTCTTTATAGGAGAAGATATGAAGAGTTCAAATTACATTTGAATTCTTATACATCTTCTCGTAAGACGTGAAGAGACAAAGATAGAGATAAGAATAGAGATAAGGATAGAGATGATATCTTCTCGATAATCATGTCATGATAATCTTATCATCTCGTAGAACATGTCAGCTCCGTCCTCATCAAGGAGATATTGATAAAGTGACAGACATCCACAATGAAATAATTATTTCATAACACTCCCCCTTGGATGTCTATTACACAAAGAATGTGCCTTGTTAAAAACCTTACTAGGAAAAAACCCTGTGGGAGAAAACCCTAGTGAAGGAAAAAAGAGTACACTATTCTTGTATATTTATTTCTCCCCCTGATCCGAAACATCATTTGAAATCCTTCAACCGGCGCATTCCAATATTTTTCACCAACTTTTCAAATGTTGCAGTCGTCAATGCCTTGGTAAATAAATCTGCCAAATTATTGTCTGATCATATTTGTTGCACATCAATTTTACCATTCTTTTACAAATCATGAGTAAAGAAGAATTTTGGTGAAATATGTTTCGTCCTATCTCCTTTAATATATCCCCCTTTCAATTGAGCTATACAAGTTGCATTATCTTCATATAATGTAATTGAAGGATTTTCTTTTTCAGATGATAACCCACAATTCTTCCGGATATAATGAGCCATTGATTTTAGCCAAACACATTCTCGACCAGTGTCATGAACTGCTAACACTTCAGCATGATTCAAAGAAGTGGTAGTCATTGACTGCTTTGTAGATCTCCATGACATGGTTGTGTGATGACCCCACCCCCTAAGGCGAACCAAAAGGTATGGCGGGCCGCCTGCCCAACTCTCGCCGGGACTCACTACAGTTCCTCAATTCAATTTTGAATGATTACTTCTCATAACAAAATAACTTTAATATCCTCCAGTCAAATGGAATATTTAAACCCCAAAACTTCCTTAGTGAACCACAACTATCCAAACTATATTTTCAGATACAAAAGTTTATCTATTCAGAATTCCATAAGTACAATTCAAAATACAAGGATTACATCAAAATACAAGCTTAAGTCTTCAAACCAAACGACCTAGTGCGATTCTTGAAGGCTCTCGTTCTCAAACCCTGCTAAGGAAAACAAATCTTATGGGGTGAGCAAAGCTTAGTGAGGCCAAGAAAACATGCACAGGCAAATCAAAGCAGTTACATAAATTAATGAAGCAGTAAAAGAGCCAAACAGTTAATAAAACATTTAAACAACACAATTTGAAGGATATAGTTGGCCGGTTCCACATTTCCATAATTCTCTGCAATTATTTTCTTCACCAGCATCAATTCAAGCCACAAGTTGACACTCCGTCAACCACTCACTCTCACAGTCCATATTCACCACTTTTATCCCTCTCCCGTCTACTTACACCCCCTTGACCGGGCCTGAACTCCTAAATTTAAACAGTGATTGGCAACCCACTATGAGTATGCCAAGTCGGCGGACTCATTCCAATCGACGTGGTTTAAACAGTAATAACCCATGATTCACCCATCCCTTGCCCTGGCCCCTGTTGCCGGACAAGGTGAAGGGATTCCCAATGGGGTTTAGGCTTCCCCACAGTTATAAATAAAACAATCAGTTCAAGCAACTCAAGTAGTCATTCAGTTAACATTTTAAACAGTTGAACTCACTTAGAGGCAATTCAGAAAGGTGAGCGCGATAAAGTATATGCTCACCGAGGCACACAGGCATGCTTTCAATTTATTTACATTAGTTAACATGCACTTGAACACTCACCAATAGTCGAAAGTAAGTGAGAGCAATTCAAGAGATCAAACAAGGTTCTCGGTGTCCATGTGATCACCTGAGAGATGCACAATCAAAATTACCTAAGTATGCATTCAAGGTCAATTTTAAAACAGTTAAGCTTTTTCGATTCCAAATTAAGAGGAATATCATGTAATTGGAAAAATCTATTTTTTTCAAATTTGGAATGGTGTACAAATACTCAAAAAGTTACGCCTGAAAACTAGGAAATGTTTCCAAGACATTTCTAAGCTTTCGTCACTTTCTTAGAAGAATTTTCAGTTTTGTGCAGTATTCTTTGAAAAATCATAACTTGAGTTATATAAGTCCGAAAATCGTAAGGTTGGTACTGTTGGAAACCTCATTTAAAGTATAAAACTTTGTAGAAGACACAATGATGAAATTCTAGACAAAAATGCCCAGAATTTTGTTTAAGAATCAGCTACAGTGAAAAACAGGACATCACAGGTTGGTTTTCCAGCAAATTTTGAAAATTTACCAAAATTCATAGGAAATGAGCTAGCCTCTAAAATTCACACAGTTTAAAGTCCTATGTATACAGTTTCAAACACCACTGACAGCACTCAATTTTGACTCTCGAGTAAGAAATTATAGTTGCCCAAACAGGGCAGGTTCAAAATTCTGCTTTTTCTGATTTCCAGATTTGCAGGACATGTTTCTAGGCCTCATTCGAGTGACGTTTTCTCACTCAAAAATTACCAAATTTGGTACACCAATTCTACTATATATAGGATAGGTTCACTCCAAATTTCAGCCATAAATTCAAATGAATGAATGTTAAACCGAAATGAATCCAAACAGCGCTCAAAGCTGGGAAAAATTTTCCAGTTTTGTTCATCCCTCTTTCACCACATTTTTACTTAGCCAATTAAAAATATTTGCAAGGGAGATTTATTACACACCAAGGCCAACCTATAACAAGTGTTTATCATCAACTTAAAGCCACAAAACCTGAGTTTAAAGTTGCCAAAATAGGAGCAAGACAGCCGGCAGCAGCTGCAATTTTTTTTCCCAAATTCAAGCTTCACATTTTCTTTCCATTACAAGCTAATCTCCTCAATTAACAACAATCATAAAGCACTTATAATCAACCTCAAATCCTTTCCCTACAAGCCCCTCAAGTCCTCTGCCTTTGTGGGAATTCAAGAGCCCACATCAACAACCAAACAACAATAATAGCAACTAAAGAACTAATAAAGCTTTAAGCATAAAAATAATTAACCTAAAAGACAAGAATTTGTTGGATGATTTTACCTCTAATGGAAGAACTAGAAACCCTAATGTGTTAGTGCTTAGGAACCCTCAAATTCACCAATCTTCACCACCAATAGCTTGGGTTCTTCACGGATTAGCAATCTTCAAAGTTGCAAGGAAATTCAATGGTGGATTGTGCAAGATTTTAGCAAGGATTTGGTAAGAAAAATGAGATGAAACTTGAGAGAAAATGGAGGAGAAGAAGTCGGGTAAGGAGAGAGAGGAAGAATGAGTGTTTGGTGATTTTTTTTTTGGGTAATTTTATTAGAGAAATGCAAGAAGAAACAAGGGCCACTCATTTGGTTCAAAAGTCAACTAGTGTAAAATGTCTCATGTATGCTCTTAATCGAGTTTAACTCTAATCCCTCATTTCTTATTCCTCAAATTTACATTTCTAAAGGTACAAATGATCATTCTTACTCTCCCAGATTACATCACTCTCAATCCAAATATTTGCCTCGAAAAACGTGTCTTTTCTCATTTTTCGTAATTGAGTGACAGAAAAATCAAATTAATGGTTTAAACATAGTTTTTAAAATAAAATGAGGTAATGTATGGTACGATTGTAATTAAAGTAATTTAAGTCAATTACTCAGAAAATAAATAATTAATTAAATAAATAGGTCAAATAAAAATAAAATTTTCGGGTCCTCACAGGTTGTACCACCACATGTGAATATTTATCCAGTTTGAGATCATTCCAATGTCACTTTGTAGGAGATGAGCTAAATCTTGCTAATAGATTCACAGCAAATGATATATCTGGTCTTGTATAATTAGCAAGATACATTAGTGCACCAATAGCACTAAGATATGGTACTTCAGGACCAAGTATTTTTTCATCTTCCTCTTTTGGTCTAAAGGGATCCTTAACAGGGTCAAGTGATAGAACGACCATTGGGGTACTTAACGGATGTGCTTTATCCATATAGAACCACTTTAATACCTTCTGGGTATAAGTAGTTTGATGAACAAATATTCCATTTTCTAGATGTTCAATTTGTAAACCAAGACAAAATTTGGTTTTCCCAAAATCTTTGATCTCAAATTCTCGTTTCAACTATTCAACAGCCTTTTGGAGCTCTTCAGGAGTTCCAATCAAATTAAGATCATCAACATATACAGCAATGATTACAAAATTGGACTCATCTTTCTTGATGAAAATGCATGGACATATTGGGTCATTGACATAATCTTCCTTGAGTAAACACTCACTAAGGCGATTATATCACATACGTCCAGATTGTTTGAGACTGTGACAGCCCTACCTTCCCCTAAGGCGAACCAGAGGGGTTAGCGGACCGCCTGCCCAGCTTTCGCTAGGACTCACTACAGTCCTCAATTAATTACAAATTAAAAACTCCAATAAATAACAATTACAATTCTAAAACTCCAAAAGTACAAAAATGCTAAAATCCACAAGTACGTCCCAATAGTAAATACAACCCAAGTTCTCCAAAATATAAATTACAATTCAACCAAAATTACAATTGTACAAGAAATACTCCAAAATTACTAATAAGGCCACTACACATGCTTCCGATCACCTCGATTCCTGTGGAGGGAAAATAAATATTTTTGGGGTGAGCTAAAGCTCAGTGAGGTTCCGAGAAAACAAGTATTTTAGAATTTAACTGTTTTATCAGAGTACGAAAACATTGGACTATTTAAATCTTTAAAATCACATGAGAAAGTACTTTTCACTAAAAATTTGCAAGATGAAAAAAATTCACGAAATAATTTAATTCATCACACGAGCATTTTGACAAATAACCAAGCACACTCACAGGACACTTTTCAACTAAGAGAGAACAATACTCGAGCCGCTTCGACTCGGAGATCAGTGCTCACGAGCAGACTTGCTCGGATTGGCTCTACTAGAAGAACAGTGCTTAATAAACATTAAATCAGTTATAAAAGGATACAGTGCTCACTTGGAGCTATTTCACTAGTCCATTTCACCTTATAACCCCTGAACAATCCCCTCAGTTCATCTGGCCATCACCTTATCCCTCCAGTGGTAATACTCGAGTATACCGTACAGTGCCCTAAGTACCAACCTACTCGACCGAGTCCGTTTCTGGCTCGAATAGGCCGATAATGAAGGGGGAAAGGCCTTGTTCAGCCAATGTGGTAAAGTACACATGGCCTACATGCAAGTAATATACAAACAAAAAAGTAAAGCAGTTATAGAGTTAGGTCGAGTGCGAAAAAGTACACACTTGCCTAAAAACAAGTATTTAACACTTATGAAATTAAGTATCATCAAGTATTAATCACATAAGCATGTAATTCACATAACATATAAGGAATACTCACATGTAATAGCAAGTTAAATGGAAGTTAATTTCACAGTAATTATTTCACTTGTGCACATTAAATAAATCAATATGTAAACAAGTAAATCACAAATAAGTTTATAAACAAGTGAATCGGTTTATAAGTATTTTGAAACACGGTTTAAAATACTCACAATTAATTGAAAACATTTACATTTATAAAGAGTAGTAGCAAAATAGTACGTGTGAAAATAAGTTGGAAAACAAGATTAAAATATGTAGGGAAAAGTTCAAAGAACCCTCACAAGTCATTTTACGTGTAAATGGTCAAGCATCTTTGAAATTTAGAATTCATATAAATTGTAGTAGATCATTTGATACTCATTTAATAAATCATTTAATTTTGAAAACAGTAGTAAATCATAGCGTTTGTAAATAGCTTAAAACACTTTTAATTTTGTAGAAAATCATATTATTTGTAAAGAGTAATAGTCAAATATTTCATTTGAAGATTACTTGGAATCAGTTTGAGAATAAGTTAAACAGATTCAAAACGAGACAAAACAAATTAGAACCATCACCTCAATATTAGCAATTTAAGAGATTAAATTGTTTCTCGCATAATCCACAATAAACCACAATATAGGATATCAATGATAAAATAGTTCAATGCCTTTAGAAGTCATTTTAATGATAAACATTTCTTTTGTAAAGCAACAATAAATCCAAAATAGTATAGGAGTTAAAACATTTCACAATTTATTTCCTTAAACCAACGATAAACATTTAGTTAAAACAAGTTGGAACACTCACCAACCACAGCGTGCTTCACTTGTCTGCAATAGATATCTCCATTTCAAGCCAAGTCCTAGAATCACAAGTTTCATACCAAACATTTCATCAAACACTTGATGTGCATAACCACTAGTTTCACACAAACATTTTATCAAACACTTGGTAGGCAAACTATCAAGTTTCTATCATCTCTTGGTGTTTTGATCATAACTAGAGCTATACTTATCGGATTGAGATGAATATTATACCGTTTCGAAGCTAAGACAGAGCTATACAATTCTCGTGAAGACATCTAAACCCAGTTCCCATTCTAACTAGGTAAAATTTACCAAAACAGCCCCCAGATTCTCAAGTTTACATCTCACTACGAATCTTACTGACATGCCTGATTCAATTAATCATAACTCAACGCACACAAGTCCAATTCAGGTAATTCCAATGGAATTTGTGTCGCGCCCCATTTTTTGATATGAATGGAAAAAGAGGGAGAGATTTCCATTTTTGTTGGTTTTTGAAAAAGGAAAGGGAAAGGGGTCATGGGACTATAAAATGCGACGGTTTGGACCCAAAAACAAAAGTCTAGAAACAAAAGTCTAGAAAAGGGTTTTTTAGAAAAAAAAGTTTGGAGTCGCCACTTGGTATGGAGTTTAGGTGTACCAAGTCACCCAAAAGATTTTATTTAATGAAAATAAACAAAGAAAACCCTTTTTAGACGACTCCAGGTCTTTGAAAATTAGAGAAAAAGGTTCGGGGGTCACGGTTGAAAGAAGGGAAGGCAAAGATTCGATGTAACTCGTCTCTAAGGCACCCTTCTAACCTAGCCAAAGCTAGTTGCAAGATTTAGTTGAAAATTTCCTAATTCTAACTTTAAAACTTATCACATTTGGATGTTGTCTATATGGATGCAAAACCTAAACCTAATGTTGGATCGAGAGGGACAAATGTCTCCTTGAGGTGTGATTGGAATTGATCACATTAGTTGTGTCATCCAATTTTGATCCCTTAAGGAGGTCACGAATAATGCAAATTATGAGACTCGAACAAACGGCAAGTAGGGTTTTCAAAATGCAATCTTTATAAAGTATCAAGAGAAAAGAAGTTGGGTTTTTAAAAGGATCAATTTTAAGTGCGAAGAGGAACTTGAATCTCCAAAAAAAGATGCAATTTTAAGAAAAGTGGCTTTTTAACTTTGAATTGTAAAAACATGGAGAAGAAAGTTGATTTTTAAAGAATGAATTTGACAGCCTTTAAAATAATGCACATGTATGTCCTAAAGAGGGATAATGCAACATAATGGGTGGGACTAAGTTAGGTGACTTTGAATCTTCCTTTTCATAGAAGGAAATAAAAGCGTGCTAAGGCTAGGAAGCCATACTCGCTCTTTTCCCTATTTCAAAGGGTAATGCCTTAAATACACTAATCTAATAAAAAGAAAACTAAATGAGATGTTTCACATACGGGATGGGATAATAGTGTCATGCAAAAATGGAAAAGAAAACTCTAAAAGTGAAAAGTGTGTGAAATTTGTATCTAATGCATGAACGGTGTTTAAGGGTCTAGCATTGGACTAGCCCTCGTCAAAAGGTTCTCACTAACATTGGATTAGTGAGAAATCGAAGGGGAAGGCCACAACTAGCGTTGGACTAGTGTGGTGACGTCAATATATTTACACCATAAACATGTAGACATGATAATAAAGCAAATAAACACATAAAACACATAAACACATAACACATAGGCATAATATCTAAATGCAAGGCCCTAGGAAAGCAAATAAACACATAATCATGCAAGCATGCAAAATAAGCATATAAAAACTAATTATTACATTGGGGAAAACCTAAATACATTCTAAGGGGAATAAATCCGAAATAATAATCTAATTATTACATCTTCTAGAATAAATACACTTTTTGCCAAATTAAACCTATCTATTACAACTTGGCATCCAAGGCCTCCAAATGATTTACTCAAAGATTAAATGACATAAATAAAGACTATACATGACTAAAAGCAAAGGAAAACGTAATTTAAAACATGCAAAATCATGCAAAAACACATAATAAGCACATAATAGGGAAAAGAAGTTACCATCCCTTGATGTGAGGCCTTAATTGAATCCTTAAATGATAGGAATGATTATCTAAGACTCAATGTCAACAAAAGGGATCAAGGTACCAATTTAAAGGAAAAATAAATCAAAAATACAAAGAAAGGGTATCTAAACAGATTCAAGCAAAAGATAATACTAGGAAATAGAGTAAGATTCGGAACAAAAGAGCGGAAATATCAAGAATACAAAAAGAGGTTACAAAAAAATCAAAGACGCTGGAAACGCGAATCTTCAAAATACCGGAAGATTGCTTCCAGTTTTAGGGGATCGATTTAAACATCAAACACCAAAGATTCGATCATGTCGAACAAGCTAAAATCAAGAAACACCAAATCTTAAGCATCAACATCATCAAATAGACAAAAGGGGAAGGGAAGAAGCTGTCGATAGAAAGCGAGGCTTTGTTACGCTGGTAACAAGCAGCGCTTTCTTCACATCTTCAAGTATTCAAGAGGAACGCTGGACCGTATTGTCCATAGTAGTCGTTCTTCACATCTTCAAACGAAGAACATTTTTCCAGAAATTTCGAATCACAACAAAGATTATCACGTAAGCATCAAACGCCTAATTTTAAGAGTAAAACAAGTCTACTAGCCTTACCAAGGCTTTATAAACACAACATGCTCATATAATGATAATCATCATCAAATATCCCAAACTAAAAGAAAACTACTCAAGACCTTGGTTCCACCAAAAGGCCCAAATCTCGGATAATTTTACGATCAAAAGCGAAATAGAGTATAAGTATGCTACCTGAATCGGAGGCTTGAATAAAAACCGAAGGAAGAGGCCAGAAATTCCAAGAATAATCTCCTCAAGTGTGAAACCCTAGCTTTTCTTTTCTTCTTTCTTTTCCTTTTTTCTCTAATTCCCAGCTTTTTTCTCTCTCAAAGCTCTCCTAATTGCCTCTTTTCTCTCTGATTTCCAACCTCCTTGCTAAACCCTAATCTAGGCTATTTATAGCCACCCAAACCTAGAACTAAGGGTTTTGATGTTCTTGATGAGGTGAGCTAATCTTGAACGTTAGATCAGTTGTTAGGGTTAGGGGTGAGTTGGGAATGTTTAAATAGGTTTCTTATCGTTCAAGCATCGGAAAATACAAAAGGATGATCCAAGCTCGAAAAATCATTTTTTTTTTTTCAGTAACTGGTCATTTTTTTTTTTTTTTTTTTTTTAAGAAAAACCTACAAATATGAGAAAAATATGTTAGAAAATTCAAAGATAAATAACCAAACATTAATATATAAAAACATAGGAAAACAAAAGAAATAGTCAAAATTTGGTGTCTACAATTTGAAAGCTACAATACAAGGCTACAATTCTTAAGAAGGTATTGACAACCAATTCAGTCATCTTCCCAGTAAAACTACCCAATTACAGAGGCTAATTATCAGTTTGGACAGAAACAGGGTACCAGGGGTAATTTAATCATTTCACATGCTACAGTGCTCCGATTCATCTAAAAATTTACAGGCAGAATCCTCACTCAATTCTATACAACTTTCATGCTTTAGGCTAAGGCTAATTCAGCTCCCAACATCTTTGAATATACCAAGAAAATTCGGATAGAAAACAGATAGAAATCATCCTTGCTGATTTCTTCTTGGCTGAAGCTTTACACAAGAAAATCCAACAATCCAAACCATAAATTCATCTAAGAAGCTAAACATGATCCTCAATCAAGTCAAAACAACAACAAAATCCAACAACTTCTTCAACTTAATCAAAATTCCAGCTTGTAAAGATAGGAAGAATACCTTTCTAACTTATGTTCTTGGTGCAACTCCAAGTTCCCAAGTGCAACCTTCTCCTCCTAACTCCAAATCAAAGTTGGATGGTTGAAATTGGCAAAAATTCCCAAACTTTTCTCTCTCTTTTTTCTCTCTTTTTTCTCTCTTTCTTTCCTTCTCTTTTCCCACGGTTTTCCTTCTTCTTTTCCAGCCTTGCACCCGATCCTCTTGGCTGGTTTTTAGCTAAGAGATAAGTTTCTTAGATATTTATTTAGCTTAGTCAAAATTTGGTCCAAGTTCAAGTCAATTATCTCAAGCCAAAGCAACCTAGCAACTTAAGTTGGTTTGCACTCTTGCCCAAATGATTTCTTTTCCTATCAATTAAGTCCATAATTTGTAATTCCAACTTAATCCAATAATACTTAATTACACCTAACTAGGTCACTAATCACCCAATTACCGTAATTAACTCTCGTGAGCATGCAAGTTCACACCGAAAATTCATGAAATAACAAACGTTTGATTTTTACATATAATTAGGGTTTTGAGAAAACATATTAGGGTTTAATATACAACTAGGATTTTACTATAAATTAGGGTTTCAAAAAATTAAAGTTGTTCAATTAACACCAATTAGGGTTTTAATTTCATATTAGGTTTTCAAACTTGTAAAACAAAATAGTTAAAACCAAACACTTTAAGAAGTAAAACAAACCATATAAACACCTTGGCAAACAATAATTACTATAATTAACATTATTTAATATTTTTCAAAAATCGGGATCTCACAGAGACCATACAAAAAACCTTTGCAATTTGATGGAATAAGTTCCTCTAGAACTTGATTTACATGCTTCAGGCATGCTAAATCCTTCAGGGATTTTCATGTATATATCATTATTCAATGTCCCATACAGATAAGCAGTAACCACGTCCATCAGACGCATATCAAGTTTTTCATGCACTGTAACAGCCCCACCTTCCTCTAAGGCTAACCAGAGGGGTTAGCGGACTGTCTGCCCAGCTCTCGTCAGGACTCAAGCATTCAAATCATTACTAACTTAAACGTGCAATTTCCCCAATTCACATAACATTAACACTAAAACTGAGAATAGCATTTAAACTTAAAATTTACAGTCATCCATTTAAAGTACTCACAATCCTCGAGCCAAAGCTCATACATTTCCAGAAACTTAAAGTATTCAACATCAAACAAATATGCAAAATATATCCTCGTACTCGAGACCAAAAATCAAAAGATCAAGACGCTAGCCTTAACTACGCCTCGGGATTCTTTTCACCTGTTAAGGAAAATAAAAGGGAACGAGGGTGAGCTAAAAAGCTCGTGAGTTTTCAAAATTCATGCACAGGCACTTAAAGCGGTAAAATTTACAAGTAAATAATTTAAACACATAAACAAATCCAATTAACACACAGTGAGGATACGGGGGCTCTCAGGAGCCAGTTTTCACTTTTCACGAGCAATTATAGTAGTCGACACTCCGTCGACTTTCAAACTAAGTAGACGACTCTTCACGCCAACTCCATCCACCTTACTCCCCCTACCGGGCCCGTACGCCACATAATTCAACAATATACAGTAAACAGGTATTTACTCAAGGCACTCGGCCAAGAGTAAGTATAATTCACGTTTTCCATCTCCCAAGTTTAATACATGCAAAAATCAAATTTCCGACTCTACAAAAAGGGAGCAATAAAGTATACTCTCCTTTAATTGAGTGGTCCATCAAATTCTCAATTTCACATTTCAATCAAGTAACAAGTCACGAAGTACACATTTGAATACAATAAAAGCATAATAACATGCATTGAAAACTCACCGACAAAGTAGGTGTCGGAGTCCAAGTTTTGGTCAGTCACAAAATCAGCAATTTGCCCTAAAATAATTAAAAGAGAACAAAAATGAGTTCTCTTAAACACTGGTCAAGTTTAATTCAAAAAGTCGAAAGTTCGACAATTTTCCAAGTTGAGCTGAAAATTTTGAAAAATCATAACTCAAGTTATACAAGTCAGAATTTTGTTCATTTGGTACCGTTGGAAACCTATTTGAAGGCTCTAAAACTTTGTAGAAGACATCAAATTAAAATTACGGACGAAATTAACCCAGATTTTTGTTAAACATTCTGCTACAGTAAAATGACAGTGCTCGTCAGGCTGGACAACCAGAGCATTTTGAAAATTCACTAAAAATTACAGAAAATTAATTAACCTCTTAAATTCATACACAATATATTACTACATAATAAGTTTCAATAGGCACTGACGAAACTCAATTCCGACATCCGAGCATGAAATGACAATAGTGCAAACAGAGGCAGTTCGAAATTCTGCAGTTCTGGAAATATGAAGATACAGGGCAGTTTTCAAGTTGCTGTTTGAGTGACGAATTCAAGTCCAAAAATTGTCAAATTTGGCACAATAATACTTCCATATATCAACTAGATTCATACCAAATTTCAACTTAAAATACCAATGGGAAGTCAGTTTTCTACGTGCTTCAATTTCGCTCAACTCTTTCATCCAAAACTGTGAAAGTTTGATCCTTCACTTTTAACATCTAGTTCATGCCTCAAATCACTACCAATTTGCCTAATTTTTGAAACCAAGCTAGTATTGGACTTCCTAAGCCTATTGATGATCAAAAATGGTCACATCTTTTGTCAATAATATCACCAAATAAATCCTCAAAATTCGGACAGCATAACCCCTCATTTTCCAGCTTTCGCTTTGCAAATCAACAACCCTCATAACATCAACTCTTAAAGAGCTTTTTGTGGGACAAAATAACAGCTTAACATTCATCATTTAAACATCAATTTCAACCTCTTAACTAGCCAAAAACACAGCCACGAAATTCAGGGAAAAAATCAGAAAATTCAACCCCCAATTTCTCCTTCCTTAGCCGATTTTCCTCTTTTGAGTTTCATCCACTTTTAACCATCATCATCATACATAATGCAATTAGATAACATCATCTAACCATCTAGCAATCAATTACACACATTGAATGGGAATTCAAGAGCCCACCATTTTTTTTCATGGTCGTCAAATTGCGCAAATCAACTTCATATACAAAGCTATAAACACATAAGTCAAGGTTTTCTAAAACCTTTCAACATCCCAACCTGTGAACATGCTTTCAAATGGAATGGATGAAAGGAAGTTCAAGTTTCTAGTTTTACCTCTTGCAAGAAATGAGTGAAAGTTCTCCAAGGAAATGCCAAACAAAAGCTTCCAAATGCTCCTAGCCCAAGCCTTTCCACCAAGCTCAAGTTCAATCCAAGAGTGATGAAGTTTTTGTTGGTGATTTTTGCAAGAAATGGAGGAGGAAAATCGATGGAAAATGAAGAGAAGGAAGAAGAGAGAGTTCAGGTGAAGGGAGGAAGAAAATGCACCGGTTTTAAGCAATTTTTTTTTTAAATAAGGAAGAAAGAAAGACAAGACACAAGTCTTGTCTTACCTTATAGTCAAACTTCATTAATGTCTCAGTTATCTATTTGGAGGGAAAATAAGGGCTTAATTATGCTTGAAATTAAGGGCTAATTTTCGGCTAGGAGGGGGGAGGAAGAATAGGAAAATTTTCGTAAGAGCTAGATGGAATTGGTTGGAAGAAATAATTAGTTGAAATTCTAAGTTTAACGAGGTTAATCCAAATCTTAACTAAAATTTTCAAAACCCTAATTAATCACCTTCAATGACCCAAATCCAGTCATTTAATCACTCTTCTAACCTACTAATGATCATCCGTACTTAATTTCACTATTTCACTCACAGTCCAGATTTACCTCAAAAAACGTACCTTTGACATTTTACCACTAATAAATGCTACGAGATGTAAATAACAGGAAAGTAGAGTTAAAATTAAATGAGGCGTTATAAATGAGGAAAATCGAATATCACAAGATAATTAAAGAAATAATTATATAAATAAGTAAATTTATGAATTTCTTTGAAATTAAAAATATTTTTTTTAAACAAATTCGAGGCCTTTACATTCTCCCCTCCTTAAAAGAATTTTGTCCTCAAAATTCTCACCTTATTAAACAAATAATTCTGGATATTTCTTCTGCACTTCCTCTTCCACCTCCCAAGTTGCTTCCTCCACATCATGATTTTTCCACAGGACTTTAACCAGAGGAATTTTCTTCGTCCTTAAATCCTTCACTTCTCGATCAAGAATCTTTACAGGTCTTTCTTCATACGAGAGTGTCTCATCCATCTCAATCTCGTCCAATTGCAAAACATGGCTCAGATCTGGGTGGTATTTCTTGAGCATTGAGATATAGAAGACATTGTGAATCTTGGACATACTAGTTGGTAAGTCTAGTTGATAAGCCACTTTTCCAACCCGTTTAAGTATCTCAAACGGTCCCACATACCTCGGCTTCAATTTCTTCTCCCTTTTTAGACACTACACCACCTTTCACGGGTTTCACCCGCAAGAAGACTTTATCACCTACCTCAAACTCCAAATCTTTTCTTCTATTATCCGAGTAGCTCTTTTGCCGACTCTGGGCTGTTTGAAGCCTTTCTCTAACTAACTTCACCTTCTCATAAGCCTCCTCAATCCAAGGTATAGCAGTCGGATTAAGAACTTTCTTTTCCCCTACTTCATCCCAATGAATCGGTGACCGGCATCTTCTCCCATAAAGTGCCTCATAAGGTGCCATTTGAATCGTGGCATGATAACTGTTATTATATGCAAACTCGACCAACGTCATGTACCGACTCCAACCTTCACCAAAATCCATTATACACGACCTTAACATATCCTCCAAGGTCTGAATGGTCCTCTCAGACTGACCATCTGTTTGGGGATGATAGGCTATACTCAAGTTTAATTTGGTCCCCAAGGTCTCTTGCAACTTCTGCCAAAACCTCGAAATAAACCTAGGGTCTCGGTCGGAAACAATACTTACTGGAATTCCATGCAATCTCACTATCTCATCCAAATAAAGTCTGGCTAATTTCTCCAAAGGATACTTCATATTCACCGGTAGAAAATGCGCGGACTTAGTTAGTCGGTCTACGACCACCCACACGGCATCATGTCCCTTTTGACTCCTTGGCAGTCCAGTGACGAAATCCATAGTAATATGTTCCCATTTCCATTTAGGGATTTCTAAGGGTTGTAGAAGTCCTGAAGACTTTTGGTGTTCAGCTTTCACCTGTTGGCAAGTAAGACACGTCTGCACATATTTAGCCACATCTCTCTTTAATCCATCCCACCAGTACAGTCCTTTCAAATCTTGGTACATCTTATTACTCCCAGGGTGAATAGTGTACTTGGGCCGATGTGCTTCTTCTAGAATCTCTCTTTTTAATACCTCATCATTCGGCACCACTATCCTTTCCCGGAACCTTAACACCCCTTCTGGTCCAGTCTTAAAATCCTGAGTCTCTCCTTTCTGGACTTTTTCCAGTAATTTCAGTACTACTGGATCTTTTGGCTGTGCTTCCTTAATCTGTTCCAATAATGGAGACCTTAATTCCACATTCCCAAAAATAACCTTCTGCGCCCCAAGACAAGGTTTCCATTCACTTACTTGCTCCAACATTTCCCATTCCTTCACTATCACACCCGCTACTTGAGCCTTTGACTTAACGCATCACTACATTCGCCTTTCGGGATGATATTTTATGGAGCAATCATAATCCTCAAGAAACTCTACCCATCTCCTTTGCCTTAAATTCAACTCCTTTTGAGAAAACAAATATTTCAAACTCTTATGGTCCGTGAACACCTCAAAAGTAACCCCATATAAATAATGTCTCCACTTCTTCAAAGCAAAAACAACCGCCGCTAACTCTAGGTCATGTGTTGGGTAGTTCTGCTCATGGGGTTTCAACTTCCTAGAAGCATATGCTATGACTTTTCCATTTTGCATCAAAACACAACCCAATCCATCCTTAGAGGCATCTGAATAGACCACAAATCCTTCTTTACCATCAGGTAGAGTTAAGATCGGTGCCTCAGTCAACCGTTTCTTCAATTCTTGGAACCTTTCTTCACACTTAGGACTCCAAAGGAATTTTCCATGTTTCTTAGTCAAGTCGGTCAAAAGTCCGGTAATTCTTGAAAAATCCTGAATGAACCGACGATAATATCCAGCTAATCCTAAGAAACTTCTCACCTCAGTAGGATTTTCAGGTCTCTTCCAATGTATAACAGCCTCCACTTTAGATGGGTCAACTGCAATTCCATTTTTGGAAATTCTATGCCCTAGAAAAGATACTTCTTTCAACCAAAATTCACACTTACTAAACTTGGCAAACAACTTGTGCTCTCGGAGGGTTTGCAATTCAATCTTCAAATGTTCGGCATGGTCTTCTGGGGTTTTGGAATACACCAATATATCATCGATAAAGATCACCACAAATCGATCCAAATAGGGCTTGAATACACGTTGCATCAAATCCATGAATGCGGCCGGAGCATTCGTTAACCCAAAAGGCATCGCTACGAACTCATAATGTCCATATCTTGAATTGAAAGCTGTTGTCGGCACATCCTCCTTCCTAATCCTCAACTGATAGTATCCCTGTCTAAGATCCAGCTTGGAAAATACCACTGACCCTTGCAATCAATCAAATAACTCGTCAATGAGTGGTAAGGGATACTTGTTCTTAATCGTCACATCATTCAACCCCCGATAGTCTATACACAACCTTAAACTACCATCTTTCTTTTTAACGAACAGTACTGGTGCTCCCCACGGAGAATCACTTTCCCTGATAAAACCTCACTCCAGAAGATCTTGTAACTGCACCTTCAACTCTTTAAGTTCAGCCGGAGCCATTCTATAGGGACTCTTAGAAATTGGTGCCGTTCCAGGCAATAGATCAACCTTGAACTCTACTGCCCGCTCAAGAGGTAAAGACTCCAATTCCTCAGGAAATACATCGGGAAAATCCCTAACAACTGGCACGTCTTCCAACTTCATCTTATCATTTGGAGGGTTTATAAGAAAAGCCAAATACCCTTGAGCTCCCTTACTTAGAAGTTTTCTAGCCCTAATACCCGAAATAAGGGTCGATGAAGCCAACATTCCTCTAACATCCAATCTCAACGTCGCCTCCCCCGGCATATCAAATTCCATTACTTTCATTCTACAATCCACCTTGGCATGGTGTTTAGCTAAGCAATCCACCCCAATAATCACATCATACCCCTTAATATCCAGACTTACCAAATCAACCATTAATTTCCTCTCTCCCTATCCACAATTCACAATTTTTATACACCAAACTTGTAATCAAACTTTGGTCCCCTGTTGGTGTCCTAACCTCTAGGTCAAAAGGTAACCTAACAGGTTTTATATCTATACCACAAACAAATGCAGGATTAACAAAAGAAAGAGTGGCACCAGGATCAATTAAAACTCTAGCTAAGCGATGGAAGAGGGAAATGGTACCTTCGACCACTTCAGTCGACGCAGGCACCTCTTGATGATCCAGCGCATAGACTCGAGCTGGTACTCTTGTCCTACTCCCCACCGAACTAGCTTGGCTCGGGTTCGACTTCTGGGCACCACTCCGATCTCGGGTTTGAAGACAGGAAGATATTTGATGGTCTAAACTTCCACACCTTAGGCATTTTCCTTGCTTCTTCCAACATTCATTGGCGGTGTGGTTTGGTTTTCCACAAAAACCACACGTAAGACCTGAATTGGAGGCTTGGCTCCCTTGTTGGACACTCCTCGTTGGGCCTCTACAGCCGATAGACCCCCTAGATGCCTCTCCTCGAGGAAAGGTTCCCCTTGATGTCCCCGAGGCACTGGCCCCACTTGAGCCCCTCCCAAACTTAGAAGGTGGGGCACTCAAATCCATTGGACCCCGACTACTAGAAGGGGTACTCCTTTTCTTGGCATGGAAGCTCTTCAGTTGAGCCTTGGCGGTCTCGATCCTCTGGGCTTTCTCAATAGCCTCACTAAAACTGTTAATCTGAGCCGCCGCTAACCCTTCTTGAATCTCCAAATTCAAGCCCTGAATAAAACGTCTAATCCTTCTTGGCTCCGTAGCCACCAATTCTGGGGCAAACTTGGACAACTTGGTAAATTGTGCCTCGTAATCCGCAACACTCAGAAGCTCCTGTCGACACTTAATGAAATCATCTTCCCTCTTTTCTTGTACCAAGGGAGGAAGAAACTTAGAGTAGAACTCCCAAGTAAAATTCTCCCAAGTCCTAGGAGTCTGGTCCCAATCCCATTTGGCCCGAATCATGTTCCATCATGATCTGGCAGCTCCTTCAAACTGGAAGGCGGAAAAAGATACCCGTCTTTCCTCAGTATAATTTAGGGTACCAAAGATATCAGAAATTCGCTCCAACCACCCCTCAGTGACCTCCGGATCAGGTCCCCCAAAGAACTTAGGTGGGGCGAACCTTTGGAATCGCTCTAATGCCCTATCCTCGCCACCTTCGTGGCCTCCAGGCGGATTGACTGGACCCTGACCTTGTTGGTCCACCAAACGAGCCAAGATGCCCGTCATCTGGTTTATGGCGGTCGCCACTTGTTCCCCGAAATCTACCCCTTGACCTTGTCCCAAACCTCGTCCTTGATCTTGGTCAACTGCTGACCCTCGGTCGTCTCCCTCATTTTGGGGTTGTCCTGCCCCGCACCCTCGACCTCGACCTCTACCTCGGCCTCGGCCTCGGCCTCGTCTACCGTCCATGATTTCTATAATGGGTAGACATAATTAAGCACAAATATAGTATAAAATAAAATTTAATACATAATAATACGGAACAAAGTAAAATGAGATAAGAGAAAAGAAAATGTAAAGAAATAATACAAAGTAAAATGAATAATTTAACAAATCAAATCGAGAAGCAAACAAGAGAATTTTTCTAAAGTTAACCGAATTTTCATTTATATAGCCGTGGGAATTCAGTACACTACAATGGCATGTTTATCACAAAAGTACACAAAAAGTGCTTTCACAGTCAATTTACCACACAAAATATAACAGTGAAAGCAAAAGATAAACATGCATTCCAGGGACGAGAATCCCCCTAATAAAGTCTCCCTACAACAGATTAATAAAAACCCTAATCCTAATAATCTAAGACTACTCCTCTAGTCCTTAGCAGGACCACCAGGTGGGGTACCCTCAGACGGGTCCTCCTCCTCCTCCTCTGGCTCAGCCTCCTCCGAAGGGTCATCTCCCATCAGGATATCCTCATAAGGCTCCGCCTCAGACGAGTCCTCATCAAAGGCCCCATCAAGCATGGTCTCTGCAGTGACATCAGCTACAATATCCTCCAGGGTGGTGAGGTCAGCCCTAATCCTAGCAGACCGCTCATGGACCTCGTCAGACATCCTATCAAGTCGGGCCCGAAACCTCTGGACCTGATCACGAGTGGCCCTAGTCCTATCTCGCTCAGTATCAACCCGAGTCTCCAATACCTCGACCCGATCCTCCAACTCCCGAATCCGCTCCTGACGAGTAGCCATGATGCCTCTCGCCACCATGTTCTCCTCCTGCAACTCTCTAGTAGCATCCAGTAACTCCCGACGCTCATCATCCATAGACAACACTACAGCATTAGGGTAGGAGTACCGACTCCTACACGGGCACCTCGAACCTTCTCCCCAACGTGGGGTGAACAAGAGACTGGTGTGGTCGTCCCCACTCACTCTATACCGTACTGGCCTAGCAGGTGGCTCATGACCATTGGCCCCCTGCCCATTAGCTCCCGTAGCACCATTACCACCTTCCATACCTACACCAAAACCACAACTTAAAGTTAGGACGTTTTCAATATTCAAAATAGCTAAAATATCAAACTTAAAATACAAGAAACCTTTCTAAAAGAACTTTTAAAATTTCCTTGATAGACTTCTAACCTAGGCTCTGATACCACCTGTAATAGCCCCACCTCCCCCTAAGGTTAACCAGAGGGGTTAGCGGACTGTCTGCCCAGCTCTCGCCAGGACTCAAGCATTCAAATCATTACTAACTTAAACGTGCAATTTCACCAATTCACATAACATTAACACTAAAACTGAGAATAGCATTTAAACTTAAAATTTACAGTCATCCATTTAAAGTACTCACAATCCTCGAGCCAAAGCTCATACATTTCCAGAAACTTAAAGTATTCAACATCAAACAAATATGCAAAATATATCCTCGTACTCGAGACCAAAAATCAAAAGATCAAGACGCTAGCCTTAACTACGCCTCGGGATTCTCTTCACCTGTTAAGGAAAATAAAAGGGAACGGGGGTGAGCTAAAAAGCTCGTGAGTTTTCAAAATTCATGCACAGGCACTTAAAGCGGTAAAATTTACAAGTAAATAATTTAAACACATAAAAAATCCAATTAACACACAGTGAGGATACAGGGGCTCTTAGGAGCCAGTTTCCACTTTTCACGAGCAATTATAGTAGTCGACACTCCGTCGACTTTCAAACTAAGTAGACGACTCTTCACACCAACTCCATCCACCTTACTCCCCCTACCGGGCCCGTACGCCACATAATTCAACAATATACAGTAAACAGGTATTTACTCAAGGCACTTGGCCAAGAGTAAGTATAATTCATGTTTTCCATCTCCCAAGTTTAATACATGCAAAAATCAAATTTCCGACTCTACAAAAAGGGAGCAATAAAGTATACTCTCCTTTAAGTGAGCGGTCCATCAAATTCTCAATTTCACATTTCAATCAAGTAACAAGTCACGAAGTACACGTTTGAATACAATAAAAGCATAATAACATGCATTGAAAACTCACCGACAAAGTAGGGGTCGGAGTCCAAGTTTTGGTCAGTCGCAAAATCAGCACTTTGCCCTAAAATAATTAAAAGAGAACAAAAATGAGTTCTCCTAAACACTGGTCAAGTTTAATTCAAAAAGTCGAAAGTTCGACAATTTTCCAAGTTGAGCTGAAAATTTTGAAAAATCATAACTCAAGTTATACAAGTCAGAATTTTGTTCATTTGGTACCGTTGGAAACCTATTTGAAGGCTCTAAAACTTTGTAGAAGACATCAAATTAAAATTACGGACGAAATTAACCCAGATTTTCGTTAAACATTCTGCTACAGTAAAATGACAGTGCTCGTCAGGCTGGACAACTAGAGCACTTTGAAAATTCGGAAAAAATTACAGAAAATTAATTAACCTCCGAAATTCATAAAAAATATAGTCCTACATAAGAAGTTTCAACAGCCACTGACGGAACTCAATTCCGACATCCGAGCATGAAATGAAAACAGTGCAAACAGAGGCAGTTCGAAATTCTGCAGTTCTGGAAATATGAAGATACAGGGCATTTTTCAAGTTGCTGTTTGAGTGACGAATTCAAGTCCAAAAATTGTAAAATTTGGCACACTAATACTTACATATATAAATTAGATTCATACCAAATTTCAACTTAAAATACCAATGGGAAGGCAGTTCTCTACGTGCTTCAATTTCGCTCAACTCTTTCATCCAAAACTGTGAAAGTTTGATCCCTCACTTTTAACATCTAGTTCATGCCTCAAATCACTACCAATTTGCCTAATTTTCGAAACCAAGCTAATATTGGACTTCCTAAGCCTATTGATGATCAAAAATGGTCACATATTTTGTCAATAATATCACCAAATAAATCCTCAAAATTCGGACAGCATAACCCCTCATTTTCCAGCTTTCGCTTTGCAAATCAACAACCCTCATAACATCAACTCTTAAAGAGCTTTTTGTGGGACAAAATAACAGCTTAACATTCATCATTTAAACATCAATTTCAGCCTCTTAACTAACCAAAAACACAGCCACAAAATTCAAGGAAAAAATCAGAAAATTCAACCCCCAATTTCTCCTTCCTTAGCCGATTTTCCTCTTTTGAGTTTCATCCACTTTTAACCATCATCATCATACATAATGCACTTAGATAACATCATCTAACCATCTAGCAATCAATTACACACATTGAGTGGGAATTCAAGAGCCCACCGTTTTTTTTCATGGTCATCAAATTCCACAAATCAACTTCATATACAAAGCTATAAACACATAAGTCAAGGTTTTCTAAAACCTTTCAACATCCCAACCTATGAACATGCTTTCAAATGGAATGGTGAAAGGAAGTTCAAGTTTCTGGTTTTACCTCTTGCAAGAAATGAGTGAAAGTTCTCCAAGGAAATGCCAAACAAAAGCTTCCAAATGCTCCTAGCCCAAGCCTTTCCACCAAGCTCAAGTTCAATCCAAGAGTGATGAAGTTTTTGTTGGTGATTTTTGCAAGAAATGAAGGAGGAAAATCGATGGAAAATGAAGAGAAGGAAGAAGAGAGAGTTCGGGTGAAGGGAGGAAGAAAATGCACCGGTTTTAAGCAAATTTTTTTTTAAAATAAGGAAGAAAGGAAGACAAGACACAAGTCTTGTCTTACCTTATAGTCAAACTTCATTAATGTCTCACTTATCTATTTGGAGGGAAAATAAGGGCTTAATTATGCTTGAAATTAAGGGCTAATTTTCGGCTAGGAGGGGGGAGGAAGAATAGGAAAATTTTCGTAAGAGCTAGAAGGAATTGGTTGGAAGAAATAATTAGTTGAAATTCTAAGTTTAACGAGGTTAATCCAAATCTTAACTAAAATTTTCAAAACCCTAATTAATCACCTTCAATGACCCAAATCCAGTCATTTAATCACTCTTCTAACCTACTAATGATCATCCGTACTTAATTTCACTATTTCACTCACAGTCCGGATTTACCTCGAAAAACGTGCCTTTGACATTTTACCACTAATAAATGCTACGAGATGTAAATAACAGGAAAATAGAGTTAAAATTAAATGAGGCGTTATAAATGAGGAAAATCGAATATCACAAGATAATTAAAGAAATAATTATATAAATAAGTAAATTTTGAATTTCTTTGAAATTAAAAATATTTTTTTTTTTAACAAATTCGAGGCCGTTACATGCACTGCTAGACTCACAAGATATCTGAATGTAATTCCATCTATTACCGGAAAATATGTCTCTTCATAGTCAATTCTAGGTTTTTGTGAAAAACCATAGGCTTAACACCTTCAGGTGTTTGGACTACAGGTCCAAATATTTTCTTTTAGCCAGTGAATCCAATTTAAATTGGATCGCATCTTTTCATTTTGACAATTATTTCTTCACGACATTCATCAACCGATATATTTTCATGATTCTCATTTTCGTTTATAATGTCAAGTGCTACACAATATGTAACTTATTTTCGTGTAAGCACCAATTTCAAATTTTCTATGATTTCATTCTCTTCACTAGTAAACTCTTCAGAGTTGACTCTTTAAAAGCAATCTCTTCAGGAGATTCAATTTTGTCATGACATGTATTTCATTTCCGAAGATATTTGAAATCAAAATGCTTTATTATAGTAGGCCGGCCTTAAATTCATTTGTAGCACTTGTATGTGTCCTTCAGGGACATCAATTCTACTATCATATTTCCTGTAGGAATATTCAATTTAATAATTCTTCTGGAGTCGATATATATATCTGATAATTAACTTGGAATTTTGTTTCAAGATAATCTATTGAACTTCCAGTTCACATTATTTGGTATGAGAATCAAGGAAATCCAATAATATTTTTCAAACGATTTCCTTTCGGTTGATCATTTCCTCCCTCTAATGTCGGGAAGTGTATAATAGATCACCCATCAACATTGCATGATTTCTAATTGTAAAGGGTGAGTCACCTCCGACATAAATTTCTGTTGGAGCCACATATAATACAAGGGGGTATGTATGAATAATTGTTGGTTCTTATTTTTGACAAATCATAAATATATTGGGATCAGTAAACTTCTGGTTCACTGTAAGTGATGATTTTGATTTAATCAAATGATAATAAAGACAACTATAACAATAACCATTTCTCTTTTGAATGGTTTTACGATATAATCAACCTTTATCTCACTTGATAATATCTATTATTATCTCATTTTATGTCTTGAAGTGATATCCATTTCAGCGGATATTTCAAATTCAATACATTTCATCGAGATTTTAGGGGAGGATAGTACATAATTTATAATAAACTTTACTCCTTTAGGGAGAAATATAGTGCGGCTCTTCTGGAGTTTTTGATTATTTTACCACAATCACTAATTGTGCTTATCTCTCCCATTTTCAAATAAAAATATAGTGTGCATAGTAGCACTATCTATGAGACAAATATTATCATCACCATAATTTTTAATCCCAAATATTTGATATCCATTTCTTCTTCAAGAAGAAATAATAAAGAGACCTTTCTTCTTCAGGAATAAATAATAAAGTAATAAAGTCATTTCTTCTTCAGGAAGAAATAAGAAAATAATACAACCATTTCTTCATCAGGAAGAAATAATAAAGAAATGTTCTTCTTCAGGAAGAATTAATGAAAAAAACTAACAAATAAATATAAACATTAATAAAATTCACAGATAACATAGTTGATAAAGAAAATGACATAACATATGTGAAAATAATAAATAACCAAATTCTAAATAAATATCGGGTGCTTGGCATCAATTTCTTCTTCAGGAAGAAAATATGATTATTAGCATCACAAATTACACCGTTAATTGCACATTCAGAGTGTTTGTTTATGATACTTAATAAAGGTCAATAAGATATTTAGTCATATGATATATTCATGACTAATGACCTTTAATGCTATACAAATGATACTTGTTTTTCATTATCCCACTTCAGGTGGCACATATCTATCTTCACTCACGATTATGATCAAAATTTAGTCATATTCACTTCGGGGAATTGACTAGATCCATTAAATCGGATTTTAGACAAAGACATATAATTAGCTCAGAATACTTTCTCAAATTTCTTCTCTCGATATTGCTACTTCTGGAGCATATTCGAGAAGTGAAACATGGAGAATATATTTTTCACATATCTATATCAGTGATAGATTCTCCATACAATTTTGATTGAGAAGTAACTCTAAACATTGCAAAATATATTCACTAATTGATTCAAAAGATTATAGTCTTCGCTAACTTGATCATGTCGAATATTATAAGAACGACCATCTTCAGGTGGTCAGATCTAGACCATCTTCAGGCAGTTAGATCTTTTTCTTTCAAAGGACAAGTAGATCCTTTAAACATCATTATTTTCATTCATTTGTATCAAGATGTTGTTCATCATCTAATATTCATAATAAATATTCATTTGATAATAAAGATAAATGAACAAAATTGAATAGAATAAATATTACCTCAAATATTGCTCCAAATGTGTATAATTGTTTTGAATGATTGCTCCATGTCAAACACTTGTACTCAAAGGTTAATTATATGCAAAGCTGTTGTCTCATTTTTGTTATAGCTTTGCATAAGCTACTTACAACATATAACTAGGATATAGTAGTTGAAAATCAAATGTGTGTTTAATGTCTTGAATACCTTGATTATGGTACATGGGATGCAATGACTATAGAGCTTAACAAATTTCTTAGTTGATGTACAAACCTAGTAATAATAAATGCATTTGTATGTCATGTTAACATTTGGTATTCTTTTGAAGTCTTAAGTCTGACCTGCTTAGGTGATATTCATATGATCTAGGCGTGCTTTTGATACAAAAAGTATTAGCTAACCATGAATTCTGGTTTGGGATTAGCAAAGCAGTCATGCTACTCATATGCGATTGCATTAGTGATGGTTCATACCTTAAAATTTTGGCACAAGTCATTCTGGTTTAATAACATATATTATTGTGTTAGACCTATTATAAGTATGGTGGTCCATATGACCATTTTCCATTTGACTACATACATCTAGTTGGCACGCTGAGTGATGCAATAATTTAACCTATTCAACATCTCTTCTAATTTATTATTTGACATTTGTAAAGTTTGATCTACTTATTACAGATAAGTAAGGCATCATAATTTTGTCCAACCATCAATCAAATAAGCAAGTTAAGTTAGCAGACATCAACTGATCGTGGAACCTGGGCTTAGTTGTTTTGACATATTCATGAATGAAAAGTGAGAAATGTTACCTCCAAAGATTCACTAGAAATCGTCTAAGGAAGCGCCTGACGATTGATCTAACACCGGCAAAATTTTGGCAAAGTCCCATGCTTCTCTTCTTTCTAAGAGTAGAATCTCATGCATCACAGTTGCTTAATGACAGAGATTTGTGATTCATATATGTTTAATGGTAGAGACTTGTGCTGATAACGTGTTATAAAACTAATGCTAATATCAAGTAGAGAGAGAAGTAGAGGAGAGAAGTAGAGAAAGTAGAGAGAGAAATCACATGAACTTCTATTCATTCTTATGAAATTTACAAAGGGTGAACCCCTATTTATAGGAGAAGATACGAAAAGTTCAAATTACATTGAATTCTTATACATCTTCTCGTAAGACGTGAAGAGATAAGGATAGAGATGATATCTTCTCAATAATCATGTCATGATAATCTTATCATCTCGTAGAACGTGTCAGCTCCGTCCGATCAAGGAGATACTGATAAAGTGATAGACATCCACAATCAAATAATTATTTCATAATAGCTAGGCTTTATTGAAAATGACAAAAGGGTCCTCAGACTTTTCTCATGATTTCGTTACTTTAAAATGTCGTTTTCCCTTAACAGAAAAACATAAGATGAGCTTGCGGAGGCTTCAAAGATGCCGTAATCCAGTAACATTTCAAGATAATGGATGTGTCTATATTTGAATAGATAGATATGATTGTGAGTACAACTTCCAAAGAATGATAATTTCTTTTTGTCTACATTTGTTATCTTAATATCTATGTCTATTTTAACGATCCTTTATTGTTACGTTTGTAACATTTGACAGTATTTGATATGATATGCCTAATCTATCATATGTGCATTGCAGGGCAGGTTTTTAATCAGAAGCTCCACAACCAAGGAAATTTCAATCCCTTTTTCTTATAATTTTACATTTATTTTAATTCAGATATATTAGATAACTAGCACTCTAAGCCGTTCTATGCATGAGTTTATATTTTAATTTATAATAATAATAATAATAATAATAATAATAATAACTATTTGAAATAGTTATATGCAAAAGAGACTAAAAATTCAAAATAGATTTATTGTACTAGATATGTCTTATTTTAATCACTTAACTATACTAAAAAATACCAAAAGAAAAACTCAATAAAATACCAAAACAAATAGCAAAAACACACCAAACATGCATGTTATCACCACTTTCCATATTCAACTCCGTCAAGTCACTTTCTCCACATTGCAATGGTTAGAACTCCCCCTTTCTTTCCTCAATACCCTCACCTAACTCTCCATTACTCTTGCCTCGGTTCTTGAACTCAAATTTATCAACAACCTTTCTCTCTCACCTAAGTCCTACATTCTTTTCACCCTTCCCGTCTTCCACTAATTACCTCATTTCGCACTATTTTTACTAATCCTGTTGTGCGATTCCTTCCACATATTTATAATTATAAATTGTAATCCACTAACTTTGAATCATTTATCCACAATTGAGTTTACATATGTACCAAATTTAATTGGCTCTAAATAAGTAAAACAACAAAACCCATTAATTAGTCGGCATTCGGTGGCTGGATTTGGGTAATCCATCCTGACCTAATTAAATTAGATATAAGTTAAATTCAATCATTAACAGGTGAATTTAAATCATTACCAGTTCCGACAACTATATTCCATTCCTTTTCTTCAATTTTCATTCTTTTGTTTTGTTTATCCTATTTCCTTCTTCCATTCTGTAAAAATTTGATGAATTCTTTTTAGATTCTTGTAAAAGTAATAACATTTAAATTCGTTATGATCATCATTTTTAGTTCCTCTATGTGATTCTTTTTTATTATTATTTTTATTCATTTACCAATTTGAATGTTTTTAATTTTTCTATATTACAATGATATGTTATATTATTGCTAAACAAATTTATGGGAGAAAAAGTGAGAAAATTTTTCTATGTGAATGATAATAGATAATTGAATGCCTGCTCTCATCTAAAACTATAGCCATTTATAACTCCTTTATTTTCAAATATTAATTGTATGGATATGTATAAATTCACTCAAACCTAATAAATCATCCA
Source organism: Gardenia jasminoides (assembly GCA_013103745.1). Taxonomy (NCBI): domain Eukaryota; kingdom Viridiplantae; phylum Streptophyta; class Magnoliopsida; order Gentianales; family Rubiaceae; genus Gardenia; species Gardenia jasminoides. Next base: position 38,490,761 of record CM023095.1, on the reverse strand, counting down.
TTTTGACAGTTGTACATCTATCCTACAGCAACAACTCCCCCTTGGCCTACATTGCCCTCCCACAATCTTGTAGTTTTATTTTTCACTCCTTTCACTATTTAAGTCCACTTTCTCACTCATCACACACTTTTGCTCAAATAAAAATTAGAATTGTAGTCCTCAGAAAAAAAAAAGCTTTTGGATGTAAATTTTATGAAATTTTATTTTTTTTTCATGTTTTTCACAAACATCCATCAAAGAATATTTTTTAATCCATTAAAGAATAGTTTTTTAGTCAAATATCTGGTCTAAAACTTTTTTTCCTTTTGTATTACAATGATGTTGCATATTGTTTTTTGCATTAAGATGATGTAACATATTGTGGCTAAATAAAATGTGGAAAAGAAATAAATAAAAATTTTTAAGTGATGGATAATTTAGGTGGCCACTCCTGTCTATGTGAGAGCCCAAAAAAAAAATTCAAAATATTTATTCACATTTTTCTACTTTGGATTTTATTTAAGTTTTAATAATTTGGAATTCATTTACAAGTTTTATCACAAGTTTATAAGTTTTATTACTTTTTCTCATGTTTGCAAGAAAATGGTCAAGTGTATTTCTTGAAATATTTAAATTATGGAAGAGTAATTTTGGTAAAGATTTCATTAAAAGGATTGGAAGACAATTTACATGAGATTATTCTAGAAATACTTGGTTTGGAACTTAATTACTTGTCACAATTTGCACCACAAATTTGACCAAGACAACATTTGACCAAGTTTGACAAAGCCCAAGACTAATTCTCTTTAAAACCAACTAAACTTCCATTTTAGCACAATTTTCTTCTTCTTTGAATTCCCTTGGCCGGTTTTGAGAGAGAGGAAGAGAGTGAAAGAAAAACAATTGGGGCAACTACTTCATCTTCAATCTTGCAAAGGAATTCTTGGAGGGAGCATCACTTGGTTACTTTCTTGTGTCAATTCCAACTCTAATTTTGGGGAGGGGGGGAGTGAGAGGAACTTGAGGGGTGTTCTTCCATGGTGACCTAAGGAATGTTTGAGGAATCATTGAAGGGCTTTGTTCCATCTTGGGATGAAAAGGCAGCCAAGAGAGGGAGGAAGGACAAGATGACTGCTGGTTGCTCTTCTACTTCCATTTTCAGCTTTGTTTCTTGAAGGTTTTAGAGGTAACCTAGCATGCACAACCCTTGAATCTTGTAATATATCTTGTGGTTGATGTTTAGAATGGGTTAGGATAGCTGAGGACAGATTTTGGATGGTTAGAATTACTTGGTAAATTCGTTCAAGAAGAGGACTTGAAGTGCACACCAACTGTTTGAACTTAAGTTCCAGATTTTTGTGTCCAGTTCCTCTGCGAATTTGACCATGTTAGAGTCCAAACCAGCTATTTTCTCAAAACATAAACATTGTAGGGAATTGAGTTATCTACTGATAAAATTTCAGATCAATTGGAGCACTGTATCCTGAGAAATGTCCAAAATACCCCTGACTGCTCTGCTTCCTTGTTTTACCCGACAGTCTCCAATTTTAGCCAAATTGTCAGATTTTCTGGTATCAATTGTCAATGAACTAGAGTCTGATTTTTATACCATTGAAAACCCTATGAATCTAGTTTTAAACGCTGCTGACGGCACTCGATTTTGATATTTCTACATTGAGTTATGGATTTTCTCCCGAAACTGCTCCTGCTTTCCTGATGTAACCTGACAGTTTTCTTAAGTCTCTGTAATTGCCATTTTTGACTACGAAAATGCATGAAGTGAATTTCGATGGCTTCATAAAAATTGTAGAGCTATGTCTTAGCTTCGAAACTGTGTAAAATTCAACTCAATCTGATAAGCGAAGCTCTAGTTTTGATCAAAATACCGAGAGGCGTCAAAGCTGCCAAAGTTGATGTTTCTCTTTTATACTCATTCCTTCATTTTGGTTTGGTTCAAATACTTTTCTTGGTTCAAGATAACATTTTTACTCCACATGACACCTGAACCATGCCCTAGTATGCTTGTGGTCATTTCCCTTAATTTGAGCCAAGGTCTTGTGGATTTGGAACTATGGTTTAGAGGTTAAAGTTGGACATGTTAATTGAGGATTTTAAACTAAAGTTTCTCGTTTCTTATGGATTGGAATTTGTGAAAGTCTTGTTATTTTACTTGATCCTAGGACTTGAATGTGCCATGAAGATTAAATGGTGAATGGTGATTTATGTGGACGAGTGTGAAACTTGGTGAGTGTTCCAACTTGTTTTAACTAAATGTTTACCGTTGGTTTAAGGAAATAAATTGTGAAATGTTTTAACTTCTATACTATTTTGGATTTATTATTGTTTACAAAAGAAATGTTTATCATTAAAATGATTTCTAAAGGCATTGAACTGTTTTATCATTGATATCCTATATTGTGGTTTATTGTGGATTATGCGAGAAACAAATTAATTTCCTTAAATTGCTAATATTCAGGTGATGGTTCTAATTTGTTTCGTCTTGTTTTGAATTTGTTTAACTTATTTTCAAACTGGTTCCAATTAATCTTTAAATGAAATATTTGACTATTAATCTTTACAAATAATATGATTTTCTACTAAATTAAAAGTGTTTTAAGCTATTTACAAATGCTATGATTTACTACTATTTTCAAATTAAATGATTTATTAAATGAGTATCAAATGATCTACTACAATTTATATATGAATTCTAAATTTCAAAGATGCTTTACCATTTACACATAAAATGACTTGTAAGGGTTCTTTGAACTTTTTCCTACATATTTTAATCTTGTTTTCCAACTTATTTTCACATGTACTATTTTGCTACTACTCTTTATGAATGTAAATGTTTTCAATAAATTGTGAGTATTTTAAACCGTATTTCAAAATACTTATAAACCGATTCACTTGTTTATAAACTTATTTGTGATGTGCTTGTTTTACATATTGATTTATTAATGTGCACAAGTGAAATAATTACTGTGGAATTAACTTCCATTTAATTTGCTATTACATGTGAGTATCTTGGAATATTAATTGCATGTTCGGGTGTTAAGTGTTATCATTTATTAGTTGAAATAATTACTTGTCTCCTTGATTGTTTGATAATGGTGTACCAAGGAGCATTTTATCACTTATAGTCCGATATGTACTTTTATCGCATCGACTGAACTGGGTCTCAAGACCTTTTGCTAGAAAGCCTATCTAAGACCTCCTTCTTGAGCAATTAGTGGGTCAATAGCCTACTTGAGTACGCCATTAGTGAGGTCGGCTAGGTTGGAAAGCTTTATCTTAAAACAAAAAACTCCTTGGTCTTGACTGATCATTATTTGCGCGTGTTGTACGCCTTTGGCGGAACTGGGCCCTACCCTTGGTTGCTAGCCTATTCGAGCCAGAAGCGGACTCGGTCGAGTAGGTTGGAACCCTGGGCACTGATTTGGTATACTCGAGTATTACCACTGGAGGGATAAGGTGATGGCCAGATGAAGTGAGGGGATTGTTTAGGAGTTATAAGGTGAAGTGGACTAGTGAAATAGCTCCAAGTGAGCACTGTATCCTTTTATAACTGATTTAATGTTTATTAAGCACTGTTCTCCTAGTTGAGACAATCCGAGCAAGTCTCCTCATGAGCACTGATCTCCGAGTCGAAGCCGCCCGAGTATTGTTCTCTCCTAGTTGAAAAGTGTCCTGTGAGTGTGCTTGATTATTTGTCAAAGTGCTCGTGTGATGAATTAAATTATTTTGTGAATTGTTTTCGTCTTGCAAATTTCTAGTGAAAAGTACTTTCTCACGTGATTTCAAAGATTTGAATATTCCAATGTTTTCATGCTCTGATAAAACAGTTAAATTCTAAAATACTTATTTTCTCGGAACCTCACTGAGCTTTAGCTCACCCCAAAAAATATTTATTCTCCCTCCATAGGAATCGAGGTGATCGGAAGCATGTGTAGTGGCCTTATTAGTAATTTTGAAGTATTTCTTGTACAATTGTAATTTTGGTTGAGTTGTAATTTATATTTTGGAGAACTTGGTTTGTATTTACTACTGGGACGTACTTGTGGATTTTAGCATTTTTGTACTTTTGGAGTTTTAGAATTGTAATTATTATTTATTGGAGTTTTAATTTGTAATTAATTGAGGACTGTAGTGAGTCCCGGCGAGAGTTGGGCAGGTGGTCCGCTAACACCTCTGATTCGCCTTAAGGGAAAGTGGGGCTGTTACAGTCTAAGAATATACCCATTTATGATTCCTTCATTTTGAACTATATATATATATATATATATATATATCCTAATTATAGCAACCCAAACCCATATGAATATTGCATTTTGACAGCTCTACCTCCATCTTACAGTTATAACTTTCACTTAACCCGGATCGCGCTCCTCCAACTCTATAGTCCTATTTTTCCTTTCCTTCACTATTCATGATTTATTTTCTCATTTATCAAGTGTTTTCGGTCAAATAAAAAGCTAGAATTGTAGTTTTTTTTGAGGAAAATTAAGCTTTTGGATATAAATTTTGTAAAATTATACCATTTTTGGTGTTTTCACAAACATCCATCAAAGGATTTATTAATTAAATATTTGGTTTAAATTTTTTTTCTAAAACACACACAAAGGCAGCCATGTAAATACATCTGTATTAATTTAAATTCATATATTAATTTTCTTTGAAATACTTTTTGATGTACATGTGTTGTATGAAAAATTATCCAAATGCTTACATAATACTTCTATAGAATCTATTTTCAGTGCAAATGAAATGTCAAAAATGTAATTTGTATATTTCAAATTTAATATCACAGTGTAAAGTCCAATATTAAAGATATAAAACACTTGAAAGGAAAACCTACTGAATAAAGTTCAATATTAAAGAATATAAAACTTGGGAAAAGCAAATTACTGAAATGCCTTAAGCTCACTAAGTACCCAAAAAAATTAAAGAAAACAAAGGTTATAATATTGTTAATGACTACCATTATTCTTTATTAAAATATATGTATGAAATTTTAAATTCTATTAAAAATTGAATTATAATATAAATACATTCAATGAGTCAAGAAGATCTCTTAAGGAGGAAAAATATATTTAAATACTTAAGTCAAAATTAAAGGTTTGGAATATTTTCCGTATTGATTTGTAGTGTTTTAATTTTCATAATCTGCTACATTGCCTTTAAGTCTACTGTTGTGAAATTAAGTGGGTTTAGAATATTGCTATTTCCTTTTTGGTTACAGTTATTTATATCTTTTTTGAATTTTAGTCATTTATAAGTTTGTTAAGTTTTCAATTTGAGGTTATATGTTAGGTTTTTTCAATTAATCGACTTTAGGAAACATTGCTAATTGATAACTCCAATATGGTAAGTATATAATTCAAACATTAAATATAGTTTTATGTAATTAAAAAATCAAAATTTTAAAAAATCAAAAGGGGGAGGTTGAAAGCTCTCTAAGATGTATGTTGATCCCAAATGCAACTTAAGAGGAGGGTGAGTTAGGTTTAGTGTTGTTAACGAGTCGAGTCGAGCCCGAGTTGCTAATAATCGAACTCGACTCGGATACTAATCGAGCTAGGCTCGAGCTCGCTCGACTAGTAATTCGAGCTCTAAATGGTGTTCGAGATCGGCTCGCCAAACTCGACTTCAAGCTCGAGCTCGAATTCGAAGCGAGCCGAGCTTAAAATGCTCGAATGGGCTCAAGACTCGAGCTCGAAAACATGAAGCTATGACAATGCAAAGCTAGGAGCTGAACCTAGTACCAATTTTCCAGCAAAATTCGACAACCAATTTGCATTCGAAATAGATGCATAAATCCCAAATTCACAAAAACATTTAGATTGGTACAAACCCCATATTAAATCCAATGAAACTTCAAGTAGTCAAGAAATCAAACTTCTAAGTACTAAAAGCAAATTCAACTATTCAAGTAGTCAATATAAAGTCTCAACTAACTAAAATTCATGCCAACTCCAGAAATATTGCCACAGCAATCAAACTTGAAGTACATAAAAACAGATTCTACCAGCATTTATAACTCCATGCTAATACTATTACATAACCAGATTTTATAAACATGCATGTGAGCATCAAGAAGCATCAAGAAGCTAGGGTCAACTTTGTTCAATTCCACGTGTAATTGCACCAGCCAGCAGCTACAAAATCAGCATGTCAATGATTCAGGAAGCTCAACTTCCTCAAATGTAATTGATTTAGCAACATCAAGTGGATCCTACAAAAACAAAGTAAGAAAGTTACAATAATCTTTGAAATCAGAAAAAAATGAAAATTTAATAATAGTACAACATCCAATAGAACATACAAATGTTAGAAGGCATATTCAACTTACGTGAGACTTATTCTTTAATCCATGAAAACTACGGATCCAATCATTGCCACAAAGCAACATTTGCACCGTTTCAACCAACATAGAAGCACGTAGATCATCAATTACTCTACCTCCAGCACTAAAAGTGGATTCCGAAGCCACAGTTGTGACAGGAATGGAAAATATATCTGCAGCCATTCTTGACAAGGTAGGAAACCTCAATCTTTCCCCTTTCCATCAACTCAAAACATCCAGATTTGCATTGGCATCACAAGCATATCTACCCTCTTCTAAATAAACATCCAAATCTGATTTTTCCGGAGGAGCCTTGTCAATTTCACTCACATGCATGTGAAACTTTGCTTTACCAGTTAAGATGGTGGGTCCAGTCATTTTACTAGTTCTTTGACTAGAAGAACTAGAAGATTCATTTCGCTTCCTTTTTACAGCCTACCTTTGTTGTTGTTCAACATATTCATTGTAGAGCTGATAAAGAACGTCTTTAATCTCAGCCACATATATAGGACCTGTATCCTCACCATAAATCACCGGAAAAGCATGATTAACCAAGACCATTTTGTATCTCGGATCCAAAACAGCAGCCAAAGATAGCAACACATTGCTTTCCCCCTAATATTTATCAAATTTAGCAGACATACTTGCAGCCATAGACCTAATATGTTCACAAGGGTCAAGAGCCTTTTCATTTAAAAGCTCTTTAATCCTATACAACTCCACAAGAAAAATGTTAGCTGTTGGATATTCGGACCCGGAAATCATGTTAGTGATTTCATGGAAAATCCCTAGAAATTTACATACTCCTTCCACTTTCATCCACTCAAATTCAGTAGGAACATAGTGAAATCCAGGTTCAATGTCTGAATATCTTGGAAATACATCCTTGAATTCTAAAGCCGAAGCCAACATCAAATAAGTGCTATTCCATCTTGTTGGGCAATCCAAAATCAGCTTTCTAGAGGGCAACTGGAGCTGTTTTTTGATTTTGGCAAATTCAATGAGTCTAGACTCAGAATTGTTCACATACTTTATTCCCTCTCTAACCATATCAATCACCTCACCAAGTTGACCAAGACCATCTTGCACTAAAAGATTAAGTATATGTGCACAACACCGAACATGAAAAATTTTTCCTCCAATACTTAATCTTTTTCTAAGAGAAAAATCCTCTCTAAGCCTCCTAATGCACACATCATTATATGAAGCATTATCTATGGTTATAGTGGAAACCTTATCCTTAATTCCCCAATCAAGAAAGCACTTATTTAAAGCATCAGGTATACTAACTCCTGTGTGAGGAGGGGGAACATTACAAAAATTCAATACACGTTTTTGTAACACCCAATCAGAATCAACAAAATGTGTAGTCACAACCATATATTGAATTTTTTGACCAGATTTCCACAAATCCGTAATAATACTAATCCTACCAGCACCTTTCAACAAAGATTTCAGTTTTCTTTTTTCAATTGCATAAGTACTAATACAATCTTCCTTAACAGTTTACCGGGTTATCTTTTTATAAAATGGAGAAACTGCTTTCAGGAATTTGTTGAAAACTACATGATCCATCATAGAAAAGGGATATTCATGTGCAAGAACCATATGTGAAGCCAACTCTCGTACCTTGGCATGATCATATGAGAAATTAGTGATGGAAGTGATTCCATCACTTGGACCTTCAGTGAATGATAGCACTTGCTGCTTCATTTTACTTTGTTCCCCAATGGTCAACTTTCTCTATAGGCAAGAACTCAAGTGCCTCTTGTGTTGAAATGTAGCTCCGGTTGCACTCTTGGCAAAGAACTCCTTACAATGGTTGCATTGCACTTTGACTGTCCCATTCTCTAGTGTAACTATTGTCATTTCATCCCATACACTTGATTTCTTCTTTCTTTGTTTTTTTTCAAAAGGTCCAGAAGTATCATTAGCTTTTTGCCCTCCTTCATTGCTCTCACCTTCTATTATTTCTAGCTCTTCTTCACTCATCTCATCACCTCTTTCTTCAACATCATTAATTTGTTCCACATCTTCATTGTTTTCCTCCATAGCAGGACTTGATGATGAACCTTGGAATGAATGGAATGGAGGGTTGTACATACCTTAACCAAAATAGATACAATAGCCAAAATAGGACCAAATTAGTCAAAATAGAAAAAATTGTATTGTGCTGTAGGTTTATTTAATTACCAGTACATGCATCCATTAACACATAATCTTGAGTTTTTTCAATAGAAAGATTAAACAAATAGTTTAATTACATAGCCAAATGAAACTATCAAGTTGATGCCTTACGAAAGGAAGCAATACAAAGAATGATACACATGCTAAAGATCTGCTCCAAAATGGTTGGGTATGCTGACAAATGTTTTAATAGTCAACTTGATGAGGTGGATTGAAATAAAGATGAAATGATAAGAAATAAATGTTAGAGAATAAACTACAGCTTTGACCAAACCATGAAGGGAATTTTTGTGATTAACCTTTCAAACTGTTTTTTCTTCTATTTTTTTCCCTTTTGCTATTTTCATAGTTGCATATAACTTGTCGCGCCCCATTTTTTTGGAAAAAGGAAGAGGGAATGAGACCCCTTTTTTTGGAAGGAGAGGGGGGAAGAAACCACCCTCGTCGTTTCGGGTTTTTAGTTGAAAAAGGTTTTTTAGTTAAAAATTGATTTTTGAAAGAAATGGGTCATGGGACTACAAAAATGCGACGATTTGGACCCAAAAACAAAAGTCTAGAAAAGAGTCTTTAGAAAAGTTTGGAGTCGCCACTTGGTATGGAGTTTAGGTGTACCAAGTCACCAAAAAATTTTAATTAATGAAAATAAACTAAGAAAACCCTTTTTTAGACGACTCCAGGTCTTTGAAAAACTAGAGAAAAAGGTTCGGGGGTCACGGTTGAAAGAAGGGAAGGTAAAGATTCGATATTACTCATCTCTAAGGCATTAAACATCAAAGCATTAAACATTAAACATCATCATTAAAGCATTAAACATCATCATTCAGATCATGTCAAAACAAGCTAAAACCGAAAAAGGCCAAATCTTAAGCATCAACACATCAAATAGACAAAAAAAGGGGAAAGGGAAGAACTGTCGGGGCTAGATCGCTGGAAGTTACGGGGCCTCACAGCGTTTCTTCACATCTTCAAATATTCAAGAAGAAACGCGGAGCGTTACGCGAACTAAGCCGCGCAAGTGATCCGCGTTTCTTCACATCTTCAAACATTCGAGAGGAAACGCGGATCGTTACGCGAAGTAAGCCGCACAAGTATCCCGCGTTTCTTCACATCTTCAAAATGTGAAGAACATTTTTCCAGAAATTTTTCAGAAATCACAACAAGATCAACACAGAAGCATCAAACGTCTGATTTTAAACGTCAGAACAAGACTATGAGCCTTACCAAGGCTTTATAAACACAACATGCTCATATAACAACCAATAATCATCATCAAATGTCATAAAACTTAAAAAACACATTTAAGACCTTGGTTCCACCAAAAGGTCTGATTTCTAGCAATTTTTGACCAGAAAAAAAATAGATAGAGTAAAGGAAGACTACCTAATTCGGAAGCTCGAGAAGAACGAAAAGGCATCACCAAAATTCCAGAAATCTTCACTAAAAAAGGAAACCCTAGTTTTTATCTTTTCTCTCTTTTTCTTTTTTCTCTTTGATTTTCAATCGTTTTTCTCTCTTTTTGCTCTCTCTCATCCTCCCTCTTCTCTCTTTTTCTCTCAGCTTTCAGCCCCTTTCAGAAAACCCTAACAAGGGTGATTTATAGGCATTAAAACCTACAACCAAGGGCTTGGATACTTTGAGGGTTTTCTTGGGTTAATCTTGATCATTGGATGCGTTTTATTTGTGTCTTAAGGATCAAGGGTGATTTGGGCATTAACTAAAACGATTACTTGATGCCAAAGACACAAAAAATACAGCTGGAAATGAGGAAGGAAAGGCTGGAAAAATGCGTAATTTTTTTTTTTCGGGTTACACGGATTGACCCGCGTAACTGGTCCGCGTTTTTGACTTTCTTTTTTTTTTTTTTAAGAAAAAACCTACAAAAATAAGAAAGTTGTGTTAGAATATTCAAAAATAAATAACTAAACATTAATAGATAAAAACATAAGAAAACAATTGAAATAGTCAAAATTTGGTGTCTACATAACTAGTATAAAATAAGGAAGAGAGACAAAGAAAAGTAGATAATTTTCTTTCCTTTTGCATTCTTTTCTCTTTTTGCCCCCTTTTATGTAGAGAAAGATGAATGAATTTCAGAATCAAACAAGAAACTTTTGATTAAACCTCAGGAAATTGTGGGAGCACCTCTATGCTACGTGGCCAAGAAAATGTTTGAGTTGATTTATGACTCGGATCATCTCAGGAATGATTATCCCAGAGTTTCAGAAATGTTTTTAACTACCACAATTTTGTCATGACTCAAATTTTTTACCAATAGGTTAAGGCACAGATTATCCATACCAGGAAAAGTTCAAGTTTTCATTAAATAAATTTAAAATATTAACTGAATTGTAGCTAGTAATGGAAATGAGCACCCCTGAAGAACAAACTTGACCAGCCTGAATACTAAATTACTAATGAAGAGAAACGACAAAAAGGAATCGAGTAGGGAGATTCTGCATTGCCTTGGCACAATTGTGTGTACATTAATATTTTAAGGTTGAAACTAGGAAATAATAAAGAATACCTCATAGGTAGACAAATCAGAACTGAATAAAAAAGGAAAATTGTGGACTATGTACTGTGGAGCCATTATGTTTTCTTGGTATATAAAGTTATTTAGCAGTTGATGTAACTGCAGCAGTGCAACTAAAAATATCAGCAGCTTAAGCATCAAAATGTACCAACATAAGACCCTGAATGCTACAACTTCAATGAATCCTCTTTTTCTTACCTTTTTTTTTAACTAACATCTTGAACACCAGATTAAACAACCTTTGGGCATCTTTTAAATACGGAAACATGATAAAAGGGTTGGCTAAATGACCTATTTGTTCACGGCAAAACATGGAAGAATTCAATGGTTAAAATTCCAATTATCACTTGCATCACCAGTTCCATGGTAAGAATATAACCGTGCGAACAAAAATCCAATGTAATCCGTCAGTAAATCGGGTGCTGGAAATCTCAATTATACAAATATGCTCTCTCTCCCACTTTCCCTTCTCTGCTTGTTCAATGAAAGAATTTTACTTTTGATAAATTTTCAGCCTTTCATTGTATTATCATCTTCTTATGAACTGTGAATGGGCACATTTAAAAAAAAAAAAGGAGCAAGAGCAATTGACATTATCTTACCAGATTAAAGGTAACTGATATGGTACCCCTCCTGGATCTACCGAGGTCGAGGTGGCACTCTGGCTACTCTTAATGATGAGCGTTTGTCTTCGGCGACTGGTGGATGGTGGCTACTGGTGGCACTGCAACAAATGATTCACGGACTCATGGTCACGATAGAAGCTCACGGCGGTCGCCGGTCAGCTAATGGCCAGAATGGACGGTGGCGGCGGTGGGCGAAGTGGTGGTTTTGGTGGTGAAGGTGATGGCTGCGGAAAGAGGAAGGAAAAAATCGGGAAGCTTTCGTTTGCAATTTGTGAATTAGGGTTAGTTATATCAGATATCGTGAAATGACATTAATGCCCTGATATTTTGAGCCCATTGAGTAGTTCGCGAGCCGGGCTCTGCTCGACTCGTTTGGCTAACGAGTATTTCTTCAACTCGAACTCTACTCGTTTATTGAGATAAACGAGCCGAGTCGAGCTCTTAGCGAGCCGGGCCGAGCCAAGCTCGCGAGCTGCCGGGTTCGTTTAACAGCACTATGTATGGTATGCCAAAATAATTTCAAGTAAGGGTATTTTAGTGTTATGAAAAAGGAAGAAACTAGAATATACATGATAATTTTCCGTGAAAGTGCATGTACATCACAAGCGTTTGGTTTAGACTAACATATTTATTATTACAAACTTAAATCTTACAGTTGTCCTCCTATACAATTCATATACATTCTCAATCTATTAAATTTTCTGTCACTTTTTCTCATTGTCAATATTGCATCATGTCTCATTCTTTACGTCCTTATTGTTACAATGCAACGCACAAATTTTGATCTTCTTCCAAAGAAATAGAAATATGCATTTGTATATCATTTATTCCATCAATCACAATCAAGAAATTGCTATCGTAATTTCTGTTTTCTTGAAACCATTTTACTCAACTTTTTTGTTTTTTCTTGTAAGGTAATTAACAGAAAAATTTGAGTACTAAAAGCTTCATAAGTCAAATTATTTTTGTCAAGTATGTCATATGTATGTTATACAAAATTTAACTACAGAAATCACAATTTCCTTAAGTACTTTCTTTATGCTTTGGTAATCTAAATAAAGCTTTTTTCTAAGATCATCAATCAAGAATGAAAAATGTGTACGTTTAAAACCATAGGTATTGCAAACCATAGCTATTGCAAAGAATTTGGATAATCAGATATAAACATGCTTTTCTTTCTATATATTTATTTATCAATCAAATTATTGCTCTTTCTTTCATTACTTGTCCCAAGACCCTACTTTTCTTGTGTCATTAAGTCTAGTTGCATCTTGTAATAATATAGGAATTTAACAACTTAGTGTACTGTTTCTGCTTGAAGTTGAAATAAATAGTGACCAACTTTGAAATTTTTTGCTAGGTGTATTTTTATAATTGGGGTGAATTAAATGGTGATATACTCTAAAAACATTTATCACATGATTTATATATATTAAAATAGAAGACCAAATCAAGCCTCCGGTGATATCTTATGATAATTTAATAGTTTTCCCAATTTTGGGACAATATGGAATAATTATTCACACCAAGAATTAGGTTGAACCACTTTTGTTTAATAATTGACCCATTTAAGAATATGACGCATGCTTATTAATTTCATAAAGTTTGCAGACTCATCACATGCAAAAGGGTATTCAAAATTTCAAAATCCATTTGCCACTCCAAATGCTTAAGAATCCCTTTGCTCTAATTTATTATATCAATATAATGATTGCAAATAAGAAGTGATTGAGTCAAATTGAGTACTTTTGTAGGCAAAAGGAAAAAAATTACATAGTGTTACACTATTACATATGGAACTTTGGAAATTTCATCAAAGTAAACCAAAAGCAATTCGAAACACTTAGATTATACCTTAGGAAAAACTTGCACTTGCAATATTTCAAGTAGATTAACTTGATTCATAATTTACATAACAAAAGAAATCATAAACTTGAAGTAAATAGAGATAAATTGTAGGGAAAATTAAAAAGTAAGTAAGTAAAACACAAGAGATTACTATTCCAAATAGACCAACCTAAAGATGGTAGAATATTGATATGCAAATGCACATAAAATGACCAAACTTTCACTAGACATATAATAAATGAAAATTGTGTAGGAAAACAAATAAACATTCCAACAAAAGTGACAGACAAGAAACAAAAGGATTTATATTGGTTCAACTAAAAGCTTGCATCCACTATTTAAGATTTCACTCCCATTAGGATTTTCAAAATCAGATTAATTAAACTAAGTTGAATCTCCTTTTTTACAATGGTGAAACTCTAGGCATTCCAATTTTTTTTTTGGATTAAAGATGCTACGCACAAAGAACTTATAGTGTCACAATACTTCACTAACATCCAATAACCATCAACCTAGTATAAATTACAACTCAATTAATTGCTCACAATCATATAGAATTGTTTAAAACTCCTTAAGCTATAAGATTAGTTTTGATAGGGAGATATTTTTATCATAGAACAACTCTTATCACAAGTAGCTTTATTTTGACCAAAAAACTCTTTCAAAGAAAAGAAGCAATTTATTCCAATAATCATTAGAAAGATGGCTTTCTCAGTTTTGGAGAAAGTAGTAGTTAAGAAGAAACCAAAAGAGCCAATTTGAATAGAAAAGATGTAATCAATCAATCATTAATGATCGATTGACTTAGAATGATGCTAGACAGCATTATTAATGAATAAGTAAATCTAGACATTGTGACGACCCCACCTTCCCCTAAGGCGGACCAAAGAGGTCGGCGGACCGCCTGCCCAACTCTTGCCAAGACGCACTCACTCACTCATTCAATATAACTTATCAAACTAAAACTCTGGATACAATACAGAAGGGTACAATGTCTTACAGGTACATAACATCCAAATTACAATCCCATAGTACATAGATCATCCATCCTTACATTCAAGTTCCGTTATACAAAAGACCACAACATACATGATTCAAGATTCTCCATAATAAATAACAAAACACAAGTAAAACCCAAATCTCAAGGGTTGGCACCACCACTCGGTTGCTCATTTCCTGCTAAGGAAAACAAATGGAAAGGGTGAGCTAAAAGCCCGTGAGTTCCCAGAAACATGCAAGTCACTTAACACATAAACAATTTCACTTCACAAGTACACTTGGAATTTAAACAAATAGAAAAGAAATTAACAATACAATGTTGGATACGGGGGCCCTCAGGGGCCAAGTTCCACGAAGCTTGTCCACGAACCACGAAGCTTGTCCACGAACCAGGTAGTTGACACTCCGTCAACTGTCACTATTACCATGTAGAACTCCTCCTACTCCTTACTCCACCAAAACCCCCACCGGGCCCGCACTCCAAGCACTTATCACTTCACTTTGATAGTGTACATTGCAATGTCACTTTTCGAGACAAGTCTCGAGTACACTTCACTTCACTTTAAAACACTTCACTTTATTTGAGTACTCTCCATTAGGGACAAGTCCATACGCCAAGTCCAAAATACATTTTTTCATCTCACTTCACTTGTATATATATCACTGGTTTGATGCTCTTTTTGGAGACAGGTTCAAGAACCAATTCTTGAGCATATAGCACTGGTCTGAGTCACTGGGCTTTGTGACATTTTAAGTTAACCCTATGGCTCAGTTCTTTCTTCTCGACCTAGGCCTAGCCCCCGGCTTGAGTCGAAGAGTTTGCCGATAGGTCTCAGGAATCACCTGACCTTTTCAAACACATACATTCACTATATAATATTGTAAAGCACTTTTACAATCACTCACTTTAATACACTTTTATAATCACTTTTACTCAAATGGAGTAGGTGCGATAAAGTACACACCATCCCCATTAGAGGGTTCAAAACTCATTTTCACATAACATTCACTTCATTGCATTCATATACCATCATTTGCACGTAAACACGAAATAAGCATGGAAACTTACCGAAGTAGGGTTTTAGCTTCCACGTAAGGGTCAAAGTTACTGCCTTGCACACTCCCTAAAATAATTTAAGACAATTCATGAGATTCACTTCATTTTTCAGTCACTAACACAATTCACTTTCACTTTTTAGTTTCAAACGACATTTTTTCCAAAATTCCCTCGAGAAAAAACTCTCATTTCACATGGTCTCTTTGAAAAGTCACTTTTTCATTTAAAAAAAAACATCCCACCGATATACTCATTGGCACTACAAGCACATTCTTTTTCACAAAACATTTAAGTGAGGTCTCACACCTCAAAATAGGGGTGAGAATCGAATTCGAATTCAGTATTCGGTAGGGTGAAATCGGTATTTTTTGGTAAATGACCAGTAAAAATACCGACCGAATTCGAATTCGAATTACCGATTTCCCGATTTCGATTTCAATTCGAATTCAATTTGGAAATCGGTATTTTACTGATTTAACCGAATTCATAAAACAATTATTCAAAAACACAATGGAAAGAAAATTAGAAAGTTTTAAATCAAACAAAATCCCCAAATTATTGAGCATCGAAGCAAATAAAAATGCATTTGCCTTTATCAAAGTTGATATGAATTTTCCTAACCCAAATTAGGCATTTCACATTTAATTTTATCTTTCAATACATTATGTATTCGGAAAATCGAATATGAAATCGGTAAATATTTACCGAATTACCGAATTGAATTCGAATTCGGTAAAACCGAATTGAAAATTCTTGAAACCGATTTCGTATTGAATTCGATATTTTTAAATTCGGATTTTCTGAATTACCGATCGAAACACCGAATTACCGAATTCGAATTACCGAATTCAATTCGAATTCGGTCGGTAATTCGGTATTCGGATTTTTTGCACACCCCTACCTCAAAATCACTTTTTACACCACACGTTCGACATTCACTTTTAGTTAAAACTTTCATATTAACATAAAATATTTCATACCACGCCATTATATTCAAAATCTCTAGAATTTGACCAAGACATGGCAAAACCCTCAAATTTGATTAAACAGCACTTTTCACTCAAATTTCATGAAAAACTTCACTTTTAACCCTTTAAATTTCAAACATTCCCTCACACACACATACACTCACAATTTGAACAATATACATGTTTTTCTTAAAAGAAACTCTTTAAGAACATTCACAACACTTCAAAATCAAACATTAAAATCACCAAGCGTGGGTTTGGCCATAACATACATTTTCCTTCAACTTTTCAACAACTAAAAACTATAATTTCTAACCATATCAATACAAGTTCACAAATAACGATCAAATGCCCAATCAAGTCCTCAAGTCCGCTACCTATAAACCACCTCAAGTTCGCTACCTAAGTTGGGATTTCAAGAGCCCAACTTCATCTTTTTAGATGAGATCATTTCTATCAATATTAACCATAGATCTACACTAATTAACACTAATAAAGTTAGATCTATGAGTTTCAAGTCCTATACCTCCGGATCTATCAAGATCCAACAAGATCCGGCAAGATCCAACAAGATCTCTCGAGCTCTTCTTCAAAGAGGTCGCTTCCGAACTTGTTGGCTTCCAAGAGTTTCGATCCTAGCCCAAGATCTTCAAGATTTGTTGATAATTTCGTCTCCAAGTGTAAGCCCAAGCTCGATCTCAAGCTTAAAACAATCACTCTAGCTTTTCTTTTCTTTTCTTTTCCTTCAAGAATTTCGGACCTCACTCTCTCTCCTCTCTCCTTGGTTCAGCTCCCTTTTCCTCCAAGAATTCGGACCAAAGCCCTTTCTCTCTCTCCTCTTTCTCGGCTGCAAGAAGTGAAGAAGATGATGGTGGTTGATAGTGTTTGAAGCTTCAAGAAGAATGGATCAAGAATGGAAGAAGTTTGGAAGAAAACTTTCTCTCTCTTCGTTGCTCTCTCTCTCGGCTCCTTCCTCTCTCTTCCTCTCAAAATTTCCAGCTGAAAATAGTGTCCAATGGTGCAAGAAAGTCAAGGCTTTTATGGCCTAAAAAGTGCACTTCCATATTTTAAGGGAAAAAGCCACTTTTGGGCACTTTATGTCACGTCACGCGCGACAGTCTAACTTATACTGGTTTCTTTCATCCCGACACTGTCTTGCCATAATAATATTTCCAAAATATCACTACATATGCTCGATTTCAAATCCAAGTCACTATTCACACGTCAGAACAATTTTTAACACTAATTTTGGCCAAAACCACACATCGGCAAACAATTCGTATAAAATTCTCTAAATTGAGAAATAATCACTTTAAATATATTTTCACTCATTTTTTAATAAATAAACTCAATATAAATAATATCGTGCATTTTAAAAATAAATACTGAAATTTGAGACCCTCACAGACATAGTTTAGCAACAATCAATTAGAGAATGTGAATTTGATTTGTTAAAAATAAGGAAAATGATTGACTAATCCATGAACGTAGATTTTTGTTAAAAAATCATTTTAACAGAATATTTATTCTTGGAAGATCTAAGAAAACTCTAACTTAAGTTATCACGAAAATTTCTAAAAGAAAAAATAAACTTTTAACATGAAAGTCGAGATAGGCTGCTATCTGATAGATTGACATAAAGAAAGAATAGGTTGATTTGTTGCTCGAGTAAACTTTAAATCGAGTAAGTTTCAAATCGAATTTAATATAACTTAAAGCTATTAGAAATATTACCATAACTTAGATCAAAATATGGCTTTTCTTGAATGCGAGTAATAGCTTATTCACCCTTTCTTCCATTCCTATCACCACAAGGCATTCTATGCAAACTTGTGTAATTAGAAAACTTGCACACTCACCTACACAGCTTAGTTTGAAGAATTGGTTGCTTTATCAAAACCAAAAGGTAAAAGCCTTTAGGCCAACAAAGATATTCATAGTGTCTTAACTATAAAAGTTTTATTGTTTATTACAAAAGGTCTTTCTCCATTTTGAGATTTGAAACTACATCAAGTGATTGGATTGATGAGTCTTTGTTCCAAATAGTGTAACAGCCCCACCTCCCCCTAAGGCTAACCAGAGGGGTTAGCGGGCTGTCTACCCAGCTCTCTCCAGGACTCAAGCATTCAAATCGATACTAACTTAAATGTGCAATTTCACCAAATACCACAACATTAATACTAAAACTGAAAAGGGCATTTAAACTTAAAATTACAGTCATCCATTTAAAATATTCACAACCCTCGAGCTAAAGCTCATACACTTCCATAAGCTTAAAGTACTCAACACCAAACAAATATACAAAATATTTCTTCATACTCGAGACAAAAGTCAAAAGATCAAGACACTAGCCATAGCTACGCCTCGGGATTCTCGTCACCTGTTAAGGAAAAACAAACGGGAACGGAGGTGAGCTAAAAAGCTCGTGAGTTTCCAAAATTCATACACATGCACTTAAAGCGGTAAAAGTAAAAGAAAATAAATAAAATACGTAAACAAATCAAATTCACACACATTAAGGATACGGGGGCTCTCAGGAGCCAATTTTCACATTTCACGAGCATTTATAGTAGTCGACACTCCGTCGACTTTCAATCCAAGTAGACGACTCTTCACGCCAACTCCATCCACCTAACTCCCCTACTGGGCCCATACGACGCACATAATTCAGCGGTAGAGCAGTAATTTACTCGAGGCACATGGCCAAGAGTAATTGTATATCACGTTTCCATCTCCCAAGTTCAATACATGCAACAAATAAATTTCTGACTCTACAAAAAGGGAGCAATAAAGTATACTCTCCTTTAAGTAAGTGGTTTAACAGTTTCAAGTTTCAACAAAAGCACATGACAGGTCACATGGCACATTCAAGCACTAAGTTCGTAAATTAAAGCAGTAAACATGCATTGGAAAACTCACCGACAAAGTAGGGGTCGGAGTCCAAGTTTTGATCAGTTGCAAAATCATCACTTTGCCCTAAAATAATTAAAAGAGAACAAAAATGAGTTCTCCTAATTCACCGACCAAATTTAGTTCAAAAAGTCGAAAGTTCGACAATTTCCTAAGTCGAGCTGAAAATTTTGAAAAATCATAACTCAAGTTATACAAGTCAGAATTTTGCGAATTTGATACCGTTGGAAACCTCTTTGAAAGCTCTAAAATTTTGCATAAGATATTCAATTAAAATTCTGGACAAAATTAACCCAGATTTTCGTTCAACAGCCAGCTACAGTAAAGAGACAGGGCTTATCAGGCTGGACATGCAGGGTACTTTGAAAATTCGCCAAAAATTACAGAAAATTAGTTAACCTCTGAAATTCATACACAATATAGTACTACATAAGGAGTTTCAACATCCACTAAGGGAACTCAATTCCGACACCCGAGCATGAAATTATAACAGTTCAAACAGAGGGGGTTCAAATTTCTGAAATTTCTGGGTTTCGAATTTACAGAACAGAGTTTAAAGCCCTGTTTGAGTGACGATTTCATGTCTAAAAATTACCAAATTTGGTACACTAATACTTCCATATATAGGCTAAGTTCATACCAAAATTCAATCAAAAATTCCCTCGGAAAGACAGCTTTCTACTCACCCAAAGTGGGCTCGACAACATTGGTTCAATCCTGCAAAGTTTCATTCCCCTTCTTCTCATTACTTTTAACACATCTAAACCACCACCAAATGACCCCATTTTCGAACCTAAGATGGTTTTACCCTTTCTAAACCTAATGGTGATCACAAATGATGATGGCTTTTATCAAAATTTAGCACAAAACAGGCCCATAGATTCGGACAGCAAGCTCGCTCAATTTCCAGCTTTCCTTGTTCCAATTTAACTATCATTCTTATTATCACTTTTAAAAGGCTTTTGTGGGAAATATCAGCAACTGGAACCTCATCATTTAAGCACTATAATCAGCCCTTAAACTTACAAAATGCAGCCACGAAAATCAAAGGAAAAACAGCAAATTTTCAGCCCCATTTCCTCCTCCCCAATTCGGTTCTTCCATTGAGGTTTTTCCTCCAAATTTCAACCACCAATTCCAACATGTACACACACATTTCATCATCTAACAACACTAGCAAACAATTTCATACATTTTGTGGGAATTCCAAGAGCCCACTCAACAACATCATCCAACTTCTTCAAGGTAAATTCCAACACATCAAAAGGGGCAATAAACTCCTAAGCTAGAATCATCCAACAAATACCCAATAATTCCATAAATATACCACAAATCATATATATAGAACCTAATTAAATCTGAAATTTCAAAAATTAAAGGTGCATTGAAAATTTACCTTTCAAACAATCAAACCCTAGCTCAAAATTCCCAAGAAATGTTCCAATGTCCAAACCTAGTCAACCTCCCAAGTGTTTCTTGCTTCCTAGAGCTCCCTTGGTTGGTTTCCTTGCTCCAATTGAAAATGGCAGCAATCAACCTGTGAGGACCCGTACCGACCTTTTATTTTGTTTAAGTTTATTATAGGTGGTTATATGCTTGTTTTACTTTTAAAAAGTGTTTTGTTTTAATAATCCTGTTTTACACGTTTTCAAACCCTAATTTGAAACCTAAAACCCTAATTTGTTTCGAAAAACCCTAATTTTGATAAAACCCTAATTTGAATATGGAAAACCCCAATTTGATTTCTTAAAACCCTAGTTTTGAAAATGAGTCTAAGTTTTATGTTTAATTACGAGTTTGTTAACTCTTTGATTTTATGGGT
Source organism: Gardenia jasminoides (assembly GCA_013103745.1). Lineage (NCBI taxonomy): Eukaryota > Viridiplantae > Streptophyta > Magnoliopsida > Gentianales > Rubiaceae > Gardenia > Gardenia jasminoides. The sequence continues at coordinate 38,469,486 of CM023095.1, read as the reverse complement.
GATAATGCATGATTAAGAGGGGGAAATACAATTCCTAGGTAATTAGTAGCCTAAGTAGGGGTAATTAAGCTTTGATGGGCTAGGTTAAATTAAGCCCTTATGGACTAATTTGATAGGAAAAGAAGTTATGAGGGAAAGAGTGGAAAAGACCTAAGTTGCTAGGTTTTTTTGGGCATGATATTTTTGACTAAATTTGACCAAGTGAAAATCTGAGGTTATCTCTTGGCTTATTTAAGCCTTATAGCTGCCAAACCAAGGAGAAAATAGGAAAGGAAACCGTGAGGGAAGAAAGAAAAGAGGGAAAAAAAAGAGAGGAAAAAAGGAAGAAAACTTGGGGAATTTTACAACCGCTTGGACTTGAGCACTTGAAGTTTCACCAAAAACCACATCAAGAAAGGTTTCTCCTAGTTTCCTACAAGCTTGAATTTGGTTGGAGATTATGATTGTAGGATTTTGTGGGTTTCTTTGATTCATATTTATTCTTAGCTCATGGAATGATGTTATGGTTTGGAATGGTTGAATTTGATGTATGGGTGCCATGATTATGAGCTAGGGTTAGGGTTTTGGCTTTAATGTTAATGGTAGAAATCAAGGTTGGATTGCATGTTTAGTTGTTGGTGGCTCTTGAATTGAATTCCCACTTGGTGTTTTGTGTGTGTGTAGTGTGTGTATGTGCGTGCTGGTTTGGTGGCGTGTGAGGGGCTGTTTTATGGTTTGTAATCCAGGCGATGGAATTCATGAATGTGTTTTGGTAAAATTCGTTTGGGCTTGAACGAAAAACAGAATTTTGACTGCAGCGACTCGCTTTTTTAGGATTTAGCCTTGCCCAAAACACGAAAGTTATAGCCCTTATTCTGGCTTTCCAACGCATTTGAATTTCCTGATTTGATTTGTGAGCTGAGTTATGCTTGAAGTTGGCCTGTCGAACATTCTGACGGCTAAACTTCTGAGACTGTTTTCTGCGTTTTGACCTAGATAGAGTAAATCTGGGTTGATGTTGTCTTCACAAAAGTTGTAGGTTGTTCTCTTAGCTTCAAACGGCACCTCTCAAAATCCGACACTTGTAGCCTGAGATATTAATGCAAGGTGTCAAAACTGTTTTTCACCTTCTGTGTTTTCCGCTTTTGAGTTGTCATCGAACTGTTCTTTTGCTATTTTAAGTGTTTATAAGCATTTATGAGCTTAGTTCATGGGGCATATGCAACCTTTGAAATAGTTTTCTTCCAATCTTATAACAAGATTGTTTTAAATAGAAACCAAAAGAGTTGATGGTTTGATTTGCATGTTCCAGGTGAGTCTGGGACGCTTGTTTTGACCCCTACATTATCTTGCTTACGCTCAACTAGCGTGAGTGTCAAGTGCATGTTGTTTTCATACTTGATGCCTGATTTGATGAATTTCATTCAAAGCATGCTTGTTTGACTTGGTGACCTACTTGATTTGAAATCGTAAAATGCTTGTAAGTGTGCTTGTTCTTGACATGCTAGAACCAAACGGTTGTATGTACCACACTCAAGAGAGTGGGAGGTACCTCTCTCCGCTTGGGTCGGTTGTTGATTAAGTCGATTGGAGCGTAGTCTTCGACTCATTTACCAAGCGGTAGTATGTACCACGCCTATGGAGAGGTGCCGCCATCCCGACTTGGTTTAATGATATTACTATTTGGACGAAGCTGTTTGATTGTTTCTGTCTCAGGAGGTAGTGGTTGACGGAGTGTCAACATTTTCACTAAAGTCCGGAACCAATGATGGAGCGGCAAGTTGTATCCTTTTCCAGTAATGTTTATACCGCCCTGTATGTATTTTCCGTTTTATTTTCCATATGTGTTATTGCCTTACCGCTTGTGCATGATTTCTGGTTCACTGAGCTTTGCTCACCCCATAAGCTTTGTTTTCCAACAGTCCCAAGGGGTGCTAGTTTTATGGATTTTCCTTTTCCTTTGTATAAGTTGGACGATATTGGATGCCTTAAATGGTTTGTAGTATTTTGAGTTGTGCCAACGTAACCTTGATGTGTTTTGAGACTGTAAATTTATAAGAATTTGTCGGCTTTTATTTATGGTTATTTCATTTTTGTTTTCCTCCTTCAAGCTCTTTTGCTCAAGAAAATGGAGGTGATGGAGGTGATGGCTTGGGTTGTCTTGCTTGAGCTTCTTGGAGTGGGTTGAAGGCTAGATGAAGAAGCTTCCTGCCCTCTTTTCACACTCTCCCACGTTCACAGCTCTCTGGCTGGAGTAGCAAGAAAGGATGAAGTGGAAGTGGCTTGGGTTTTGCTATGGAGTTTTGAGTTGATAAAGAAGAAGGTGAAGCTTTCCCTGGCTCTCCATCTCTCTTTGTCTCTCTCAAGAAGAAAGAGGATGGTTGGTGGAAAATAGAAGGAGATGAAGTGAAGACTTGGATTGTTTTAACATAAAGCATTAATAAGACTTAAAGCCTTATTTCAAGGGTTATTGTCCCCTATTTGAATTTCATGTCTTGCAACTTAATTTGGAGAGAATGAGAGGACAAATTCAGCTAGAAGTTTAATGGGGGTTATCTCGGTTAGGGGAGAGAAAGGAAGAGGAAAAATTCAGGTGATTTGGAGGACATCAAATGGATAAACAATCACAGGTTAAAAATCCTAATTTTCGGGAAATTTGTCCAACTAGGTCTTAAGGTTCCAAAACCCTACTTAATCTCACCTCTAGTCACTGGATAACATTTCTATCCTACGGTGATCATCCTTACATTCCAGCACTACTTAAGTCATTGCTCGAATTTCCACCTCAAAAAACGTATTTTTCTCATTTTCTGTATAATTGATACAAAAAGAGCAAATTTTAAAATAAGATGAATGGAATGTTGAAAATGTACCTGAAAAATTAATATAGAGCTAAATTAAGTTTTTCTCAAAATGAAATAAATTAAACAAATAAATAAATAAATAAATGAATAAATTGAATTTTCATCTAAATTTTCTGAAAAATTTGTTTAAAAATAATTTTAAAATAATTAAACTTATTACTAATAATAATAACATTATTTAAAAATATTAAGTTGTAATAATATCAAAATAAATTTTTGAGGCCGTTACAAATAGTGGTAAAAGATTTAACTACCTTGTATAGTTACTCATGCTTTTTCCCTTATAATGGCTCCAACGCAGCCACTTCATTAAAGTTTTCTTTCAAAAGCAATTTTATTTCATTCCAAATATTTTTTCCACAATGTCATGCATAGAGTACTCAGTGTATCGCTCATACCCAGTCTATTATATTACAACTTGAGTTGTTTGTTTCTAATCCTCACAAAATTTGAAAAGATTCTATTCGAACTCTTATGACACAACGTTGTAGGAACAAACTAATAAAATATACTTACCAAACTTTTGTAAAAACTTGTAATAAATTTTGAAGTATCAAATGGCTAATCTATAAAGACATACAACTAGCTTATAAGGACAATGAATATATTTTAAAAGGATAATTGAATATTAGTAGAAATTTGGTAAGGAGCCATTTTGCTATTAGAAAGAGAACGCTTTCAGATGTAATAGACTCGGACGATTATATGGTAAGAAGTAGTTGGATTTAAATTTGGAATAAATCTAGACTTAAAAAATACATAAGAGATATTTTGAAAACCAAAATCAAGACATATTTGAAAAATTAATCAAAATCAAGGATACCTAGAAGATTTAGGCAATTATTTATTGGAAAATATCGGAAAATCAATTTTCTAAGAAAGCTAGATAGTCCTTGATTTAAAATTGAATTTTGATTCCAAAAATGATTAGAGGTTATTTTGACAAATAATAATTAAGTTTAGAAAAATTGTCTAAGAAAATACACACCACTTATCAAAATCTCTGCCAAAACTTGTCCCAACATTATATAGGTTGACCCAAAGAGTTTAAATGAAAACTTTCCCAATTACAAGTTTAGAGAATATAAGAAATTACTCTAGCGAATCACCAATGGTTTGAACTTATGCTTCTTCATCAAATAAAATCTTGTCTTTTACATCTTACACCAAAATATTTTCATATTCTACTTGATCACTTGCAAAATCTGTCACATACTCGACAAACCCATAAGTAGCAATGTTTATGATATTAAAATTTGGGATAATTGAGTCAAAAAAATATAATCATCTATGAACAAATCGATAACACAAAAGAACCATAAACATCAAAGTGAAGATAAATTTAAAGATGAGAAAGAACTACGATACGTTGAGAAGCAAATTAGTGGAGTTAAGAAAGTTAACAAATTTTGAGAAAGGGAAGAGGGGCCAAAATAAGGGGTTAGACCCAAATTTTGTAACAATTATATAGGTGAACATACAATAACTCAGAAGTTTGAAAGGGTGAGTGCAAGGGCTACCAATGAACAAAACAACTTGCGAATAGCTCACGAGTAGCTAGGTCAAATGCTTGATTAGAGCCAATGTGTTACAGGCCACATTACTTGAAGGCAACAAGAGCATGGACCATAAGGCTAACAACTCCTCAAGAGCTGATCTGCCAAGTAAACAAGTGCGTTGAAATCATACTTAAAGTATAAAACAAGATAAATACAAGAAATGCTTTTGAGGTATAGTTGAAAGTGGTACTTGTATTGAGAACAAATGGATTACAGCGGTTCTCAAATAGAAGGCAATAATTGGGCGTGAACTGGTACAATCATGCACAAGTATAAACTATTAGAAAATCTAGGACTGGTAGTAGAAATGCACTACACTACCTATCTACATATGTATAACAAATGTAAAGAAAAATGGAATATGGGATGGACTAGTAATTAGGAATTGTGACTCTGGACTTCTCGTGTTGTACTCGTCATCCAATCGGAGGTTGGGTTCTACTTCCTGCTTCTAGCTGCGTGCCGTAGATTAGTGCGTGCCCTTCAGTATGCTACTTCCAGAGCTACGCTAGCAGTCACTGAACAGTCTTGATAAGTAGCGTAGGAGTAATCCGTTACCTATTCAAATACAATTGATATGTGATGAATGTTTATTTTACTTATTTTTAGTATGTTGAATGGAACTACAATGGTAGCATTTGTAGGCTTTAGTATTGCATGTTTACTAATTTTTAGTGAAAATTCTCCAAGTGCTCTTTCATTGCAAATTTTTATAATTAGGCAGTTTAATGCATAATCTTATGATGTTTTTGTAGGTTTTGAAACTTCATGTGTGTTCTTGAATCAAGTGGGATGCATTTGGTTCAATGGAAGTTGAAGCAAGAAGATGTTGAGAAGAAATGTTAAAGTATCGAAGTTGTGCGCAAAATGAATTTAAAGTGCTTAAAGTAGGGGAGGTAGGATCCAAACTTGAATCCATTCTGATCCAACCTCGGATCTGATCCAAAGGGTGGATCTAAGTTTGGATATGGCCCTCGGATCTATATTTTGACTCCGTAATTTGCAAAGCAAGTTGTGGCCTTTTCATATAAGATTTTTGACTAATTTTGGTTAAAAATTTAGCTGGTTCTGTCCAAGGAAAGCATGGAATGTTGGAGAAGCAACCTTTTGGAATCTCAAGGGCATTATTGTACAACTTTAACATTATTGCTTTGGGATTGATTTCTTTATAAATATAGGCCTTCAAGACATTTAAAAGAGCTTTTGGGGAGTGCAAGAAACACCACAAAAAATGTAGCTCTCGTAGTTGCTTAGTTTAGGGTAGTATAGTATAGTTTAGTTAGTAGTGTTTGTGTTCCTCCATTCTTGTATTGGCTTGATAAAGAAGCCAAAGGAGATGAAGATGGAGATGCTCAAGAGGCTCTAATGACAAGAATTTTCTTCTCTCTAACCTTTTATCTTTGTATTGAATTCTAAATTTGGTTAATGTAAGATTTGGATTTGTATTTTATCATGTGTCTTTAAAGTATATGCCTTGGATTTTTGGATGAACTTTATATGATTGTTTGTGTTAATTGCTTGACTATTTGAAACTATTATATTGAGCCAATTATTTACTACTTTTGTTCTTATAATCATGATTGATCGGTCATTGATTGTGATAATCTCGAGGTGTTGAATTTGCAATGAAAATTGAAATTTAGCACTGGTTCATAAAAGTGCTAGACCTAGGTAGTACACTCACGAGAGTAGATGTGCACCTTTGTAGCTTTAGTGGCTTGTTTCATGTAATTTCATAGAAGCAAATGAGCCTTTAGTTAATTTCATGACCATGAAAGTAGGTATGGATTAACTATAGGTATAGTTGGTACATCGGTGAAAGCGAGTATCACACGTATTTGAGGAAATTACGCCATGACTAAACAAGATAGTAGTGTTCATTGATTTGAGAGTTGCAGTTGTATGAGTAGGAGGGATTTCATGACCAAAGAAGCTTTTATTAGCTATTTTCTCTTATATTTTGACATAGGTTTACTTTCAGTAATTTGTTGATAGTCTATATAATAGAGGAGATTTAGTAGTGCCGTTAATTATTCATTCTTCCCTGTGGGTTCGATCCTTAATATCCTATACTCAATCATGACTTGTATACTTGTAGAAAATCACGTATGGGGTATTTAGAAATTTATAAATGTAAAATTTGACTGTAGATTGACCTTAATTTTGTATGCATGTCCTGCGCTCGTCAATATGAGGCTTGTAAAACATTGTCTAGCTTGAGCGGCTTTTCAAGTTAAGTTCGAATTCCATGATATTTTGCTTAAAGACTTGTTGAGCTTTTCAAGTTTTAATACATATATGCATGTTTTTCTATACATGTATTGCAAATACTATATCATATGAAATCCTATATTTTTGGAACTCAAGATCAAGTTTTAAATCAAACTCAGACCTAGTTTAGTTTATTTTGGGTGAGCTTGAGCCGATATTGAACTCCTCTGTCATCTTGAGTCAATCTAAGCACATATTTTGATAGTAGATCCAAATTCGAACTTGAGTTCAAGTTTAGGTAAAGTTAGTCGAACTTGAGATCGAGTATTTGTCTACATCCCTAGTGACTAGTTCCATTGGCATAGGCTCGCTTAAGATTATGAAAATTTTTGTGGCTTTTAGGGGGTGTAAATGAATTCAATCAAGTCGAACACTCTATTATCCAAGTTTGTTTGATAGTTTTAACGAGTCTAAAATTGTATACGAGTTCAGATTGTTTATTTACTGAACCAAATTCAAACGAGTTCTTATCGAGGTGAACTCAACTCGAGTTTCAGCAATTTGAAATTTTTAAATATAAAATCCAATTTTATATTAATTAAGCATAATTCAAACCTAGTTTAAAAGTTTATGAAATATAAAATGCTGTTCAAACTCAACTTACCTAGTTGGCTAATTAAGGTCAAACGAACTCCTTACCAAATAGGGTTCGATTCAAGCATATAAAAAGAAACAAAAATTCTCCTCTCCAAAAGTGTTACAGTGTGCATGTACTTGGCTTTTAACCTCTCTATGACTTATAAAAAAAAGAAACAAAAATGAATGAAAAATAAAATTCTACGTAACTATGTCATTTTATTGGTGAGTGGTCTAGAAACGTGTCCATCTCCTCCTTTCCTCTCCCGAATCCGCTATCAGTGACCTCTTATATTATTAAATGATTAAATCAGGAGCCACCTCATACCCTTTCATTTTCACCTCTCCAAACGAAGCCGACTCTATAGTAACTTCACGCACTAAAAAGTTACACCCATTTTTATACATCTAATAAAATATCAGTAAGAGAAAGAGTGGGCAGAAATTCAGTTAGGGTTTTGGATTGAAGAGGAGGAAGAAGAAGAAGAAGAAGACGAGGAGGGGAAATCTCCAGCGCTAGATACATATATATATATATATATATAGAGAGAGAGAGAGAGAGAAAGATGAGTATATGAAACTATGTGGTGACGGCGCACAAGCCGACCAATGTAACGCACTCGTGCGTTAGCAATTTCACCGGTCCTCAGGAGCTCAATCTCATCATTGCGTAAGCTTTTTTATGCCTCTGCTTTTTTTTTTTCCCAATAATTAAAGAAATGAAGAATGTTTAGTTAGTATATTCACTTCTATTTATCTTTAGCTGTTTCTGTGTTTTCTGGAGATTTTTTTTAAACTTCTCATACTTGAATTATGTCATTTTAATTGTAAATGTGAAGGGATGGTATAATTATGATTCTTTTCCTTCAGGGTGTTTGTTTATGATACTTAATAAAGGTCAATAAGATTGTTGGTCCCGAAATGCAACCCAAGAATTCAACTCAAATTGTTCAAGCAAACAAGTACTCAAACAACCACAATAATGATAAATATAAACAATCTTAAACCACAAAGAATAAAGTAACAAAAAGGTAAAAGGAATTCAAACCAATCAAACTCCCAAACTTCTTCCAAACTTGGAGTTGAATTCACCAAATAACTTCTTCAATTGATAGTGACACTAACCAACTTGTACAAGTGAAGGATCACTCCTTCCTCACCCCAAACACCTTTTGGTTGAGCAAAGGAGTTTTACTACTCTCCAAGTAAACCCTCAACTAGCTACAATTGAAAGCTCACCAACCAACTAAGAACTATTTTACAAGTGAGGCAACCTTCACCAAGGTTTTACCACTCCAAGTGATAGGCTCACCTTCACCAAGGTTTTATGCCTCCTATAGAGTAACCTTCACTTGAGCAACCTCACAAACCCAACTTTCCCCACACCTATACAACAAACAAAGAAGATTTCTACCCAAATATTCACTTGTAAGCTTGTATTTCATGTAGGCAAAAGTCTATGATCTTCTTGAACTTGTGGGTATTTATAGAGTGTGAGAAATGGCCTCAAGAACCTCTCCAACGGTCAAAAATATGGCTGTTGAAAAATAGCCGTTGAACCTATCGGACGTCCGATACAATGTTATACGTCCGATAGGAGTGTCCGACAGGTTCTTCTCAACGTCTGTCGGACGTCCGATGGGTTTTGTGCGTCCGACACAAACGTCCGATAGGTTGCTTCGTTCTTTATCGGATGGCCGATGCATAATTCTGCGTCTGATAGCTTTGCGTCCGACAGCGGCCAGAGAGCTTTGATTTCATCTTTAATTCTATCGGATGTCCGATGATAATGATATGCATCTGATAGAAGTGTCCGATAAGTTAAAATCTTCTCAATTCATCTTGAATTGATTTCTTTTCTTTTCCAACGAATCAAGGACCTGTTCTAACAAAATTCTCACATAAAAACATTAGTCCAAATCATCATTTTATTTTGTTATCATCAAAACCTAGGAACAAGGCCAACAAAGATAATTAGTCATACGATATATTCATAACTAATGACCTTTAATGCTATACAAATGATATTTGTTTTTCATTATCCCACTTCAGGTGGCACATATCTATCTTCACTCACGATTATGATCAAAATTTAGTCATATTCACTTCAAGGAATTGACTAGATCCATTAAATCGGATTTTAGACAAAGACATATAATAAGCTCAGAATACTTTCTCAAATTTCTTCTCTAGATATTGCTACTTCTGGAGCATATTCGAGAAGTGAAACATGGAGAATATATTTTTCACATATCTATATCAGTGGTAGATTCTCCATACAATTTTGATTGAGAAGTTGTGAGGGTCTCAAAAATTTATTTTGATATTATTACAACTTATTATTTTTAAATAATTTATTATTATTATTAATCGTTCAATTATTTTAAAATTATATTTAAACAAATTTTTCAGAAAATTTAAATGAAAATTCAATTTATTCATTTATTTATTTATTAATTTAATTTATTTCATCGTGAGGTGAATTGATTTTATTTCACCCTTAATTTCTTGTAGTTTATCAATAATTCATTTAGTATTTAAAATTTGCTCTTTTATATCGATTAGACAGAAAATGAGAAAAATACGTTTTTCGAGGTAGAAATTCGGGCAGTGAGTGACGTAGCGATGGAGTGTAAGGATGATCACTCGTAGGTTAAAAATACAATTAAGGGATTAGAAGTGAGTTAATAAGGGTGAAAATGATTAGGGTTGTGAAACCTTAGTGTAAGTTGGATTAACCTCCTTGAAATTAGAATTTTGTTTAACCATTATTTCCTCCACTTAATTCACCCTAATTCACTCCCATTTTATTCCATTTCATTCTTCCCTCCTAACCAAGATTAATCCTTTAATCCTTAGCTAAGTGGGATAATTATTTTCCCTCCAAAATTGTGAGCCAAGGGATTACTATACCATGTTTGACTTTGGGGCACAAGACAAGCTTTATGTCTTGTCTTTCTTTCCAACAATTAACACACTTAACAACCACATAACACACCTCTCTCTTCTTCCTCACTTGGCCGGCTTTCCCCTCCCTCTTCTCCCATGAAATTCCATCAATTCCATCTTTCATTTTCCCTCTAAAAATCAACCATAAATTAGCCACAACCTTGGCTTGAGCTTGGAACTTGGGTGATGATCATTGAAGAGGAAGAGTGTGGGTGGCTAGGGCTAGCATTCTTGGGAGGTAATTGCCAACTTCTTAGAAGAGGTAAAACCCTAAAATCTTCCTCTTTGTTCATCCATTAAATTTCAAGCATGAAATTAGGAATTGGGTGGTTGATAGGTTAATTCCTAGAACCTTGACTTGTGTGGATTGTGTCATTGTTTGATGCTAAGCTTCCTTAACTTGTAATTGTTGAACATGGTTGTTGAGTGGGCTCTTGGACTCCCACAAGCATGAGAATGTAATTCCTAGCATGATAATGATGCATTGTGTGTGATTATATGGGAAATGGTTAGTTGAAAGTTAGTGGAAAATCTCAAGGAAGAACAGAGAGGAAGAAGTGCAAAGTGGGGGTTAATTTTGCTGTTTTTCTTTTAAAATTTCGTGGCTGTATTTTGGCTAGATTAAGGAATGAATTTGATGTTTAAATGTTGATTGTTAAGTTGTTATTTTTCCCCCACAAAAAAGCCCTTCAAGAGTTGTTGCAATAATGGTTGTCAAGTTGGAGGCAAAATCTGGAAATTTGAGGATATATGCTGTCCGAAATTCTTGGACTGTTGAATGCTAAAAGTTGATATAAACTTCTATCATTTTCAACCACCATTAGGCTTAGGAAGGTTAATACTAGTTTAGGTCCGAATTTGAGGCCAATCGGAAGTGGTTTGGATGTGTTAAAGGTGGAGAGAAGATAAGGAAGTGAAATTTGCAGGTTTGAGTAAATGCGAACCAGTCCACTTTAGGCGAATAGAAAACTACTTTCCCATTCTAATTTTTAGTTTAATTTTGGTATGAACCTAGCCTATATATGGAAGTATTAGTGTACCAAATTTTGTGATTTTTGATCAAGAATTGGTCACTCAAATGAAGCCTTGAAATCTGCCCTGCGAAACAGGGAAACAGAATTTCAGAATTTTAAAGCCCCTCTGTTTGAACTGCATTAATTTCTTGTTCGAGTGTCAGAATTGAGTTCTGTCAGTGGCATTTGAAAATTTTCACATAGTAATTTAAACTGTATAAATTTGAGAGGCCAATTCATTTTCTGTAATTTTTGGTGAATCTTCAAAATGGGCTGGTCGATCAACCTGTTTTGCCCTATTTTGTTACTGTAGCCGTTTATTTCTTGAAAATCTGGGCAAATTCTGCTCAGAATCTTCACTGGGTGTCTTCTAAAAAGTTTTATAAATTTTCAATAGGTTTCTAACGGTACCAAGTACGAAATATTTGGACTTGTAAAACTCTAGTTATGATTTTTCAAAGATTTCAGCTCAAATTTGGAAATTATCGAACTTGCTTTCTTTTGAGATATATTTGGTCGGTGAACTAGGAAAACTTATTTCCATTCTCTTTTAACTATTTTAGGGCATAAAACTTGGTAACTTTGACATGAAAATGGTTGCCCTCTTTCTTGATTTTCGTGCCAACTTATTGTTTCACTTGATTCTCAAATCGGAGAATCTTGAACTTGACTTGAGTCTAATTGAGACATTTTTAAAGACATTTATCAAATATTACCCTAGTGATTTGAATTAAAGTATTTGATCATTTCCCATGACTTGAAAATGTTATCTTTTAAATAAGGGTAGTGAGAAACTACTAAACCTTGGTTGTATAATTAAGTAATTTATACTCGTATTTGTCTCAGGTGATCAAGAAGATCTCGGAGAACTCGATTGATCTTGCATGCTTTTGCTTTAGGCTCTTGACTTCGGTGAGTGCCAAGTGCATGTTAAGTGTTTAAATAAAATGTTTCTCGTACTTACTTGTTACTGAGGCTAGGGTGTACTTTATCGCCCTTGTCCTTTCTCTCATGTGATTGCTTGCTTGATAAATGATAAGTATTACTTGTGCATGTAAATGAAAGTGTTTCTCGTGAGTATTGAGCGGCAGGGTACCACCCTTCCCGTCCCAATGCTATGACCGAGTATGTCGATTGGAGCTTTGTCTCATCGACCATCGTGGGGGGGACGCCCCAACCCATTGGCTAGCCTTGTAACTCGAGCCGGTAAGAGCTTGGTCGAGAAGCTTGGTGAACCATGGGAAGTGTTATAGCTTGATCCAGAATTGGGGTCTTGCTAGGCATACTTGTTAAGTAGTGCCATTTAAGTGCGTGTTTGGTTACGGATCTGAGAGGGTGAACTGTTGGTCGGAGGTTCTATCAAGTGCAGATTCTACGGACTTTACCTTTGCTAAGTTGACGGAGAGTCAACATTTGGAATGGAATGGACTCAACTGCTTGGCTGTGGAAATTGGCTCCTGAGAGCCCCGTATCCTTACCTGTTTCTGTGTATTTTTGTTTTCCTATATGAGCACTGTTCACTGTACTTGCACATATTCACTATAGATCCGAACCCAACTCCAAGACTCTTGTCTAATGTGAGCCCTCGAGTAGTGATTCCTTGGGAATACGGTCTCCTGGTGAAAATTGCAATAGTGCAAGTGATTGATTGATTTACACGCTTTTATATCTGAATTTACTGGCTTTCCTACTTGCTTGATTACGTGCTTGTATGCCTTTCCTTGGCCTCACTGAGCGTTAGCTCACCCCAGTTTGTTTTCCTTAACAGGTCTTGGAGTGGGGATCGTAGACTGAGGATTTAGTTACTTCTGTAGGGTTTCTATACTTCCATCTAGAATTGAAATGTATTGTGAAATTGATGGATGATTTTATTTGAGGTTTATATAATTGTAATTTTGAGGATTCACTCTTGTAAGTTAATTAGTATCTTGGTTGAATGCTAAATAGGGTTTTAGGAATGAATTCTTGCAATTATATTGTGGATTTTGTAGTGAGTCTTGGTGAGAGTTGGGCAGGCAACCCACTGATACCCTTGGATTCGCCCTTGGGAGAGATGGGCTGTCATAGAAGTAACTATAAACATTGCAAAATATATTCACTAATTGATTCAAAAGATTATAGTCTTCGCTAACTTGATCATGTCGAATATTATAAGAACGACCATCTTCAGGTGGTCAGATCTAGACCATCTTCAGGCGGTCAGATCTTTTTCTTTCAAAGGACAAGTGGATCCTTTAAACATCATTATTTTCATTCATTTGTATCAAGATGTAGTTCATCATCTAATATTCATAATAAACAATCATTTGATAATAAAGATAAATGAACAGAATTGAATAGAATAAATATTACCTCAAATATTACTCCAAATGTGTATAATTGTTTTAAATGATTGCTCCATGTCAAACACTTGTACTCAAAGGTTAATTATATGCAAAGCTGTTGTCTCATTTTTGTTATAGCTTTGCATAAGCTACTTACAACATATAACTAGGATATAGTAGTTGAAAATCAAAGGTGTGTTTAATGTCTTGAATACCTTGATTATGGTACATGGGATGCAATGACTATAGAGCTTAACGAATTTCTCAGTTGATGTACAAACCTAGTAATAATAAATGCATTTGTATGTCATGTTAACATTTGGTATTCTTTTGAAGTCTTAAGTTTGACCTGCTTAGGTGATATTCATATGATCAAGGCGTGCTTTTGATACAAAAAGTATTAGCTAACCATGAATTCTGGTTTGGGATTAGCAAAGTAGTCATGCTACTCATATGCGATTGCATTAGTGATGGTTCATACTTTAAAATTTTGGCACAAGTCATTCTGGTTTAATAACATATATTATTGTGTTAGACCTGTTATAAGTATGGTGGTCCATATGACCATTTTCCATTTGATTACATACATCTAGTTGGCACGCTGAGTGATGCAATAATTTAACTTATTCAACATCTCTTCTAATTTATTATTTGACATTTGTAAAGTTTGATCTACTTATTACAGATAAGTAAGGCATCATATTTTTGTCCAACCATTAATCAAATAAACAAGTTAAGTTAGCAGACATCAACTGATCGTGGAACCTGGGCTTAATTGTTTTGACATATTCATGAATGAAAAGTGAGAAATGTTACCTCCAAAGATTCACTAGAAATCGTCTAAGGAAGTGCCTGACGATTGATCTAACACCGGCAAAATTTTGGCAAAGTCCCATGCTTCTCTTCTTTCTAAGAGTAGAATCTCATGCATCACAGTTGCTTAGTGACAGAGATTTGTGATTCATATATGCTCAATGGTAGAGACTCGTGCTGATAACGTGTTATAAAACTAATGCTAATATCAAGTAGAGAGAGAAGTATGAGAGAAGTAGAGAAAGTAGAGAGAGAAATCAAATGAACTTCTATTCATTCTTATGAAATTTACAAAGGGTGAACCCCTATTTACAGGAGAAGATATGAAGAGTTCAAATTACATTTGAATTCTTATACATCTTCTTGTAAGACGTGAAGAGATAAAGATAAAGATAAGGATAGAGATAAGGATAGAGATGATATATTCTTGATAATCATGTCATAATAATCTTATCATCTGTAGAACGTGTCAACTCCGTCCTCATCAATGAGATAATGATAAAGTGACAGACATTCACAATCAAATAATTATTTCATAACAGCTAGGCTTTATTGAAAATGAAAAAAGGGTCCTCGGACTTTTCTCATGAATTCGTTACTTTAAAATGTCATTTTCCCTTAACAGGAAAACACAAGATGAGCTTGCGGAGGCTTCAAAGATGCCGTAATCCAGTAACATTTCAAGAGAACGGATGTGTCTATATTTGAATAGATAGATATGATTGTGAGTACAACTTCCAAAGAATGATAATTTCTTTTTGTCTACATTTGTTATCTTAATATCTATGTCTATTTTAAGGATCCTTTATTGTTACGTTTGCAACATTTGACAGTATTTGATATGATATGCCTAATCCATCATTTGTGCATTGCAGAGCAGGTTTTTAATCAGAAGCCTCCACAAACCAAGGAAATTTCAATCCCTTTTTCTTATAATGTTACATTTATTTTAATTCGGACATATTAGATAACTAGCACTCTAACCCGTTCTATGCATGAGTTTATATTTTAATTTATAATAATAATAATAATAATAATAACTATTTGAAATAGTTATATGCAAAAGAGACTAAAAATTCAAAATAGATTTATTGTACTATATATGTCTTATTTTAATCACTTAACTATACTAAAAAATACCAAAAGAAAAACTCAATAAAATACCAAAACAAATAGCAAAAACACACCAAACATGCATGTTATCACCACTTTCCATATTCAACTCCGTCAAGTCACTTTCTCCACATTGCAATGGTTAGAACTCCCCCTTTCTTTCCTTAATACCCTCACCTAACTCTCTGTTACTCTTGCCTCGGTTTTTGAACTCAAATTTATCAACAACCTTTCTCTCTCACCTGAGTCCTACATGTGAGAACCCAGAAAAAAAAAATTGATGATGAAAATGGAAAAAAAAAATGGCTTGATTGCACCATGAAAGCCTTAAGTGCATTAGTGACATGTTTTCCCCTAAGTGCATTCATTTTGTTTGATTATACTTGATTAAGGATTGAACTCTAGAATTAGTGAGAACTTCTTGCATGGTTCAATTGCCAAGAAAATAGGGTATGTTGGGATTAATTGGAGACCAAATCAAATTAGAGGAGTTAGAAAGCAATTAAGTGAGATTGTGTTAGCTAATGGCCAAGAAGTTGCCACTTGTCACCCTAAGATTCAAACCTTGACTTGATGACTTCTTTCCCTCCAAACTTATCTTTTAAAAACAAAACCTTGTCTTCATTTTTGGGGGGAGTGGCCGAACCTAAGGAAGAAAACAAGAGAGGAATTCATCCAAGAAAAATCTTGCTTGGCTTAATAGGGAATCAAGAGAGGAAGTTGGTAGCACCCTAAACCATCAATCCTCAAGCTTGATAGGGAAGGATTTTGGTGGCTTGAAGAGTTTCTTCTTGGGCTTGAAAAGGTATTTTCCTATCCAAACCCTAGCTCTATGATCCTAGAAAATGGTCTAATGAAGGTTGTTGGTGATGTTTGTAGTAGGGTGGTGCTTAGAAGCTAGGTTTTTGGGCTTGGATTCTTGGGGTTGCAACATAGGAGTTGGATTGATTTCATGCCTATTAGGTGTTTGATATTTGGACTAGTACTAAATACTAGGCTAAGATGATTATTTCTTTGAGAAAGGTGCTTGATTATCTTTCTTATGCATGCTAGAGAAGTTGTAGGAGTTGTTTTGAATTTCAAAAAGAATGGAAGAAGTTGTGGTTCTTTTCTTCTTGTTTTGTGATTTCTTCTTGTGCAATCTTCACTAATTCTTGTTGAGAAACCTTGTTGGGACATTTGTGTATCAAATTGGAGTGAAATTATTCTAGTTTGATGGGTGAAAACCTCTTGGAATGCATCAACTTGTGAACAGAAATTCGGTTCTGCATCCTGTCAGAAATGGAAAAACAGCCAACTTCCCAGACTTTCTGGTATTGATAGGAAATGAAATAGGATCTGAGCCATATACCGTTGGAAAGTGCTATGATTCTAGTTTCTAACGCCACTGACGGCACTCAATTTCGATTTTTCTACACCAAGATATGTCCATTTTCCCAAGACTGCACAGTGGCCACTGATACACCCGAATTCTAGTTTTGTCATAAACTTGCTCTTGGTCGAACCTTGAAGTTTCTTGAATCTTTGCGCGTTTATTTCATTCTAAATATCTACTTGCCTTGTGAATCCACTAAACCTTCAATGTTTCATCATTTCGTGACTTGAATCGCCCTAGAATTTCCTAGTGAGATGCATTAGTTAGTAGTGTTTATTTTTGCACTTGATTAGGTTGCATTTATCTTGTTTTGCTTGAGTTGATGATGGTATACGTTGAATATACATAGGACTCGAAGGAGGTAACGAGGGTGATCAAGGTGTGAGCGTTTGAGTTGCTTGACTTGCTTGGTGAGTGTTCCAATGCTTGTTTACTTGTTAAATGTGACTAGTTGGATTGTCTAATCTTGACCTACTTAATTATGTGAACTACTTGAAATCTGTTGGCATGGACACTCTCTTGTGTTATTATCGACGTACTTTATCACACTCGATTTCTTTTGCTTGAACTGTATATCCTTGATATCGTGATACTTGTGGATTTGGCCCTTACTTATATTTGATCTGTGAGTCATTTGGGTAATATCCCCTCGACTAATCTGTTTAGAAGCTTATTTACCTGTGCTTGCTACCTGTGCCTGTGAAATAGCCACTTGTGTGATATCACAAGGGCTAATCTTGTTATCAGTTCTTGGGACTCGTGATCGGAGTCCACTCCATCGCTCATTGGTCAATCGAGCCAGTTAGGGCTTGGTCGAGTAGACCAATGATGCCCTTGGATCCGCTTGTTTTGGTATACTCGGTATTACCTGTGTTGGTGTTCGGCCCGGTAAGGTGGGAGAATGGGTGAACGGGTGTGGCTGATGAGTGGGGTTCTCACCGGACATTAATTCTTGCATTTTCTTGGTTGATGTCAATGGACTTGGATCAAGTTGCAACTTGGCTCCCAGAGCCATGTATCCTTTATATTTAAATTGTTATTTAAGTGATCCTTGTGCACCGATCTTCCAGAAGAGAAGCTTGAGTGAACTCCTCGTGAGCACCGATCTCCAGATCGAGTTAGGCACCATCTCCGTTGATGCTATCATCTCTACTTATACTTGAAATTCCAAATTTTATTGCAAATGTGCTAGTGTAATTGTTTATCAAAATCTTTGTGGTGCAAATGTGCTAATTGCTATTTTGCATGCTGTCTTTGGAACATCAGGGCTTTAGCTCACCCTATTTTCCTTTTGTTTTCCTTAGCGTTTGCTTGAGCTTAGGATTGGAAGTGCACGCAAGTAGTTTAAGTTTTGTTGTACTTTGTTTAAGGGTGAATGTACTAGCAAACTCTATCATGGATAAGTTTAGAGGTTGATTTTGTATCCTTAAATACTTATGTTTTAAGTTGGAATGGTGGTGTGAAACTTATGTATATATGTTGGTTGACTTTGAATTTGGAAGTTTTAGTTTTGTAAGTTGTGAGTTGTTGGTTTATATTAGCTATCGAGTCACCCTAGGGTTCGCCTTAGGGAGAAGTGGGGCTGTCACACTACATTCTTTTCACCCTTCCCGTCTTCCACTAATTACCTCATTTCGCACTATTTTTACTAATCCTATTGTGCGATTCCTTCCACATATTTATAATTATAAATTGTAATCCACTTACTTTGAATCATTTATCCACAATTGAGTTTACATATGTACCAAATTTAATTGGCTCTAAATAAGTAAAACAACAAAACCCATTAATTAGTCGGCATTCGGTGGCTAGATTTGGGTAATCCATCCTGACCTAATTAAATTAGATATAAGTTAAATTCAATCATTAACAGGTGAATTTAAATCATTACCAGTTCCGACAACTATATTGCGTTCCTTTTCTTCAATTTTCATTCTTTTGTTTTGTTTATCCTATTTCCTTCTTCCATTCTGTAAAAATTTGATGAATTCTTTTTAGATTCTTGTAAAAGTAATAACATTTAAATTCGTTATGATCATCATTTTTAGTTCCTCTATGTGATTCTTTTTTATTATTATTTTTATTCATTTACCAATTTGAATGTTTTTAATATTTCTATATTACAATGATATGTTATATTATTGCTAAACAAATTTATGGGAGAAAAAGTGAGAAAATTTTTCAATGCAAATGATAATAGATAATTGCATGCCTGCTCTCATCTAAAACTATAGCCATTTATAACTCCTTTATTTTGAAATATTAATTGTATGGATATCAGGATATGTATAAATTCACTCAAACCTAATGAATCATCCATTTTGACAGTTGTACATCTATCCTACAGCAACAACTCCCCCTTGGCCTACATTGCCCTCCCACAATCCTGTAGTTTTATTTTTCACTCCTTTCACTATTTAAGTCCACTTTCTCACTCATCACACACTTTTGCTCAAATAAAAATTAGAATTGTAGTCCTCAAAAAAAAAAATTAAGCTTTTGGAAGTAAATTTTATGAAATTTTATTTTTTTCATGTTTTTCACAAACATCCATCAAAGAATATTTTTTAATCCATTAAAGAATAGTTTTTTAGTCAAATATCTAGTCCAAAACTTTTTTTCCTTTTGTATTACAATGATGTTGCATATTGTTTTTTGCATTAAGATGATGTAACATATTGTGGCTAAATAAAATGTGCAAAAGAAATAAATAAAAAATTTTAAGTGATGGATAATTTAGGTGGCCACTCCTGTCCAAGAATATACCCATTTATGATTTCTTCATTTTGAACTATATATATATATATAGCCTAATTATAGCTACCTAAACCCATATGAATATTGCATTTTGACAGCTCTACCTCCATCTTACAGTTATAACTTTCACTTAACTCGGATCGCGCTCCTCCAACTCTATAGTCCTATTTTTCCTTTCCTTCACTATTCATGATTTTTTTTCTCATTTATCAAGTGTTTTCGATCAAATAAAAAGCTAGAATTGTAGTTTTTTTGAGGAAAATTAAGCTTTTGGATATAAATTTTGTAAAATTATACCATTTTTGGTGTTTTCACAAACATCCATCAAAGGATTTATTAATTAAATATTTGGTTTAAATTTTTTTTCAAAAACGCACACAAAGATAGCCATGTAAATACATCTGTATTAATTTAAATTCATATATTAATTTTCTTTGAAATACTTTTTGATGTACATGTGTTGTATGAAAAATTATCCAAATGCTTACATAATACTTCTATAGAATCTATTTTCAGTGCAAATGAAATGTCAAAAATGTAATTTGTATATTTCAAATTTAATGTCATAGTGTAAATGTGAGGACCCGAAAATTTATTTTATTTGACCTACTTATTTAATATTTTTGTTTAAATTTTAACATCGACTTTAACACAACATAATGTTAATTATAGTCATTATTTTTTACAAAAGTGTTTATATGGTTTGTTTTACTTCACAAAATGTTTTGTTTTAGCTATTTTGGTTTACAAATCTAAAAAAAAACCCTAATTTGAAATTTAAACCCTAGTTTGGTGTCGTTAAACCCTAGTTTTTATGTGTGTAAACGCATGATTAAGCATGATTAAGAAGAGTGATTAAGATTCCTAGGTGATTAGTAGCCTAAGTAGGTGTAATTAAGCTTTGATAGACTAAGTTGAGTTGAGCACCTATGGACTAATTTGATAGGAAAGAAAATTACTTGGGCAATGGTGGAAGTTACCTTAAGTTGGTAGGTTAATTAGCATGCTAATTTTGACCACAACATTGACCAACCTAAGTCTAAACCATAAATATCTAAGTAGTCTTATCCCTTAGCCATTTCAACATAAGGGAGCCGGCCAAGCAAGGGAAAAAGAAGAGGGGAAAGACCGTGGGAAAAGAAGGAAAAGAAGAGAGGAAAAAAGAAAGAAAACTAGAGGAAAGCTTGGGATTTTGTCAAATTCAACCATCAAACCTTCATTTGGGAGTTGGAAGCACTTGATTGTGAAGTTCAATCTTGGATTCAAGAGGTGATTTACACTTGCAAGTTGAACTTTTATTGAGGTTGCTGAAATTTATATAAGTTGATTAAGATGGTGGATTTTAATTCATGTTCTAGCTTATCGATGATCAAAGTTAGTTGGGAAGATGATTCCATGGTTTGGTTTTCTTGTTTTGCTTGTCTTGAATCTTGGCCAAGAGCTAGGATTAGGGTTTCTTTGGTTTTAAGATTTCATGATGAAATTGATGTTTGTGGTTGTTGTTATGAATCCCTTGGTACTTGTTGTTACCTTAGATAATGAATTCATGGTGTGAATGGGTTGTTTCATGTCCCAAGAAAATCCGGCCAGCTTAGGGTTTATTAGGGTTTAAGAGTTTATGTGCATTTGAGTTGTTTCCCTTGCATGTTTGGGTGTGTATGGAATGCTTGCATGAAGAGTTGGTGTTTTGGTTACTAACTTGTGGATGAATTGGTCGGAACCCTAATAAGGAGGAGATGATCTTAGACTTAATTAATGTATTTGTAAGTATGGGATGCGTGTGTATGTCGAGGGTAATGTGGGACGTGCAGGCTGCATTTGCGTGGTTGTTATTGCATTCGAGTCATTGGATTTGCATGCGTGCATTTTGGGTTGGATGCAATGCATTTGGGCGAAAACAGAAAAAAAAACAGGATTGACTAAGCAGCAACTTTGGCTTCATTTTTCGTGTCGATCCTTTGTGATTTGGCTTTTGGCCAAAACGTGAAAGTTATAGCCCTTCGTTCTAGCTTTCCAACGCATCCAGAATTTCTCGATTTGGATTTGTGAGTGCTGAGTTATGATCATTTGAATCAAGCCTGTCAGCAATTCTGACACGAAAATTCCTGGACATGTTTCCGCACTTTTGACCTAGAAATAGTGAATCTGGGTAAAAATGACCTTAGGTCTGGAAGTGGGGCACGAGAATCGAGGAACCTAGTATCCTTGCTGGATTTCCTCTTAGTACTTTTGTAGGATTTCCTCGTTTATATAAGATTGAAATTAATGAATGATTTTGACGGTTTATAGTATTTTGGAGTTGTTATCAAGGTCTCCTGGATGGAATGTTGGGGGTTTGTATTTTGTGTGAATTTTTTGGCATTTTTAAATACTTTTAACGATGGTTCCATAACTGAATGTTTGAGTCCTGGCGAGAGCTGAGCAGGCGGTCCGCTTACCCCTCTGGTTCGCCTTAGGGGAAGTAGGGCTGTCACAGTAAAGTCCAATATTAAAGATATAAAACACTTGAAAGGAAAACCTACTGAATAAAGTTCAATATTAAAGAATATAAAACTTAGGAAAAGCAGATTACTGAAATGCCTTAAGCTCACTAAGTACCCAAAAAAATTAAAGAAAACAAAGGTTATAATATTGTTAATGACTACCATTATTCTTTATTAAAATATATGTATGAAATTTTAAATTCTATTAAAAATTGAATTATAATATAAATACATTCAATGAGTCAAGAATATCTTTTAAGGAGGAAAAATATATTTAAATACTTAAGTCAAAATTAAAGGTTTGGAATATTTTCCGTATTGATTTGTAGTGTTTTAATTTTCATAATCTGCTATATTGCCTTTAAGTCTACTGTTGTGAAATTAAGTGGGTTCAGAATATTGCTATTTTCTTTTTGGTTACAGTTATTTATATTTTTTTTGAATTGTAGTCATTTATAAGTTTGTTAAGTTTTCAATTTGAGGTCATATGTTAGGTTTTTTCAATTAATCGACTTTAGGAAACATTGCTAATTGATAACTCCAATATGGTAAGTATATAATTCAAACATTAAATATAGTTTTATGTAATTAAAAAATCAAAATTTTAAAAAATCAAAAGGGGGAGGTTGAAAGCTCTCTAAGATGTATGTTGATCCCAAATGCAACTTAAGAGGGGGGTGAATTAGGTTGTTTAATAATACAAGTAAATATGACAAGAATTCACCCAAGCACAAACAACTTCTCAAGTATGCACAAAGATATGTCAAATTAAGCACAATAAAGATGTCACAATTGAGCAATAAAGAAAAGAGATAGAGAAAGAATTGCAAACCAAATTTCCAAGTTGCACCAATTTTGGATAAAATCCACTTCTTCAATTGTTGGTGAAACTGACCAACTTGTACAAGTGAAGGCTCACTCATTCCTCATCCTAAAGGCCTTTAGTTGAGCCAACAAGTTTTATAACTATCCAATTAACTCTCAACAAGTTACAAGTGAAAGTTCACTCAACCAATTAAGAACTAATATTACAAGTGAGGCAACCTTCACCAAGGTTTTACTTGTGACAGCCCCACCTTACCCTAAGGCGAACCAAAAGGGTTTAGCGGGTTGTCTACCCAACTCTCGCCGGGACTCACTACAGTCCTCAAACAAGTCTCAGTGCCAACCTTTAATAATTACAATAAAACTCCATCAATTACATCCAAATACTTCCAAATTTTCACGTAACCACAAATCTTACAATTTAAAATCCAATACTTACAATTTCAAATATTTTAAACTAATATTACAATCATGAGATGTTACTTCCCAATTACTTTAATACAATAAGTACATTTCACAAGACATCAGAAATAATATACCCAAATAGAACTAAAGTTAATCCAGCTGGTCACACTAGAAAGTCTCTACAAGTGCTTCCTTTGCGTCGAGCCCTGTGGAGGGCAAATAAATATTTTTGGGGTGAGCTAGAAGCTCAGTAAGGTTCCGAAAAATGAGCAAATTCACATTTGGTCAAAATCATAACACTTGAATCAAATAGCACTTTTGCAAAACACTCATCGTTCACCTCAAATCATGAGCAAAGCATTTCATGTAGAACAATAATAAATCATATCTTATTTAGCTTAAAATAAGAGTAAATCTTTTCAGAGAAATTCATTTCACTTATGCACAGCACAAGGCATTTCTATATATATCAAAAGCAACATGAGCATGTAACATAATTAACTCAAAAGCAATAGTGCCACAAACATCATTACTGAACGGATCTCTAGAGGTGGCTCCCGTCTCCAAGGACGTAGCACATAGCTCCACTCAGGTAAACACTTTAAGAAGTGAGTTGGATCTCTAGAGGTGACTTCTGCCCCATGGACGTAGCACATAGCTCCGCTCTAACACTAACAACCATTTCAAGTGCTGAACGAATCTCTAGAGGTGGCTCCCGTTCCACATGGACGTAGCACATAGCTCTGCTCTAACACTAAAAACCATTTCAAGCGCTGAGACGGATCTCTAGAGGTGGCTCCTGTCCCACATGGACGTAGCACATAGCTCCGCTCTAACACTAACAACCATTTCAAGCATTGAGACGGATCTCTAGAGGTGGCTCCCGTCCACATGGACGTAGCACATAGCTCCGCTCAGGCCACAAAACCCAACGTAAACACAAATAAATCATTTCATAGATCATTGGCAACAGTAAAAACATTTCATATGGAAAACAAGTTGGAATGCTCACAAATTAGTCATAAATCGTTGCACTTGTAAAAGCAATTTCCATTGGAAATAATAGTAAATCATTTCCTTATAAATACTGGCAAATTGTTTCAACAAATCATTCCTTTGCAAACAATAGCAAGATTTTTCATTTGAAAAAGGAGTTAGAACGCTCACCAAAAGTGCAATCAAACAAGCAAGTGCTTTACCCGTCCATCTTGAGATTTCCCTCGTAATCCATTTGAGCGCCTGGAACAATTACAACCAATGATCACTTATAGCAAACCATCTCTAGCCAATCCCCCCTTTAAACCATCGCTCACGTATACACTAGGTTACTTATCAAACGATGAGAGAAAACTACTCACTTGATCAACTAAAGCGACACTTAAGAGGGGTTCAAGTTTATTCCACTGGTCCATAACAGATATCCCCCATTTCAAACCAAGTTCTAGAATCACAAGTTTTATATAAAGCGTTTCATCAAACACTTAATGTGCATAACCACTAGTTTTATACAAACATTTTATCAAACACTTGGTAGGCATCAAACTATCAAGTTTCTATCATCTTTTGGTGTTTTGATCATAAATAGAGCTACACTCATCGGATTGAGACAAATTTTATGCCTTTTTGAAGCTAAGATGTAAACCTACAATTCATATGAAGACCCAAAATTCAGTTCATGAATTTTTAGGGTCAAAAATCACGATTACTGAAGTAAAATAAAACTGTCGGGTTGAAAACAGCATTTCTGCGCAGTTTTGGAAGAAAGACTATAACTCAATGTAGAAAAATCGAAATTGAGTGCCGTCAGTGGCGTTTAAAACTAGACTCATAAATATTTCAATGATATAAAATTCAAGTTTTGGTTCATCTCCTACAAGTGCCAGAAATTTCAGAAAGTTGGCTGAAAGTGAAGACTATCAGCGGAAACAGGGTAATGGGCAGTCAGGGGTATTTCGGTCATTTCACAAGCTACATCACTCCGATTGCTTTGAAATTTTTCAGGTGAAAACTTGAATCAAATGTCTACAACTTTTATATTTTGTACAATAATTGGTTGGCCATTTTCATAGACAAATATGCAGCTCAAGTTGACACAAAATGGTGCAATTTATCAAACACTTGGTATGCAATAAGAAGTCTTCCGAAAATCAATGCAAAACTCAACTTACAACCATGAAAATTTCTAGATTTTTACTCCAAATCAACATACACTCATTGTACAAAGTTGTTTGAACAAAATCAAATCAAGAAACATCATAAAATTTTGAAATCAACAATCAAAACTTTCCAAGTGAAGTTCGGCCAGCCTTCATACTTTTTCTTCAAATTTTCAA
Source organism: Gardenia jasminoides (assembly GCA_013103745.1). Classification (NCBI taxonomy): domain Eukaryota; kingdom Viridiplantae; phylum Streptophyta; class Magnoliopsida; order Gentianales; family Rubiaceae; genus Gardenia; species Gardenia jasminoides. The sequence goes on along the minus strand of CM023095.1, from coordinate 38,443,847 downwards.
TAACAAATATTACTTTCTAGCCATAAAATGCACTCATTTCATAAACAACAAACACAACCATAATCAGGTCCTCAAGTCCGCTACCTAAATTAGGAATTGAAGAGCCCAACTCAAATGCTTCAATCATAAGCATTTCTAGCAATATAAACCGTAGATCTGACAGATCTAACTCTAATAAGATTAAAGCAAAGAGTTTTAGGTGTTTTACCTCAAGATCTTTTCAGATCTAGCAGGATCTAAGGTAGTTCCACCCACAGATGATGTTCCAGACTTTGAAACCTCAAGATCCTTCGAGCTAAGCCAAGATCTAGCTCGATCCTTGGTAAGTTCCTCCACAAGTTTCAAGGCCAAGAAGAAAGAAATAAGATGAAGCCTTCTCCCTCTTCCTTTCTCTCTCTCTCTCACTCACAGCTCTCTCTCCTTCTCTCTCTCTCTCTCTCTCTCTCGGCTGCTACAAGGAGGAGGAAGAGCAAGATGAAAGCTTTCCATTGTTGTCTTCAAGCTCCAAGAAATTGATGAAGAAGATGAAGTTGAAGAAGTTTGTTTCTCTCTATTTCTCTCTCTTTCAAGATCGGCCCTTTCTCTCTCTAAAGCTCCAAGAATTGCAGCTGAAAAATGAGAAGGCAAGGACCAAGATTGGTGGCTTTATACAGACAAAATACTTGGCCATCCTTGATTTAAGGAAAAAGGTGACTAACTTCACTTTTTGTCGTGTCTACGCGCGACGCTTCAATTTTTACTAGTTTTTCTCATTCCGACAGTGTCCAACCTTAAATATATCTCTGTAATATCTCTACATATGATCGGTTTCAACTTAAAGTCACTATTCACACTTCGGAACAGAAATTAACACTTGAACTAGCCAAACACACACACCGGCAAATAATTCTTGAAAAATTCTCTAAATTAGGAAAATAATCACTCAAAGCATAAATTCACTCATATTTTAATAAATAAACACAATATAAATGTTATTATGCATTTTAAAATAAAATTCAAATTTTGAGGCCCTCACATCCTTCCCCCCTTAAAAGAATTTCGTCCTCGAAATTCATATCTCAGTGTGCAAACCACTCTGGGTATTTCTTTCAAATCTTTTCTTCTTTTTCCCAAGTTACTTTCTTGATTCAATGATTCCTCCATAGGATTTTTAACCAAAGGAATTTTCTTAATTCTCGAATCCTTTATATTTTTATCAAGAATCTGCTCATGACGTTTTTCATATGATAACACCTCCTCTACTTCAATATCTTTCAATTTCCATGATAACACTCATTTCATCAACAATGACATGAATTCAACTCTTATAATGAGGTCAACACTCAAGACTCTCCAAGTGCACATATACCCAAAGATCACCTTATTTCAATTATGTTTCCATCAAAGTTTTCCTTCCATGGATTTTAACCTACCAATAGTACTTCCCCTGTTTTGGCCATTACTAAACAGAATTTCCATCAATAATCTTTTATCATTTAATCCACCATTCTTCCAATTTCTCCAAGCAACTCCACAAGATCCTCTCACCAATATATCAAGAACCATCTAGTCAAAATCCTTAACAAGTATAACCATGAAAATTTGCACATGAGCTACCCTAATTTAACTTGTCATCTTAAGCAGTTCAAACTAGTAACTTAATCAAGAAATCACAAGATTCCTCCTATCAAGTCACCCATTTTGTTCTCAAATTCAACATCCTATCATCAATGATGAGGGTACTGAGGAAGTAAAAAGTATTTACCCCAAATCTTTATACCATGTACTTAATCTATGCACATTATCCTCCAATCTTAGAGTGGTTTAACTTCTCGCCCTCGATTTCGACCTCTTCCACCCTTCATTGTTCATTAAAGGGCAGATATTTAATATAATCACAAGAAAATAGATACACTATTAGAGAAATCACTTTGAAAAGTAAGCAAAGCACTTTATAATCACATCTCATAACAAAGAAGTGCCAGGAGTACGTCAAAGGAGCATGCCCTTAACACAAATTATACAAAAAGTCATATCAAGTTCACATTGCGATCAATCAAAAGCATAGGATTTCGAAAAGTTATTAGACATGTAATTACAAAGACTAAGAACCACTCAAATGACTTTTTCTCACAAAAGGTTACACATAATCCTAACTTCATGCTCAGCTAGTCTATCAAGCCTCAGAAGTGGAAGTCTCCGTGGAAGCACTCTCCGATGAGTTAGACTCCAAATACTGGGGATCCGCCTCAGCCATAACGGCATCCCCTCCCATATCCTCATCATTTGCCACTGCATTCTCCTCAATTCACTTAGAACTTAATCGAACTTAGGTCTCATTAACACGTAAGCATAAATAATGGCTATCTCTTACATTTCTTTCTAATCTATTAAACTCTCAAATACTTAATGACTCTAATTCTCAGCCAATCATCAAATGATAAAGTCACCCTAGGATTAACACCCAATCTAATCCCACAGTCCAGCTTCCTACAAAAATGAAACCAATGTCCTCCACTAACGGTTTGTAACTTCATGGAGGAAAATTAATTTTGTCTCTTTTCTCTCAAGTTTTGGGACAAGAAATGAAGCCAACCAAGTGTAATTTTCCTCACAAAATTTTGTACAAGAAAATAAAAGATGATAAAAGGTTTGGAAGTTTGACTATTTATGTAGTTTAATCAAAACTTTTAGCTATTAGTTTGGGAACAAATGTCAAGTTTTCATTGTTTCCCTCTAAAATATCTTTGAAATTTTGCCAATAAGCCCTTCTTTTACATCCAAATATAGTTTACATACTTAAACAACCTTGACTAGGTCAATTAAACCCTTGCAAATGTTCGTAAAATAATGGAACTGAAGCAAGAAGATATGAAATTATGTACATATATAAGTTATTTTCCGATCACTAGGAAATAAATCTTATTCAAAATAGAATCTTTGAAAATACATTTCGAAAACACCTTTAACTTTCGGGGCGTTACAATCTCTGCACCTTAAGGGTATCGTCCTCGGCACTCCAACTCATACAAATTAGGGTTATGAAAGACCTCAAAAGTCAATTAACACTAAGAGTCACTCTTATGCCCCAATCACTGCAACATCAAACTCTCGATCAAATCAATTCATATAAAAAAACTCTCAAGCAGTATCACTTACTAACCATCAAGCACTAGAAACACTCTAGTCCTACTTTTCACAAGCCAGTATCCTAAACTTTTAGCCTAGGATACATTGCAAGGATCTGAAGCCGAAGGTCTGATACCATCTATGACAGCTCCACCTTACCCTAAGACAAACCAAAAGGGTTTGGCAGGCCGTCTGCCCAACTCTCGCCGGGACTCACTATGGTCCTCAAACAAGTCTCAGTGCCAACCTTTAATAATTACAATAAAACTCCATCAATCACATCCAAATACTTCCAAATTTTCACGTAACCACAAATCTTACAATTTAAACTCCAATACTTACAATTTCAAATATTTCAAACTAATATTACAATCATGAGATGTTACTTCCCAATTACTTTAATACAATAAGTACATTTCACAAGACATCAGAAATAATATGCCCAAATAGAACTAGAGTTAATCCAGCTGGTCACACTAGAAAGTCTCTACAAGTGCTTCCTTTGCGTCGAGCCCTGTGGAGGGGAAATAAATATTTTTGGGGTGAGCTAGAAGCTCAGTGAGGTTCCGAAAAATGAGCAAATTCACATTTGGTCAAAATCATAACACTTGAATCAAATAACACTTTTGCAAAACACTCATCGTTCACCTCAAGTCATAAGCAAAGCATTTCATGTAGAACAATAATAAATCCTATCTTATTTAACTTAAAATAAGAGTAAATCTTTTCACAGAAATTCATTTCACTTATGCACAGCACATAGGCATTTCTATATATATCAAAAGGAACATGAGCATGTAACATAATTAACTCAAAAGCAATAGTGCCACAAACATCATTACTGAATGGATCTCTAGAGGTGGCTCCCGTCTCCAAGGACGTAGCACATAGCTCCACTCAGATAAACACTTTAAGAAGTGAGTCGGATCTCTAGAGGTGACTCCTGCCCCATGGACATAGCACATAGCTCCGCTCTAACACTAACAACCATTTCAAGTGCTGAGACGGATCTCTAGAGTGGCTCCCGTCCCACATGGACGTAGCACATAGCTCCGCTCTAACACTAACAACCATTTCAAGCGCTAAGACGGATCTCTAGAGGTGGCTCCCGTCTCACATGGACGTAGCACATAGTTTCGCTCTAACACTAACAGCCATTTCAAGTGCTGAGACGGATCTCTAAAGGTGGCTCTCGTCCCACATGGACGTAGCATAAAGCTCCGCTCAGGCCACAAAACCCAACGTAAACACAAATAAATCATTTCATAGATCATTGGCAACAGTAAAAACATTTCATATGGAAAACAAGTTGGAATGCTCACAAATTAGTCATAAATCGTTGCACTTGTAAAAGCAATTTTACTTGGAAATAATAGTAAATCATTTCCTTATAAATACTAGCAAATCGTTTCAACAAATCATTCCTTTGCAAACAATAGCAAGATTTTTCATTTGAAAAAAGAGTTAAACGCTCACCAAAAGTGCAATCAAACAAGCAAGTGCTTCACCCGTCCATCTCGGGATTTCCCTCGTAATCCATTTGAGCGCCTGGAGCAATTACAACCAATGATCACTTATAGCAAATCATCTCTAGCCAATCCCCCCCTTTAAACCATCGCTCATGTATACACTAGGTTACTTATCAAACGATGAGAGAAAACTACTCACTTGATCAACTAAAGCGACACTTAAGAGGGGTTCAAGGTTATTCCACTGGTCCATAACAGATATCCCCCATTTCAAGCCAAGTTCTAGAATCACAAGTTTTATATAAAGCGTTTCATCAAACACTTAATGTGCATAACCACTAGTTTCATACAAACATTTTATCAAACACTTGGTAGGCATCAAACTATCAAGTTTCTATCATCTTTTGGTGTTTTGATCATAAATAGAGCTACACTCATCGGATTGAGACAAATTTTATGCCGTTTTGAAGCTAAGATGTAAACCTACAATTCATATGAAGACCCCAAAATTCAGTTCATGAATTTTTACGATCAAAAATCACGATTACTGAAGTAAAATAAAACTGTCGGGTTGAAAACAGCATTTCTGCATAGTTTTGGAAGAAAGACTATAACTCAATGTAGAAAAATCGAAATTGAGTACCGTCAGTGGAGTTTAAAACTAGACTCATAAATCTTTCAATGATATAAAATTCAAGTTTTTGTTCATCTCCTACAAGTGCCAGAAAGTTCAGAAAGTTGGCTGAAAGTGAAGACTATCAGCGGAAACAGGGTAATGGACAGTTAGGGGTATTTTGGTCATTTCACCAAGTTACAGTACTCCGATTGCTTTGAAATTTTTCAGGTGAAAACTTGACTCAAATGTCTACAACTTTCATATTTTTCACAATAATTGGTTTGGCCATTTTCATAGACAAATATGCAGCTCAAGTTGACACAAAAATGGTGCAATTTATCAAACACTTGGTATGCAATAAGAAGTCTTCCAAAAATCAATGAAAAACTCAACTTACAACCATGAAAATTTCTAGATTTTTACTCCAAATCAACATACACTCATAGTACAAAGTTTTTTGAGCAAAATCAAATCAAGAAACATCATAAAATTTTGAAATCAACAATCAAAACTTTCCAAGTGAACTTCGGCCAGCCTTCATACTTTTTCTTCAAAATTTTCAACAACAAATATTACTTTCTAACCATAAAATGCACTCATTTCATAAACAACAAACACAACCATAATCAGGTCCTCAAGTCCACTACCTAAAAGTCACTTCAAGTTCGTTACCTAAGTTGGGAATTGAAGAACCCAACTCAAATGCTTCAATCATAAGCATTTCTAGCAATATAAACCATAGATCTGACAGATCTAACTCTAATAAGGTTAAAGAAAAGAGTTTTAGGTGTTTTACCTCAAGATCTTTTCAGATCTAGCAGGATCAAAGAGGATCTAAGGTAGTTCCACCCACGGGTGATGTTCCAGGCTTTGAAACCTCGAGATCCTTCGAGTTAAGCCAAGATCTAGCTCGATCTTTAGTGAGTTCCTCCACAAGTTTCAAGGCCAAGAAGAAAGAAATAAGATGAAGCCTTCTCCCTCTTCCTTTCTCTCTCTCTCTCACTCACGGCTCTCTCTCCTTTTCTCTCTCTCACTCTCGGCTGCTACAAGGAGGAGGAAGAGCAAGATGAAAGCTTTCCATTGTTGTCTTCAAGCTCCAAGAAATTGATGAAGAAGATGAAGTTGAAGAAGTTTGTTTGTGAGAACCCTAGAAAAAAAAAAAAGGGAGAAAAGAAGGAACTTTACTTGAGTGCATCATATAGTCATTAGTGCATTAATTTTTCTAAAGTGCTCAATTTCATGTGTATTGCATGGTTTAATTTAGAATTTTATTTTTCATGTTTTATATGGATAAATGCATGAAACTTATGTGGTTTTATGTGAGTCACATTTTAATTAAGGGATTAGAAGGCAATTTGCAAAGAAATTCTCCAAATCTTGGCCAAGATGATGCCACTTGTCAAACACCCATGACATCTTGACTTCAAGCCTTCTATTTAAACCTTCTATTTCAAAAATTTGAATTAAATTTCCCTCTCTCTCTCTCACCTTCTTGGCCGGCTCTTCCACAAAGAAAAACATCCAAACCTAAGCTAAAAATAAGTCAATTTTAGTGAAGGAAAAACTACTTTGAGTGAAACCCTAGGCTAGATTAATCCATAGACCTCAAGCTTGGTGGCAAGGAGTGGAATTTTTGGGTGGTTTGCTCACACTTCTAGCAAGGTAAGACCACTCTTAACCATGCTTTAATGAGCTTCAAGTTCAAAGAGGATGTTAGTTAGACATAATTAATGGGCTTATGGTTGTTTGGAAGGAAGGATTATGGAAGGAAATCTTGAGTTTGATAAGTAGAGTTTGGGTTTTATTGTAGGCCGCCAAGTGTTTGATGATTTGTTTGTTGATTTGTGATGCCTTGATGATGGAGTTAATTGCTGTTTTAGCATGTTAAACACCTTGTTAAGTGATGGAAATGACTTTAAAGAATTGATTGAAGAAAATGTTCTAAGGCTGAATTTTTGCAAGAAATCAGGAATGGAAATCAGTCCACTTCCTGAGGTTACTGTTGACTGTATAAAATGAATTAACACCCGAGCCTTATACCGTTAGAAAGACCTATGAACCTAGTTTTAAACTCCACTGACGGAGCTTGATTTCGATTTTTCTACGTCGAGTTATGGCTGTTTTCCCGAGACTATTCGATCAGCCTGCAGCCATTCCTACAGATTTCTTGTTTCTCTGAGATTTGCCATTTTGACTATGATTAAGCATGATTTGATGTTTGACCTATTTATGAAAGTTGTAGGGCTATGTCTTAGCTTCGAAACTCCATAAAGTACACCCCAATCCAATAAGTGTGGCCATAGTTATGATCAAATTACTAAAACTTGACAAATCTGTCTAATGTTGGTTTCATTTCCGCGATTGCTTCTTTATTCCTTTCGATTCTCGTGCCTTCTTGCCGTGTTCCGACCCACTCATGCATCCTTCTAGGATATTTTTAAGACTTTTATTTACTCATCTTCATAAATTGGATTGGTCATTTTGTGATTTATGCATCCAAGTGTGACTTTTATCACATGAAAAGAAACATCGAGCACATGCATTTGGTCTCTTTTGGTTGGGTAGCCGAGCTTAAATATGTTCCATTTTATTTGTTAATAGACTTGGAAGAAGGAAATAAAGAGGACTTGGGTGCGAATACTTGAAGATATTTTGCTCGAGTCGGTGAGTGTTTCATGCTTGTTACTTGACCTATGTGATAGCTGAAATACTGAAATACTTGAATTATGTGATGATTTGCATTCTTGTGATTTGTGAGCCAATTAATGTGATCGAGACGAGTGCGTACTTTATCACACTCGATCTCTTGTGTTTGGAAATTTGTACTTGGATATTTGAATTCGTGTGAAATGGCTTTTGGCCACATTTGATTTGTGAGTCGCTTGGGCGATATCCCATCAACAAATATGACTTGTTTCGAGCTCAAAACTTAGTTGGTGAGTCAATCGACTCGAGCCAGCACGGGCTTGGTCAGGAAAGTTGACGAGCCACGGGATATGATATGTGAATCCGGAAATCTGGTATACTCGAGTATTACCTAAAATTTGATTTATTGGGGTGTTCGGGCCCGGCAGGGGGTGAAACGGTGGACGATGTTTGATGTTAAGTGGGGATCTACGGTTTGGCTCTGAGCTATAAAAGTTGACGGAGAGTCAACAGGAGGTGATTTGATCAAGTTTCGGGAAATTGGCTTTTGAAAGCCATCCGTATCCTTTAATTGAATATGTTCAATTTATTTGGTAATTTTATTTGTGACATTTGTTTGTTATGTGAATTCTTCTTGTATATCTGGCTGCTTGCTTTTGGAACCTCATTGAGCTATTAGCTCACCCTATTTCCCTTTTGTTTTCCTTAGCAGGGGGATTTGCTTGGGATCAGGTTTGAAAGTATGTACGAGTAGTATAAGCTTTTGTTGTAACTTTTGTTAATGAATGATGTACTGGAAAACCTTATCATGTATAAGCTTAGTTTTGTTTGGCTTTGTAACCTAAACACCATGTTGTATTTTAAGTTTGAATGGTGGTGTGAGATTCATGTATCTATGTTGGGTAACTTTTGAATTTGGAAGATTTTAGTTTTACAAGGGTCGAGTTAATGGTTTATATTAGCTATCGAGTCCTGGCGAGAGTTGGGCAGGTAGTCCGCTAACCCCTCTGATTCGCCTCAGGAGAAAGGTGGGGCTGTCACATTGTTTCTCTCTCTATTTCTCTCTCTTTCAAGATCGGCCCTCTCTCTCTCTAAAGCTCCAAGAATTGCAGCTGAAAAATGAGAAGGCAAGGACCAAGATTGGTGGCTTTATATAGACAAAATACTTGGCCATCCTTGATTTAAGGAAAAAGGTGACCAACTTCACTTTTGGTCGCGTCTACGCGCGACGCTTCAATTTTTACTGGTTTTTCTCATTCCGACACTGTTCAACCTTAAATATATCTCTATAATATCTCTACATATGCTCGGTTTCAACTTAAAGTCACTATTCACACTTCGGAATAGAAATTAACACTTGAACTGGCCAAACACACACACCGGCAAATAATTCTTGAAAAATTCTCTAAATTAGAAAAATAATCACTCAAAGCATAAATTCACTCATATTTTAATAAATAAACACAATATAAATGTTATTTTACATTTTAAAATAAAATTCAAATTTTGAGACCCTCATATTACTCATCCAATTAAGTAACCTTACAATTCTGACTTTTCCCACATCTATTTAACAAAGAACGAATATTTCTACCCAAATATTTCACTTGAAAGCTTATATTTTATGTAGGCAAAAGTCTATTATTTTCTTGAACTTGTGACTATTTATAGAATGTGAGAAATGACCTTAAGAAACTCTTCAACGATCAAAAATATGGCTGTTAGAAAAATAGCCATTGGACCTATCGGACGTTCGATAGTTGGTTTTGCATCCGAACCCTTGTGTCCGATAGAAATAGTAGCCACTTTTAATTTATCGAATGGTCGAACCTTTGTCCTTCATCTGATAGATGCGTTCGAAAGTATCAGATGTTGATCTCGTCATTGTCGAACGTCCGAACCAATGCTTAGTGTCTGATCCTTGTGCATCCGATACTTGCCCAGAGACTTGCCTCAAATTTATCGGACGGTCGATATTTGAATCCTTTGCTTCCGATAGCAGGCAAAATTTCTTAATTCTTCTTAAATTGATTTCTTTTCTTTTCCAATGAATCAAGGACCTGTTCTAACATAATTGTCACATAAAAACATTAGTCCAAATCATCATTTTGTTTTGTTATCATCAAAACCTAAGATCGATTCCAACAATGTAGAATTTAAAAAGTTGTTTTCAAATATATTATATATAGATTCTTATCCCTTCTATCATATATGTATTGCATGGCATTTTTTTTAATCAAAATCCTCTACAAGTCAAGGAAATCCCAATCCCTTTTTCTTATAATTTTAAATTTATTTAATTCAGGTATATTAGATAATTCTTATACCTTTGATCTGCCAAATCAAATTTCTAACCCTATAACAACTAACCAATCAAATAAATTATTTAAACCTCTAACTCTATAACAACTAACCAATCACAAAAAATCATTTAGCCAACTAACTACTACGTAAATCACATGTGCAAAATTTTAGAAGTCTATTTGAAATATAATTTCCACAATTCTATAATAACTAACTAATAACAACAAAGTCATTCACAAAAATTGTAATAATAGTGAATTTTAGATTTTTTTTCACTCTACCAAGAATCTAAAAAAAATTTAGTGTTAATGCAAGAAATAAATTGACACTAAAAAAGGTTATTAAACTTTCATGGAAGTGGCGGAGAAAGTATGATAAAATTCAAAAAAAAATAAAGGAATGAAAATTAAAGAAGGGGAAAAGAATGCTAAATATATTTTTACAAAAATTAGAATAAAACTATTGGTTTGGCATTATCTAAACTTATCCGTTAATGATTGAGTTTGAATCTACTTTTAATTTAATCAGATTTTAAATGAGTGATCTAAATCTACCATTTAGGTTCTACTAATTCATAAACTTAATTGGATCATCAATTTTAACCCGATTAAATTACATACCCAAACCCATATTTGTCGATGAGTAAGTCAAAATACATAGGCCACCATTTACTATTATAAATTTGTGGAAAGTATAGTAGAATAAGAGATAAGTGGGCTCTAAAATTAGGTCAAATATAGGACAAATGGGATGAGATTGGATAGAGTAAAGAGAATTTAGACTTTGGGGGCAGGATAAAGGTTATAGAGATGTGACAAGTTTGAACTAAAGAGGTGAGGAGCAGGTATTGATGAGAGCAGTGTTAAGGAGAGAGAAGTTGTGGAGTGAGGGGAGTAACTTAAATAGAAGTGAGACATAATGTTATATTTGGTATTTCTTTGATTGCTTTTGCGATCTTTTCTTATATTTTTCACTTTTGAGTGTACATTATGATTTTATATAAGTTACATAAATACAATATAATTTAGATACTAAAATGGTACTCTTTTTATTTTTTTAAACTGTTTACACATGACTATTATAAATAATTCATTAATTTCTATTATTATCTTAAATGTAATCCCGTGCCTAGCACGGGTGCGACTTCTAGTCATATATCTAATGATGATGGTGTATATACTGTCAATGCGTATAAAATTTATTCTATCTAATACGTGGCGTGATATGTTTTCAATTTAGTTGAGCAGTGAATGTGCAAGTAACCAAGGCAACATAGTAGCAGCTTATTATAGAGATATCAAAATCTTGTATTTGCAATAAGTAAATAGATGCAAGTTATTAGTAACTCCAAAATAATGAAAAAATAATACATAAATTAGAATGAAAAATGTCTAGTAAGTTTACAAAAACACGATGGTATCAACCTCAGCATACTTGTTAGTAGATTCACAATATCATTTACGATGCCCAACATACTTGTTAACATGTATTTGAGGATTTGATTACTTGAGTGGAGTACTATTGAGGAAGTTTTGGTCTAGTGACTAAAGTTGAGATTTTAGAAACTAGAGATTCTGGATTGAAATCCCTTTTCCCTTCTTCCTATTCCTTAGATCTCACCCTTTTCTCGTTCCTCGAAAAAAATAAAAAAGAAAAGAAAAGAAAAGAGTGGAGTATAATGAGAGGAAAAATGACCTTTAGTCGCCTTGTTTAGAGGTGGATCAAATTGTTCCAATTGTTTTGTAGACACTACATTTAATTTAAGTCCTCAAAATATCATTTTTTGACCAATTTGGAAAAATGGACGTTTAACCAGTAATTTGGAAGGAAAAGTAGCATGTGACTGGAACGCGCCATTACCAAAAATTGAGTTCAATTATTTTTTTTTATATTTAAAAGACCATCTTTAAGGAAAGATAATTTCCAGAAGCCCAAGAAATTTGAAATAGGACTTGATTTCCAAGAAATTTAGTACAATTATATAAAGCTCGATATGCATTCCATTTTTACTTTAAAAAAATTCATGGAAATGAAAAAAATCTGCATAGATCTCAATATCTAGGAAATCGATTTGAGTTTTACACCATACTCAACTTCTAGGAAATCACTTTTGATTTCAACATTAAAAAAAAAGAGTCAATTTTCTAGAAAATAGGAAATTTTACATAACTTGATTTGCACAAAACTCAATGTCAAAGAAATGGAGTTCCATTTAAGATTTTTTCCTTGGGTAAAAGTTACGATTTCCTTGAAATTAAAACAAATTTTTATCCATAGCTCAATTTTCAAGAAATTGAATTTAGTAACATTTAATTGTTTCATATGAAGAATTTTGAAAATCATGAAATCTTACATAGAATTGGATTCTAAAGAAATCTAGTCTCTTGAAATGAAATACAAGGTTTCAAGTGTCAATTAATTTTTTAAAAAGATAAGAGAAAAGAGATTGAGAATCATCATTCGAATTCTAAAGTTGTAGAGACTTAAAAATAATTTTCTTTGCTATTAAAATTAATTGCCAAACTATTTCTGTCATAAGATTGCTCATATACAACTATTGTTTCCTTTCAGTTTACGCTAGAATTTAGATCAATAAACCTCGGCTTAGTAAAAAATTTAGTAGAGAAAAGCCATTTTTTTCTTGCCCAAGCTTTTGAAATAGCAGCCAATAGACCAGGCACAAAACCACTCTTCCATCCAAACTAGAATTCTGATAGCACGGGTTTATATTTAAAATAGTATAATTAATAAATTATTTGTAATAACTATATGAAAAATAAGTTAAAAATCAAGAGATTATTATTTTAGAATCTAATTTATATTCTATTTATGTGTCTTATCTAAAATATTAAAGTATACTAAAACATTTAAGAAAGGATTATAAAAATATTTAAAGAAATATCAGAAGCACACCAAACATAATATTAAATCCGCATCACCTCTTCAAGCCACTTCTTTTGTGACAGCCCCACCTCCCCCTAGGGCGAACCAAAGGGTTCGGCGGATCGCCTGCCCAACTCTCGCCAGAACTCACTCGCTCAAATAACTTAATTAACAATTCCACCCATCTCAATATAACTAACTTCACATTTCAAACCAACTACTTAAAAGAACTAAAATTCAACTTACATTTCCAAAATAAATTCCAGGTACTAAAATACATACAAAAGCTGAATTTACAAATCTCAATAATTTCATCCGAATGTCATTAGTACTAACTCCAAGTACTACAAACCATCAAGTGCTCAAATCAAAACAATCTTATACAAAAGAGCGGAAATCCTACGAAAGAAACTAAGATCCGCGGGAACTGTCTAGGGTGCTCATTGAGATGGACGTCTCCAAGCCTCCTGTGAGAAGGGTGTGGATTAGAGAAGGATTACGTGGGAACTGGCAGAAAATTGAATATGACCTCTGGCCGGAATACTACAACTATTGTGAATGTATTGGGCACATGGAAAACTCATGCTTTAAGAAGAACCCACCTCTGAAAGTGACCCAGACGCAGACCTATAGGCAACATGTGAGAACCCTAGAAAAAAAATTTTCAATTAAGAGCACCATTAATCATCTAGTGTGTTATTTCTCCCAAAGTACCCAATTTCGTGTGTACTGCATGGTTTAATTTATAATTTCATTTTTCATGTTTTATATGGACAAATGCATGAAACTTATATAGTTTTATGTGTGTCATATGTTAATTAAGGGATTTGATGGCAATTTGCAAAGATATTATCTCATTTTTGGCCAAGAAGTTGACACTTGTCAACACTTCCTTAACCCCTTGACTTTAAGCCTTCTATTTAAACCTTCCATTTCAAAAATTTGAATTAAATTTCCCTCTCTCTCTCACCTTCTTGGCCGGCCACTCCCACAAAGAAGAACACCAAACCCTAAGCTAAAAATTAGTCAATTTTAGTGAAGGAAAAACTACTTTGAATGAAACCCTAGGCTAGATTAATCCTTAGACCTCAAGCTTGGTGGAAAGGAGTGGAATTTTTGGGTGGTTTGCTCACATTTCTAGCAAGGTAAGACCTCTCTTAATCATGCTTTAATGAGCTTCAAGTTCAGAGGGGATGCTAGTTAGATGAAATTTAAGGGCTTGTTGTGGTTTGGAAGGATTGATTATGGAAGGAAATCTTGTGGTTGCTAACTAGAGTTTGGATTTTATTTGTTGACCACCAAATGTTTGATAAATTGATTGTTGTTTTGTGATGCTTTGATGATGGAGTTAATTTCTGTTTTAGCTTGTTAAACACCTTGGCAAATGATGGAAATAACCTTAAGGGGTTGATTGAAGAAGTTGCTTCAAAGCTGGAAATTTTCACGGAAATCAGAAATGGAAATCAGTCCACTTCCTAAACTTACTGTTGACTGTAGAAAATGAACTAGTGCCCTAGCCTTATACTGTTAGAAAGCTCTATGAACCTAGTTTTAAACGATGCTGACGGAGCTTGATTTTGATTTTCTTACGTTGAGTTATGGCTATTTTCCCGAGACTGCTAGGCCAACCTGTCACTAATATGGCAGTTTTCTTGCGACTCTGAGATTTGCCATTTTAACCCTGAATAAGCATGAATTGATATCTGATCTCTTCATGAAAGTTGTAGGGTTATGTCTTAGCTTCGAAACTCCATATAGTACACCCCAATCCGATAAGTGTGGCCACAGTTATGATCAAATTACCGAAACTCGACAAACCTGTCCATTGTTGGTTTCACTTTCACCATTGCTTCTCTTATTTCTTTTGATTCTTGTGCATTCTTGTCCTGTCCCGACTCACTCATTCATGGTTCTAATATGTTGATAAGCTTCTCATTTGATTATCCTTATAAGTGGGATTGGTCATTCTATAACTTGTGCATTCACGTGAGATTTTTCATCAAGTAGGCGAACAATGAGCACATGCATTAGGTTATCTTGTTTGGGTAGCCGAACTCAAATATTTTCGTTTCATTTGTATTAGACTTGGAAGGAGGAAATAGAGGTGATTTGGGCCCAAGCACTTGAAAAGATCTTGCTTGATTTGGTGAATGTTCCAATGCTTGTTTACTTGTTAAATGTGACTAGTTGGATTGTCTGATCTTGACCTACTTGATTATGTGAACTACTTGAAATCTGTTGGCTTGGACACTCTCTTGTGTTATTATGATCGAGACGAGTGCGTACTTTATCACACTCGATCTCTTTTGCTTGAACTATATATCCTTGATATCGTGATACTTGTGGATTTGGCCCTTGCTTATATTTGATCTGTGAGTCGTTTGGGTAATATCCCATCGACTAATCTGTTTAGAAGCTTGTTTACCTGTGCTTGTTAACTGTGCCTGTGAAATGGCCACTTGTGTGATATCACAAGGGCTAATCTTGTTATCAGTTCCTGGGACTCGTGATCGGAGTCCACCCCATCGGCTCATTAGTCGAATCGAGCCAGTTAGGGCTTGGTCGAGTAAACTAATGATGCCCTTGGATCCTGTTTCTTGCTTTTGGTATACTCGAGTATTACCTCCTGTATTGGTGTTCAGGCCCGGTAAGGTGGGAGAATCGATGAACAGGAATGGCTGGTGAGTGGGGTTCTACTGGACATTAATTCTTGCATTTCCTTGGTTGACGGAGTGTCAACGGACTTGGATCAAGCTGCTGCCGTGGAACTTGGCTCCTGAGAGCCACCTGTATCCTTTTATATTTAAATTGTTATTTAAGTGATCATTGTGCACTGATCTTCCAGTAAGAGAAGCTTGAGTGCTGAACTCCTCGTGAGCACTGATCTCCGAGTCCAGCGGCTTGAGTAGTGCATGAGCACCATCTCCTGGTTGACAGTGCTACTGTGATCATTCCTGTACTTATACTTGAAATTCCAAATTTTATGCGAATATGCTCATGTGATTATTTATCAAAAACTTTGTGGTGCAAATATGCTAATTGCTATTTTGCATGCCTGTCTTTTGGAACCTCACTGGGCTTTTAGCTCACCCTATTTTCCCTTTTGTTTTCCTTAGCAGGGGGATTTGCTTGAGTTTAGGGTTGGAAATACGTGTGAATAGTATAAGTTTTTGTTGTTACTTTTGTTTAAGGGATGATATACTGCAAAACCCTATCATGGATAAGTTAGCTTTTGGTTTTGTACCCTTAATCCCCTGTTGAATTTTAAGTTTGAACAGTGGTGTGAAACTTTATGTTAGATGACTTTTGAATTTAGGAGAATTGAGTTCGGTAAGTTGGGTTGTTGGTTTATATTGGCTATCGAGTCCTGGCGAGAGTTGGGCAGGCAATCCGCTGACCCCTTTGATTCGCCTTTAAGGAAAGTGGGGCTGTCACAGTTGGTATCAGAGTGCCGGGTTCGGGTCTTTATGGGTAGTGCAAGTGAGTGTTTCTTGTTGCATGTGTGTGATCTGGTTCATATGTCAGGCAAGAACGGGGATTGAGTTGCTTTACACTCTAGGGTGGCCAACTTGGGTGTGAATTGACTTAATTCTTGTTTTGGCGCTTCAGTACGAGTATGTCTTTTGGATTTTAGTGTTAGATATGAAGTTGAATTTGATAGAAAAGTGGAATTTTCTGTGGTTTGTTGATTTGCTTGAATCGATGTTTGGCTTTCTCGTGTTGTCGTCTTGTTTGATTTGTTTGAATTGCCCTTAGTATCTTGATTTGACTTGTTTAACTTGATATGACTTGTGGAGCATGTGGTAAGTTGTTGTTATCATTCATGTGTAGAGAGATTAATTGTGCGAGATGAACAGTGCAGAAGGTGGAAGAGAGTGCAATAATGCCGCCGATGCATGGCAATCACCAGGCTACTGAGGCAGACCACATTGCTGAACAGCGCCGCAAGGAGAAGGGGAAGGAGGTGCTGATTGAGGGACAGGAGGATCTGGCAGAGAAAAACCAGAGCAGGGCGAACGATGAAGAGCATCAGCAGAATGGATCTCCTACAGATGGGACCTTGCATCTGGGGGCAGCAAAGGCGGGCGAAGAGCATAGCACGGATGACACCTATCCAGAATTGGCAACACAGCCTCCTACGGGACCAAGCACAGATGATGGAGAGAGGGTCGACCGAGAACCAATCACTACCTGCAATGCTTTCGCGATACTCGCAGAGTTGGATGAGGAAAATCTGGGTGTAGCGGCCAGATCACTATCACCGCCCAAATCACTTCCTCCCTACTCCCCGAAGGGAATGGATGGACATGTTAGAGGCCTGGCTTTACCGAGGAAGAGATCAATAGGTAACCTGCAAGAGTGCACAATGGGGACTAGTGATTGGAAGAAGTTCATAGGAGAAATGCAGCAGCGGTTGAAAGTGCTGTCACTAGTTGATCCCATGCCGCGACCTGCCCTTATTGATGAGAAGGATATACAGCTGCTTCACCGTCTTGGTGGCAAAGGACGGCCTCCAAATTACAGTAAGAAATTTGCTGCTTTCCATGCACATGCTATCACTTCTCTCGGTTCCCATGTTTAGTCCGATTAATATACTATGCTGGAATATACGGGGAGCATCTTGTCGCGACTCCCAGAGATATTTGAAAGACTTGTGTCAGCAAAATAGGATTCAGCTGTTAATTGTAATTGAACCAATGACGAATGGGGGGCAGGTAGAGACAATAAGACTTTTGTTGCATTTCGATAAAGCCCAGAGCTACTTGAATGGGAAGATTTGGGTGTTCTGGTACAACGATTGGCAGATCTCCTTTGTCAAAGTGGTGGAGTAGCTGGTACATATGAAGGTCATCATGCCTTCGGGAGATGTGGCGTGGGTTTCTGCAGTGTATGCAAAGTGCATGAGGGTAGCTCGGAGGGCTTTGTGGCAAGCCTTGGAGCAACACCAAGTAACACACTGTCCCTAGTTAGTGGTGGGGGATTTCAATATCGTATCCTGTGCGGTGGAGCGTGCAGGTGGGTCCGAAGTCAGCAATACAAGCATGGAGGAACTCAACACAACCATTTTTAATTGCAAGCTCGTGGAGGTGGACTTCGAGGGTTCTCCTTTCACATGGACCAATGGAACTGTGTGGCAGAGATTGGATCGGGCACTGATGAACCAGCAATGGGAGGAGTCTTTTGACTTCACCAAAGTTATCCACCTAGCACGTGGATGTTTGGATCACTCTCCCTTGCACATTCGATGTGGTTCAACTACGAGAAAGCAAGCGTCATTCAAATTTCTCAATGTCTGGACAAAACATAGAACCTTCAAGGAAGTCGTGCAGGGAGCCTGGGCTGCCCAGGTGAGAGGTGTGGGCATGGAAAGGTTTTACTGTAAGTTAATGGCAACTAAGCAAGCACTACGACGTTGGAACAAGGAGGTGTATAGCAACATATTCTCCAGAGTCAGGCACGCAGAAGGGGTTATGCTGGAGAAGGAAAGAGAGTTTGACCTGAATCGGGATGAACAAGCTAAGTTGGCCTATCAAAAGGCTAGGGCGACACACACCAGGGAGCTGGCAGTGGAATGTGAGTATTGGCGTCAGAAGTCTAGTATCCGTTGGATATAGGCTGGGGATGCTAACACCAAGTTCTTTCATTCCGTGGTTAGAAATAGGAGAAGTTGTAACTTCATTACCAGGATAAAGGATGGGGAGGGAAGGTGGTTAAAGGAGGAACACAGTCTGCAGACTTCGGCCACGCAATTTTTCCAGGCGTTGTTCACATCGGACAGAGAGGGACGTCGAGAACCCCAGATGTCTTGGCAACTGCCGCAGGTAGAGAAAGAAGATAATATGTCACTGGTGGCTATTCCGACGCTGCAAGAGGTGAATGACGTGGTATTCTCTCTAGACTTGGAAAGTGCTCCTGGGCCAGACGGTTTTAGGGGTGGATTCTACTAGGCTTGCTGGGACCTCATACACGAAGATTTGCTGGCCGCCGTGGTGGATTTTTTCAAGGGTTCTCCACAGCCCCGAGGGTTCACCAGTACGCTCATTGTCTTAATTCCTAAGGTTCAGGGGGCGAACCAGTGGAAGGATTTCAGATCAATCAGCTTATGTAACATCAGTTCGAAAATTATTTCGAAGGTGTTAGTAGCAAGATTGAACAAATTTCTGCCGAAACTAATCTCTCCGTGGCAAACTGGTTTTGTGCCAGGGCGTGGGATCGTAGACAATGTGCTTTTAGCACAGGAGTTGGCTCTGGAGCTGGATAGGCGTCTGGCAAACCCAATGTTATGTACAAAATGGACATGGAAAAAGCTTATGATAGGGTCGAATGGTCCTTTTTTATTTTTATGCTAAGGAGGTTCAGATTCCAGGAATGGGGGATTGATCTCTTGTTTCGTACATTCTCGAACTCCTGGTTTTCAGTCTTAGTCAATGGAGTCCCTGCGGGGTTTTTTAAATCCTCTAAGGGGGTCAAACAGGGAGATCCATTATCTTCTGCCTTGTTTGTCATTATGGCAGAATTTTTTGGGAGAGCGGTGCACCACCTGTGCTCAAACAATGAGCAGCGGTTTTACGGAACGGATGGTCTCAAAGTTCCCTACTTGGCCTTTGCAGACGATATGCTAATATTTTCAAGGTGCTCTGACAATGCGGTTGGAGCATTAAAAGAGTTCCTCGACGACTACTAAGCATGTTCAGGGCAGCGGGTAAATTCGACGAAAAGCGCCTTCATTATATAAAATAAAGCAACGGACCTCCAAGTGAACTTGATCTCCAGCAAGCTCGGATTCATCCGGCAATCCTTTCCTTTTCTGTATTTAGGTGTCCCAATAGCCCGTGGTAGTGCGAGATGTGTGCTATTCAATGAGATGCTACACAAGCTCAGGGCAAGGTTGGCGCATTGGAGCTCGAGACTACTATCTAGTAGTGGGAAAATTGTACTCATCAAGCATGTACTGGCATCCATCCCGTCATATCTTCTCCAGGTTCTTGAACCTCCGCAAGCTATTTTCTCTAAATTAGGAGTTATATGTAATGGATTTTTATGGGACAAAAATGTGGACACAAGAAGCCTCCATTGGGCTTCTTGGGAAAAACTGTGCTATCCTACGGAGGAAGAAGAGCTTGGCTTTCGATCATTCCGCGATGTTTTTGATGCTTTCTCGTGCAAGTTATGGTGGAAGCTTCGCTCTCGCGAAGGCGTCTGGGCCCAATTTATACACTCCAAGTACATAGGGGAATGCCACCCATCACGGGTGCAGCTACGGCGCCCTCCACTGGCTTGGAGAAGTTTAGTAAAAATCAGGAACTTCGCGGAAATAAGGATATGGTGGTGCATTGGGAGGGGGAATGTAGATTTCTGGCATGGTAGGTGGCTCTTCGACGACTCGCTGGTGGAGAGGCTTGGCTTGGTTGATCCTCCTCCTTTGAAACTGGTTGAATTACAAACTGATAGGGGCTGGGATGAGAGGCGGGTAGGCAATCTACTGCCTAGTCATTTGGCGCAGCAAATTTGCCAACTGACTCTTGCTCCAGAGGAAGATAACCAAATGATCTGGTTGGCCTCCTCCTCGGGACAGTTCACAACCAAATCTGCCTAGCAAGAGCTACGTTGCAAATGAAGTCCCTCAGTGGTTGACAGGGCTGTCTGGTCCTCCATTGTGCCGCTCAAGGTTTCCTTCTTCTCCTGGAGGTTGCTGAGAAATTACATTCCACTGGAGGTGAACCTGAGACGGCGGGGATTCCGGTTAGCTTCTCGCTGCCCATGCTGTCGGAACGAGGAAGAATCAGCACTGCATTTATTCATTCAAGGACCAGAAGCCAGTATGGTTTGGCACCACTTTGCTCAACTATTTGGTGTTACGGATCACATGCAATCATCCATCGCATCGGCATTCTTTTTCGTGGATTCTATCGGTGCCAAGGGGGAAGCCCAAACGTGTGAGGTGTGGTATACCAGCCATAATTGTCTGGGCCTTATGGAAAGCTAGGAATGGTGCTATTTTCCAGAACGAGCGAATCGGTGGGCAGCAAGTTATAACAAAAGTTCATGATCTTATTGAGCAAATGGTAGACGCGGGTAAACTCCAACGCAAGCACATGAGAGGGGACCTAAAATTTTCCTTAGTGAAGCGTATGAAGCATACAAGAGTAGTAACTCGCGTCTCCATAGTGTCGTGGATGAAACTACTAGGGCAGATGCTAAAATTGAATACTGATGCTAGTGTCGCCGGTGAGAAAGCAGCAGGAGGGGGTTTACTCAGGGACTCCGAGGGTAGGCTGATCTTTGCCTTCTACAAGGAATTTGGTGAAGCCTCGGTGCTGCTAGCAGAGGCCCGTTCTTTACACACGGGATTGCAAATGTGCTGGGAGGGAGGATACCAACGGCTATAGGTTGAAGTAGATTCCAAGGTTCCGGTATGGCTGCTGAATACGAACGCACGAGCTGGATGGCCGGTGTGCATCGTCTTGCGGCAGATTCGGAGACTGTGACACAAGCTTGGATCGTCTGTGACACACATCTTTAGAGAGGCAAATGGGACGGCAGACAAACTAGCAGGATTGGACTTAGCCTCCTCCATAGTCTTTGATTCCCTGTCGTGTTTGCCAGGGGAGGTGAGGGCGTCTTTGAGACTTGATAGTCAGGGTGTTCCTGCTCTTAGAACTCGTCTAGTGCAGGCTTAGTCCTTGCCTCAGTCCGGATCGAGGTTACTGTCTATAGCATTGTATACCCCTTCTTCTTTCATAAATAAAAAAGATCAAGACTACGGTCTTCTGATTTAAAAAAAAAAAAAAAAAACTAAGATCCGCGGTTAGCGAACTCCGCTTCAAAACCTGTTAAGGAAAACAAATCTTATGAGGTGAGCAAAACTCAGTGAGGCCAAGAAAACATGCAAGCATGCAAGATCAAGAAACATACACTTTTGTTAAACAAGATAAGTAACCAAAACTTTTAGGCAAGAAAGCAAATAAGGAAATTTATTACACATTAAATAAAGGATACAGGGGCTCTCAGGAGCCAAGTTCCACGAAGCTTGATCACATTACAGTAGTTGACACTCCGTCAACTTTCATAATTGTCGTGTAGAACTCCACTTGTCATCCATCTCCGTCCACCGTTTCGCCCCCCAATCGGGCCCACTCGTCAAAATAGAAAATTTGGTAATACTCGAGTATACCCAGGCAAGTAGTTGGCGAGCGCACTCCAACCGACAAAAATATGTAAAGACTCATGACTTACCAATCTTTCGGCCAAGCCCTTGCTGGCCTAAGGTGAAAGGTTTACCAATGAGTTTTGAGCATCCCCAACAAGTTTAAGTAGCAAGTAGGATGATGAGACAACGCTCAATCACCAATCAAGTACAAGTACGGTTCAGGCAAGTCATTTCAAGTACAACAAATACAAGCAAGCATGTCAGGTCAAGTAAGAGAGGTCGGATGAGATAAAGTACACATCCGCCTCGACAAGTTTAATAGCGTATTCAAGTCAAGCATGTAACAGGTTCAAGCAATTCAACAAATCATGCACTTGACACTCACCAATAGTCGAGAGCAAGTGAGAGCAATTCAAGAGATCAAACAAGCTTCTCAGTGTCCACGTGATCACCTGAGAAATGCAAAAATCCAAAATTATCTAAATATGCATTCAAGGTCAAATTTTCAAATAAATAAGCTTTTCGATTCCAAATTAAGAGGAATCTTATGTAATTGGAAAAAATCCATTTTCTAAGTTTGGAATGGTGTACAAATACTCAAAAGGTTACGCCTGAAAACCAGAAAATGTTTCCAAGGCATTTCTCAACTTTCGTCGCTTCCTTAGAAGAATTTTCAGTTTTGTGCGCCATTCTTTGAAAAATCATAACTTGAGTTCTATAAGTCTAAAAATTACGAATCTTATACCGTTAGAAAATAGGCTCAACGAACTAAAACTCTTGAGAAGACACTTTAGTGAGATTCTAAACAAAAATAGCCCAGATTTTCGTACAAAAATACTGCTTTAGTGAAAACAGGACAAATCAGACTGGTTTTTCAGCATACTTTGGAAATTCGTCAAAAATTGTAGAAAATGAATTAGCCCCTGAAATTTACACAGTTCATAACCCTATGACTCTAGTTTCAAACTCCACCAACGGCACTCAATTCTGACTCTTGAGTAAGAAAATATAGTTGTCCAAACAAAACAGGTTCGTCATTCCTGATTTTTCGAAATTCCAGTTTTGCAGGGCAAGATTTAATGCATCATTTGGATGACGAATTCTTACTCAAAAATCACCAAATTTTGCAGTCATAAACCTCAGTATGTGAACTACATTTGTACCAAAATTTAGCCAAAAAAATTGCATGGGAAGACAGTGATTAACGCGACCAAAACAAGGCAGCAGAAATAGTGAAAAATTTTCCAGATTTTGGCCTCTTCTTTTAATGCGATTTTACCACACCAAAAGGAATAATTTTTGCAACGAAATTTACACACATATAGCTCAACATTTCAGCTCTCAAAATAGCCAAGAAACTCACAAAAATACACAGCTAAAACAGGGCTAAGAAATTCGAAAAGAAATCGACAGCATGCACCTTCTTCGTCCCTCAATTTTCCTTCCTCCTTTCTTCCTAGCTTTCCAACTCTATGAATTCAATACAAATTCATTCCATCACACGTACACACATCATAACAGTCCAATAATAAAGGAATGTGGGAGTTCATAGAGCCTACAAAACCATCCAATTTATCAAGAACAACAACATTGAATAATCAAAACTTAAAGCTACAAAAGGACATCAAGAGAGCTAGGTTGAGTTGGAGAAAACTACCTCTTCCTTTCAAGTAGAAATCCTAAGTTGATTGTGGTCTAGAGTTGCACCAAAACTCCTCTTTTCCTCCTCCAAAGCTCAGCTCACACTCTTTCTCCTTGATGATGCTCAAGCTCCAAGGTAGGTTGACAAGATTGGTTCAAGTTCTTGGTGGATTAGTGAGGTTTTGGGGTAGTTTTTGGAGATGAAATCAAAGGGGAAGAGGGAGGGGGAGAGGTCGGTTGAAACAAGATGAGGAAGAGAGAGATTTTTGTGTTTTGATAAAGTGAAAATGTGAAAAGAAGAAATGACATAAAGCCTTGTTTTATGGTGCCCCAAAAGTCAACTTTAATTTCTAAACAAAATGCTCCAATTGGAGTTTAATTCCAAGAACTCACTTCTAATCCCTCAATTAGCTTTTCTTAATCCACTAATGATCATTCTTATTCTCCGAACTTACGTCACTCTTAGTCCACATATTTACCTCGAAAAACGTGTCTTTTCTCGTTTTCACAATTGAGTGACAAAAAAATTAAATTGATGGTTAAACATGGTTTTTAAAATAAAATGAGGTAGTGTATGATACAATTGTAATTAAAATAATTTAAGTCAATTATTCAGAGAAAATAAATAATTAATTAAATAAATAGGTCAGATAAAAATAAAATTTTCAGGTCCTCACATCTTCCACCTCACAACTCTCCTATTCTCATCATCCCCTCTTCCTCACCTTTTTACCCAACTTTCCACATTTTTGCAACTCTTTCCCCCACCCCTAAATCCTACATTTTCTTTATATCCATATTCTTATCTAATTGTCCTCCCTTTGGTCTAACTTTATAACATATTTATCTCATATTCTACTATACTTTTCAACTATTTATAATTGAAAATGATAATATATTTACTTTGATTGACCTAACAACAAATATGAGTTTGAGTATGTAATTTAATTGGGATTAAAAGTGTTTATATTCCAACCCTGAAATTAGAAAGTTAATATTTAAAGAAAAAGAAAAAAACTTTCGTAACTTTTAGTATAGTTTTAAACTTTTAAAATATACTTATCTGTATATTCAAAATAAAAGCACCAGGTATAGTTATTTATACTATAAATTTGGATTGACTGTTGACAACTTTTCTTTTGAAAACATTTTTAGTTGATTTCATATTCATTTTCCAAATTGAAAGATATAATTTGAAACAAAAGGGAACAAAGAACCCACAACCCGTAATATTTAGAATATATTTAATTTTACCTCCCATAATATGAAACTATGTAAGACCAAGAATTAATCACAATACATGTAATTATTGGCATCTGAAAATATAAATAAAAAACTAATAATATCTTATAATACCTTTAACAATTGCCCAAAAATAAAAAAGAGTTAGTCATCTTTCTAAAAATGGCATAGTAGTATTACATATTTACACTGAAGAAAATAACAAAAAATATGAAATAATCAATAATACTCAAGATTATTCTTAGTGGTTGGATTTTACACTCTTATTTAAACCTAATTAGACTGAAATTTAGATCAAATATATACCAATTGAGTAGATATAGTTTACAGACAAATGTATTATATATTTCTTTTAAACTATATTGTTACTTACTTTTTATTTTTGATAGGACTGATGTTGTTGTTATTACTATTATTTATCAAAGATAAAGATTTTAAATAATAATTTCCATTTTGAAGCGCCAATAGGACTTTGTTGTTAATATAGTGATTTCATAACTTTCAAGATTAGTACTACAATTGATTTTTTAAATCCATGACCATTGAATATTATTTTTTATTTAGTTTATTCTTTTAGTTAGCATTATTGAGTTAAACAGTAAAATATTGTTATTTCTCTTTTAACCTTTAATAGAACTTATGATGTTTTATTTTAATTTACCCTCCTATGAATAAACTTTATCCAAATTCCTACATTTATGGTGCCACTTTTTACATTTGAAATTCAAAAGGTATGAATGGATATTTGATAATTGAAAAAATTCAAAATTCCATAAAAAAGAATAAGAAGTTAGAAGGTTTATGATTTAATCAATTTAAAAATCTGCCCTCCAATACATATAACTAGTATGTTCCATGGTAGAATTGAGACTAGGTTTTAGATGAACAAAGCAAGGAAGCAAGGAAGGTGATTAACAAGATTGTTGTTTACAAAAAATGGCATTGAATAGAAGGGGATGAGTAACGATAGAAGATGGTAGTTGAAGTGTTATGAAAGCAGTAGTGTAGTAAATTATGCAACTAAATGGGAAACGTGTGTTGGAATGGGATATGGATTAGTTAGAATAGATATGGGTAGATATGGATAGAAGTTAGTAACGGTTATTAGACTAATGAGGTATTTATTGAATTAAATTAAATAGAAATTTCTAAAAAAGGTTGAGATTTTTTACATGGCCTCACGCCCCACTACATATGATAGATAAATTGGTGGTCCATGGAGGCCAAATATGATGCAATAGCACGTGCGCAGGTACAGCGGCCAAGTGGAGTTACATATTTTTTTGTATAGAATTGAAAAAATTCCACAGGGTCCTAGAAATTTCCCGAAGGCCCCAAAACTGTTGAAGAAACTTCTGGAATTTCAAATCCTTCCCCTTTTTTCCCTCCTTCTAACCACTAGTATAAATACTCCAAAGCCCCTCCAGAAATCCCGAAACCAAAAGATCTACAAATTTCAGTATCAAAAGTATTTCCGAAATCATAAAAAAAAAAGCCGTTATACGATGAACTTTCCATTGTACAGAAGCCAACAACGTCCGAAACCCTATGGCGGAAATTTCCGAATCCCTGTCCGGCATGACGTGGAGGAGGAGGCGAAACCGGCGACCGGGAGTCGGAAGGTGGTTCAGATCCCGGTCCACTTTGTCAGGTCGGAATCCAGTCCGGACCGCTCCAAGTCGGCATCCAAAATCCAGAATGTCTTTAGGGGGTTTTTGGTGAGGAAAAGTGTGAGGAAGATTATGGCGATGAAGAAGGAAGTGGATGAGATCGAAGCTAGGGTTTCGAGAAGGGAGGAGGTGGAGCTGCTGGAGAAGGACGGGAAGGAGAGGCTGAAGGTGAATGAGATGTTGATGGCTCTACTTTTCAGGTTGGATTCAGTTCGCGGGGTGGATTCTGGGGTTAGGGATTGTAGGAAGACTGTGATTAGGAAGGCAATTGCCCTGCAAGAAAGGGTGGATGCTATTGCTGCTGCGGTTGCTTCTTCGTCCGCTGATGTTGATGTAGTTGAACCTGAATCTGAACCCCTAGCTGAGGGGAAGGATCATCAACCAGAGTATCAGGGTCTTGAGATCAAAGATATAGCTCCTGCTGCCGCTGGGAATTCGCTAGAAAAATCTGATGGTTCTGGGGATCAAATTCCTCAAAATGTTGATAAAGTTGTTGATTTTGGGAATAATGGGTCTGATCAAGGCACAGAGGAAAGAAATGATGGAGGAGCAGATAAGGAGCCAACGTGTGAGGTGGAGTTTTCGGATGACGTGATGAATTGTGAAGAATCAGGGGCTCGGAATTGTGACAGAGAGGATGAGGTTGGGGCTGATCTAGAGATGACTGCTGAGGAGAAGGATCATCAACCAGAGTATCAGGTTCTTGAGATCAAAGAAGTAGCTCCTGCTGTTACTGCTGCAGGGAATTCGGTTGAAAAATTTGATGGTTCAGAGGATCAAATTTTGCAAAATTATGATAATGTTGTTGATTTTGGGAATAATGGGTCTGGTCAAGGTACAGAGGAAAGAAATGATGGAGGAGCAGATAAGGAGCCAACGTGTGAGGTGGAGTTTTCAGACAACTTGGTGAATTATGAAGAATCAGGGGCTCAGAATTGTGACAGAGAGGATGAGGCTGGGGCTGGGGCTGATTTAGAGATGAGTGCGGAGGAAGACAAATGTGCTGAGGATGTGGAGAAGGTGGATGCTGGAATTGATTCAAAAATGAAAGTGGATGTGGAGGCCTGTCTTAACAAATTAATGCTTCTTGAGAATGTTCAAAATAAGAATCTCTGTGAGGTTCAAGTTGTTGATTCATTAATGGAGGATAATGGGGAAGGTATGTGTGAAAGGACTCCTGCTTTGAGTGAATGTGTGGAGAAAAGCCTGGAGACGAGTCAAACGGAGGATGTGGTTGGAGGCAAAGAGGGGAATGTAGGAAGAAAACATGGAGGAGATGATAACAAGAGGAACAGGGAATTGCTAGAGAGGATGATGGGGGAGAATGAGAAAATGATGAAGTTGATGACTCACCTCTGTGAGAGGAATGAAGAGCAGACACGGATGTTGAATATGTTAACTCACAGGGTGGAGACGCTGGAAAAGGCCTTTCTTTGTGATATGATCAAAAGGAAAAAGAAGAAGAAGAAGAGGCAGTCTGCATAGCAGTATAGGTTTAATGATGTTGGATTGTCTTTTGGGGTCTTTGTCGCTTTTGATTTGCTTTTGAGTTCTCACACAACTTTGATGTAAACAACTTTTTTGGGCTGACTCTTTATCTTTCATGTTACGTACTATTAGTTTTGCAACATAATTCATAAAGAGCATGTATGATGACGGTGAAACAAGCAAAGACATAAACAAATTGGGGAAGTGGACCTTGTTTGTAAGGTTCGCAGGCGTGATCTAATATCGACAGGATTGAAACAAAATAACACGGAGCAGAAAACGAAACTGAGGTGCATTAAAACAGATCAAAAACATATCAGTGTGATAATCAAACTCTACATAGAGTTATTACATTATTCAAGCTACAGCTATAAAAAGATTTTTTAATGCAAATTACAAAATTATTATCAGTTATGTGGAACTTGGCCTTGGAAGGAGATGGACACAATATAATTAGGAGTATCCCTATTTCATTGGTTTTTTACTAATGCTTTTGTGTGGAGGTGGTTATTTGCTGGATTATGTGGGAATTATTTTAAGCTTCCTTTCTTGTGTTTTTCATTTTTTGTATTGCAGCGGGATGAAAATTGATTCCCTAAAGTCTTATATGAGACTAGTAAGCATCTGTGGTTAGATAGCACTACTCATTGAACTTTAAGGCCAGAAGCCCTAGGCGATTTTAGTTATATATGTTATCTCCTGCAGGTATTACTCTAGTTAGCGAAGTTCAATTACCAGAATAGTGCTTCACTAACGTCTATTAATAGTCCACTTTGATTATCTGTTAAAAATATAGGCATATGGACATGTTCATAAATTGATTTCTGTTGTTGTAATTTCTTGCATTAGGAAGGAGAGGCACTATTCTTGTATTAATCATGCAGCAGGAAGATTTTCCACCCGTGAAAACAAGGCTGATTCTGTAATTACTCAGTAATTTGTTCCTAACCAAATAGGCGCAGAAACAAATTGTGGAGTTTTACTTTGGTTTACATCCTCCAGTCATCTTTATCTGTTATGTGGTCATTTTACTGTTTGAAGGATCGATAAATGTTTATTTAGTTTTCTCTCACTTGGGGCACATGCATAACCTTTGTTAAGTCCTATATCCTGAATGCTTTTGGCCATGAAAGCCTTCTTGGAGTTTGCATGCCCTTATCTAGAAGCTTTAGGATTGATGTCGTGCTACTCAGCATATACAACTCAAAACCAGACTTACTTTTCCTGCCCTGCATGTGTTATCAAGTTGACGCTTTGCCCCTCTCAAGTTGATCATATTCAATTACTTTATAAAAAAGTTGACAAATTTCAGTGAATTAACCAAATCTTGTAAATTTATTCTGTATGAACTGTTAGATTAATCTGGATCCTTCAATGAGCACAATGATTCTGACCTATGGGAGGTTCTGGATAGGGTCCATGCAAAAGATGTCCTTTGCTTTTCCTGCCCTGCATGTGTTATCAAGTTGACTCTTTGCCCCTCTCAAGTTGATCATATTCAATTACTTCATAAAAAAGTTGACAAATTTCAGTGAATTAACCAAATCTTGTAATTTTATTCTGTATGAACTGTTAGATTAATCTTGATCCTTCAATGAGCACAATGATTCTGACCTATGGGAGGTTTTGGATAGGGTCCATGCAGAAGATGTCCTTAAGAGGATTCTTTGGGTCTGGAGGCAGAGATACAAATAAAACCTACTGCCTTTGTTGCTTGCATCTTGTCTGTTGTTTGCATTTCCCTCTGATAGCTGGCAGAGAAACCTACATCGTCAAATATTATCTTGGACATACGACATGGTAGCTTAATAGCAATTGCTGGCAGCACTAAAGAGGTAAAGACATCACTTTTCTCAGCAATGCTTGGGGAGCTTCTTTCACCTTCTGATGCAGCTACTGTCGTCCTTGGAGGAACAGTTGTTCACGTGCCTCAAGGTTCATGCATTTTCAATTTAATTGTAGGGAATTTGTCATGTTTTTACTGATCTTGTTTGCTTTTATGGATGCTGCTTGCATTGCAATTAAATTTTGAATTTCTTATCCTTGCCACCATGGTTACAAAAGCAGAAAGTGATCGTCCTAAATTCAGAACAGCCAAGGTTCCATGCAAGTAATTTACAGTGCTTGTTACATTTTTAATGAAAATCAGAGGCATATTTTGTTTACAGATTTTGATGACATTATCAATTTTCAGTATAGCTCTTATTGTCAAATGCATCTCCATCTTCTCAATTATTAGTTAGTTTTATTTCTTTTATATGGTTATGTAAATTATTAGAGCAGTAATTCATGTTTTACCTGGGTTATAAGGGGCTGGTCTGGGTGAATTATATTTTTGCTCCGGCCCTAGCATAGTCAACATGACCAGATGTAAGGGCTACCAATGAATTCAATTTTCTTCCTCTGACATTGTTTTTTTGACCTTAATCTTTTGGCATTACCATGTTCTTGGTTTTGGTTTTTTGTTTTTTTGTTTTTTTTTTTGTTTTTGTTTTTTTTTTTGCTGCAGTTTCCCAGAAGTCGCTAGGGCTAAACCATGAGAGTAGCAGAAAATTTGTAATTTAGAGAATAAGCAATCTAGTGACCAGTGATGCCCAAGCTCTTCAGGTTGATGTTCTTGTGAACTTCTCTATGGTACTGTGGTTTCTTAATGCCATCATGATATGAGTACCAAGGCATGCCAAAAGCTACTGGAACAGAGAGGCGATTATACTATCAATCTCGACTCTCTGTATTTTATTTTCAGTTGGAACTAATCACCGAAAAAAAGATTTGTCTCAATTAGCCTCAAAAGTATGGGCAGAGGTTGGATTGCACCGAGATTTCGACGCTGTCCAACTTTTTTCCATAGTACCTCAAATTGAAGACTAATGTATTATTGCAAGTTTCTCTTTGTTTGTCTTGTATCTGATATTGTAGCTTTGACTTGTATAATAGACAACAGTTGCTTAAAGCTTTTTTTTTCCCCCTTAAATACCTAAACGGAGCACTAGATTGCAAATTGGAGCATGGGATTCACAGTTTTATATATCCTGAATGAACCCCTAGCTGACTTGGTTTGTAACTGCACGATACTATTGCTAGAGTCAGCCTTGTTATACTCGCGCTGAAGACCCGGTTAGAGCACCAAAGAATAGGAGCATGTATCCTGCGCTGGGGCTTTAGTACATACAATAAGTTTCAAACTTACGGTATCTGTATAGTGGTCATCTCTACCTTAGTAACTTGTTCTCAAGGTTCCATTATAGTGGCTGTGGCTTAATGTTCTGCGTATCCAAATTAGCTATTTGTGTTCCTTACCCGACAATTCTAGCTGTTTAGTGCAGGTACTGGTTT
The DNA here is from genome assembly GCA_013103745.1 of Gardenia jasminoides. NCBI lineage: Eukaryota > Viridiplantae > Streptophyta > Magnoliopsida > Gentianales > Rubiaceae > Gardenia > Gardenia jasminoides. The sequence continues at coordinate 38,412,293 of CM023095.1, read as the reverse complement.
TTGCTTTACATTGCCCTCAGTAATTAGGATCTTCTGAGGCTTTCATGGTTTAATTTTAGTGATCAAATGGCAGAATATGGGGTATTCCAACTTCTACAAGCTACAGTGGTGAAGTTGTAAAACTGATCTCTTATTTCTTTGCTTCTGAAGAAAGTGGACAATGTTTTGGGCTGTTAATTTAGCAGTCACCTTCCTGCTATGAAATGTGCATGTACTGTGTCATTTGATGGATAAGTCAGTGCACTCTTAGAGTGCAATAAAAGATGTTTCACCTCTCCATCAGTTATATGAACTTGTATGAGAAAGTACCATGTAGTTGCTTTGCTTTTGTGATGGCAAAAGTTGTTGCAGTGCGTTGCCTTGCTCCTAATCACAATTAGGAACTGATCAGTCATCGTGAATCTTTTGCATGGCAGATAATGTAACTTTATTTCCCATTACAAAGTTACAAGATCAAGGAGCTGAGCTGAGATACTTGGTTTTTGTCATCACTTTGATTGAAATTTACCCCTTTAGAAAGCTGCGTTATAGTATGCTATCAATACAAGTGACGTCTTTAAGGATCTTTTATACATTTTTCTTGAACATTAGTGATCAGGTAACTTTTTTCCCCCCTTTCTGCAGCAATTATGCCAATCACTTCACAGTTTGTCACTAGTTGCTTTCTGAATTGTAACTACCTTCATTCTTTTATACCAGGGATTGGGTGTTGCTTCACTCCTTGGCGCACTTATTACTCGTTCTTATGTTCCCAATACAGGTATCAAGCAACTTCTCCCGGTCATTTCTACATCATCCCTAAAAGAAACAGTTTGTGCCACATGAGAGCTAATTTTTATTGTTAATGTTTTTCAGTTAACCTGTAATTTCCTTCTTTGTCCATTTCGTGGTGCAGATGTTTATACTGGGCTAGTTGAAAGCATTTATAATGACACTAGAAAAAAGCACGTGCGATGCACGTATATAGTCAGCAAACATTATTATTTCATAAAACCAAACTAATTTATTTCATTATTAGTTGTCATCACAAGAACAACTATTATTAGTGTTACAAATATCTTGTATAGCTGATTTCAATTTTTAACCAAATGCAGTTTTTTATTTGTGTTATTTTGGTCAAAATTTGTGATTAAAGTTACAATATAACAAAAGGAAAAACTTTTACCATTTTTTTTTTGTAGAAAATCACTCTTCAAACTTTTAATGATAGTCATTTAGATATTTAAATATGGAATTATTACATCTTTTCATGAAGCATTTTGCTCCTATTGCCTATTTCAAAAGGATATTCATTTGTTATCTATTACCTCCATACTTTATTTGTTGGTAAGTGAAAATTTTTGCTTGATCTATAGTTCTAGATCAATACAAATAATGAGTTTGAAGAAATTAATCTATTTGTACTTTTTAGATCCTAAATAAGTAGAATGATATTAAGTGCAAACTTTGGAGGATATAGGCTTGCAATTTAGGTAAGTCAAGAATAATAATATATCTCCAACTAAAAGCACAAAAAAAATCTGAAACCAAAAGCTATTGGCAAATGGATTTCATGTAGAATTAATTGAGAATAAGCTATTTTGACTGTCATTTACATTATCGAGTATTTTTTATGGTTATTATACTTTTTCATTGTAAGCCATCTAGTTTGAGCTTTATGAACATATCCATATGTTTAAATTTAAATTCTTTTCTACTTTCTTCTCTGAATTCCCAAGAAATATGTAAAATCTCTCGTATAGAATGCAATTTTTTTCCGTTTGTGGTATATATGAACATTTTGAACATACTAACAGAATAACTTAACTACTTTTTGGATTATAAAGTTTTTTGGTGATAGAAATTATTCATTATTTTTGTTCCTGTCAAAATATGACACTCTTATTACTTTGATATCTTAAGTTGATTGTCAAGGAATTAAGGAATTATGGATAAACCTAACCGAAGAGACATGTCAAACTATTTGATGAATAGAAAAGTAGAACTTGAGCTGGCGATACAAAGAATTATGGATAAGCCAACCCAAAGAGAACTATCAAACTATTTGGTGAATAGAAAAGTAGAATTTCAAAACTGTAATTGACAAAGAGGATGTAAGACGAGTAGATTATTCCTGGAAGGAAGAGGCCGTAATTATTTTAAACATATCACTTTGATTTAGATTATTGAGGGAATAATATTAGAAGTCGAGTAGGATGTTATAGTACGATAATAATCATCTTCATTGATAATAATAGTCTCTCAATTAAAATGTGGTTTGTGATTTATTTAAGGATAATATACGTAGATCAAAAAAGTAAGAAACACCTTAGGAAAATATTATAGTAGGCTAATAATCATCTTCATTAACAATAATAGTCCCTCAGTTAAAAGGTGGTGTATGATTTATTTAAGAGTAATATAGGTAAATCAAAAAAGTAAGAAACACCTTAGGAAAATTATTCAACACACTTTTATATAGAGTATAGATTAAAGGTCTCTAGAAAATCAACTAACACAAAAGCTGTTCACTGAAGTTCTTAATCTTCCACTGTCAGCTATAGGTTTTCTGAAAAAATGGGAAGATACTATTCGTATAGGCAGCATAAACAGCAAAAACTTCGTGGACCGGTCCTGTAGACCTAGTGGTTCAAATTTTGCCACATCTTTGAGAAAATAAGTTAACTTCCTTGATATACACAAAGGAATAGCATTTTTGGAATGATTTTTTAGGCTTTTCACGTCACATAATACCTACTTTGAAATACATTTTGCCAAAAAAAAAAAAACTTTATGATATATTTTAGGAATATAATTTCTATTAAAATGTTTTTTCTATACAAAAAAATGGTGTAGAATAAATTTCATATGTAACGACTTTTGAAAATAAAACAACCACAACAAATAATTTCTTACTACAAACTTTACAAATTGTCCAGTAGTATGAAAAAATTTCCCTAAGAATAAGCTAACTTCTTTTGACTTTTCAAAAGAAAAATTCTCACTTTAATTAATTGAAAATAGTGAATTTCATTCTATAACAAATAGAAAAAATAAGCTCCAAACCTTAAGTAAAATAAAGAAATTAGTAAGAAAAATCCTATACACGTTTCTCTATACTCAAAAAATTTGACTTGACAAACATTATAACTTATGTTTCAATTCAATTTCACAACAACTATTGGTAAATCCATTCACATGTACTTGTTCAATTGGACAAATACTTTATTTAATTATAAGTATGAAATATAAAGAATATATCTATGATCCATGACATGAGCTACTAGCCGTTAATGTAAACCAATATAATTATTTAGTAATAGTATAGTCATGACACAAGAATAATTTGAAAATAAGATATTTAAGGAAAAAAAAAGGACCACTTAGGTCAAAATAAGAAACGCTGTAACAGCCCCACCTCTCCCAAAGGCGAACCCAAGGGTATTAGCGGACTGTCTGCCCAACTCTCGTCAGGACTTATTACAAACCCTCAATCGTATTACAGACTTCAAATAATCACACTTCAAGATTTCTAAAATAATAATACATGCTTTCGTTCTTAAAGCCTTAATTGAGGTCCAACAATAAATGATAGTTAACTTACAAAAGTAAATCCTCAATAATATCTATTAAAACTCCTATAACATCAATTTCAGGTACAATAAATCTTTAACTTCGCAATTTAATATTAAGCCTATACAAAATTATGAAAATCCTACCAAAGCAACTAGATCCTCGATCTACGTTCCCTACTTCAAGACCTGTTAAGGAAAACAAACTGGGGTGATCTAACGCTCAGTGAGGCCAAGGAGAAACATGCAAGCACGTTATCAAGCAAGTAAGAAAGCCAGTAAATTCAGATATACAAACGTGTAAATCAAACATTCACTTGTACTATTGCAATTTTCACCAGGAGATCGTATTCTCAAGGAATCACTACTCGAGGGCTCACATTAGACAAGAGTCTTGGAGTTGGGTTCGGAGAACCCTCTTCGAGCCTCTCTATCTACAGTGAATTTGCGCAAGCACAGTGAGCAGTTCATACAGGACAAATACACAGTAACAGGTAAGGATACAGGGCTCTCAGGAGCCAATTTCCACGGTTAAGCAGTTGACTCCATTCCATCCCAAACGTTGACTCTCCGTCAACTTAGCAAAGGTAAAGTCCGTAGAATCTCCACTTGGTACAACCTCCGTCCAACAGTTCACCCTCTCGGGCCCGAAACCAAACAGGTAAGTAAAAGGGTAAAGCTACATCGAGCAATACCGAGCAAGACCTCTCCAATAGGTCAAGCTCAAAGAACAGTACCTAAGGTTCACCAAACTTCCCGACCAAGCCCTTGCCGGCTCGGGTCCCAAGGATCCCAAATAGGTTTGGGCGTCCCCATTTATAACTTTTAAGTCGATGGATTATTCCAATCGACATTCAGTTACAGTCAAGTCAAGTACAGTTCCAATCAAGTCAAATAGCAATCATGTACATGCAAGACAAGTAAAAGAGGACGAGCGCGATAAAGTACACTCTCACCTCAACAGTTTTCATTCAAATAAACATATCAGGTAATTCAACAAATCATGCACTTGACACTCACAGAAGTCAAGAGTCTTAGGCAAAAGCACGCAAGATCAATCGAGTTCTCCAGGTTCTTCTCGATCACCTGAGACAAATACGAGTATTTTAACTCAGATCACTAAAGAAATATTTGATAGATGTCTTTAAAAATGTCTCAATGAGACTCAAGTCAAGTTCAATGAAATTCCATTTTGAGCTGAAATCTTTGAAAAATCGTAACTTGGGTTGTACAAGTCCAAATTTTGCAAGCTTGGTACCGTTGGAAACCTCTTTTAAATTTCTAAAACTTTGTATAAGGTACCCAGTTAAAATTCTGGACAGAATTAGCCCAGATTTTAATTTAACGAACTGCTACAGTAACAAAACAGGACATAGCAGGCTGTCCGACCAGACCAGTTTGAAAATTTACGAAAAATTACATAAAATGAATTGATCTCTCAAATTTTCACAGTTTATAGATCTATGTAAGAAGTCTCAAACGCCACCAACAGAACTCAATTCTGATACTTGAGCAATAAATTACAGTAGTTCAAACAGAGCAGGTTCACAAATCTGAAATTTCTGTTTTCCAGTTTTGCAGGGCATACTTCTAGGCTATATTTGAGTGACTAATTATACTTCAAAAATTACCAAATTTGGTACACTAATACTTCCATATATCAACTAGATTCATACCAAAATTCAACTTAAAATTCGATTGGGAAGGCAGTTTTCTACGCGTCCAAACTGGACTGGTTCGCATTTGCTCAAACCTGCAAATTTTACTTCCTTTTCTTATCCTCATTTTTAACACATCTAAACACTTCCGTTTGGCCTCAAATTCGAACCTAGGCTGGTATTGATCTTTCTTAACCTAATGATGATCAAAAATGATCACAACTTTCATCAAAAATTAACACAAAATATTTCCAGGAAATCGGGCAGCATGCTGCCCCCATTTTCCAGTTTTGCCCTAATTCCAATGATCATCAATTTTGTTCCATCTTTAAGGAAATTGGTGTGAGACAATCCAACACCCTAGCCTTCAACATTTAAGCCTCAAATTAGGCCTTTAAACTTGCCAAATATCAGCCATAAAAATTAAGAAGAAAAACAGAAAATTCACCCCCAACTTTCTTCTTCCTCTAGCCGGTTTTTCCTTGAGGTTTTCTTCCAACTTTTAGCAACCAAAATTAAACATAATGCACTTATATAACACCTTTTAACCATCTAGCAAACAAATGCACATATTTAGTGGGAATTCCAAGAGCCCACAAATTTTCCATAATCATCAAATTACACAATAATAAATCTTAACACTTCAACCATCATAATCATCATCCATCAAGGTTCTATGAACCTATCAACCACCCAAACCTAACTTTTCATGCTTAACAATGGAATTAGTAGACAAAGGTGCAAGTTTTAGTTCCTTACCTCCTCCAAGAAATGAACAAAATTTACCCAAGAAATGCTAGAATAAGTCCTCCCAAAAGCTTTCTCCTAAGCCTTCTTCACCCAAGCTCCAAGCTTGCCAAGATTGATGGAAGTTTGAAGGTGGTTTGAGAGATGAATTTGGTGGAAGAAATTTTGATGAAATTTCAAGGGACGAAGAGGAATGGGAGGTCGGCCAAAGGGAGGAGAAGAAGAGAGGGATTTTATGTTGATTTTTGAATGAATTAAATAAAGAAAGCAAGACAAGACATAAAGCTTGTCTTGTGCCCCAAAGTCAAACATGGAATAGTAATCCCTTTGCTAACAATTTTGGAGGGAAAATAATTATCCCACTTAGCTAAGGATTAAAGGATTAATCTGGGTTAGGAGAGAGAAATGAGAAGGAATAAATTGAGAATGAATTAGGGTGAATTAAGTGGATGAAACAATGGCTAAACAAAATTCTAACTCGAGAGGGTTAAAACAACTTAAACTAAAATCACAAATCCCTAATTATAATCACTCTTTTTAATTCACCTCTAATCACTGAATAATATTTCTAACCTACGGGTGATCATCCTTACATTCTAGTACAACTTAACTCATGGCCCGAATCTACCTCGAAAAATGTGTTTTTCTCATTTTCTGTATAATTGATACAAAAAGAGCAAATTTTAAAATAAGATGAATAAAATGTTGAAAATCTACCTGAAAAATTAATATAGAGCTAAATTAAGTTTTTTCTTTCAAAATGAAATAAATTAAACAAATAAATAACTAAATAAATAAATTGAATTTTCATTTAAATTTTCTAAAAATTCGTTTAAATGTAATTTTAAAATAATTGAACAAATTAATAACAATAATATCATTATTTAAAATAATAGATATTAACAATAATTAAGATAAATTTTGAGGCCCTCACAAACGCTCAATTTGTTAATAATCTACATTGAACTTTAAGCTAAGGGAATTGAATATGATAGTAAATTCTATTAGTAGTCAACATATCAAATAAAAGTATGAAATAGTTGTTTAACAGATTAAAGTTGGTAAGGACATTGATTCCAAATTGAATTTGGGCAAATCTAACTGTACCTTTTGGGCAACAAAGAACCAAAAAAGAAGTTACAAGAAAGAATTTTTAAGAAGAAATATCTTTTAATATTCAAGAAAAAATGGTATACGAAGATACTGGAATGGAATACGAAGAAACTAGCACTCTGACTCTTGCTATGTACGGGTTTATATTTTAATTTATAATAACAATAATAATAATAACTATTTGAAATAGTTATATGCAAAAGTGACTAAAAATTAAAAATAGATTTATTGTGCTATATATGTCCTATTTTAATCACTTTACTATACTAAAAAAATACCAAAAAGAAAACTCAATAAAACACCAAAGCAAACAGCAAAAACACACCAAAAACACATATTATCACCACTTTCCATATTCAATCCGCCAAATCACTTTCTCCACCTAGCAACAATCACAACTCCCCTTTTTCTTTCCTCAATGCCCTCACCTGACTCTCCACTACCCTTGTCTCAGTTTTCTAACTCAAATTTATCAACAACGTTTCTCTCTCACCTGAGTCCTACATTCTTTTCACCCCTCCCGCCTCTTACTAATTACCTCATTTGCCACTATTCTTACTAATCCTATTGTACAACTCTTTCCACATGTTTATAATTAGAAATTGTAATCCACTTACTTTGAATCATTTATCCACAATTGAGTTTGCATATGTACCAAAATTAATTGGGTCTAAATAAATGAAACAATAAAACCCATTAATTTGTGGGCATTCGGAGGCTAGATTTGGTAATCCATTTTGACCTAATTAAATTAGATATAAGTTAAACTCAATCATTAACAGGTGTTAAGTAGGTAAATTTAAGAGAAAAAGTAGGTAAAATTTAAATCATTACTAGTTCCAATAACTATATTCCGTTACTTTTCTTCAATTTTCATTATTTTGTTTTGTTTATCCTACTTCCTTCTTTCATTCTATAAAAATCTGATTAATTCTTTTTAGATTCTTGTAAAAGTAATAAGATTTAAATTCGTTATATTCATCATTTTTAGTTCCTCTATGTAATTCTTTTTTACTTTTCTTTTTATTCATTTACTAGTTTGAATGTTTTTAATTTTTCTATATTACAATGATATATTATATTATTGATAAGCAAATTTATGGGAGAAAAAGTGAGAAAATTTTTCTACGTGAATGATAATGGATAATTGCATGCCTGCTCTCATTTAAAACTATAGCCATTTATAGCTCCTTTATTTTGAAATATTAACTATAAGGATATGTATAAATTCACTCAAATCCAATGAATCATCCGTTTTGACAGTTGTACATCTATTCTACAGCTACAACTCCCCCTTGGTGTGACGACCCCACCTTCCCCTAAGGCGAACCAAAGGGTTCGGCGGACCGCCAGCCCAACTCTCGCCGGGACTCACTACAGTTCTCAATTAATTACAAATTAAAAACTCCAAAAGTACAAAAATGCTAAAATCCACAAGTATGTCTCAGTAGTAAATACAACCCAAGTTCTCCAAAATATAAATTACAACTCAACCAAAATTACAATTGTACGAGAAATACTCCAAAATTACTAATAAGGCCACTACACATGCTTCCAATCACCTCGATTCCTGTGGAGAGAAAATAAATATTTTTGGGGTGAGCTAAAGCTCAGTGAGGTTCCAAGAAAACAAGTATTTTAGAATTTAACTGTTTTATCGAAGAAAACATTGGAATATTCAAATCTTTGAAATCACGCAGAAAGTACTTTCACTAGAAATTTGCAAGACGAAAACAATTCACAAAATAATTTCATTCATCACACGAGCACTTTGACAAATAACCAAGCACACTCACAGGACACTTTTCAACTAGGAGAGAACAATAGTCAGGCCGCTTCGACTCGAAGATCAGTGCTCACGAGGAGACTTGCTCGGATTGTCTCAACTAGGAGAACAGTGCTTAATAAACATTAAATTAGTTATAAAAGGATACAGTGCTCACTTGGAGCTATTTCACTAGTCCACTTCACCTTATAACTCCTGAACAATCCCCTCATCCGGCCATCACCTTATCCCTCCGGTGGTAATACCGAGTATACCGTGGCCTGGTACCAACCTACCCGACCGAGTCCGCTTCTGGCTCGAATAGGCCAATAACGAAGGGGGAAAGGCCTTGTTCAGCCAATGTGGTAAAGTACACATGGCCTACAGTCATGCGCAAATACTATACAAACAGTAGAGAAGTAAACAGTTGAACAGTTATAGGCAGTTAGGTTGAGTGCGATAAAGTACACATGCCTAAAAACAAGTACTTAACACTTATGAAATCAAGTAACATCAAGTATTAATCACATAAGCATGTAATTCATATAACATATAAGGAATACTCACACGTAATAGCAAGTTAAATGGAAGTTAATATCACAGTAATTATTTCACTTGTGCATATTAATAAATCAATATGTATAACAAGTATATCACAAATAAGTTTATAAACAAGTGAATCGGTTTATAAGTATTTTGAAATACGGTTTAAAATACTCACAATTAATTGAAAACATTTACATTTATAAAGAGTAGTAGCAAAATAGTACATGTGAAAATAAGTTGGAAAACAAGATTAAAATATGTAGGGAAAAGTTCAAAGAACCCTCACAAGTCATTTTGCATGTAAATGGTAAAGCATCTTTGAAATTTAGAATTCATATATAAATTATAGTAGATCATTTGATACTCATTTAATAAATCATTTAATTTCAAAACAGTAGTAAATCATAGCATTTGTAAATAGCTTAAAACACTTTTAATTTAGTAGAAAATCATATTATTTGCAAAGAGTAATAGTCAAATATTTCATTTGAAGATTAATTGGAACCAGTTTGAGAATAAGTTAAACAGATTCAAAACAAGACGAAACAAATTAGAACCATCACCTCAATATTAGCAATTTAAGAGATTAAATTGTTTCTCGCATAATCCACAATAAACTACAATATAGGATATCAATGATAAAATAGTTCAATGCCTTTAGAAGTCATTTTAATGATAAACATTTCTTTTGTAAAGCAACAATAAATCCAAAATAGTATAGGAGTTAAAACATTTCACAATTTATTTCCTTAAACCAACGGTAAACAAGTTGGTTAAAACAAGTTGGAACACTCACCAAGTTTCACACTCGTCCACATAAATCACCAATCACCATGTAATCTTCATGGCACATCCAAGTCCTGGGGTCAAGTAAAATAACAAGACTTTCACAAATTCCAATCCATAAGAAACGAGAAACTTTAGCTTAAAAAACCTCAATTAACATGTCCAACTTTAACCTCTAAACCATAGTTCCAAATCCACAAGACCTTAGCTCAAATTGGGGGAAACGACCACAAGGATACTAGGGCATGGTTCAGGTGTCATGTGGAGTAAAAATGTTATCTTGAACCAAGAAAAGTATTTGAACCAAACCAAAATGAAGGAATGAGTATAAAAGAGAAACATCGACTTTGGCAGCTTTGACGTCTCTCGGTATTTTGATCAAAACCAGAGCTACGCTTATCGGATTGAGTTGAATTTTACACCGTTTTGAAACTAAGACATAGCTCTACAATTTTCCTGGAGCCATCGAAATTCACTTCATGCATTTTCGTAGTCAAAAATGGCAATTACAGAGACTTAAGAAAACTGTCGGGTTACGTCAGGAAAGCAGGAGCAGTTTCGGGAGAAAATCCATAACTCAATGTAGACATATCAAAATTGAGTGCTGTTAGCGGAATTTAAAACTAGATTCATAGTGATTTCAATGGTATAAAAATCAGACTCTAGATCATTACCAATTGATACCAGAAAATCCGACAAGTTGGCTGAAACTGGTGACTGTCGGGTAAAACAAGGGAGCAGAGCAGTCAGGGCTATTTTGGACATTTCTCAGGATACAGTGCTCCGATTGATCTGAAATTTTATCAGTAGATAGTTAAATCAATTTCCTACAATTTTTATGTTTTGAGAAAGAGCTGGTTTGGAGTCTAACATGGTCAAATTCATAGGGGAACTGAACACAAAAATCTGAAACCAAAGTTCAAACAGTTGGTGTGCTATTTACCCTACTTCATCAAACGAATTTACCAAGTGATTTCAACCATCCAAAATCTGTCCTCAGCTATCCTAACCCATTCTAAACATCAACCACAAGCTATACTACAAGATTCAAGGGTTGTGCAAGCTAGGTTACCTCTAAAACCTTCAAGAAACAAAGCTGAAAATGGAAGTTAGAGCAGCCAGCAGTCATCTTTTCCCCTCTCTCGGTTTCAGCTGCTTGGAGCAAGGCAGCAAGCTGGAGTTTTTTTCCTGGTTTTCCTCAAGATTTGATGGTAATTTTTTGGAGCAAAATCTCTCTTTTCTTCTTTTTTCCCTCACAATTTCTTTCCCCTTTTTTTTTCAGCCTTGCAGCCGATCCTCTTGGCTGGTTTCTCTCTTGTGTTTGGCCAAGTAATAATGTTTAAGAGATATTTAGGGATTGGTCAAGGGTTGGTCAAAAATATCAAGCCAACCCTAGTAACTTCAATGATCTTTCACCTTGGCCCCAAGTAATTTCATTTCCTAGCAATTAAGTCCACTAATACATAATCTCACCTACTTCGAGTACTAATCACCCAAGGATCTTAATCACCTTCGCGCAACTCTCACTACCTTAACCAATCAAGGTCGCAAAATATAATCCAAGATTAGGGTTTTTGAGTAAACCAAAACTTGTAACACTTGAAATACCATTGGTAAAAATACGAGATGTTACACTTGGTCTACTTGCCCTCCCACAACCCTATAGTTCTATTTTTCACTCCTTTCACTGTTCAGCTCCACTTTCTCACTCATCAAGCACTTTTTCTCAAATAAAAGGTTAGAATTACAGTCCTCAGAAAAAAAATAGCTTTTGGATGTAAATTTTATGAAATTTCACTTTTTTTTTTGTGTGTTTTTCACAAACATCCATCAAAGAATAGTTTTTTAACCCATTAAAGAATAGATTTTAATCAAAATATCTAGTCTAAAACTTTTTTACTTTTGTATTACAATGATGTTGCATATTGTTTTTTGAATTAAAATGATGTAACATATTGTTGCTAAATAAAATATGGAAAAGAAATAAATAAAAATTTTTAAGTGGGACGTAAATGGATAATTAGGTGGCCCACTTTGGTCTAAAAATATACCCATTTATGATTCCTTTATTTTGAACTATTATATATATATAGCCTAATTATAGCAACCCAAACTCATATGAATATTCCATTTTGACAGTTCTATCTCCATCTTACAGTTATAACTTTCTCTTAACCCAAAGCGTTCTCTTTTAACTCTATAATCTTATATTTTCTTTCCTTCACTATTCACAATTTGTTTTCTCATTTGCCAAGTGTTTTTGGTCAAATAAAAAGCTAGAATTCCAAATTTTTGAGGAAAATTAAGCTTTTGGATATAAATTTTGTAAAATTCTACCATTTTTGGTGTTTTCACAAACATCCATCAAAGGATGTATTAATTAAATATTTGGTTTAAATTTTTTTCTAAAACACACCCAAAGACGGCCAGCCAATTACACCTGTAATAATTTAAATTCATATATTAATTTTTTTTGAAATACACATTTTGATGTACATGTGTTGTGAAAAAAATTATCCAAATGCTTATATAATACTTATATGGAATCTATTTTGAGTGCAAATGAAATGTCAAAAATATAATTCATATATTTCAAATTTAATGTTACGGTGTAAAGTCCAATATTAAAGATATAAAACACTTGAAAGGAAAACCTACTATATAAAACTTAGGAAAAGCAAACTTACTGAAATGCCTTAAGCTCATTAAGTACCCAAAAAATTAAAGAAAACAAATATCTTCAATTAGGTTATAATATTGTTAATGACTACCATTATTCTTTATTAAAATATATGTATGAAATTTTAAATTCTATTAAAATTTGAATTATAATATAAATACATTCGATGAGTCAAAAAGATCTTTGAAGGAGGAAAAACATATTTTCATACTTAAGTCAAAATTAAAGGTTTGGAATATTTTCCGTATTGATTTGAATGTTTGTTTTAATTTTCTTAATTTGCTACGTTGCCTTTAAGTCTATTGTTGCCAAATCAAATGGTTTTAGAATATTGCTATTTCCTTTTGGGTTACAGTCATTTATATCTTTTTTGAATTTTAGTTATTTATAAGTTTGGTAAGTTTTCAATTTGAGGTCATATGCTAGGTTTCTTCAATTAATCGACTTTAGGAAATGCTGCTAATTGACAACTCCAATATGGTAAGTATATAATCCAAACATTAAATGTAGTTTTATGTAATTAAAAAAATCAAAATTCTAAGAGAAAAGGATGAGAGGCTGAAAGCTCTTTAAGATGTGGAATTTGAAAAGTTGTCTTCAAATATATTATACATAGATATAGATTATTTGTTACTATCTTAACTTATAAGTTGATATGACCTACAACTTGATATATAACAAAAATGAAATTCAGTTGTTTTGATTGTTTAGTTTAAAATGCTAGGTAGGAGTATGGAACAAATATCTAATTAAAAATATAAATACATTTTGAAAGATATAAATTACCAAATCAATAACATGGTCTCTTAAAACAAGCTAAAGACCAAAATCTAAAACAAGAATTAAACAAGTAGATTAACATGAGAATATTAATTCTTTAATTAAAAATATAAATACATTTTGAAAGATATAAATTACCAAATCAATAACATGGTCTCTTAAAACAAGCTAAAGACCAAAATCTAAAACAAGAATTAAACAAGTAGATTAACATGAGAATATTAATTCTTTAACTAAACAGTTTACAAAATTTATGTCCAAAAGCTTAATTTTCCTCAAAAAACTGCAATACTAGCTTTTTATTTGTCCAAAAACACTTGACAAAAGAAAATAAATCGTGAATACTGAAGGAGAGGAAAAATAGGACTGTAGAGTTGGAGGAGGGCGATTCGGATTAAGAGGAAACTATAATTGTAAAATGGAGGTAGAGCTATCAAAATGGAATATTCATATGCGTTTGGATTTCTATAACTAGGCTATATATATATATATATATAGTTAATGGTTCAAAATGAAGGAATCATAAATGGGTATATTCCTAGACGAGAGTGGGCCACCTAATTATCCATTTATGTCCCACTTAAAAATTTTTACTTATTTCTTTTCCACATTTTATTTAGCAACAATTTGTTACATCATTTTAATGCAAAAAACAATATGCAATATCATTGTAATACAAAAGGAAAAAGTTTTAGAATAGATATGTGATTAAAAAACTATTCTTTAATGGATTAAAAAACTATTCTTTGATGGATGTTTGTGAAAAAACACAAAAAAAAGGTAAAATTTCTTAAAATTTACATCTAAAAGTTTAATTTTTTTTTTCGAGGATTGCAATTCTAATTTTTGTTTGGGATAATTTCAGAAACCTCTCCTAAGGTTTCTAACTATTTCGCTAATTTTCCTCTAGCTTTTAAAAATTACACAAACCTCCCTTGAGGTTTATTGTCTTGTAACATTTAGGTCCAACTAGCAATTAAAAAGTAATATTAAGAGAGAGAAAATATTTGATTCCACCATTGCCCTTCATTTAATATATTATTTAGTTAACCTAATACAAATCCACATATTAAAAAAAATACTAAAATTTGCTGTTTATTATCAGGAATCAAATCACATATAGAATTAAAAGATAGTACATCATTCTATATATTTTATTTAATATAAAATCTAAATTACTCTTTTCAGTAACAGGCCCATTATCAAACATGATCAATAATAAATAATCAAAAAAATTTGCAACTAAAACATTACAAAGAGAAAATTTTAATACCATGAAAATATCAGCAACTATGTTTAATATGTTGACAAGGATATTATGATGTTAAAATTCACTCTCTATAATGTTTCGGTTGTAGATTTTCTTATTTGTTATTAATCATATTTGATAATGGGTCTGTTATTGAAAAGAGTAAGTTGGATTTTATACTAAATAAAATATATAGAATAATATACGATCTTTTGATTCTATATGTGATTTGATTTTTGATGATAAACAGCAAATTTAGTGTTTTCTTTAATATGTAGGCTTATATTAGGTTAACTAAATAATGTATTAAATGAGGGGCAACGGTGGAATCAAATTGTTTTTTCCCTCTTCATATTGTTTTTTAATTGCTAGTTGGATCTAAATGTTACAATAATAAACATCAAGGAGGTTAGTATAATTTTTAAAATCTAGAGGAAAGCTAGTGAAATAGTCAGAAATGCGGGGGGTTTATGAAATAATCCCTTTTTTATTTGAGTAAAAGTGCTTGATGAGTGAGAAAGTGGACCTGAACAGTGAAAGAAGTGAAAAATAAAACTATAGGGTTGTGGGAGGGCAATGTAGGCCAAGGGGGAGTTGTAGCTGTAGGATAAGATGTACAATTGTTAAAATAGATGTTTCATTGGATTTGAGTGAATTTATACATATCCATATAGTTAATATTTCAAAATAAATGAGTTATAAATGGCTATAGTTTTAGATGAGAGCAGGCATGCAATTATCGATTATCATTCACATAAAAAAATTTTCTCACTTTTTCTCCCATAAATTTGTTTAGCAATTTTCAAATTAGTAAATGAATAAAAAGAAAAATAAAAAAGAATTACATAGAGGAACTCAAAATGATGATCATAACGAATTTAAATGTTATTACTTTTACAATAATCTAAAAAGAATTCATCAGATTTTTACAGAATGGAAGAAGGAAGTAGGATAACAAAACAAAAGAATGAAAATTGAAGAAAAGTAACAGAATGGAGTTGTTGGAACTGGTATTAGTTTAAATTTACCTATTTTTTTCTTAAATTTACCTACTTAACCCTGTTAATGATTGAGTTTAACTTATATCTAAGTTAGTTAGGTCAAAATGGATTACCCCAAATCTAGCCACCGGATGCCCACCAAGTAATGGGTTTTATTAGTTCACTTATTTAGATCCAATTAAAATTTGGTACATATGGAAACTCAATTGTGGATAAATGATTCAAAGTAAGTGGATTATAATTTATAATTATAAATATGTGGAAAGAGTCATACAATAGAATTAGCAAGAATAGTGCAAAATGAGATAATTGATGGGAGATGGGAGGGTGAAAAGAATGTAAGACTCAAGTGAGAGAGAAACATTGTTGATAAATTTGAATTAGAATACTGAGACAAGGGTAGTGGAGAGTTAGGTGAGGGTATCGAGGAAAGAAAAGGGGAAGTTCTGACCATTGCGAGGTGGAGAAAGTGATTTGACGAGGTTGAATATGGAAAGTGGTGATAATATGTGTGTTTGGTGTGTTTTTGCTGTTTGTTTTGGTGTTTTATTGAGTTTTCTTTTTGGTATTTTTTTAGTATAGTTAAGTGATTAAAATAAGACATATATAGTACAATAAATAGATTTTGAATTTTTAGTCTCTTTTATATATAACTATTTCAAATAGTTATTATTATTATTATTATATAAATAAAAATATAATTCGTGCATAGCACGGGTCAGAGTGCTAGTCTAATAATAATTCAAGAAGATAACTGATATGTCTATACATAGAATATAATATTTGATGGCATGAAATTTGCACTAATGGTGGTGATTATATTCAACACGTCATAGATACAACTAATATGAAAATTCACAAGATTTGACAGATGTGGAAAATAACAAAGATTATACTGTGAAATTACAACAGATCAAATAAATCATGAGAAGCCCAATAAATATTTGCACATGTCAACACAATCAAATTTATTATCCAACTGATTCAAACTCAAAACCAACACTGAGACATGATGAAATGACCAAAGAAAAAATCTAACATATAGATCTACAAAAACCCTTAAATCTAACACAGAAACCACCAAAACTAAACAAAAATTGATGTGTCTATATTTGAATAGATGGATCTGATCGTGAATACAACTTCCAATGAATGATAATTTGTTGTCTTGTGTACATTTGTTGTCCAATACCTATACCTATTTTAAGGACCTTTGTTGTCTACCTTTGCAACGACTACGTAATGTTTATAGGGCTGATGAGGCTTGGGAAAAATTAGAGGTATCAATCACAACTCATCTATATTGGTTCACCCAAACCCACCCATTAATAATTTATCTGAACCCACCCATTAATTTTGGGGTTAAATACCGAGAAACTCCTTGTGGTTTACGTAATGTTCAACTTAACACCCTAATGTTTGGAAACCTACAATTTAACTCCCGTGGTTCTAACTAAAATGCAATTTTAACAGAAACCGTTTAAACTAACGGTTGGATGTAAAATGTCAAAATTGCCTTTATATATATATATATATATATATATATATAAATCTAAAGCTGTTTCACTCATTTTTTCTGATAATGAACACCGAAGAATGAGAGACAAAGAAAGAGGCAAAAAAAAATGAAAAAAACCTAGTTCGAGAGAATCTCAAATCGGAAGTGGGTCGTTCAACCCAAGGTTAAAATCAGAAGCAAATGTCATCCTTTTCTTTTAAATATCGTTTATTGCAACCCTTAGATACACCAGCAGCGCGTGATTCTCAAATGTGGTCAGTTTAAACGGTTTCTATCAAAATTGCATTTTAGTTAGAACTACAAGGAATTAAATTGTAGGTTTCCAAACATCAGGGAGTTCAGTTGAACATTACGTAAACCACAGGGAGTTTCTTGGTATTTTACCCTTAATTTTAAATGGGAATAAATGGGTACCCATTTATACTCATTTAATTGATGAGTAGTGGGTTGACTTGACTCACCCATTTATACCCATTTATTTAAATGGGTATAAATGGATTGATTCAATTATACTCATTACTCAAGTATGACTTGTCCAAATCTACTCAAATCATCTATTTTGACACCTATAGATAGGGTGGCCACAGTTCCAAAATCGTCGGTTCTGGTTTAAAAACCGACGGTTCCGGTTCCACTGAAAGGTGGAACCTGAACCGACTCTTACAAGGACGGTTACAGTTACAGTTCTTGAACCTCCGGTTCCGGTTCAATTACGGTTTCGATTTCTTCCGATTCCGATTCCGGTTCTTCTAGTTACGTATAAATACTTGCAATATAAAATTGATTTTAAGTAAATATAACAACTAATGTTGAAAACATTATGAATTTTATTGTACTATCATGTGACAAGGAAAAATAAAGAATACAAATTTTATGAAATAAATACCTCAACTTGTATTAAGAATTTGTCATAGTGACTAGTCAAACTCAAAGTGTTATCAAATGCTAGTTTAATACTTTGATTAGTTTGACTTTAACACTCTGATTAAATTGGATTTAGACTTAAATTATTTATTATATATGGATTTATTAATGAATTTGGGCTCCGTTTGGATTAGCTATTTTTGGAGTTGTATTTCAAAAACAAGATCGTAGCATTCAGCGAAAAAACAATTCTTGTAGTGTCTTTCAAAACTATCTTGTAGTTGTCTTTCAAAAACTTTTTAACATGTGTTTGTTTTGTGGTATTTTTAAAAGTAAAAAATTATTTGGGTCAGTTTTAGGAAGCATTTTTAAAATTAAAAATTTATTTGAGATAATTTTTTAGGGAATTTTTAAAATTAAAAATTAATTTTAGGTATTTTTGGGGATTTTCAAAATTAAAAATTTATTTGGGATAATTTTTTGGGGTATTTTTAAAATTAAAATTTATTTGAAGTAATTTTTGGGATATTTTTAAAATTAAAATTTATTTGATGGGTGGTGGTGCTGGTGGGTTAATTTGAAAAAAAAATCCCAAATAAATTATTTTAAAAATACCCCAAATAAATTTTTAATTTTAAAAATGCCCCAAAAAATACCTCAAATAAATTTGGAATTTTAAAAATGCCCAAAAAATTGCCCAAAATAAAATTTTAATTTTATGCCCCAAAAAATTACCCAAATAAATTTTTAATTTTAAAATGCCCCAAAAAATACCTCAAATATATTTGGAATTTTAAAAATGCCCAAAAATTGCTAAAATAAAATTTTAATTTTATGCCCAAAAAATTACCCAAATAAATTTTAATTTTAAAAGCATACAAAAAATTACCCCAATAAAATTTTTAATTTTAAAATGCTAAAAACTTACCCCAAATAAATTTTTGATTTTGAAAATACCCAAAATAAAAAATACCCAAATACCCAAATAAATTTTTAATTTTGAAAATACTTAAAATTTCCCCAAATAAAATTTTGACTTTAAAATGCCCCAAAATTACTGCAAATGAATTTTTAATTTTAAAATGCTTAAAATACCCAAAATAAATTTTAATTTTGAAAATACCCCAAAATTACCCCAAATAAATTTTAAATTTTAAAATGCCTTAAAATACACCAAATAAATTTCTAATTTTAAAAGTGACTCAAAATACCCCAAATAGATTTTAATTTTAAAGTGACCAAAATACCCCAAATAAATTTTTTTTTGAAAATGCCCAAAATTACCCCAAATAAATTTTATTTTTAGAAATGTCTTGAAAATACCCAAGTAAATTTTAATTTTAAAATGCCAAAATTATCAAAATAAATTTTATTTTAAAATGCCTCAAAAGTAACCTAAAATTCAAAATAATTTTAATTTTAAAATAAAAAAATAATCAATTTTGATCTGAGGAGGAGGAGGAGGGAGGAGGGGAGGGGAGAAAGAGAGGGGGAGGAGAGGGAGAGGAGGGAGGAGGTGGTGGTGGGGTGGGTGGAGTGGTGGTGGTGGGTAAAGAAAGAAGGATAATTTTTTATTTTGTATGTATAAGTTGTTTTTGAAATACTTGTTTGGATTGGTGTTTTTGGGATTGTGTTTTTGTTGGTGTATTACTGTAGCATTTGGGGTGTGAAAAACAGTTTTTCAAAAACAAGGGTAAAAACAGTGAATCCAAACAAAGCCTTGGATAATAGGTTGTTGGACTAAAACTGAGACTTTTTGATATTGGGTGCTAGTTATTGAAATTGAATCTAAATTGAATCAAAAAAGCCCAACAACTAAGGATATAAACGTATTTTAAACGGCTTGAACGGATCTTGAACTGCCGGTTCCGGTTCCGATTTCTCAATTCCGATTTCGGTTTAGGTTCAATAAACTACGGTCCGATTCCGGTTCAAATCTGAACCGTGACCACCCCTACCTATAGAAAAAATACACTTTTAGTCGCATTAAAGGTGGACCAAATTGTCCCTATCGTTTTATGGACAACGGATTTAGTCCTCAAAATATTTTTGACAATTTGGAACAATGGACTTTTAACCAGTAATTTGGCAGGAGAACTGCCAACACGCAAGGAAAAGTGGCATGTGACTAGAACGTGCTGTTACCAAAAATTGAGTTCAGTTATTTTTTCATTTCTTGAAACGGACGATCTTTAGGAAAAGATAATTTCTAGAAAATCAAAAAGTTTGAAATAAGACTTGATTTCCAAGAAGTTTACTGCAATTACATAAAGCTTGATAGGGATTTGGTTTTTTTCACAAAAAAAAAAATCATGGAAATAGAAAAATCTTGCACAGACCTTAGGGTTAATTACATTTACCTTCCTTGGGGTTTAACCAATATCAAACCCTAAGATTTAGCTGTATTACAGTCTCTCTCTTGTCAGTAATAGCTTCTAAACCCCACAAATAGGAAAAGTGAAATGGCAAAAATACCCTTTTTGCAAAAGATTTCATTTTACCTATCTAAAACACAATACTCTGATATAATAATATTTCCAAATTAAATAAAGAGTTTTTGTTTAGCGTTACTTCCTAAAACAAAAGATTATTGGTTAGATAAGGAAAAAAAATGGAATTGTAGAAATGGAGTGCTCCTATAAAACTCGTCTTAAAAAAAAGCAAAGAAAAAGAAACAAAACTTGAAGAAC
Source organism: Gardenia jasminoides (assembly GCA_013103745.1). NCBI lineage: Eukaryota > Viridiplantae > Streptophyta > Magnoliopsida > Gentianales > Rubiaceae > Gardenia > Gardenia jasminoides. The sequence continues at coordinate 38,391,344 of CM023095.1, read as the reverse complement.
ACCAACCACCACTAAAAGTAATTGTCACACCTTCTAAAACACCCTCTCCGTTATAATCCTCTCTAATCTTTGCTTGCTTAGGCTCTGACGTCTTGTTCTTCAATCACAACTACCCCACCTTCAACCCAATTCAACTATCCCTCTTTTTCTCTACCTAAAACCTTAACCAGGTTCCCTTCAACTCTTACTTGCATATCCTAAACTACCCACCATCACTCTTTACCATGCGAAGAAATACCCATCAGAATACTTGAAGACATCGAGTGTGAGGAAGTGGAAGTTTTTATCTTTGGAGGTTTGGTGTTTGATAAGCTAAATTTGGTTTTTTTCTTTTCAAAACTTTTTTTTTATCCATGGCCAATCAGAAAATGTTTGATGAGCAGGCAGAGGTTATCAATGGGGCTTTGGAGCCAACACAAGTTGGCTCAATTGGTAAGGGCGAACCACTTCCTCATAAAAGGTCCAGTTTTGAATCCCACTACTGATGTGGAGTTGTGTTGGTGGGTGATTTGTAAGTACCTCTGTAAGCCACCTATGGTCCTTGAGACCTGTCCTGATCTGTGATGGTAATTAGAGGCGAACCCACCAAACTTTTATCTACCAAAAAGGGGGGGGGAGTACTTCTGTAAGCCACCTATGGTCCCTGATACCTGTCTTGATCTGTGGTGGTGATTAGAGGCGAACCCACCCAAACTTTATCTATCAAAAAAGGGGGGGTGTGAGGACCCGAAATTTGTTGAATTATATACCCGAAATTTCTTGAATTACTTGCTTATATTTCTTCTAAAAGCCCTAATTTTTCATGAATTATTTTTCATTGTATACATTTAAGTGCAAATCATTTTCTTTAAACATTGGTAGCATACAATTTTCATTAAGTGCATTATTTTCCTTAAGTACTCTATTTTGTATGTATTGTATGAAATTAATTTAGAATTGTATTTTACATATTTCATGTAGCCAAATACATAAACTTACATGGTATTAAGTAGGTCATATTTTACATTAAGGGATTTGATGGCAATTTTGTAAAAATATTATCTCATTTTTGGCCAAGAAGATGACACTTGTCAACCATCCAACAAATCCTTGACTTAAGCTTTCTATTTAAACTCTTGTCTTCAAAAATTCAAACAAAACTCCCTCTCTTTTTCCTCTCTCTTGGCCGAACTCCATGGACAAGAAAACCACAAAACCTTGAGCTTGGATTAGTTATTTTAGTAAAGGAAAAACTACTTTGAGTGAAACCCTAGGCTAGATTACTTCTTAAACCTCAAGCTTGGTTGCAAGGAGTGAAACTCTTGGGTGAAATTTCTCTCTCTACTTGCAAGGTAACCCTCACTTATCTAAGCTTTAATGAACTTTAAATTCAAAGGGGATGTTAGTTAGGTAGGATTAAGGTGTTTATGGTTGTTTGGAAGGAAAGATTATGGAAGGAAATCTTGTATTTGAAAACTAGAACTTAGGTTTTCATTTTTGGTTACCATGTGTTTGATGAAATGTTTAATGACTTGTGATGCTTTGATGATGGAATTAATTGCTGTTTTAGCATGTTAAACACCATGTTAAGTGATGGAATAACTTTAAAGAGTTAATAGATGAAATTGCACCAAAGCTGGAAATTTTGCAGGAAATCAGGAATGAGAAACAGTGATATTCCCAAGGTTACTGTTGACTGTAGAAAATGAATTAGGGCCTGAGCCTTATACCGTTAGAAATATCTATGAACCTAGTTTTAAATGTCACTGACGGATCTTGATTTCGATTTTTCTACGTCGAGTTATGACTGTTTTCCCGAGACTGTTCGACCAGCCTGCAGCCATTCCGACAGTTTTCTTGCTTCTCTGAGATTTGCCATTTTGACTATGATTGAGCATGATTTGGTATTTGACCTCTTCATGAAAGTTATATGCCTATGTCTTGGCTTCGAAACTCCATAAAATTCGTCCCAATCCGATAACCACAGCTATAGTTATGATTAAATTATTGAGGCATGGCAAACCTGTCAATTGTTAGTTTCACTTCCTCAAGTGCTATTCTCATTCCCTTTGACTCTAGTGCCTTCTTGCCGTGTTCCGATCCACTCATGCATGGTTCTAAGATGTTGTTAAGACTCTTATTTGCTCACCCTTATAAATTGTATTGGAATTTGTGAAAGTCTTGTTATTTTACTTGATCCCAGGACTTGAATGTGCCATGAAGATTACATGGTGATTGGTGATTTATGTGGACGAGTGTGAAACTTGGTGAGTGTTCCAACTCGTTTCAACTAAAATGTTTTACTAGAATTCAATTGTGAAATGACTTACTACCTTACTTTGATCTTGCCATCTCAAACTTGCTACTCATTTTAGTACTTGTGAAATGGTTTACTAACCTACTACTCCACTTGTTTTCAAATTTGCTCTCATCTTGTTTCTAAACTTGTTTTAACTAGGTTTTCAAACATGTCCAAATTTGTTTTTCCCACTTATTTACACATGAAACATTTTACTACTATTCTTTTAAATGACACATTTTCCAATTATTTGTAAGTATTTCAAAATGTGTTTTAAACTCTTTACAAACTTCTTTTGATGCTTAATGTAGTTTGTCGTGTGAATAACTTGATCCGTTAAGTTATTAATATCTAGATGATTGTTCGATCTTATTTCCAAAATTGTTTTCACACTTGATTTCCAACTTGTTTTCGAACTTATTTCACTTGCTTGTCAAACTTGTTCTACTTGATTTTTAGACTAGCTTTTCACTGGTTTTCACGTGAAATATTCCGTTACTATTTTTTCTAAATGAAATATTTTCTAGTATTTCGAGTGTGCAAACTATATGTTAACTTATTTGTAAGTATTTTGCTACTACTCTTTATAAACGTAAATGTTTTCAATTAATTGTGAGTATTCTAAACCGTATTTCAAAATACTTATAAACCGATTCACTTGTTTATAAACCTATTTGTGATGTACTTGTTTTACATATTGATTTATCAATGTGCACAAGTGAAATAATTACTATGAAATTAACTTCCATTTAACTTGCTATTACATGTGAGTATTCCTTATATGATATGTGAATTACATGCTTATGTGATTAATACTTGATGTTACTTGATTTCATAAGTGTTAAAATATCTGTTTTTAGGCGAGTGTGTATTTTATCGCACTCGACCTAACTGCCTATAACTGTTCAACTATTTACTTCTCTACTGTTTGTATATTACTTGCGCATGACTGTAGGCCATGTGTACTTTACCACATTGGCTGAATAAGGCCTTTCCCCTTTCGAGCCAGAAGCGGATCCGGTCGGGTAGGTTGGTACTTAAGGCACTATACGGTATACTCGAGTATTACCACTGGAGGGATAAGGTGATGGCCAAATGAACTGAGGGGATTGTTCAGGAGTTATAAGGTGAAGTGGACTAGTAAAATAGCTCCAAGTGAGCACTGTATCCTTTTATAATTGATTTAATGTTTATTGAGTACTGTTCTCCTAGTAGAGCCAATCCGAGCAAGTCTCCTCGTGAGCGATCTCAGAGTCGGCCCAGTATTGATCTCTTCTAGTTGAAAAGTGTCCTGTGAGTATGCTTGATTATTTGTCAAAGTGCTCGTGTGCTGAATTAAATTATTTCGTGAATTGTTTTCGTCTTGCAAATTTCTAGTGAAAAGTACTTTCTCACGTGATTTCAAAGATTTGAATATTCCACCGTTTTCGTGTTCTGATAAAACGGTTAAATTCTAAAATATTTGTTTTGTTGGAACCTCACTGAGTTTTAGCTCACCCCAAAAATATTTTATTTCCCCCCTACAGGGCTCAAGATGAAGGAAAGCAGGAAGTGATCTTTCTTAGTATGACGGATTATCTCTTGTACTATTTGTAATATTGGACAGTTGGACTTTTAGTGTATTTGGATTAGTTGGAAATGTAATTATTATTTGGAGGTCTTGCGGTATAATTATCTGAGATTTGTGATATAAATGAGGAACTGTATTGAGTCCCAGCGAGAGTTGGACAGACGGCCCGCCAATACCCTAGCGTTCGCCCTTGGGAGAAGTGGGGCTGTCATAGGGGGGGGTTTTGGGGCAATTTGGGACTTTTATTAAAAAATTTTGCTGACATCACTTAAACTCTTGCAGTCAATGTTACATAAATGACGGCAATGGGCTAATTGTTATACAATACTTAGAATGGAGGAGCTTCCGTGATATGTCTAAACTTGAAGGTTTGATTTCTAGTTTGATCAAACTTCAAGGGAGGTAAACGTAACTTACTCTATAAGTTAATATCTGGGAAATCGAGAGTTGATTTTTACACAAAAGCAGGTGTAGAAGGAATGGAGTTCCATTTGACTTTTTCTCTTTTGGTAAAAATTACAATTTCCTTGAAATAAGAACTTTTTTTTATCAATAGCTCAATTCTCAAGAAATTAAATTTAGTTATAACATTTTATTGTTTTATATGAAAGTTTTTGAAAATCGTGAAATTTTATGTAAAATTGGAATTTTAAAGAAATCTAGTTCAATTTTAGACAAATTACTTATCTTATTCTTAGGACTAAATGAAATACATGGAATGGATTGTCAATTAAGTTTTTAAAAAGATAAGAGAAAGGGGACTAGGGAATCATCATTCGAATTTTGTATTTGTAAGAAACTTAAAAATAATTTTCTTTATTGTTAAAAAATTGCTCATGCATATTTATGGTTTCCTTTTGGTTTATACTTGGATTTTGATAAACAAAAATTTAATAGAGAAAAGCTTTTTCTATTTTTTGTTGCCCAAGCTTTTGAAGCACAAAACCGCTCTTCCATTCAAATTGGTTAATCACATGTTAATTGTCTTGAATTGGTCTAAACTGATCCTTTTAAAGACTAACCTGTTTGATAACCCAATTCAGCACTTAATTTTAATGAATTCAGATCTTAACATATTCAAACCGTTTGATAACCGAAAATAGAACATCTGAATTAATTAAGTGGCACTGAATCTTCTAAGCAAAATTTGCTCCTAAAATTAATGATAACATATTCACTTATCACTTAATGTGATATACATTCAAATTAAGGCTGGCAGAAAAACCCATAACCCAACAACTCACCCAACCCACCCACTAATTTGAGAGGTTGGGTTGGGTCAATTGGGTGTTGGGTCAGTTGGGAGTTGGGTGTAAAATATCCAAGTAAGTGTTGGGTGGGTTGGTTTTGAAGTTGGGTACCCATTAACCCAACTTTTTTCCACATAGCACAAAATAAATGTATGTACTCAAATATTTTTATCCTTTTTTTTAAAAAAAAAGAGTGATGGTTTTGGCAATCTCATTTCAATTTTCCCAACTACAATTATTTTTTTATTTTCTTTTTCTACTGGACTCCGACCATTTTTTTAATTAATGACCCATCAAATTTTAAAATCCATTTTCTTTTTCTTTTTCTAATTTTTCTTTAGTATGAATTTAGATAAAACTAGTTAGGAACACAATTTAGTCTTTTAACTTTCCTAACCTCAATTTTCCATTTTCCCATCATTCATCAAACACAAAAATTCAAATTTTCAATATTAAAATCTCTATTTTTATTCCCCAAAAATTCAAATTAATTTTCCCAAATTTTTTCTACATCCCCATTAAATTTGCTGTCTTTTTCTTCTTATTATTTACCAAGTCATTTTTCCCATCAAAATTTTGAACTAAAAAAGTGAATATTTTGAGCAGCTTACTTCAAGTTTGATCCAAGTTTATAGTTTTAAACTTTATTAAGAATTACTATAACTACTTGAACTACTTTTTAATCATCCACATGCATAGTGTCCCCAGGTGGGTGTCACTGCCGATAATTTTTTTGTAGTAGTTGGAGATTTCATAGCATAATATTTAGCAAATTTTAAAAAATTGGTTGCCCCTTTTGAATCATGAAAGAAAAAAATCTATTCTGATGACTACATTTGCTTGAATTTTACAATTCTTCAGGTCAATTAGTGACATTTTACATGATTTGAATTGTCTTTCAAAAAGGATTTTTTGTATTAAATTTGTCCGTCTCGTGACGCCCCCACCTCTCCCTAGGGTGTACCCTAGGATATCAGCGGAATGCCTGCCCAACTTTTACCAGGACTCACTACAAAATTAAATATAAGTATAAGCATTCATTCTTAAAACCCTAATTGAGGTCCAATAAAATTACTAACTAACTTACAAGAGTACAACCTCAAGAATTTTATCAAAATTACAACAATAATAACTTCAAATACTACAATCCATCAAGTTCACCAGTTATTTAAATCTTATACAAAAGTGTGGAAAATCCTACTACAGAACTAAGTTCCTCGAATTTCGAGCTCCACTTCAAAACCTGTTAAGGAAAACAAAACTTATGGGGTGAGCAAAGCTCAGTGAGGTCAAGAAAAACATGCACAGGCAAAATCAAGCAGAGAAATAAGTAAATAAAGCAGTAAAGAGAGTAGATCAGTTAATTTAGCAGTAAGACATTTAAACAGTATAAGTTGAAGGATACAGTTGCCAGCTCCACATTTCCACAATCTCTGTAATTACCTTTTTCCACTTCACAAGTATCAATTTCTGGTCATACGTTGACACTCCATCAATCACTCACTCTCACAGTCCATATTCACCACTTAATCCCTCTCCCGTCTACTTACACCCCCTTGACCGGGCCCGAACTCCAAAATTTAAACAGTGATTGGCAACCCACTATGAGTATGCTATAACCGGTGGACTCATTCCAACCGACATAATTTAAACAGTAATAACCCATGGTTCACCCATCCTTTGCCCTAGTCCCTGTTGCTGGACAAGGTGAAGGGATTCCCAATGGGGTATGGGTGTCCCCACAGTTATAAGCAAAACAAGCAGTTCAAGCAGTCAACCAATTAACAATTTAAACAGTTGAACTCACTTAGAGGCAATTCCAATAAGGTGAGCATGATAAAGTATATGCTCACAGAGGCACACAAGCATGCTTTTCAAATCATTTACATTATTTAAAACATTGATTAACATGCACTTGAACACTCACCGTGGTTTGGTTAAACAAACAAGCAAGCAGGGAGATCAAATTTCGGTAGTTGGGTCGCCCTCAAAATCTGGATCACCTAAGCCAAAATCCAACTATTACACACTAGCCAAGATAACTAAGGTTTAAGACTTTAGCTTCACTACTAACATTCACCAAAACCACACTGCCCCAACTTTTTGTTCGCACCATATCTTAAGCTACACTCATCGGAATTAGGCAAGACCTATGGCTATGGAAACTAGAATCGGAGTACTACAATTCACTAGAAGGGCTCGCTTCAAGATTCACGATGTAAGATAGGCTAAAGTGTGCAACAAGATGACACGAAAGATTAAAATCAGGTTATCAGTCTTGAAAATCAGCCATCTTCTCAGATTTTCTGGGATTGATAGGAAATGAATTATCATGCAAGCCATATACTATTGGAAAGCCCTTGAAGTCTAGTTTCAAACGCCACCAACGGTGCTCGATTTTGACTCCGAGCAAGAAAATATAGCCATTTGAACTTAGGTCAATAAGCTGTTCTGACAGCATGGTTTTTTCCAGTTTTGAAGAGTCATTTTTGGAGCATCATTTGGACGACAAAAGGATACTAGAAAAGACCAAATTTTGCAGGAAAAAACATTAGTATGTGAACTACGTTTGTACTAAAATTTAGCCAAAAAATCATACGGGAAGACAGTGATCCATGCACCCAAAATTGATCGAAAATTTGAAGTTCAAATCTGCCATACGAAATTCTTTTCCTTTACAATCTTTGGTTCATCCAAAACAACCCTCATTCCATTCCATTTTCAAAATCAAGACTCTAACAACATTTCTTGATCAAATGGAGGTTACATGATAGCAAAATTTCGGACCAATACCACACTAAAATAGAACAGCAAATGCGGACAGAATTGAAAGCAGATTTCCAGGTTTTTTGATCTTTATTTCATGCAGTTTTAAAACACCAATTGAGAGAGTTTTTTTGCTAGGAAAATGACCACTTAAATCCTAACATTCCAGCTCCCAAAACCACCAAAAACTCCGCGAAATGTTGCTGCCAAAACAGGGGAAAAATTTCTGAAATCAAACCGGCAGCAACTCCCCTCAATCCACTCGATTTTCCTCATTCATTATCTCCTAGTTCTCTAGTTTCAACATTTCATCCCAAACACATTCCATTACATGTATATATCTCATAACAGCCAATCATCAAGATTGGTGGGAATTCATAGAGCCCACCATAACATCTAAAACCAACAAAATCATGAACAAGAAACGACAAGCTTCACAACTCTACAATGGAAACAAGAGATTAGGGTTTCGAGTAGCCATTTTACCTCAAGAACTCAAGGAAAATTCAAGATTGGGATGTCTAAGATCCCTTCCTTTCCAAGCTCCTAACCGGTTCTATCTCCCTCTCTTGATGCTCCTCAAGCTCCAAGTGTGGAGTGTGGAAGACTACTCAAGCTCCCTTGGATGATTGATGAAGTTTTGGAGTTGATTGGTGAAGGTTTGATGGAGGTTTTTGAAGATGAAATGAAGGGGAAATTGGGGAAGGGAGGTGTGGCTGCTAAGAGGGAGAAGAGAGAGGTTTTGTGTGTTTTGGGAAAGTGAAAATGATGAAATGAAGAGATGACACAAAGCCTTGCTTTAATATGCAAAAAGTCAATTTGAATTTGTGGCCAAAAATGCTCCAATTGGAGTTTAGTTCCAAGCACTCACTTCTAATCCCTAAATTAGCTTTTCTTAATCTACTAATGATCATTCTTATTCTCCAAACTTACGTCACTCTTAGTCCAACTATTTGTCTCAAAAAATGTGCATTTTCTCATTTTTCACAATTGAGTGATAGAAAAATTAAATTGAAGGTTAAACAAGGTTTTTAAAATAAAATGAGGTAATATATGTAATTGTAATTAAAATGATTTAAATTAATTATTCAGAGAAAATAAATAAATAATTAAATAAATAGGTCAGATAAAAATAAATTTTCTGGTCCTCACACGTCTAGTAGTTTAAAAAATTAGTATGTATGTTCGTGTGTGTTTTAATATGTTTGTGTGTATGAAAATAATGTATTTCCATCCAATGAGGTTAATAACTGAATGTGTGTTTGTATATGTGGAAGTGTTTTAGTGTGTGAAAATATGTTTATGTATGAGAACAGTATTTATGTGTAAGAAAAAATCATTTTATGTATATAAATGTATGTGAGAGAATATTATGTATTAAAATATATAAAATAATATATTGGGTCATATTTGGGTTATTGGTTTGAGTTAACCCAATATGACCCAACCTAATATCAACCCAATTTACACTTGGACGGGTTGGGTGTAACCCAAATAAATGAAAACCTACCACCAACCCGCCCAAAAACCACCCAACCTGCCCAATTGTCACCCTTAATTCAAATATATTAGATTTAGTACTAAACAATTCAATCACTTAATAGATTCAGATTTCAGATTTCAAATTTCAGATTTCAGATTTCAGATTCAGAGTTTAGAGTCCAGAGTTCAGTTTTATCAAACGCACATTTTCTATGGACTAATAGGCACCAATTTGATACATTCCCAAAAGCTAGGGACTTAAACTGCATTTTGCCCGAAAATCTAAATGTGGGTCTGTGGGGACCGATATGACGCAATAGCACACGTGCAGGTAAAGACGCCAAATAGAATTGAGAAAGCTCCACAGAGTCCTAGAAATTACTCAACGGCCCCAAAACTCTTTAAGAAACTTCTGGAATTTCAAATCCTTCCTTTTTTCCCTCCTTTTAACCACCAGCATAAATAGCCCAAAGCCCTCCCCGAAATCCCAGAACCAAAAAATCTCCGAATTTCAGAGGCAAAATATTTCCAAATCAAAGAAAAAAGCCATTATAATATGGATTTTCCCTTTTACAGAAGCCAACAATGGCCAAAACCCTATGTCGGAAATTTCCGAATCCCCGTCCGGCATGAGGAGGAAGGGGCGAAACCGGCGACCTTGAGTCGGAAGGTGGTTCAGATCCCCGTCCACTTTGTCGGGTCAGAATCCGGCCCGGGCCGCTCCAAGTCGGCATCCAAAATCCAGAAGTTCTTTAGGGGGTTTCTGGTGAGGAAAAGTGTGAGGAAGATTATGGCGATCAAGAAGGAAGTGGATGAGATCGAAGCTAGGGTTTCAAGAAGTGAAGAGGTGGAGCTGCTGGAGAAGGACGGGAAGGAGAGGCTGAAGGTGAATGAGATGTTGATGGCTCTACTTTTCAGGTTGGATTCAGTTCGCGGCGTGGATTCTGGGGTTAGGGATTGTAGGAAGACTGTGATTAGGAAGGCAATTGCCCTGCAAGAAAGGGTGGATGCTATTGCTGCTGCGGTTGCTTCTTCGTCGGCTGATGTTGATGTAGTTGAACCTGAATCTGAACCCCTAGCTGAGGGGAAGGATCATCAACCAGAGTATCAGGGTCTTGAGATCAAAGATATAGCTCCTGCTGCCGCTGGGAATTCGCTAGAAAAATCTGATGGTTCTGGGGATCAAATTCCTCAAAATGTTGATAAAGTTGTTGATTTTGGGAATAATGGGTCTGGTCAAGGCACAGAGGAAAGAAATAATGGAGGAGCAGATAAGGAGCCATTGTGCGAGGTGAATTTTTCAGACGGCTTGGTGAATTGTGAAGAATCAGGGGCTAAAAATTGTGACAGAGAGGATGAGGTTGGGGCTGATCTAGAGATGAGTGCTAATGAGAAGGACCATCAACCAGAGTATCAGGTTCTTGATATCAAAGAAGCAGCTCCTGCTGCTGCTGCTGCAGGGAATTCGGTAGAAAATTTTGATGGTTTTGAGGATCAAATTCCTCAAAATTATGATAATCTTGTTGATTTTGGGAAAAATTGGTCTGGTGAAGACACAGAGGAAAGAAATAATGGAGGAGCAGATAAGGAGCCAATGTGTGAGCTGAAGATTTCAGGCGACTTGATAAATTATGAAGAATCAGAGGCTCAGAAATATGACATAGAGGATGATGTTGGGGCTGATTTAGAAATCATTACTGAGGAAGGCAATTGTGTTGAGGATGTGGAGAAGGTGGATGCTGGAATTGATTCAAAAATGAAAGTGGATGTGGAGGCCTGTCTCAACAAAATTATGCGTCTTGAGAATGTTAAAAACCAGAATTGCTGCAAGGTCCAAGTTGTTGATTCACCAATGGAGGATAATGGGGAAGATATGTGTGAAGGGACCCCTGCTTTGAGTGAATGTGTGGAGGAAAGCCTGGAGACGAGTCAAATGGAGGATGTGGCAGGAGCCAAAGAGGGGAATGAAGGAAGAAAACACGGAGGAGATGATAACAAGAGGAACAGGGAATTGCTAGAGAGGATGGTGGAGGAGAATGAGAAAATGAAGTTGATGACTCACCTCTATAAGAGGACTGAAGAGCAGACGCGGATGTTGAATATGTTAAGTCAGATGGTGGAGAAGCTGGAAAAGGCCTTTGTTTGTGATATGATCAAGAGGAAGAAGAAGAGGGCATAGCAGTATAGGTTTGATGATGTTGGATAGTACTGTAAACTAAGGAGGAGAGAAAATCTGCTTTCTTCATATACATAAAAATGTACAATATACACCTATTTATACAAGTTTAGACTACTCTAGAAGATTTACTCAAATCTTTTAGTATCTGATCTAAATCAATCTAGGATCTAATCAAATATCCTAATTATAATCAAATCAAATCAAATATTTACATTAATATCTACAACACTCCCCCTCAAGATGGAGCATACATGTTAATCATGCCCATCTTGTCACAAATGTCGATTCTTGGACCACTTGGATTTGGTGAAAATATCCGCCAATTGCTCTCAATTCTCACATGACTAGTTGAAACCAAGTTTTGCTGAATCTTTTCCCGAACAAAGTGACAATCAACTTCAATGTGCTTAGTTCTCTCATGAAAAACCGGATTTGATGCAATATGAAGAGCAGCTTGATTGTCACACCATAACTTCATTGGGAGTGAATTATTAATTCCAATCTCACTCAATAATTGGTGTATCCACATAAGCTCGCAAGTGGATTGTGCCATAGATCTATATTCTGATTTAGCACTAGAACGAGACACTACATTCTGCTTCTTACTCTTCCACGATACCAAGTTACCTCCAAAGAAAACACAATATCGGTTCTGGATCTTGATCAATTTTGGAGGCTGCCCAATCTGCAAAAAACATTCAATGCGAGAATGACCATGATTACTGTATAATATACCACGCCCGGAACTCCTTTAAGATAACACAAGATTTGTTCTAAAGCTGCCCAATGAGTGGTCCTTGGTGAAGACATAAACTGACTCACAACACTAACTGGATATGCAATGTCTGGACGAGTCACCGTAAGATAATTCAATTTTCCTACCAACCTCCTGTACTTTTCAGGATCTGAGAATAATTCCCCATCATTTGTCAATTTGGATATTGGGAACCATTGGCGCCGCAAGGCTTAGCACCCAATTTCCCTGTTGCTTTCAAAAGATCAAGAATATATTTCCTCTGACATAGAAAAATCCCTTTTACTCCTTGTGACCTCAATGCCCAAAAATATTTCAACATCCCTAAATCCTTTGTGCAGGCGTGGTCAAGAAAACTTTAAGGGCTGCAATACACCATTATTGCTACCAGTAATAACAATATCATCAACATAAACAACAAGCAAGATTAGACCATTTTCGTTGATAAAAAGCAGAATGATCGTACACTTCTTCATGCCAAATTCTTGAACTACCTCATCAATCTCCCAAACCAAGCCGCAGGGCTTTGCTTCAAACCATATAATGATTTTGAGTCTACAAACCTTACCGGACTCCGAGCAACAAATCCAGATGGTTGCTCCATATAAACTTCTTCCTGTAAATCTCCATGAAGGAATGCATTCTTAACATCTAATTGGTGCAAAGGCCAATTATTAGTAGCGACAAGAGAGATAAAGAGTCGAGCAGAGGTAAGTTTTGCTACGGAGAGAAAGTGTCCGAGTAATCCACTCCATACACTGAGCATACCCTTTTGCAACAAGGCGAGCTTTAAGGCGAACAGCAGTAACCATCGAATTCATTTTAACAACAAACACCCATTTGCAACCAATAGCCTTTTTACCTGTTGGCAGACAGACCAAGTCCCAGGTACCATTATTATCTAAAGCCATCATTTCTTCCTCCATAGCAGTCCAACCAGTGTGCCAAAGCCTGGACAGATTTTTAGGAGCAGTCTGAATCTAAAGAACCAATAAAACAACGGGAAGAAGGAGACAAATGTTCATATGAAGCAAAAGAAATTGGATAAGTACACTGTCTTATACCTTTTCTAAAAGCAATGGGAAGATCAAGACTAGGATCTAGAGACGGAGGTACCGGTGGAGGACGTGAGTCTTCGCGACGAGAATATACTTGAGTGATAGGCGGTCTAGTAGGAGCAGATGAATTGACAGTAGTTGTAACATGGTAAACTAAAATGTCATCATCCTCCCCCTTACCATTGTAGACCCTAGACTCAGGAAAAAATGGATGGGTTTCAAAAAATGTAACATCAGCAGAACCAAATATCGATCCAAAGTTGGAGAATAGCACCTATACCGTTTTTGAAGACGAGAGTAACCCAAAAAGACACACTTGAGAGATTTAGGATCTAATTTAGATATTTGAGAGCGGATATCACGAACAAAACAAGTACACCCAAATATACGTGGCATAATAGGAAATAAAGGTTGGGTTGGAAACAAAATTGAATAAGGAATCTCACCAGCAAGCACAGATGATGGCATACGATTAATTAAGAAACAAGGCTGTAGAAACGATCACCAAAACGCTTAGGAACCTTCATGTGAAATAGAGAGCTCTAGCAACTTCTAATAAATGCCTATTTTTCCTTTCAGCAACACCATTTTGTGGTGGTGTGTCAGGACACGAAGATTGGTGAAGAATTCCGTTTTCCAACATATATGAATCAAAAGGTTGAGAAAAGTACTCTTTTGCATTGTCACTTCGCAAGATGCGAATGGACACATTGAATTGTGTTTTTATTTCAGCACAAAATGAGCAAAAGATATTGAAAAGATCTGAACGATTTTTCATTAAATATAACCAAGTAACACGAGAATAGTCATCAACAAATGTGACAAAATACTTAAAACCAGTTAGATATAATTGGGCGGGGACTCCAAATATCGAGTGCACTAATTCAAAGGGGCAGCCAGTTTATTGACTCTAGACAAATAAGGCAAACGATGGTGCTTGGAAGCCGACATGACTCACAATCTAAATGAGATAGATTTTGAAAAATTGGAAACTTCTTTAAAATAGGCAGAGATGGATGACCCAAACGACAATGAACTTCAAGAGGTGTCAAGACAGACGAACATGCAATTGGTCTCGGCACTTTCAGTGGAGGAGTTTCAAGTACATAAAGGCCGCCAGACTCACGCCCTCTACCAATAATCTTCTTCGTCGTAAGATCCTGAAAAACACAATATTCAGGGAAAAATGAGACAAAACATTTAAGAGCTTTTGTAATTTTACTTGTGAGAAAGAAGATTAAAAAAAATTAGGTAAACATAAGACTGAAGATAAGGAAATGGAAGATGTAGGAATAGCTACACCTGAACCCACAACTGAAGTGCTCGACCCATCAGCCAAAGTGACACACGAAAGATTTTTATTAGAAGTAAAAGAGGAGAGAATACCTTTATCACCGGTCATATGGTCTGTTGCACCGGAATCAATAACCCACTTATTAGAGGGATGACACAAGACCGTGGTAGAATTACCTAAATGATCAGAGAGATGAAGATGGAATACTAGAAGGAGGATTAACAGATTTGAAGGCACCGGTACTCGATGCGGGCAAACTCATCGCCAGAGACAAGTATGGATTTGTCGGAAGATGAAGGCACATAGTTGCTTTCTGGTTTGCAAAATTAAATTGGGAATTTTGTTGAGGTTTCTCATGAAGCACCAACATGTATGTATAGTGTGACCCGGTTTCTTACGGTGATATGACTTGATTTGGGTCATCTTGCCCGACTAACACTTCTATTGTTTTGAAAGTCATGGCCATTTCTGCCACCATTTCCACCATTATTTCCTCGATTATTTCCTCGACCCATCCCATTAATATTATGCTCATAAGGCTAGTAACATTAGAGGAAGATCGAGATCCCTCAACCCTTAACACTCGTGAAAAGGTGTCATGGAGAGATGCAATTTCTGGATTAGAGAGGATTTGTGTTGAGCACCATCAAACTCGGTTGGCAATCCGCAAGAAAACTCATAACCATTTGCTCTCGTTGAGACTGTTGAGTTTTATATCGAACTAAAGGGAGAAGAGAATTTAACTCCTCATACACCTTTTTAAAATCCATGAAATATTACGTAAGAGATCTTTCTTGCTTTTTCCGACGATAAAATTCCTTACAAACATCATATATATGGTTCAAATTTCCTTACCGAATATAAGAAAGCCAAATAATCCATAAGATCTTTAACAAACTCACGTGATTGATCAAACCAATTATCTCGTTGTCAATGGAATTCCGAATCTGCAAAAATATTTTTGCATCCTCTACGAGCCAAGCCTTCTTCTCGTCATCGCCTACAGGTGGTTCATCAGTGAGATGATCATCTTTGTCAATGCTACGAAGATATATCCGAACAGTTTTACTCCAATCCAAAAAATTCTTTCCATTCAGTTTATGATCAGTAATTTTTGATGTTGTGGGAATAACATCAGAAATCACTGTTCTAATCTCTTTACTACCTATCATATCAACCATTATAACTCACTAAAAAAAATTTCAAGTAACAAAGGCGAGAGATTCTACAAGTGACTCAATAGGGTCACGTCAAAAAGGAAATCGATAATAGAGCTCCTAGAGCTCTGATACCATGTAAACTAAGGAGGAGAGAAAATCTGCTTTCTTCATATACAGAAAAATGTACAATATACACCTATTTATACAAGTTTAGACTACTCTAGAAGATCTACTCAAATCTTTTAGTATCTGATCTAAATCAATCTAGGATCTAATCAAATATCCTAATTATAATCAAATCAAATCAAATCAAATATTTACATTAATATCTACAACAAGTACTTCCGGGTCTTCGACTCTTTTGTCTTGCTTTTGAGTTTTCCCACAACTTTGATGTCAACAAAATTTTTTGGCTGTTTTATAGCTAATGATTCAAAAGCATAGCATGTGCTTTACTGGATTGAAGTATGAGCATATTAATTTTGTCGTATCCATTCCACCCTTTATCTTTCATGCTATGTAATATTAGTTTTGCAACATAATTCTGGTAGAACATGTATGATGATGGTGAATTAAATGAAGACTCAAAACAATTTCGAAGCAAGTAAAAACTAAACAATTTGAGGAAGTGGGATTTGTTTGTAAGATTTGCAAGGGTGGTGCAATTGTTTAATTTAATTTTAGAGGATTATAACATAATAGCACAGGAAGCAGAAAACGAATTCAGACAGATCAAAACACTATTGGTATGATAATCAACCTTACATAGATTTATGAGATAACTCAAGCTATAGATGTAAAGGATTTTTTTGATGCAGATTACAAATTTATTAGCAGTTATGTGAACTTGGCCTTGGAGGGAGATGGAAACGATACAATTAGGAATGTTCCTATGTCATCGAAAATTTTCTAGTTCATGTTTTTATCAGTGCGCGTGTATGCCTTTGTTTTTTTCTTTTTTTCGTTGGGGGGGGGGGGGTGGGTTGGTTTGGTGGTTGTATTGCTGGAGTATGTGGGATTCATATTAAGCTACATTTCTTGTGTTTTTCTTTTTCGTACTATGGCAGGATGAAAGTTGACTCCCTGAAATCTTTTAAGAGAGTAGTAAATATCTGATAAAAGATTTAGATAACACTATTCTTTGAATTTTAAGGCCAGAAAACTTAGGTCATGTTATCTCCTGTAGATATCACTCTAGTTAGCTAAGTTCTATTACAAGAAAAGTGCTTGTCTAATGTCTATTAATTCACTTTGATTATCTGATAAGAGATTTAGGCTTATGCACATGTTCATAAATTGATTTCCTTTGTTGTTATTTCTAGCATTAGGAATGAGAGGCAGTATTCTTACATTGATCATGTAGCAGGAAGATTTTCCACCAGTGACAACAAGGAAGGTTCTTTAATTACTCTATAATGTGTACTTGACCAGACAGGTGTAGAAGCAAATTGTGGAGTTTTACTTTGGCTTGTATCCTCCCGTCATCTTTATCTGTTGTGTGGCCATTTTTGTATTTGAAAGATCGAGAAATGCTTCTTTTGTTTCTCTTACTTGGGACATATGTGTAACCTCTATTTAGCACGACTCAAGCTCTTTTATTTTCCTTATAATTTTGTCATTCAAGTATTAACATTGTTCATCATTTTTACAACAATCTAAGAAACTATGGTCTCCGACAGTGTTAACACCTCGCAGCCTTCATTTGCATTTGTTGCAGTTGCACTATCATTTGCTAAACCTTTTCTAGATGTCTCCAAAATTGAAGCTTTTGCAAGTGAAAACTTTAAAAGGTGGTAAGAATGTGTGCACTTTTTGCTTGATAGCCATGGAGTAGTTTATGCACTAACTGAATCTCAACCTGCTACAACTGCGGATGTCAAGACACAAGAAGCATGGTAATGTGCCAATACGGTATGTCAACATACTATTTCACAAACATTTTCTAATGAATTATTTGACGTGTACTATAGCTGCAAACATTCCAAAACAATTTGGAAAGCCTTGGTTATAAAGTTTACCGTCGAGAATGCGACCGAACAAAAATTCGTCATAGGAAAGTACAACTATTGGTAGATGATTGATGATAAGGAAATGAAAGTTCAAATCACGGAGTACCGAATGCTACTCGAGGATCTGAAAAATGAAGACATCAACCTGTTTGAAAAATTTGCTGCAGGCATGCTAATTGAAAAACTACCCAAGTCATGTTTTAACAACAAAACAAATCTAAAGCACAAGCAGAAAATTTATACCATGAATGAACTCATGAAACACATCTTGATTGAAGATTCAAACAGAAAGGAGTTAAGAGCTGCCAAAGCTAAGGAGATAAGTTTCAAATCTAATCTGGTACAAAACAACAATAAGAGGTATGCCAAGAAGTCCCGAAATAACAAGCCTAAAAATCCCAAGTACAAGCCCAACAATCCCAACTTTAAGAAAAAGAAAGGCAATTGCTATTATTGTGGGAAACCAAGATATCATGCTGCTTAGTGCAGACACAACAAAGGTGACAAAGCAAATGCAAATCCTCCTAGAGTTAAACTAATCGAAGGAGATGAAATAATTGCTATAGTCATCTCTCAAGTGAATATTGCAGCCAATGTGAAAGAATAGATGGTAGACTCTGGGGCTACTCGGCACATATGTGCAAATCGAGAAGCATTTTCCTCCTATACTCCAATAGGGGATGATGAAGAGGTGGTCTACCTTGGAAACTCACGAACTGCTAAAGTTCTGGGTAAGGGCAAAATGCTCTTGAACCTCACTTCAGAAAAAACTTTGGTTCTTAATGTTTTGCTGCATGTACTGAACATTCGAGCAAATTTGGTTTTTGTAGCTTTGCTAGAAAAAGATAGGGTGAAAGTGTCATTCGAATCTGATAAGATTGTAATGAGCAAAAATAATGTGTTTGTGGGAAAAGACTATTGTAATCAGGGACTCTTTGTACTTAACATTTCTTATGTGATCAATGAGAATGCTTCTTCTTAGCTTATATTGTTAATTCTATTTCCTTATGGCATTCTAGATTAGGACATGTTAATATAAGTTATATAAAGAAAATTCAATCGCTTGGTTTACTTTCTGGTGTTAATAATGATAACATGGACAAATGTGAAATATGTGCATAAACTAAAATAACTAAGAAAAGTTGTGTAACTCTCCAAAGAGAAAATTGAATTATTAAGTTTAATTCACACAGATTTAGGTGACTTAAAACAAACTATGACTAGTGGTGGTAAAAAATATTATGTTACTGTTATAGATAATTATTCTAGGTATACTAAACTTTATTTACTTAGAAATAAAGATGATACTTTTAATGCTTTTTTATCCTATAAATCTGAAGTAGAAAATCAATTCGATAAAAAGATAAAAAGAATTAGATCGGATAGAGGAGGTGAATTTTAGTTTTAAATAATTTTTGTGAGCACGAAAGCATAATACATGAAATAACACCACTTTATTCACCGAATCTAATGGAGTAGCTGAAAGGAAAAATAGAGCACTAAAAGAAATGATGAACTGTGACGCCCTACCTCTCCCTAGGGCGACCCCTAAGGTGTCAGCGGGACGCCTGCCCAACTCTCATCAGGACTCACGTACGCATTCAAATTTAATAGACATTCACAATCGAAACTTAATTAGCGAATTCGGAAAATACTTAACATATACAAACCATAATTCTTTGAGGCCATCATTTGTTAATACCATGCAAAACCCATAAACACAATAAAGTTTACACTCCAAATATTTCAAAAGTCATACAAGAGATATCTTCCAAAAACACTAGTCTATAGCCTTCAAATTCCACCTTCCAAAACCTGTTAAGGAAAAACAACTTGGGGTGAGCCAACCGGTGAGGCCAAGAAAAAAAAGCAAGCAAGCACGAAGCAGTTAACAAGGTAAAAGCACACTTAAGATTATCACATAGACAAGCAAATTGGAAATAAAACACAATTAGAAAGGATACAGGAGCTCTCAGGAGCTATTTCCACATCACGGCCGGTTCAAGTCATCCTTAGTCGACCCTTCGTCAACTCAAGTAGTGACAAATCCGTAGAACCCCACTTACTTCCTCTATCCACCATGTCACCTTCCCGGATCCGAAACCAAACAAGGATGAGGTGGTAATACTATTCGAGTATACCAAACAAGATCTCAAAAGATCAGGCTATAATAAATTTCCATGGTTCTCCAAGTTCCTCGACCAAGCCCTTGCTGGCTCGAGTTACACTACAAGAACTTTTGTCTTCAGTGACAACTGATTCTTGTTACAAAAGAGTAAAAAGTCGTCACTAATGACTTTTACTGACAACTTATTAGTCGTCCGCGTGGTCGCGAATGCCCGTCGGTAAAGTATACAGTGACGATATAAAAGTCGTCAGTGAATATATCACTTTTTGTGACAACCACGTTCGTCAGTAAATATTTTATATTTAGTGACGACAAACCTACTGTCAATAATGTGTGAACCAAAGTCGTCCACTAAAACTCAATAATAATCCAACCATGGTTATCAATATGATTCAATTCATCGGCAACAATCTTGTCACTAAACCCCGCAAATAGTGACAACATTTTGTTGTCGAGACATTTTAATTCGGTGACAACAATTGTTGTCAATAAAGGTACTGTTTCATTGATAATAAGCTCATCACTAGAGAAATATGATTCAAGGTGACAACACCTTGTCTATTGTCAGTGTGCCGTTTGATTATTTTCCTACTACAATAAATATCTACAAAATTGAACCAGTAATAATGCTTAATGAATAACAACGACATTCACCCATTACAACAGAAAATGCCAAAATATCCTAATAATCATTGAAATATCATAAATATATCCAACATCACATTACAAAGAGTTTGACAAGTAGTATTAGATTAACTTTGAGTCAATAAGTTAAGAGAGCAAGGGAGTAGTACAAAGCGAGTCCAAATCAAAACATTTCTATGCTATCAAAACATTTCCAAAGCATAAGATAGCGCTATAACCAGCCTTTGAGTCAAAAGTAACCCCTGCGACTGATCTTCCAAAACTCCAAAATGTGCAACATATCTGTAGTAAAGGAGTGCAATTATTAGTAGAGGACAAAACCAACTTGAGTCAATGAAAATCAATTAAGGAATCACTAGAAAATAAGGTATATCATTTGCTTAAATTTTTATCTAGATAGCGAACATGTAAAGAGAATAATAAGAGACAAAAAACGAGCAAAGGTAGCTCATAAAGCTAACTTAGGTATGGCAAAAAAGGACCAAGCATGTAGAATAAATCAAGTGAAAGAATGTCTAATTACATCAACATAGGACAAGGACCATAAAAACCCCAATTGGTAGGTGCATCTGGGATCACTATAGGCATGCATACAACTCCAGTTAAGCAAAAAAATTTACTTATTAATGCATGCTAAGATTCTGTCTAACTCACACTTTTTTTTTCCCTTTTTACTGGTCTTAGGATCAAAGATAAAATGGTCATAGAGGGAAAAAGCAATTTAAAGATGTAAAGTCAAGAAGCCAAACAAAACCAAACTAGGTATGCTAAATTTTTCTCTTGACAAGTTTAGATAGGTATGTATTAAAGTATATATGGAGAGTTTCTCGATTTTCACCAAAGTTAGAAGATCCAATATCATTTAACATTTCACAGTATCATTAGAGTCACTACTTTCTTCATTTATAACTAATGCTATCATTTTCATCATCATGAGATTCTTCAAAACTTTGACAATGATATATCCACTTAATATAACGATAAACAATTCCACCAAAGTGATTAGCCATGACTTCAAAGTTTCAAAGTTGTTGCATTGTTTGCAGGGACAAGAGAGCTTATATGTGGGATCCATAATTAAATTGGCAAATTTGACAAATTCTTTGACTCCTAAATATTTGAGATCTAGGTAGTATTTAATTGACATCCAACTCTTATCCATGTTTTTTCTACCCTTCATCCTAATTCAAAAAATATGCACCCAGTAGATGATACTTAAGCCACAATAGCTAGTTAGGAGAAATTAATCTTCCAAAATAGCATCAAAGAAACTCAACAAAATGGAACAAATATCTTTACTAAATTCAAGCATGTCATAATCAAGTGCAAATACCCACTAAAGTAGAAAAAGGGATAGTAATTAGTCTTAAATATTGAATCAGATTAACCATTGTATGACTAACATACATTGTATACAGACATTAGTAGCAACGTAGCCCCATTACAATTTATTGGATAATTCATAGCGTGTAAAATTCTAGTAAAGTGTACTAGTGATGACCTAAAAAAAAAAGGATGAGAGCTTGAGGGAGCATAAAGGTACCCAAAAGTGAAAAGTGCAGCATCATTGGATGATTGTAATATCATAGTAGAAATCCCGAACCTATGTCAAGAGTTTCAATTGCTGCAAGTAACAAGAAACTAGTCAATTATAGGAGAGATTAAGTATGTTTATAACATGCGCGCGCGCGCGCACTTGTGATTTCTGTGCATCTAAGTATATGCCAACTCAGGAGTACATGAAAAAAGTTAGAGTACAGTTCGATGTAGACCTATTTGATTTAATTCCATAATCATAAATAAGACAATGCTTTCTTAAAAATAATACACTAGATGTTACTAGTATAATTAGCCATTGATGGGATAAACTATAAACTAGAAGCCAAATTAGTAAAATAACTCTTGAAGTTTAAAGGGAAGTAAAAGAAGTTGTCATCTATCATGGCCATCCTTCTGGTCATAGTTCTCAAGACATAGGTCTAGAAAAATCCTAAAAGCAAGAATGTATAAATCATTAATGGTAAACACTAACTTATTAGCAGGCTTGGCCTGTAGCAGTATCACTGACAATAATGGGAATCATATGAGCATAATGTAAATAATATATCCAATAGCTTCAAAAAGGAAGAACTGACCGGTTCGACCATCTATCTTGTACCATCTCCTACTATCTCTAGAAACATAAGATTGGCCACTTGGTACTATGGCAAAAAGCATCAATTTTTTAAATATAGGATAAAGCTAAGATCAGGGTTTCATATTATTAATAAATAAGCTAATTGGTGGTAAAGTTAAAGAACCCCATATATGACTTTTGGACTAATTGTAAAGCTCAAAGATCCCCAGATTTAACTTTTGAACAACTAAAAATAAAAACATAAACACATATAAACTACTATGTGCCACTTGCAGAAGGTAAAGTATAAGTAAACATAGTAATTAACTCTTCCTTTACTTTACTAAACCACAAATCACCCACTCCACCCGATTTTACCTAGTATTTCTCTTACACACCAATCACTCCACCACCATAATCACCTCCTTGTCTCTTCCACTCCACCTAATAGATTTTGACATCGTCAAGGCCTTTCTAACCACAAGCTGAACCTGCTCTTACCAAGCCAAAACCTGCGGCAGTTAAATCTAAAATTGACCATGAATCAGCTACTGAATTGGATGACCAACTTTATACCTTATGATTGTACAAATAAAAGCTAAGTAATTGCAACCATAAGTCATTAGAAGGAGATGAATAAACACAACTTTTCAGCAAACAAAATTAGTCTAAAAATAATTAGGAAAAGTTTAGGAGAAAGAGAGACATAAAAGAACCTATCTTTTGTTGAAGAAGTCGGTGGAGAATATTTCCCTTTTGGCATTGGACAGGCATGATTGATCTGCAAAGTTTGAGAGTTGTCTTTGTTTTCTATTCTTTAGAGAGTGAGATAAGACATGAAAACTGAGAGAACTGTCTATGTTTTCTATCATTTGCTTTATTTTCCCTCTATTTTCCCAACTGCCTACATCTCACAACACTTTTGTTTCTTTAGTTTGAACATGAATTGGGCAAAAATTTTCATCTAAAATGAAAATTAGGGCAACAAAATTTTGGGAAAATTGAAACAACTAATCTTCTAGATAATGAATCCAGGGATGATTGAACCCAAAGCTCAAACAATCCCAAAAGAATTTGGGTATAAATTTTCAGAAAAAGGGAAATATTATGGCAAAATATTTGGAGAAAAATTCTGAGAGAAATAAGAGAGAGAGAGAGAGAGAGAGAGAGAGATGTACCTTTTCTCCAGAGAGTTGGTTAAAACACTTCCCTTCAACAATGGAGATGGATTTTGTGTAAGAGGCCAGAGTGAGAGAAGTGTGAGAAAGAAGAGAGAAGCGCAAGGCAACAAAAAAAAGAGGAAGCAACCTTTGTTCTGTTTTTTTGAGAGACATGAGTGACAAAGCAAGCACTTAGGCATTTCTTTGCGTTATTATTATCTTTTCATTTTTAGTCAAAAGATTGTCAATCTACTTTGTGTTATCACTATATTAGTCAAAAAATTAGTCAAAATTTTAGCATTTTAGTCAACAAAATTTTTAGTATATTTTATTTTATTATTATTTTTTGGCATTTTTCTACTTTTAGTTTGAACAAAATTTTGACTTCACCAATTCAATATTGTACTTGAATATGTTTCCTAGTAAATAAAAGATAAATATCAATAATATATATACTTATATACACTAAGACAATACATGAATCAATTCAATGAGTTAAAACTACAAGAGATATCTTACTTGCTTAGAACTAGTTATGTTGTAAAAAGAAAAATAAAAATTGATGGGACACAAAATATAACTTTCGTGTGTCTAAATCAAATTACATATACTTACTGAGGTTTAAATAATATTTTTAGGATGGCTTAATAGAGCAAGGTTAACTTATTGGGGCTCAAATGATATTTTCTGAGTGTCTAAGGGTAGTAGGATGAACTTATCGGGTTTAAATCAAACTTTTAGGGTGTCTCAATAGAATAAGCTTAACTTATTAGGGGTTCAAATCATATTTTTAAGATATCTAAGTGTAGTAGGATAAACTTACTGGGGGCTTAAAAAAACTATCTAATAAGCTAAACTGTTTCTTTTAATTATCATGAACATATTGACTAAATAAATGTAGAATAAGAGAAAAGCACTTAGAACATTAGAAATGAGGAAACACTCCTTTTACTTATGCTACTGTATTAAAAACTCAGGAAACACTGATTGTGCTTTTCTACCATATTAAGAACCAAAAAAAAGGGAAAATGCAGCAGTTCTCAAAAGAATTCTTAAAATTCTACTGTTGCATGACACATTAACTTATCAAAAAGGCATACCTAATAATGAGTAAATGAGATGAGCGCGAATAGAATCAAGGAATGAAATTTTCGAACAATGTAGTAATGCAATTCTTGATAAAAGAAATGCCCAGTAGAAGTTCTAGGACCTACAAGTTAATATGCATAACTCTTGACTAGGATATTGACTCGTGGGCAACAATTACAATGTTCAGCTTTGTTAGATGTTCAATCACCTTAACATTTTATAATATAGTCACTTAGAATACAGTAAAAAGAATCATCGAGCCACAAGTCAACTGTAGGTAGTAATAGATGAGATGTGGGGCTAAGATTTAACGCGGAGAGAAAAGCAATTCTGTACAGGTATTAAGTTGAACTCAACTAGACAAGTATTAAGCTGATACTAAGCCACCAGCTTCAAGAATCAGGAAGAGTAGAAGAAAACTATTGATTTACTTTGGCTCTGAGCTCATCAGCCAGCTCTCTCTTGGAGGCTTCACTTGGAGATGGCTTTCCTGCTCCCAAACAATCACCATGGACCACAGACATGAACAAGCATCTCCCATCTCCGAGTATCTCTGCAGCCAAATAATGCAAAGATTATTTACCGCGGTTGACATCATTGGGGCAGCTTATATAACAACATCAAACCATATTCTTGATCCAAAATGTTGAGACTTCAAGCATCATAATTGCCATACCGTTTCAAACTGCATATACTTTTATCATGCAAGATCAACATTACAAGTGAAGCAAATATTCAAAATTAGAACTAGAGAGACGCAATAGCTAGTAATACATTGACAACTGCAACAAGCCTAAAAGGCTGAAACTTCACGAAGCTGAATTCCTCCTAGAAACGTACACAAGTGTGTAGGCAAGCTGTTTCTCGCTCTCATCGAGCAAGTAATTTTCCTTAGTTTGTAATGTGAAATTCCACTTAATCAGGAAGAAATTGATGAAAACACAAGTACTTGTTGGTCAAGTACTGTTTTACTTTCATACTAGTGTTCTAAAGAACTTTTTAATCTAAAAAAATGGATAGGGACCATATTTGTTATCACCAATCTTCAACAATCTAGATCAATGAGTGTTTTCCAACATCATCTTTCATTCAGACATTTTGTTCTTCTTTTTTCCCCACAATTTCTATCAAGTCATCCAAAATTTGATGCATAATTTGACATCTTTGCATTCAGACAATTCATCAAACATCTTTCAAACATCTTTTCCAACATCAGATTTGCAATTATAAAAATGAAACTAGAACTTTTCCAACATCATATTTGCATCTACCTCGTCATGCTTCCTGCGATTACTCCTATAAAAGCCCCAATTAACTTGTCCATGGTTCTATTCTCAACAATTATCGTATCCTTTATTTTTTTTATTCTTACTTACCTCATTATCAAAACTCAAGCCATCGTAGATTGATGAATGGTCAGTACAAATCTTCAAACAAGCAAAAATTAGGGTAACAAAATTTAAAGAATGAAAATCGCATACAGAGATGATTGCACTCAAAACTCAAAAGTTCCAAAAAGGATTCAGTTAGAAATTTCCAAAAAAAAAAAAACTAGGGCAAAAATTTGGAAAACAAATTAGGAAGAAGTTGGAGAGAGAAAAAGAACCAACCTTTGTTGCAGAAAGGAGGAGACAACAATTGCTCTTCAACACCAAAAAGCTACGGGAGATCGGTTGATTTGTGCAGAGAGCTAGAGGCAAGATTGAGAGAGCAAGAGAGTTCTGGTCCTTTTTGGTGCATAAGATAGAGAGAGAGAGAGCCGACAATCAGTCCTCTTTCGTTATTTGCTTTTGCGCTACTTATTTTGGTTCCTCGACTTGAATTTTGAACAGCATTTTTAGCTTCACTAATTCCCTCCCTGAAGACAAATTTCTATGAAATATTTTATTTTAGTTTTATTTGAAGTATAGATTTTACTCATACAATATTATTTATTATTTATTATTTTTGTGACCTAAAGATAGAAATTGGTTATTATGGGTGGCAAAATTTTTTTAATTCATACAGGTAAAAAAGCATTTTTTTACCACTTAAAGGCAACTAGACTGATATTCACATTCATATTATCAGAATCAAATAGCAATTTTTTTTTTTAGTAACTTAAGTGCAACTTGACTGATGTTCACATTCACATTGTCATCATCACATATAATTTTCCTTTTCTTTTTTTGAGTAACTTAAAAATATGACAAAATTGATTGAACTAGTTAAACTATCAAATTTAAACCAAAATAATGACTTTCAAATTATATGGCACTCAAGTAATGTATTACCATGGAAATGTATTACATGGATCTTCAAGAATTGAACATCAATTTTTTACCAAGAAGTTCTAGTATCTAGTAGTCCTAATCTATTTCCTTGACTTACATAATTCAACTAATTATAATTTCATAAGATTAAGTGGATCCAATAGTTGTAATGCATATGCAGTGAGCACCTGGTTCAATTCTAACTGGTCCTTAACTACATATGCTTGTGATCATATATGCATTATCTGTATTACAATAAATAAACAAGGGAGGGCTTTCAATGCGAGATTTTAAAACATATCTCTCCGTGTCACCAATACTAAGTACACTATGGTTCGGGGCTTTGGCAGGTCTATTGATAGAGATTTTTTTTTATTTCAACAATAGACATAATTAGATGAGGAAAAATAATTATTTATAGCAAATATTTATTTAATTGGAGTACAATGTATAAAACATCATGTTTCATTCATTAGCTTGAAATAACCCAAAAAGTGCTTAATTAAATTAATACAGTAAATTGTTTTACTCAATTAATTAAGGAGTTTAGGATATTTCTAATTTTCTAACTAGTTTGTTGAAAATTTTTATTTATGTTAATTTCAAGTTAACTAATAACTTTCTTTAGTTTTTTCCAATCAGAAAATTATTCCAATTTGAGTAACTATGACTTGTTTAACTAAGGTAATTAAATCATCAAATTTATAAGAAAATTAAATTAATTATGAGACTTATAATTTCATGATAGTGAAGTAATTTCATTGGAGAACAAATCAAGAGTAACAATTTAGAAACGATCACTTTCAAGATAGTTCAGTGATGACATAAAGTTGTCACTATTGCTTTTCCCAGTTGTTCCCACGCTCTTCAATTACTATGGTGGGAATTTGTTTGTGACAACAATTCAAAGTTGTCAGTGATGACTATAATCGTAACTATAATGATAACTTCAAGTCGTTAGTATAGAATGTACCCAAATATAGTGACGACACAATAAAATTGTCAGAGAAAAGGTATAAAAATAGTGATGACTTTTAGAAAAGTCATCACTATTCCTTTTCCCAATTGTTCCCACGCCTTGCAAATGTTATGGTGGAATTTGTTTGCGACAACAATTCAAAATTTTGGTACAAGTCAACCAGGATTAATTTTGTCAATTTCAACTTTGGTTTTTATTTAAATTTGTGAATATTTTATTAATTATTTCTTCTTAACATAGTAATTAAAAATTATAATAGATATTCAAACAACTGCTAAGTGACGATACAAGTTGTCACTTACAAGTATGTAATTTTAGTGACAACAATATGTTGTCAGAAAAAAGAAACAGTGACAAAAGTAAAAAAGTTGTCAATAAAATGAAAGGGAAATACTGACAACTCATGTCATGTCGTCACTGATATTAAACCGCCCTTTTCAAGTCTAATGGCGCGAAATATTTTCTGACAACAATTTGAAGTCGTCACTAAAGACTTAGTTGCTATAAGTCAGTTGTGATAACCGCCAAAGTCATGGCTAAAGGGCCTTCTTCTGTGGCGACTTTTTTTTGTCACTGGGAAAAGTCGTCACTAATGATCCATTTTCTTGTAGTGTTACAAGGATCGCCAATGGGTTGGGGCATCCCCACAAGCATGATTGGTCGATAAGACAACACTCCAATTGACTTTAGATTCGATCATAGCACTGAGTCGGTATGAGAGGCACCTCCCACCGTTTAAGGTGTGGTACATACTACTACCTAAAGCTCCCGAATTACAAGCATATTCAAGAACAAGAATATGTCATACCAATTCATATCACAAGCATCAAATAACCAAGCAAGAGAAAGAGAGAGAGAACGAGGGCGATAAAGTACACTCTCGCCTTGGCAATTTACAAAGCACGAAATCACATAACATTCATTCAACCAACACTTCACTCATTTAAGATGAAACATGCACTTGACACTCACCAAAAGTCAAGAGCGAGTGAGAGCAAATCGGGAGGTTAATCAAGCTCCTCGATGTCCACGTTTTCACCTGAGAGATGCATAATCGAAATTACCTAATTATGCATTCAAGGTCGACTTTCAAAAAAAAAAATCAAGTTTTCCCCATTTCACATCAAAAGAAAGTTCATGTGGTTGGAAAAATCCATTTCCCAAGTATGGAATGGTGTACAAATAATCAAAAGGTTAGGTCTAAAAACCAGAAAATGTTTCCAAGGCATTTCTAAGCTCCCAACACTTCCTTAGAAGAATTTTTAGTTTTGTGCAGTATTCTTTGAAAAATCATTACTTGAGTTCTATTAGTCCAAAAATTATGAATCTTATACCGTTGGAAAATAGACTCGATGAACAAAAACTTTTCAGAAGAACTAGTACCAGATTCAGATCAGAAGTCAATCGAATTTCAGTTCAAAGCCACTGCTACAGCAAAAATAGGGCATATCAGTCTTGGTTTTCAGTCAAATTTGAAAATTCACCAAAATTCACTAAAAATCGAACTGGCCATTGAAATTTATACCACTGAAAAAAATCCAAGTCTAGTTTCAAACGCAACAAAAATAACTCGATTTGGATTTTTCTACACCAAAATATAACAGTTTTTGAGAGCTGCTTTTGAATTCCTGCTATACGAAATTCCTAGCTCTACACTTGTGGAAGCTTTCTCCATTCTTTTCTTTTAAAATCAACTTTGTTGCTTCAATCAAAGAGCAACTAAGGGCCATTATTTTGACAAAATTTTAACTCAATATGAGGCTCTAAAAATTGAAATTTTCAGCTCAAACTTTCAGCCATGAATGTAGTTTCAAAACAGAAATTTTTGAGCTTCCAGTTGGAGCTAAATTGGAGTTTCTAAAACCAAAAGTTTTGGCTCATGATCGAAGTAAAAATGAAGCTCTAAAATTTGAAAATCTTTGCTACAATTGTCAGCCCAAAGATAAGGTTTGAAAGCTGAAATTTACATCAAGAATTCAAGCACAAAATCTCACTTTACAAGCTACCAAAACAACCAACAATACCACAAGCTTCCAAACTAATTAAAGAAGTAACATTCAAACCACCAAGAAAGCCAAGAATCCAAGCCATAAACATAATCATCTCACCATTTTAAACACATAACACCTCAAGGCCTCTACCTAGAAGCAAATCAAGAAAGCAAGTAAAATTATCCTCAAGTTCTCTACCTAATATCAAGATATCAACTTTTCTAACAAAAGAAACCATAGATCTTCTTAGATCCGCGAGAAATGGTACAAGAATGGTTAGATGCATGAGTTACTTTCTTCCTAGCAAGATTTGGCAAGAAAAATTGAAGCTTTAGGTCTTCCTCTCCTTCTTCTCCTATTCGGCCAAGAGAGACAAGAGAGAGAGAGAGAGAGAGAAATGGCTCAAGATCTTCCATCATATATCAAAATCCATAAAACCCATCAACAACCCAAGCTTCTATGGTTAATATCTAGCCAAGAAATGGAAGAAAGGTTGAAGCTTTAGAGGTTTTTACCTTTCTTTAAGATGCCAAAAAGAACTTAAGATTCAAGCACTAAACCTTCAATCTTCCTTCCCTCAAGCCTTCTTACCAAGTTTGATGATGGTCCAAGGTTGGAGCAAGATTTGAAGCAAGATTTAAGCAAGTTTTGGTGGATTAAAATGAAACTCAAAGCAAGGGAATTTGGGGGAGGGGAGTTTGGCCACAAGGAGAAGAGAGAGAGAGGGTTTGGTGAGCTTTTGGTAAAGTGGAAAAAGTGGAAGAAAAAGAAGACACAAAGCTACTTCAAAGGGTGCAAAAAGTCAACTCTTGAATAGTGACCAATTAAAGCTCCTAATTGAGTTTAATGCTAATCACTCACTTCTAATCCCTCAAGTAAGTTTTTTTAATCTACTAATGATCATTCTTATTCTTCAAGATTTCATCATTTTCGGACCAAAAGTCTGCCTCGAAAAACATGCTTTCACCAAATTTTTGCTAAAGTGCGATAGAAAAATTAAATTGAAGCGTAAATATATTTTACAAATAAAAGAGATCATGTATAGTGTAACCACAATAAAAAAATGATTTAATAAATTATTCAGGTCAAATAAATAAATAATTAAATAAATAGTTCAGATAAAACTAAATTTTCTGGTCCTCACATCCTTCTCCCCTTAAAAGAATTTTGTCCTCGAAATTCATAACTTGGTTTACAAACAACTCTAGGTATTTCTTATGGATCTCTTCTTCGACTTCCCAAGTGGCTTCCTCAATTCCATGATTTCTCCATAAAACCTTAACTAGAGGAATCTACTTGTGTTTTAACTCTTTCACTTTTTGATCTAAGAGCTTCACCGGTTTCTCCTCATAGGACAGATTTTCATCAATTTCCACCTCTTTTGGTCGTAGCACATGGGATGGATCGGGATGATATTTCTTCAGCATAGAGACATGAAAAATATTATGAATTCTGAACAAACTCAAAGGCAATTCCAACTTGTAAGCCACGTTCCTGACACGTTGGTTAACCTTATAGGGCCCTACAAATCTTGGTTGTAACTTTTTTCCTTTTCCAGCCATCAAACTTGCTTTCAAAGATGTAATCTTAAGGAATACCTAATCTCTGACCTCAAATTCTAAATCTTTTCTCCGATTATCCGCATAACTCTTTTGTCGGCTTTGAGCTGTTTGGATTCTTTGACGGATCAGTTTCACCTTCTCATAAGCTTCCTCAATCCAAGGTAAAGGGCTTCGTAAGGAGCCATTTGTATCAAAGAATGAAAGCTGTTATTATAAGCAAATTCCACCAAGGTAAGGTATTGACTCCAATTATCTCTAAAATCCAAAATACAGGATCTCAACATATCCTCTAGGGTTTGGATTGTCCTCTCCGACTGTCCATCTATCTGTGGATGATAGGTAGTACTAAAGTTTAACTTAGTCCCTAGACTCTCTTGCATCTTTTGCCAAAATCGAGACACAAACTGAGGGTCCCGATCTGATACTATACTTACTGGTATCCCATGCAATCTCATAACTTCATCCAAGTACAACTTAGCCAACTTTTCCAAGGAATACTTCATACTAATCGGCAAAAAGTGAGAATATTTGGTCAATCGATCTACTATTACCCAAATGGTGCCGTGACCTCTTTGAGTCCTTGGTAGCCCTGATACGAAATCCACAGTAATATTCTCCCACTTCCACTCAGGTATCTCCAAAGGCTGTAGTAACCCAGACGACTTCTGATGCTCAGTCGTAACTTGTTGACAGGTAAGATAGGACTGAACAAATTGGGCAATTTCTCTTTTTATATTTTCCCACCAATAGAGGCTCTTCAAATCTTGATACATCTTATTTCCTCCATGTGAGGACCTCAAAATTCTATCTTTTATTTAAAAATGTAAAATAATATTTATATTATGTTTATTCACCAAAATATTAGTGAATTTATACTTTGAATTATTATTTTCCAATTTAGAGAATTTTTTGAGAATTATTTGCCGGTGTTTGGTTTTGGTCAGTTTAAGTGTTGATTTCTATTCCGAGATTTGAATAGTGACTCTAAAATGAAACTGAGCTTATTTAGAGATAGTATAGAGATATATTTAAGGTTTGATAGTGTCAAAATAAGAAAAATCAGTAAAAGTAAGAGTGTCGCGCGCGACGTGACAAAAAGTGGTCGTTTGGCCACTTTTCCCTAAAATAAGGGAGACAACACTTTTTGTGCCTTTAAAAGCCACCTTTCTTGCATCTTGTTGCTTCATTTTCAGCCACACTTAGAGTTCAAGAGAGAGAGGGAGGCCGAGAGCTTAGAGAGAGAAAAGAGAGAGAATTTCCAAGCTTGTTTTCTTCATCATCTTCTTTCTCGAATTCTTGAAGCTTCAAGACTCCATTGAAGGCATTGTTCTTGTTTCTTCTTGCTTCTTGGAGCTGCCATGAGAGAGAGAGAGAGAGGAAGAGTGGTCCGTGAGAGAGAGAGAGAGAAAAAGGAAAGGGAAGAAAGCTTCTTTGGCTTGGCAACTTCTTGTTCTTGACCTTGGAGGAAGAAATCAACTTCAAGCAAGTAGATTTGTGGAAAAACTTGAAGAATCTCGAGGTGTTAAAGCTTGAAATTTCATCCGTAGGTGGAATGACCTTAGATCCTCCTTGAATTTTCTAGATCTAAATAGATCTTGAAGTATAAGACTTAAAACTCTTAGTTTTAACCTTATTAGTGTTAGATCTGTCAGATTTACGGGTTATTTGCTAGAAATGCTTATGTTTGGAGCATTTGAGTTGGGCTCTTGAATACCCAACTTAGGTAGCTGACTTGATGTGACTTTTAGGTAGCAGACTTGAGGACCTGATTGTGGTTGTGGTTGATGTTTGTGAGATGAGTTCATTCTATGGTTAGAAAGTAGGATTGTCATTGAAAATTTTGAAGAAAAATAATGAAGGCTGGCCGAGCCTATACCTGGGATGTTATGATATTTGATTTCAAAATTTTATGATGTTTCTTGGCTAGATTTGCTGAAATAAATATGTAATATGTTCGTTTATGAGTATGTGTTTAAATAGAGTTAAAATCTTGAACTTTAATAGTGAAAAGTTGAGTTTTCACTAAATTTTGGGGTAAATATGTTATATGGACAGATTTGAGGGTTTGAGTTGTTTCATCTATTTTCATGAATTTTGTACACTGAGACTTGGTGAAAAATGTTCTAAAAATGTGTTAAAAAGCCTTGACTAAAGCCTTAGTATCGGATTTAAACTCGAATGAGTGATTTTCGAGGTGAAATGCCTCACTCTATTTCATTGTACTAAAAATTTAGAAGTCGCAAGAATAAAGTACATCAATAGAGTGGTTTGGCTATTTGATGTCTCAATTTGAAAATGGAATCTTTTAAGATGATTTTCGACTCGAATGACTACTTTTCGTTCGAGCAAAGTTAGAGGAATTTTGTGAAGAATTTTGATAAAACAAATGAATAAGCTACTTGAGTTTAGTTTCGCTATTTGTGAGGCGAAACTTATTTCTTCCTTTTACTTGATTATAGGAAGTGGGCAAGGATTTGAACTAAATCCTGCCTTGGAAAATGAACCTTGCTACTTTGGTGAGTTTCCATGCATATTACTTGATTATGTGAACTTAATTTGATATGTGTTTGCTTAAGTGAGTTGATATGAAAATTTGGTTTTTGATCCATCAAATGGAGTAGTGTGTACTTTATCGCATTTACTCCTATTTGAATGGTAAAATTTGTAAGAGTGTTTTGATGTGACTTAAGAGTGTTTGATGTGACTTATGTGCATATGAAAATTTTGGGGAATTCCTAAGAGTTATCGGTGAGTCAATCACCTCGAGCTGTAGGTTAGGCCTAGGCTGAGGAGAAATGATGGGCCATAGGGTTATTTATGTGATGTGTGCTCTGGACTTGACGTATGGACTTGTCCCTGATGGAAGAAGCAATAATTAATTTATATATGATTGAACGGGAGTAAGTGCTACGCCTATTAGGGCGGGAGACACCTCTTTGTCCGTATCAATTTATATATGACTGAACAGGAGTAAGTGTTACGCTGATTAGGGCGGGAGAAACCTCTTTCTCCGTATCAGTTACCTTTTATGTGTTTGGAGTCAGGCCCGGTAGGGGTTTTGGTGGAGATAGAAGTAAGTGGAGTTCTACATGGATTATATGAAAGTTGACGGAGTGTCAACTACGTGGATCTTGCTCAAGTTTCGTGAATCTTGGCTCCTGAGAGCCCTCTTGTCCTACCTTTGTGTTGTTAATTGTTTCCTTATTTGTTCACCTCTAGATATGAATTTGAAGTGAAATATCATATATGTTATGTGCTTTGCATGCTTTTTTGGAACTTACTGGGTTTGAACTCACTCTTTGAAATTTATTTTCCTTAGCAGGGACTGAGAACCCAAGTGGAGGCAACAACCATTAGAACTAGGGTTTACTTTTGTATCTGACTTGAGAAACTTGAACTATGGATTTGGGTATGGTATTGTGAGATTTTGAAGGTATATTTAAGTACTTTATGTATTTTGGGATCATAAGGTTTGATTCATGAATTTGTGAGTTGTCGTTTGGTTTAGAATTGTTATTGAAACTTTGATGTGTGAGATTAAAGTAGTTTGATTATGAGTTAATTATAAGTTTGGAATTGGTACTTAAAATTGTTTCTTTGAAAGAATTAGTGATCATTTGTGTGAGTGAGTCTTGGAGAGAGTTAGGTAGGCAGCCCGTCTAACCCCTTGGTTCACCTTAGGGGAAGGTGGGGCTGTCACAGGTGGTATCAAAGTTTAGGTTTCAGATCTCTGTAGTGTATCCTAGGCTTAAAAGTCTAGGATACTGGCCTATGGAAAGTAGGACTTGAGTGTTTCTAGTGTTTGATGGTTGATAAGTGTTGCTGCTTGAGAGTTTCTTATATGAATTGATTTGATCGAGAGTTTGATGTTACTGTGATCGAGGCATAAGAGTGACTCTTAGTGTCTGATTGAATTTTGAGGATTGTCTTGACCCTGATTAGTATGAGTTGGAAAGTTGAGGACGAGACCCTTGAGGGGAAGAGATTGTACCACCCCAAAAGTTAAAGGTGAATTCGAAATGTATTTTCAAAGGTTCTACTTTGAATAAAATTTATTTCTTAGTGATTGGAAAATAATTTACATATGTATATAATTTCATATTTTCTTGTTTCCGTTCAATTATTTTACGAACATTTGCAAGGGTTCAATTGATTTAGTTAAGCTTGTTTGAGTAAGTAAACTATATTTGGATGTAAAAGAAGGGTTTATTGGCAAAGTTTCAAAGATATTTTAGAGGGAAGCAATGAAAGCTTGATATTTGTCACCAAACTAATAGTTAAAGTTTTGATCAAATAACATAAATAGTCAAGCTTTCAAACCTTCCATCATCTTTCATTTTTTCTTGGACGAAATTGTGAGAGGAAATAGGGAAAAGAAACTCCACTTACTTGGCTTCATTTTCTTGTCCAAAACTTGAGAGAAAAAGATACAAAATTGATTTTCCCTCCATGAAGTTACAAATCATCCTTGGAAGGAAACCCTTAGTGGAGGACCCTTGGTTTCATTTTCGTAGGATGCGGACTGCGGAATTAGATTATGTGCTAAGCATAAGGTGATTTTATCACTTAATGATTGACTCAGAATTAGAGTTATTGAGTATTTGAGAGTTTAGTAGGATGGAAAGAAATGTAAGAAATAGCTATTATTTATGTTTAAGTGTTAATGATATTTAAGTTCGAAAAAGTTCTAATAGAATTCATTCTTGTAGGTCATGGAGTTTGGTGGTGGTGATGGGCCTGGATATAGGTAGCCTACAGTTTCTTATCGACTAGGTTCAGGGGGTGCCCGCATGGCCTATAACCCTAGAACGCGAACTAGGCGAGACTGTAAGTGTTGGAAGACCCATGTATATCCTGATGAGATAGTTCTGGCGATCTATCATGAGAGGAGGACCATGACTAGGGTTACTGAGGAGGTATGAGAGGAGGTAGATAGGTTGTTGACCGAGACACAGGATCAGGCCGATCGGATCCGCGAGTTTGAGAAGGAGGTCCGCTCTGCTAACGAGCGAGTGGCTAGAGTTATGAGAGTTATTCGAAAGCGAGCCGATGGTATTGTGGCTGAGTGTGAGGCTTTGGTAGAGGGGGTGCTCGAGGCTAATCGGGTTAAGGAAGCTTCTGTTGATCAGCCCCCTTCTGATGCAGATATGGGAGGAGATCATCGGAGCAGGTCTGTGGGGGCGGCTGCTATGGCTAAGACAGATCCCCAGCATTTGGAGTCTGACCCGTCACAGAGTCCTACTTCTGAGACTTTTGCTATTATGTCTGGATAGGCTAGTTGAGCATGGAAATAGGATTTGGAGTAGTTTTTGTGAGGGAAACCATTAAAGTGGTTCTCAATCCCTGTAATTGCATGCTTACTAACTTTTCAAGTACTGTACTTTTGTTTAGATGTACTCGTGAACTTGATGTGATCTCTGTGTATCTTTTGTTAAAAGCATGCTCATCTAATGTACTCCTGGCACTTCTAATATTATGAATTGTGTGTATAAAGTACTTTGGTTCTCTTTAAAATTTGGTTTACTAATGGATTATCTTATTCTATATTCTTGTACTTATTTCTTTTAATTTGAGACCTCCATAAGATTCTTGGACGAAGTTAGTAACCCCTCCCTAACTAGGATTTTGATTATTGGTGATTTGATTTAAGATTAGATCCTTGCCTAAAATGTGTAGGATGCTAGCAATAGCCGTGAACCAGTGGACGTAAATGCTCCACCTCTCAAGCTTGGTAGAGAAATAAGTGAAGCGAACACCCCTGGAGTGTCAAGAGAAGCTATGATGAGAAGGGTATTCTCCAGCAGGTTACCAAGTGAAAAGGAAGAATCAAGGAGCGTTCCGCAAGAAAGCCAAGCATTAACTCTCTGGTGTGCGTTGCAATTTTTGTGGGAAGCTAAATCATACAGAGGATAGGTGTTAGAAGAAAGTAGGGAAATGTTTTAGATGTGGAGATAGTAAGCATCGGGTGGTTACATGCCTAAGGCTCAAGGGAGAAATGGAGTCCGACAGAAGGACAGGCTAAACTAAGCGCTTAGATTATGCTAAATTTGCTGTAATAATTAAAGTTTATGACTTGTGGTGATGTAATGGGGTTAATTATATCTTTTGGTTCATGGTTGTAACTTTTGGAAGCTATGTGTAAGGAACACTTAATGTAGTAATGTGTATCTATTGTAAGACCATTGAACTTGGTATTTGATGTTCCAGTTGGTGGTATCAAATGTTGGTTTTGTTTGAAGCCAATGACTGCAATTTCATAGTTGGATGTAAATAAGAGGTTCGTTTATGCTATTTTCTCTCTTGATAAGTGATTAAATTATTCGAGAAATAGTTTGAGAGACATGTAGTGGATGGAAGGAAAGTTTGAGTTTTCTCTTTAGAGTGATTATAACAAATATTTGTACCAGACATCGATGAATAACAGAAAAACTTTCCATATATGATCGAGGTGGAGATATTATTTATATGGGATAACATTAGAGGATTATACAGACCAGAAGAGTCTTGAATAATTATTTTCTTAAAAGAAAGTAAGTTTGAAATAGAGATGCAGGGTAAAGTTTCTTGAAGATAGTATTGCAAACTTTGAGGAAGTACTATTTGTAGGTTAAAATCCATGGAAAGTAAATTTTGGTGGGAACGTAATTGGAATAAGGTGATCTTTGGGGAATAAGAGAGCTTAAGTGATGACTTCCTTATAAGAGTTGAATTCATACCATTGTTGATGAAATGAGTATTATCATGGAAATGGGAAGATATCGAAGTAAATGAGTTGTTATCATATAAAGAACATCATGTGCAGGTTTTAGTAAGAATATAAAGAACTTGAGAAATAAGCAAATTCCTCTAGCTAAGGTTTATGGAGAAATCAAAGTATCAAGGAAGTAACTTGGAAAATTGAAGAAGAGATCTAAAGGAATTATCCAGAATGGTTTGTAAATCGAAATACGAATTTCGAGGACGAAATTCTTTTAAGGGAGGAAGGATGTGAGGACCTCAGAACTCTATCTTTTTATTTAAAAATGTAAAAAAATATTTATATTATGTTTATTCACTAAAATATTAGTGAATTTATACTTTGAATTATTATTTTCTAATTTAGAGAATTTTTTGAGAATTATTTGCTGGTGTTTGGTTTTGGCTAGTTTAAGTGTCAATTTCTGTTTGAAACATGAACCGTGACTTCAAGATGAAACCGAGCATATGTAGAGATAGTAAAAAGATATATTTAAGGTTGGATAGTGTCAGAATGAGAAAAACAGTAAAAGTTAGAGTGTCGCGCATGACGCGACAAAAAGTGGTCATTTGACCACTTTTCCCTAAAATAAGGGAGACAACATTTTTTGTCCCCTTAAAAGCCACCTTTCTTGCTTCTTGTTCCTTCATTTTCAGCCACACTTAGAGCTCAAGAGAGAGAGGGAGGCCGAGAGCTTAGAGAGAGAAAAGGGAGAGAATTTCCAAGCTTGTTTTCTTCATCTTCATCTTTCTCGAATTCTTGAAGCTTCAAGACTCCATTGAAGGCTTTGTTCTTGTTTCTTCTTGCTTCTTGGAGCTGCCGTGAGAGAGAGAGAGAGGGAGAGTGGTCCATGAGAGAGAGAGAGAGAGAAAAAGAAAGGGAAGAAGGCTTCTTTGGCTTGGCAACTTCTTGTTCTTGAGTTTGGAGGAAGAAATCAACTTCAAGCAAGCAGATCTGTGGAAAAACTTGAAGAATCTCGAGGTGTCAAAGCTTGAAATTTCATCCGTGGGTGGAACGACCTTAGATCCTCCTTGAACTTGCTAGATCTAAATAGATCTTGAGATCTAACACTTAAAACTCTTAGTTTTAACCTTATTATCGTTAGATCTGTCAGATCTACGGGTTATTTTCTAGAAATGCTTATGTTTGGAGCATTTGAGTTGGGCTCTTGAATTCTCAACTTAGGTAGCTGACTTGAGGTGACTTTTAGGTAGCAGACTTGAGGACCTAATTGTGATTGTGGTTGATGTTTGTGAGATGAGTTCATTTTATGGTTAGAAAGTAGGATTATCATTGAAAATTTTGAAGAAAAATAATGAAGTTTGGCCGAACCTACACCTGGAATGTTATGAAGTTTGATTTCAAAATTTTATGATGTTTCTTGGCTAGATTTGCCCAAATAAATATGTAATATGTTTGTTTATGAGTATGCGTTTAAATAGAGTTAAAATCTTGAACTTTAATAGTGAAAAGTTGATTTTTCACTAAATTTTGGGGTAAATACGTTATATG
This sequence comes from Gardenia jasminoides, assembly GCA_013103745.1. Taxonomy (NCBI): domain Eukaryota; kingdom Viridiplantae; phylum Streptophyta; class Magnoliopsida; order Gentianales; family Rubiaceae; genus Gardenia; species Gardenia jasminoides. Next base: position 38,351,374 of record CM023095.1, on the reverse strand, counting down.
GACAGATTTGAGGGTTTGAGTTGTTTCATCTATTTTTATGAATTTTGTACATTGAGACTTGGCGAAAAATGTTCTAAAAATGTGTTAAAAAGCCTTGACTAATGCCTTAGTATGGATTTAAAATCGAATGAGTGATTTTCAAGGTGAAATGCCTCACTCTATTTCATTGTACTAAAAATTTAGAAGTCACGAGAATAAAGTACATCAATAGAGTGGTTTGGCTATTTGATGTCTCAATTTGAAAATGGAATCTTTTAAGATGATTTTCGACTCGAATGACTACTTTTCGTTCGAGCAAAGTTAGAGGAACTTTGTGAAGAATTTTGATAAAACAAATGAATAAGCTACTTGAGTTTAGTTTCGCTATTTGTGAGGCGAAACTTATTTCTTCCTTTTACTTGATTATAGGAAGTGGGGAAGGATTTGAACCAGATCCCCACTTGGAAAATGAACCTTGCTACTTTGGTGAGTTTCCATGCATGTTACTTGATTATGTGAACTTAATTTGATATGTGTTTGCTTAAGTGAGTTGATATGAAAATTTGGTTTTTGATCCATCAAATGGAGTACTATGTACTTTATCGCATTTACTCCTATTTGAATGGTAAAATTTGTAGAGTGTTTTGTTGTGACTTAAGAGTGTTTGGTGTAACTTATGTGCGTATAAAAATTTTGGGGAATTCCTAAGACCTATCGGTGAGTCAATCGCCTCGAGCTATAGGTTCGGCCTAGGCAGAGGAGAAATGATGGGCCATAGGGTTATTTATGTGATGTGTGCTCTGGATTTAGCGTATGGACTTGTCCCTGATGGAAGAGCAATAATTAATTTATATATGACTGAACGGAAGTAAGTGCTATGCCTATTAGGGTGGGAGACACCTTTTTGTCTGTATCAGTTACCTTTTATGTGTTTGGAGTCAGGTCTGGTTGGGGTTTTTGTGGAGATAGAAGTAAGTGGAGTTCTACATGGATTATATGAAAGTTGACGGAGTGTCAACTATGTGGATCGTGCTCAAGTTTCGTGGATCTTGGCTCCTGAGAGCCCCCGTATCCTACCTTTGTGTTGTTAATTGTTTCCTTATTTGTTCACCTCTAGATATGAATTTGAAGTGAAATATCATATGTGTTATGTGCTTTGCATGCCTTTTTGGAACTCACTGGGCTTTAGCTCACTCTTTTAAATTTATTTTTCTCAACAGGGACCGAAAACCCAAGTGGAAGCGACAACCATTAGAACTAGGGTTTACTTTTGTATCTGACTTGAGAAACTTGAACTACGGATTTGGGTATGGTATTGTGATATTTTGAAAGTATATTTAAGTACTTTATGTATTTTGGGATCATAGACACCAAATTTTTACTAGTTTTTCATGTTTTCCTAGAGCTTTGTTGATTTAATTGATCATTTATTTATTTTTCTACATTTAATGTGAATTTTTTTATTTACAGGTTTATCGGAAAAAATAAAAAAAAACCAATCAAAATAATGGGTGAAAAATAATTTGGAGCCTCAAAATATTAGTATTTTCTCATTTTTCTTTTTATTTTTTATTTTACATTTTTATTTGTGATTTATTTGCTTTATTCTACTTTATTTTCTTTGTTTTGTTAAAAAAGGGGGGGGGGCAAAACCAACAATCATTTTTTCTTCAACAAATCCGTACAAAACCCAATTAACAATCCACTTTCCATATCTTTTCTTGTCAAAAAAAAAGTAAAAAAAAAAGTAAAATCACATCACCAAGATTTTTTTTACCTACTTCCCCTATTCTCTCCCTATCTCTCGGTTCACTCAACTCACACATACAACAACTCTCAGACAATTCACAAAAATCATCCACCCATTCCCCCCAACTCTCCCGACATTTTCAGCTCTCACATACACACACGCAAGACACAAGCACACAACACACAAAATTGCACACTCACTCTTGGCTCTCTCCCTCCCATTACAGACACAACTCACAAAAAAAAAAAATTTCACAAGAAAAAAAAACACTCACTCCCCCCAATTCCCTCCATCTCTCTCTCGTTTTCCCTCACTGGCAAGACACACACAAGCGCACAACACACACACGGTTCTCTCTTCTTCTCTGCACACTCAACACACACAACATACACAAGCACGCACAAAAAGGAAGGAAGTTGCTGGTGTGGCCAAGTGTTGCCAAGACTCCAAGGAAAAAGCATTGTAAAAATTTCTCAAACTCCTTCCTTTAAAATTTCAACGTGAAAGGCATGTTTCATGGATTTTTTTCTTTTTCATTTCTGAACGTTTATGTGCATTGGATGGACTTTGGTGTTGATAAATGACTTTTGGGTTGTTTGCTGAATTTTTTTGGCTCATTTATGTTAGTTTTAGAGGTAGAAAGAATGGGTTTATATCATGCATTTTACATGTTTGATAAAATTCCTTGATAAAGAACCGAATTTAATTCTTGTTAATTAAGTCTTAGTTGCATTATAGAATTCACAAGGATCGTTTAGACATAAATTTCGTGAATTTTAGGGCTGATTTGAGCTTTTTAGAATAATTTTTAGTCGGCTGTAAATTACACATTTGGGCACTTTTGGTGGTTTTAAAAAACTAAGTCGGAAATAATTCTGAAAAAATCGAGTGGGAGGTATATTTTGGAAAATTTTGTGACTGAAAATTATGGTCGGTATGATGGTCAATGGAATTCCATGGACTAGAAAGAGAAAGAAAGAGAGGAAGAAGAAGAGAAAAGAAAAGAAAAGAAAAGAAAGAAAAAAAAAGGTTGGGTTTTTTGTTTAGTTTAGTCAGAGCTTTTCGGTTGAGCTTTGCTTATTTCGTTGGGCTTTTTATCAGATTTTGGTTAATTTCTGTTGAGCTTTTACTTCAGACTTTTGTTAAGTTGTCTTATTTGTTTGGTTGGGTTTTTGTTAATTTTTGTATGGGCTTGACATGACTTTGGTTAATTGTTTGGGTCTTTTGTTGGGCTTTTCATTATTTTATTTGGGCTTTACACTTTTGTTTAATTTTGTTTAGCCAAAAAATGTTGCAACTCTTAAAATATTTCTTTGGTCTTTCGAAAAATAATTTACGTTATTGACTTCAATTAATTTCACTTGGGCCTAAAACCTTTTGTTTCTTTCACTTAAGTCCCTAATTTAATTACATTTAACCCCTCAACTTTATTTTCATCCAATTTTGACCCCTTAATTTTTTGAAAATTGTGTTCAGACCCCAAAAGGTTTTCAAATATTTTCAATTACACCCCTAATAGAATGTTGGTTTTGCAATTATAAATGTTTCTTTTCTTTAATTGTTAATTATAAACTTCTCATGTGCATTGTTTCCCTTTAACATTTTGATTTGAGTTATTCATTTTTTATTGGCATTTATTTATTGCAGTATTTTAACGTGTGTATTCGTTTTGAATAAGTGACCCGAAGTTCCCATTTGAGTCGCGGGGGAGGTATATCTAAAACCTTTAGAATTTTCTTTTTATGTGCCTTATGTTTTTTTTTATTGCATGAATTTGCATATTTAAATTTATTTTCCTTAGTTTTATTCATTTTTAGTCTTTAGTCGCTTTATTTAATTTTCAATAATTATTTGGAAGGCACTTGAATGCCAAGTTGTAATAGATAGGTTATTATTTTGATTTCTCCCTTTAGAATTGTATATAGGTTTTCCCAATGTAATAATTAGGTTTTATATGCTTTATTTGTGTGTTTGCATACTTATGTGTTTACCTCTTCCCTAGGTTTTTGCATCTAGATATTATACTTATGTGTTATGTGTTTTTATGTGTTTACTTGCTTTATTATCATGTCTACATGTTTTATTATGTAAATGTATTGACGCCACCACACTAGTCCAACGCTAGTTGTGGCCTTTCCTTTCGATTTCTCACTAATCCAATGTTAGTGAGAACCTTTAGACGAGAGCTAATCCAATGCTAGACCCTTAAGGCCGTTCATGCATTAGATATGAGTTTAACACACTTTTCACTTTTAGGGTTTCTTTTCCATTTTTGCATGTTATTTTTCTCCCATCCCGTATGCGAAACATGTCATTTAGTTTTCTTTTTCGTTAAAAATAGATTAGCTCTTTTTTTTAGGGTATTACCCTTTGAATAAGGGAAAAGAAAGTATGGCTCTCTAAACCTTAGCACGCTTTTTTAAATCCCTTCTATGAAAGGAAAATGAAGTCACGAACTTAGTTCCCGCAGACCCATTATGTTGCATTATCCCTCTTTGGGACATACATGTGCATTATTTTAAATTCTATCAAAATCATTCTTTAAAATCAAGTTTCTTCTTCTGTTTAGCAATTCAAAGTCAAAATCCATTTTCTTAAAATTTCATCTTTTGAAAATTCAAGTTCCTTTTGCACTTAAAATTGATCTTTTCAAAAATCCAATTTTTTTTCCCTTGAGATTTTATAAAAGTTGCATTTCTTTTGAAAACCCTAGTTTCCCGTTTTTTTCAAGTCTTATCATTTGCATTTTTCGTGACTTCCTCGAGGGATCAAATTTGGATGACACAACTAATGTGATCAATTCCAATCAAACCTCAAGGAGACATTTTGCCCCTCCCGACCAACGTTAGATTTAGGTTTTGCATCCATATAGATAACATCCAAATGTGATAAATTTTAAAGTTAGAATTAGGAAATTTTTAACTAAATCATGCAACTAGTTTTGGCTAGATTAGAAGGGTGCCTTAGAGACAAGTAATATCAAATCTTTGCCTTCCCTTCTTTCAACTGTGACTCTTGAACCTTTTTCTCTAGTTTTTCAAAGACCTAGAGTCATCTAAAAAAGGGTTTTCTTAGTTTATTTTAATTAATTAAAATTTTTGGGTGACTTGGTACAACTAAACTCCATACCAAGTGGCGACTCCAAATTTTTCTAAAAACCCTTTTTTAGACTTTTGTTTTTGGGTCCAAATCGTCACATTTTTTTTAGTCCCATGACCCATTTCTTTTATTTTTATTTTTTCAAAAAATCAAAAATCAAATTTTCACTAAAAAACCTTTTTCAACTAAAAACCTCGAAACGATGAGTTTCCTTTCCTTTTCAAAAATGGGGCGCAACAGTTTGGCGACTCCACTGGGGAACTTTCCTAAGAGGATTCGAGCACTTGATTTAGTTGATTATTTCATTTTTCTAACTTTCTTATATATCACATTTGGATGTTTTAGGTTGCATTTCCTTTTTCTTTTTCTTTTCTTTTCCCTTTTAGGGTTTTTATTTTTTTCTGCGCAATCATTCCTTACACATTGCGTACATGATGAATGAATTATTTGTTTATTTACTTGTATTGGTATTTATTTGTACTACGCCTTGCATTTGGGGTGGGTGTGCATCTACCCTAGAGTCTCGAGAATGTTTGGTATTTGAATCTCTTCTCTCAAAGGGAATCACTTTCATACGTGCATATGTATTTTATTTTGACCCTACTTTTTTTTACTTTAGTGGCTTGTCACGCCACTCTTTCTTGTTAGGACTAGGATTGATCCACTTGGGCATGTGGCCGTGGCACGACGTGCGCGTAGCAATGTCCGAGGATCACTCGAACCACCGATTCTTAGGCTTTGGGATTGATGACCCTTCGCCTTTGGTCTGAAGTTTGGGAGTCTGTAACCTTTATCGAGTCTAGATGCATTAGTGAGCCCAACCTCATGCATCCATGTTAGAATTTGCCTAAGTTAGAGTCTACCTCACCCTATTAGGTTCATTAGGCATGAGAGGAGAGATTCCACCCCTATTTCTTTTACTGCTTTATATTTCCCATTATTTTATTGTTCCAATGTGCTATGTGAGCTAACCTTTCTTCGTTTCTTGTCTCCATTACATTCATAAGCTTTAGGAATAAGAGTAGGAATAAGAGTTCTGGCACGATACTTTTTTAGAGCGTACCCTTTAAAAATAACTTATTGCACGTTTAAATTATGATTCATTGCATTCGTAACCTAATAATTACATGTAATTTGAGGCTTACCCCGGCATTCAAAAGAGGTCCTTTTAGGTCATGTTTTAATTATATCTCTGCATCTTTATTTGTTTTAATAAATTGGCATCATGCATTAGCCTTAGAAGGAATGCCACTTAGGGAATCCCATTTTAGAGATATGCCAACCTCATTCTTCCCTGGGTACGTAACCCTCTGTGGGATTTAATGTTTAAATTCTGATAAAACTGGAGAGGTGAGGCCTGTAGGTAAGGTATTTGACTCAATTGACATGTTTCAGATGGACAGACCTAAACGCATCAAGTAATTGTTAACAGCCCCGATAGAAGTTCAACGATGGCTAGGGTTTCTCTCATCCACTGAAATCAACCAGGTAACAGTTCATCTCGGACCAATCGGAAATTTCAAAGATATCGAATCTGATGGGTATTTGGTAGAAGTTTTAATTCAACTGTAGGACCCTAGTTGTTCAGCATTTAGAATAGGAAATAAGGAGATGACTGTTACAATTGAAGAGGTAGCTGGCCTTCTTAATCTATCAGTGGAAAGCACAGCTGTGATTTATCTTATTGCTTCTGGGAAAACTGAATTCTGTCATTTTACTGGGTTAAAAGAATCTATCGTGCAAGGATCGGACCAGAGTATAGACACAAAATCCCTGTTTGATAGATTTGCGGTGAAGGAAGGATTTGACAAGCATTTCAATGACTTTTCATTTACATCCAAGGATATTTGGGAGCGCAAGAGGCTGTGGGTATATGGACTTGTCATGGCAGGAATCTACTTGTTTCCAAGAAGGGATAAGAAAATTGGTTTCAAAATTACGAAAATTGTGCATAATTTATTTTGTGGGATTGGAAAGCGACGGGGCTCCATAGTGCCAATAGTGTTAGCTGATATATACATTGCTTGTACTAATTGTCAGAAAGGGGCGAAATTCTTTCATGGGTCAAATCGCATTCTGCATATGTGGGGGATGGAACACTTTAAGAGATGATTACCTATTCCTGATGGTGTGCCGCTAATTGGATATAATTGGATAGCTACTCACCACAAAAGAGTTGACAAGAATAGTTTGCCGAGAAATGCTTTGGAATGGTTGGGTTTTTGGAGACACTACCAGATCAGAATATTAGGTGGGTATTAGATTGGACAGACTGTCTTAATCTTGCTCTTCATACCAATTTTTCAGATTTCATACCATTGTTAGGAACTCAAGGTATCATGTGTTACACTCCAAAAAGGTTTCTCAGACAGTTAGGGCGTGTTCAAGGATCACCACCAATGCCGGATTTGACAAAATTCACCATCAGTTTTGGCCAGGGAATCTGTCCTATTGAAATTCCAATGAGAGTGCCGATCACCGATGCTTGGGGGACATTGTCTAATGATGAGGATATTGTTTATATGCTGCAGTTTAAGCAGATGGCTTTAGTCACCCCTCAATACGAGGGGTGGCTCAGGGATTCTAATCCAAAATGGTCACAATTGGTACAATCTGAGGAAGTCAAGAGGTTAATGGTGATCATTGAAGCAAAAGACAGAGAAAATGTTCAATTGAGACAATCTGTGAAAGCAAGCAAAGATCTGGCAGAAAAGAATGGGGAGCTGTATAAAGAGGTGCAAGGAAAGAATAAAGAGTTGAAGAGGAAATGTGCTGAACTGTATGATCAAGTTGAGCGCATGAAGAATTCTTATTCTAGAGAGTCCAAAGATGTTGTGATAGATAGGTTGAAGAAGTTCAATGACATTGTACAAAACCGTTTTCGAGAAATGATGTAGATGATGTATATGAAAATTTGGAACTTTATTAATGAAATTGTCTTTCAACTCTCTACAAATTCAGTCAAAGCACAGGTTTGATAAACGGGCCTCACCTTGAAGGTGTTGCATCATGTTAGGCCAACCTTTGGCAGAAAAAGGGCTCCCCCTAGGACATGCATTCGAATTATATAAGTATTTACGAACTTTGTTCTTTTTCCTTTTTTCTTTTTGAATAGAGTTTTGCAGTTTAATGAGGAATAAATTGCTAAATCGGCTTCTTTCCTAAACTCACAGGTACTTTTAAATATAGTTTCACAAAGAAGCCCTATCGTCACTAGATCCCGAAGTAGAGCCTTAAGACAACCAGTAAACATGAGTTCACCGCCAGAGATTTCGGAGAGATTTGCTATAGTGACGTCATCAGATTTGGTAGCATTGGGGGCTCAATTAAGTGAGATATTGGGTAGGTTTAATGAATTGAGTGTAGAAATGGCCGCACAAAGGCGAGTGATTGATCAACTTATAGCAAATAGTAGTGGTGGTGGTATCCCAAATAACTATCATTCTACCAACAACAACGCACCTAGGCAAGACAATCAGCCATCTCATGCATCCCATATCCAATCTACCTTCATTCCAAACCCCAATAATCCCCTCGAAAGTGCTTTTGTCCGTCCCAATCCTGACGTTTCACACCTACATCCAAACTATATTCTCATAAACCCGCCCAATAACCAGATCACTCAAACCCAACCACAAATCAATCTGAATATTCCTCCTAACCCTTTGGGACCTCACCACCATACTACAGAGCTTTTTGTGTGGGACACTACTTCTCAAGGAAAACCAGAGGTGGATGAACATGTAGCACCAATTGATAAGGATTTGTTGAAAAGATTGAACTGATTTGCTGAGTTTATGAAGAAGAGCCAAGGATTGAATAGACATGACGGATTGGACTACGATGAGCTCTGTCTTTTCCAGATGTTCAACTGCCGTTGGGTTTTAAGACTCTCAAATTTAGCAAGTATGATGGTACTGGGAATCCAAAGACGCACCTCAAGATGTTTGCCAACAAACTTGGCAAACCTGTGGATGATGAAAATTTACCTATGCGTTTGTTCCCTGAGAGTTTGGAGGGGGATGCGCTGGATTGGTACTCAAACCTGAAACCTCAAGAGATCAAGACTTGGTTGGATTTGTCAACAGCTTTTGTGAAGTAGTATGAATTCAACTATGAGTTGGCACCGACATGGACGACATTGGAAGGAATGAAGAGGAGACATTTAGAAGATCATAAAACATATGCCAAGCGTTAGAGAAAATTAGCTGCCAAGGTGGAGCCTCCTATGACTGAAGAGGAGATTGTTCGTACTTTCATCAAGGCACATGACCTATCTTATTTTGAAGAAATTTTTCGCATGATTGGGAGTTCATTTGTTGCAATTGTTAATAAGTTGGAAGAATATGATGAATTTGTCAAGACAGGGAAGATTGTTAATGTGTCAGTATTGAAACAGCAATTGGAAGCTCTGCAGAATCAAAACAACAATGGGAATAAGTACCAATTCAAGAAGAAAGAAGGAGAAACTGCATTCGTATGGGATCAAGGCCCATCTTTTAGACCAAGGATTCAACGCTATCCTGCTTGCTCAACCCCTTACCCATACTACCCTAACCCTCACCCTGTGTGTCACACCATTGCCCAAACCTTCCACTCTCGACCAATCCATCTAAATACCACACCAATACCTCCAGTTCCTCAACCCATCTTTCAAAACTATTCTCGTCAAACTTATAACCCAAGACCAACCCAATAAAGCAACAATCCCATTCAAAATCCTATCCCAGCCAGTGGGATTCCAACTCAAAGGCCGTTTCAAACTTTCACTAATTTGGGTTGGCCAATTGATTAGTTATACGAGCAGTTGAAAGCAGCTGGAAAGATTGGAACAGTCCCTCCCAAAGCCTATCCTGGAGGTCCACCTCCTGGTTATGATCCCCAGGCCATTTGTACTTATCATTCTAGAAGCCCAGGTCATACAACTGTTAACTGTTGGGCCTTAAAACACAAGATTCAGGACATGATTGATGCCGGAGACATTATTCTGAGGAGAAAGGGAGAACAGGGGCAGAATGTCAGCAAAAATCCTCTACCGGAGCATGGAGGTACTGTGGGAGTAATCACCAATGATGAGGAGTTTGTTGACCCCGTTCAATACATCATGGACGAAACTGAAATGTTTGGTATAATGGAAGCCAATCAGACAAGAATGAGGAGAATGTTGTCCTCTAAAGAGTTCGTGGCCAAGAATATGAATGATATTTTTGAGGGAAAATTGAAATCGTCTTTGTCTAGAAAAGATGATCCATTGTTGTAGAAGGGAACTCTCCTGATGAGATTGAAGTGGGTTTATCTCAATTATTTATGAGAACTATTTATGAGGTTGGATCATCTGAAATTTTGGAGTTCCCATAGGTTTCTGAAGGGGACATGCAGAATCGGTCAACTGATTACCTTCTCTCTCGAAGGGAATTTCAGTAAATTTCGGGGATTGGTTTTTGGTTTAGGGCCATCCACATGGAGATCTAGTTTGGATATTTTGTCAGAAATTATTTTGTTATTTGGCCTTTATTGTCATTTTAGTATTTTAAATTATTTTTCTATAGCATAGTATGTTTTGTTTAAGGAAATTATTGAAATGGAAATGAGAGTCTAGGATGGAGGTGTTTTTAAATAGGGTTCATATCTATGAAATCCTTATTTTGATTAAATTTCAGTGAATTTTTGAACTCAATGGAATGAAAGATTTTCCTCAATTCTTTAATTATTTTCAATTTATCTATTACGAGTTTTATTTTGCTTTCAGATGGCCACAAATAAAAATTTTTGACCCTTTGGATGTCACCATTTTGGAATTTGATGAATGCAATTTCGATATCTCTCATGAACTTGGATATCACCATTTTGGAATTTGATGAATGCAATTTCGATATCTCTTGTGGACTTGGATGTACCATTCGTAAGATGATCGAAACACACTGAGATTGGCATGAGAAACTGCCTTTTGCATTGCTGGCATATAGAACTGCAATCAGGACTTTTACTGGAGCAACTCCCTAGTCCCTCATGTGTGGAATGGAAGCAACATTATCTGCAAAAGTTGAAATTCCATCCTTGCACATTCTGATGGAAGCCCAGTTAGAGGAAGTTGAATGGATTAGGAAACGCCATGAGCAGTTATCTCTGATTGATGAAAAGTGGTTGAATGCAGTTGGCCATGGGCAGTGTTACCAACAAAGAATGGCTCGTACATACAATAAAAAAGTCAAGCCCTGTCTATTTGAGGTAGGAGACAAGGTTTTGAAGTGAATCCTTCCAGTTCAGCAGGAAGCAAAAGGGAAGTTTACTCCAAATTGACAAGGACCGTTCATTGTCAAAAAGGTATTGCCTGGAGGAGCACTTATTCTCATGGAGATGGATGGACCAGTTTTTCCTCAACCAATTAATTCAGACATGTGCAAAAAGTTTTTCATATGATTACTGAAATTCTTTTAAAACTACTGCAAAAGATGGATTGAAGCCGGCGTTTCTTCTTTTCCCATTTGGATGCTTTACCCCTAATTTTCCCTTTTGAACTTTCAAAATAATTCATTCTTTTCGTTTGGCAATCCCCGAGGTTCGCAAACCCCACACTAGGGCAAATTTTAATTCGTTGTGTCTACTTTGTTTAAAAAAAAACAAGAAGAAAGAAAAGAAAAAAAAAAGAAGAAAAAAAATACAAAAAAAAAAGAGAAATGCAAAGAAAAGTCAAGAAGTCAAAGAAAAAAGAACAACCCAGCCACAAGATAACTGGGGCAAATTTTATCACTCCACATTGGGGCAAATTTTGGAAAAATGTGATCTCGAAATCATTTGAAACCCATTATATGATCTGCTTTCAAGCCTTAACCTTCTTTTTATACCCCACCTAACCCCATCACAAAGCCAAATGTTACTGACTTTCATTATTTGCCGTATTTTTGAGAGAAATTTTCTTAATCAAGTTGCAAATAATGTAAATACGTCTTTTCTAAATCTATTAGAGAAGATCGCTCCACTGATACTAATGATTTTCAAAAATTTCTGGATTGATAAAGTTGTTGTTAAACTTGTTTGTTCATTTCATGATCTTGTTTATCTCTCTCTTAAGGTGAAAACCCGAAAGGGCGCCTTTTCAAAAAAAAAAAGAAGAAGAAAAAAAGAAAAAAAGCAAAAGCAAAAAGCAAAAAACAACAAAAAAAAACAAAAAAAAAAGAAAAAAAAAGAAAGCAAAAAAAATAATAGAGAAGAAAGAAAAGAAAATGGGTGGGGGTGACCTTAGCGAAAACCTGAAAGGGCGTTAAGGTAGGGACTATGAAATGCAAAGGAATCATCAGTGGAAAGCACGGTGTTGAAGTTTGAAAGACTAGTGACTATGTTCATTTGGGTTTCTCTGCACACTGTTATTCTTGGCCGACATCAAGTTCCAGATGAATGACATAAAGGGGGTCAAAGGTCTTCTTTTCATCAAAGGTCACCAGTTTGAATCAGTATCCAATTCTTTTACAATTTTGAATAGCTGTTCATAAATTCAATAAAAGTTTTATTTATTTATTTATTCTATTTATTCATTTTTTTGTACATTAGTTCTGCTCCATTTTTGTGTCATTGTATGAGAAATAATATTCTCTACGATTTTTGTACATATCTAATTTCATTTCATTGAATTCTACCCAAAAGACAATCCTTGTAATTTACCAAAAGGTCATCAGAAGCAGATGTTTGGTGATATGCAACAGAGAATGATTGATTGCTACTGAAAATTGAGTGGATTCAGAGCAGGTTGCAATACAGTTCTAAAGGAACAAGGTGTCGACATCGAGAACTCATGTTTACACGATTTTTAAGGTTAAAGGGATCGACGATGGCGGCGTTATCTTGTTATCACTTTTTCTTTTCCTTGTGCAGGTAGGATTATGATCAGCATCCACACCCTCCTAAGGATAAAAATACAACTTTTGTCTAATCGAGTACAGTCTACACTGGGGCAAAATTTTTGAACGGAGTGATCTCCAATTTTGGACAATGCATTCAAAAATCAGTTTTGCCAGAAAACGTTTGCAAATCAAGAGGATGGCAACATTGTGCATTTGTTTCAGCCCTAGAAGGGAATGTTTCAGTTATACTCCTCAAGTGTTCAAAATCCATTAATTTTAGTTTTTGTTGAAAAAAAAAGAAAAAAAGAAAAAGAAAAAAAAGGCCAAGTCTCTGTTCCTATCATTCACTTTCTTTTCAAGATGAGAAAATTAAAAATCAAGAATGCAACATTTCATTGAATGCATCATTACTTGCATTTTACATTTATCATGTTTGAACAGCTTGTGTTTTATTTTCCAAAGTCTGGCAACCCAAAATTTATGTTTCCGTTCTTATTTTTCATCTCTCCCGCTAGTGTCTAGATTTGGGTGCAATCCCACCAGCAATTTAGATCTAGGGCATATTTGCATTTCTCCATCTAGTCATTCAGGTTTGGGTCCAATCCCATTGAATAGTCTAAATTGGAAAAAAATTTTAAATTCCTGTTGGTGAGTCTCAGCGTCCACCGCGCACCCTTTTATTCCCTACTTCAATTTTAAATTGCTATTGGTGAGTCTCAACGTCCACCGCGCACCCTTCTATTCCACTGCTTCAATTTTCAATTCCCGTTGGTGAATCTCAGCGTCCTCCGCGCACCCTTCTATTCCACTACTTCAATTTTAAATTTCCGTTGGTGAGTCTCAGCGTCCACCGCGCACCCTTCTATCCCCGCTGCTTCAATTTCAAATTCCTGTTGGTGAGTCTCGGTCCACCAGCAGCCCTTATCCCATTTGCTTCAATTTTAAATTTACGTTGGTGAGTCTCGGTGCGCACCCTTCTATTCCCCTGCTTCAATTTTAAATTCCTGTTGGTGAGTTTCAGCGTCCACCGTGTACCCTTCTATCCCCACTGCTTCAATTTTAAATTCCTGTTGGTGAATCTCAGCGTCCACCACGGACCCTTCTATCCCACTGCTTCAATTTTAAATTATTGTTTGTCAGTCTTAGCATCCACCGTGCACCCTTCTACCTCCACTGCTTCAATTTTAAATTATTGTTGGTGAGTCTCAGCGTCCACCGCGCACCCTTCTATCTCCCATTCTCAAATTTTACATTCATGTTGATATCTTTAAAAGATCCAGTATTCATTTCATCACAGTTCATTTGCATTTGAACTACATTTGACCTGATTCTCATGGCGAGATACGTAGGCAACTCTTTACGAGTTCGATCACATTATGCATTTTATTCTATTAGTTTGCTGAGTGATGATCTAACACTCACATTGTTTACAATGGTTCAAATATAACCAGCGAAAACAGGTAAGCAATTTGGTGTCTACGTCTTTGTCTAAAGTTTCTTCGAAACTTAAACAAAGAGAGCCAAGTTGTAAACACCAAATTTTTACTAGTTTTTCATGTTTTTCTAGAGCTTTATTGATTTAATTGATCATTTATTTATTTTTCTACATTTAATGTGAATTTTCTTATTTACAAGTTTATCAGAAAAAAAATTTAAAAAAAAATCCAATCAAAATAATGGGTGAAAAATAATTTGGAGGCTCAAAATATTAGTTTTTCTCATTTTTCTTTTTTAGTTTTACATTTTTATTTGTGATTTATTTGCTTTATTCTACTTTATTTTCTTTGTTTTGTTAAAAAAGGGGGGTGGGGGCAAAACCAACAATCATTTTTTCTTCAACAAATCCGTACAAAACCCAATTAACTATCCAGTTTCCATATCTTTTACCCCACCTCCCCTAAGGCTAACCAGGAGGGTTAGGTTGTCACCAACTCTCGCCAGGACTCAAGCATTCAAATCAATTCTAATTTAAACGTGCAAATCTTCTCCAATTAATAAAACATTAATACTAAAACGGAGAACATCATTTAAACTTAAAATTTACAATCATCCAATTCACAGGGTTACAATCCTCGAGCCAAAGCTCGTACACATCCATAATCTTAAAATACTAAACATCACAAAAATATATACAAAGTGTCTTCGCACTTAAAACCAAAAATCCAAAAGATCAAGGCGTTAGCCTTAACTACTCTGAGTTCTCTTCACCAAGGAAAATAAAGGGAGCGAGGGTGAGTTAAAAGCTCGTGAGTTTTCAAAATTCATGCACAGGCAATTAAAGCAGGTAAAAGTGCAAGTAAATAATTAAAACACATAAATAAATACAAATAACATGAATGAGGATACGGGGCTCTCGGAGCCAATTTCCATTATCACGAGCAATTATAGTAGTCGACACTCCGTGCGACTTTCAAACCAAGTAGACGACTCTTCCGCCTAACTCCAACCACCTTACTCCCCTACCGGACGCCACATAACTCAGTAATATACAGTAAACAGGAATTACTCAAGGCACATGGCCAAGAGTAAGTACATTTCATGTTTTTTCATTTCCCCGAGTTCAACACATGCAAAAATCAAGTTTCCGACTCTACAAAAAGGGAGCAATAAAGTATACTCGCCTTTGAGTGAGCGGTCCATTCAAAATCTCAATTTCACATTTCAAGCAATTAACAGGTCAAGAAGCACGTAGATATGCATCAAGCAGTTCAACGAAAGCGTTTAACATGCATTGAAAACTCACCGACAAAGTAGGTCTCGGAGTTCGAGTTTGGATCACTCGTAAAATCAGCACTTTGACCTAAAAATGATTAAAAGAGATAAAAAATGAGTTTTCTTTACTCAATGGTGAAGTTTAAAACGAAAAGTCGAAAGTTCGACGATTTTCCTAATTGAGCTGAAAACTTTGAAAAATCATAACTCAAGTTTTACAAGTCAGAATTCTGTTCATTTGGTACCGTTGGAAACCTCTTTAAAAGCTCTAAAACTTTTCAAAAGACATCAAATTGAAATTATGGACGAAATTCGCCCAGATTTTAGTTGAACATTCAGCTACAGTAAGTCAACAGTATCCGTCAGGCTGGTTATCCAGCACATTTTGAAAATCCGCCAAAAATTACAGAAAATTAAATAACCTCTGAAATTTATACACAATATATTCCTACATATGAAGTTTCAACAGCCACTGACGGAACTCAATTCCGATATCCGAGCATGAAATTACAACAGTGCAAACAGAGGTCACTCGAAATTCTGCATTTCTGGGTTTTCGAAAGTACAGAGCAGCTTTCAAGTGGTTATTTGAGTGACGAATTCAAGTCCAAAAATTGTCAAATTTGGGACACTAACACTTCCATATATCAACTAGATTCACACCAAATTTCAACTTAAAATACCACCGGGAAGGCAGTTTTCTAGGTGCCTCAATTTCGTCCAACCCATGCATTCAAATCTAGAAAATTTTCTCCCTCACTTGTTCATCTAGTTCATGCCTCAATTCACTTCCAATTTGCCTAATTTTCGAAACTAAGCTAGTATTGAACTTCCTAAGCCTATTTATGATCAAAAATGGTCACATCTTTTGGCAAGAATTTCACAAAACAAAGCCTCAAAATTCGGACAGCATTTCCCTCAAATTTCCAGCTTCCACAATGCAACTTAATCCACCACATAACATCAACTCTTGAAGAAATCTTTGTGGGACAAAATAGCAGCTTAACACTCATCACTTAAACATCAAATTCAGCTTCTTGGCTAGCCAAAAATGCAGCCACAAAAATCGAGGGAAAAACAGAAAATTCAAGCCCTAATCTCTCACTCTCTTGGCCGAATTTCCTTGGGGTTATTTCTTCAAATTTTTCAGCATCAACTCAAACATTAAGCATATATATAGCACCATTTAATCATCTAGCAAGCATTTACACATATGTAGTGGGATTTCAAGAGCCCACAAAAATTTCCATAATCATCAAAATACTCAAAATGAGGCTCAACACTCCATACATGATCATCACTAATTACAAGTTCTATGAACATCTCAATAACCCCATTTCCTAATTATCATGCTTGGGATTTAAAGAACTTGGACAAGAAGGAAATTAAGAGAATGATACCTTTCTTAGGTTAGCAATACTTCAAGGAAAGAAATGCAAGATAAAGCCCACAATATCCTCTTCCTTAGCTAAGCTTTTCTTGGTGCGAATTTGGTTGAGTTTATGGATGAAATGGAAGGAATTTTTGCGAAAATAAGAGGAAGAAGGAAGAATGAGTTGGGTGAGAGAGAGAGGAGAAATGGAGCAATTTTGGTGCAATTTTTTTTCTTGAGGGATTAATGGGAAAAAGGGAAGACAAGACATGAGTCTTGTCTTACCCCAAAAGTCAAAGTTGGCATAGTGATCTTAATTAGCCATTTGGAGGGAAAGTTAATCACTTCATTTGGCTTGAGATTAAGAGGTAAATCTTGATTAGGAGAGGGGATGGAGAAGTGATTTTAAGTGATTGGTAAGAGTTTATTTGATAGAATTAGCGGTTAGGTAAACTTCTAATCTTAATGGAGGCTAATCCAAATCTTAACTAAAATTTCAAACCCTAATTATTCACATTCAACAACCCAATTCTAGTCATTTAATCACACTTCCAACTTATCCTGCTCATTCCTACTTATCTCCACTAATTTACCCACGGTCAGATTTACCTCAAAAGCGATGCCATTAACATTTTCCACTAATAAATGCTACTAAATGTAATTCTGGTAATTAGAGTTAAAATCAAATGAGGCATTATAAGCGAGGATAAAATCAAATATCACAAGATAATTAAAGATTTAATTATATGAATAAATATATTTTCAAATTTTGAAATTAAAAATAATTAAAAATATTTTTTCAAAATTTGAGGTTACATTCTCCCTCCTTAAAAGAATTTTGTCCTCAAAATTCTTTGTTAAACAAATAATTCCGGATATTTCTTCTGCATTTCCTCTTCCACCTCCCAGTTGCTTCCTCCACATCATGGTTTTCCACAAGACTTTAACCGGAGGAATCTTCTTCTCCTTAAATCCTTCACTTCACGATCGAGAATCTTCTGGGTCTTTCCTCATACGAGAGTGTCTCATCCATCTCAATCTCGTCTAGTTGCAACACATGGCTGGGATGCGGTGATACTTCTTGAGCATTGAGATATGGAAGACATTGTGAATCTTGGACATACTAGCTGGTAAATCCAGTTGGTAAGCAACTTTTCCAACTCGCTTAAGTATCTCAAACGGTCCCACATACCTCGGTTTCAATTTCTTCCCCTTTTTAGCCACTACACCACCTTTCACGGGCTTCACCCGCAAGAAGACTTAATCACCTACTTCAAATTCCAAATCTTTTCTCCTATTATCCGAGTAGCTCTTTTGCCGACTCTGGGCCGTTTGAAGCCTTTCTCGAACTACCTTCACCTTTTCATAAGCCTCTTCAATCCAAGGGATAGCAGTCGGATTAAGAACTTTCTTTTCCCCTACTTCGTCCCAATGAATCGGTGATCGGCATCTTCTCCCATAAAGTGCCTCATAAGGTGCCATTTGAATCGTGGCATGATAACTGTTATTATATGCAAACTCGACCAACGTCATGTACCGACTCCAACCTTCACCAAAATCCATTATACGACCTTAACATATCTTCCAAGGTCGGATGGTCCTCTCGACCATCACATGCGGGATGATAAGTCGTACTCAAGCTTAATTTGGTCCCCAAGATCTCTTGCAACTTCTGCCAAAACCTTGAAACAAACCTAGGGTCTTGGTCGGATACAATACTTACTGGAATTCCATGCAATCTCACTATCTCATCCAAATAAAGTCGGCCAATTTCTCCAAAGGATACTTCATATTTACGGTAGAAAATGCTCGGAGTTAGTCGGTCTACAACCACCCACGGCATCATGTCCCTTTTGACTCCTTGGCGGTCCGGTGACGAAATCCATAGTAATATGTTCCCATTTCCATTCAGGGATTTCTAAGGGCTGTAGAAGTCCTGAAGGCTTTTGGTGTTCAAATTTCACTGTTGGCAAGTAAGACACGCGCACATATTTAGCCACATCTCTCTTTAATCCATCCCACCAATACAGGTCCTTTCAAATCTTGGTACATCTTATTACTCCCGGGTGAATAGTATACTTGGACCGATGTGCTTCTTCTAGAATCTCTCTTAAAACCTCATCATTCGACTACTATCCTCTCCGGAACCTTAACATCCCTCGGTCGGTCTTAAAATCCGAGTCTCTCTTTTCTCGACTTTTTCCGGTAATTTTAGTACTCTTGGATCATTATTTGACTGCTTTCTTAATCCGTTCCAATAATGGAGACCTTAATTTAACATTTCCAAAATAACCTTCTGCACCCCAAGGCAAGGTTTCCATTCACTTACTTGCTCCAACATTTCCCATTCTTTCACCATCAAACTCGCCACTTGAGCCTTGCGACTTAACGCATCAGCTACCACATTCGCCTTTCCAAGGTGATATTTTATGGAGCAGTCATAATCCTCAAGAAACTCTACCCATCTCCTTTGCCTTAAATTCAACTCCTTTTGAGAAAACAAATATTTCAAACTCTTATGGTCCGTGAACACCTCAAAAGTAACCCCATATAAATAATGTCTCCACTTCTTCAAGGCAAAAACAACCGCCGCTAATTCTAGGTCATGTGTTGGGTAGTTCTGTTCATGGGGTTTCAACTTCCTAAAAGCATATGCTATGACTTTTCCATTTTGCATCAAAACACAACCCAATCCATCCTTAGAGGCATCTGAATAGACCACAAATCCTTCTTTACCATCGGTGGGGTTAAGATCGGTTGCCTCAGTCGTTTCTTCAATTCTTGAAACCTTTCTTCACACTTAGGACTCCAAAGGAATTTTCCATGTTTCTTAGTCAAGTCGGTCAAGGTCGGTAATTCTTGAAAAATCCTGAATGAACCGGCGATAATATCCAATCCTAAGAAACTCCTCACCCTCGGTAGGATTTTCGGTCTCTTCCAATGTATAACAACTTCTACTTTAGATGGGTCAAGCTGCAATTCCATCTTTGGAAATTCTATGCCCTAGAAAGATATTTCTTTCAACCAAATTCACACTTACTAAACTTGGCAAACAACTTGTGCTCTCGGAGGGTTTGCAATACAATCTTCAAATGTTGGCATGGTCTTCTAGGGTTTTAGAATACACCAATATATCATCAATAAAGATCATCACAAACCGATCCAAATAGGGCTTGAATACCCGTTGCATCAAGTCCATAAATGCTGCCGGAGCATTTGTTAACCCAAAAGGCATTACTACAAACTCATAATGTCCATATCTTGAATTGAAAGCTGTTTTCGGCACATCCTCTTTCCTAATCCTCAACTGGTAATATCCCTGTCTAAGATCCAGCTTGGAGAATACCACTGACCCTTGCAATTGATCAAATAACTCATCAATGAGTGGTAAGGGATACTTATTCTTAATCGTCACATCATTCAACCCCCGATAGTCTATACACAGCCTTAAACTACCATCTTTCTTCTTAACGCATGGTGCTCCCCAGATTCACTTTCCCTGATAAAACCTCGCTCCAGAAGATCTTGTAATTGCACCTTCAACTCTTTAAGTTCATCCGGAGCCATTCTATAGGGAGTCTTAGAAATTGGTGCCGTTCCAAGTACTAGATCAACCTTGAACTCTCGCCTTCGAGGCAATGATTCCAATTCTTACGGAAATACATGGAGAAATCCCTAACAATCGGCACGTCTTCCAACTTCACCTTATCATTTGGAGGATTTATAAGAAAAGCCAAATACCCTTGAGCTCCTTTACTTAGAAGCTTTCTAGCCCTAATACCTGAAATAAGGGCTGATGAAGCCATCAATCCTCTAACATCCAATCTCAATGTCGCCTCCCCCGACATATCAAATTCCACAATTTTCAACCTACAATCCACCTTGGCATGGTGTTTAGCTAAGCAGTCCATTCCAATAATCACATCATACCCCTTAATATCCAAACTTACTAAATCAACCATTAATTTTCTCTCTCCATCCACAATTCACAATTTTATACACCAAACTCGTAATCAAACTTTTTGTCCCCTGTTGGTGTTCTAACCTCTAGTTCAAAGGTAACCTAACAGGGTTTTATGTCTATACCACAAACAAATGCGGATTAACAAAGAATGAGTGACACCAGGGATCAATCAAAACTCTAGCTAAACGATGAAAGAGGGGAATGGTACCTTCGACCACTTCAGTCGACTCAGGCACCTCTTGGTGATCTAATGCATAGACTCGAGCTGGAACTCTCGTCCCTACTCCCACCGAACTAGCTTGGCCTGGGTTGTCTTACTCAGGCCATCTCGGGTTTGAGGGCGGAAGATATTTGGTGATCTGAACTTCCACACCTTAGGCATTTTCCTGCTTCTTCCAACATTCATTGGCGGTGTGGTTTGGTTTCCCACAAAACCCACACGTAAGACCTGGATTGGAGGCTTGGCTCCCTTGTGGAATACTCCTCGTTGGGCCTCTTCCGCCGATAGACCCTCTAGATGCCCCTCCTCGAGGAAAGGTTCCCCTAGATGTCCCCGAGGCACTGGCCCCACTCGAGCCCCTCCCAAACTTGGAAGGCGGGGCACTCATCCACTGGACCCCGACTACTAGAAGGGTTACTCCTCTTCTTGGCATGGAAGCTCTTGAGTTGGCATGGTCTCGATCCTCTGGGCTTTCTCAATAGCCTCACTGAAACTATTAATCTCGGGCGCCGCCAATCCTTCTTGAATCTCCAAATTTAAGCCCTGAATAAAACGTCTAATCCTTCTTGGCTCCGTAGCTACCAATTCTGGGGCAAACTTGGACAACTTGGTAAATGTGCCTCGTAATCCCCAACACATTCAGGAGCCCTTGTCGACACTTAATGAAATCATCCTCCCTCTTTCTTGTACCATGGGAGGAAGAAATTTAGAGTAAAACTCCCAGTAAAATTCTCCCAAGTCCTAGGAGTCCCCTATCCCATTTGGCCAATCATGTTCCACCATGATCTAGCCGCTTTCAAACTGGAAGGCAAAGATACCCGCATTTCCTCGGTATAATTCAGGTACCAAAGATGTCGAAAATACGCTCAGCCATCCCTCGGCGACCTCGGATCGGGTCCCCAAAGAACTTAGGTGGGGCGAACCTTTGGAATCGCTCTAAAGCCTATCATCGCCACCTTTGGCTGATTGACTGGACCCTGACCTTGTTGGTCCACCAGACGAGCCAAGATGCCCGTCATCTGGTTTATGGCAGTCGCCACTTGTTCCCAAGTCTACCCTTGACCTTGTCCCAAACCGTCCTTGACCTTGGTCAGCTGACCCTCGGTCATCTCCCTCATTTTGGGTTGTCACGCTTGGCCCTCGACCTCGACCTCTACCTCGCCTCGGCCTCGCCTCGTCTACCGTCCATGTTTTCTATAATAGGTAGACATAATTAAACACAAATATAATGTAAAATAGAAATTTTATACATGATAATACGGAACAAGGTAAAATGAGATAAAAGAAAAGAAAATGTCAAGAAGTAATACAAGGTAAAATAAATAATTTAACAAATTAAATCGAGAAGCAAATAAGAGAATTTTTCTAAAGTCAACCGAACTTTCATATATATAGCCGTGGGAATTCAGTACACTACAGTGGCATGTTTATCACAAAAGAGTACAAAAAGTGCTTTCACAGTCAATTTACCACACAAAATTTAATGGTGAAAGCAGTAGATAAACATGCATCCCAGGGACGAGAATCCCCCTAATACAGTCTTTCCTACGTCAGATTAATAAAAACCCTAATCCTAATAGTCTAGAACTAATCCTCTAGTCCTCATCAGAGCCCACCTCCAAAGATGGACTCGCAATCACATCACTGATCCTCCAAAGTGGTGAGGTCAGCCCTAATCCTAGCTTCATGAACCTCGCGACTGCCTATCAAGTGGGCAAAACCTCGGATCGATCACGAGTGGCCCTAGTCCTATCTCACTCGGTGTCCACCCGGTTCTCCAGTACATCGACCCGATCCTCCAACTCTCGGATCCGCTCCTGACGATTAGCCATAATATCTCTCCCTACCACGTTCTCCTCCTGCAACTCTCTGGTGGCATCCAGTAACTCCCGACGCTCATCGTCCATGGATAGAACCACAGAATTAGGGTAGGAGTACCGGCTCCTACACGGGCACCTCGAACCTCCCCCTCGACGTGGGGTGAACAACAGGCTGGTGTGGTCGTCCCCACTCACCCTATACCGAACTGGCCTAGCAAGTGACTCATGGCCATTGGCCCCCTGCCCATTAGCTCCCGTAACTCCATTACCACCCTCCATACCTACATCAAAAATCAAAACTTAAAGTTAGGACTTTTTAATATTCAAGTAGCTAAGATATCAAACTTAAAATACAAGGAACTATTCTAAAAGAACTTTTTCCAAAATTTCCATTATAGACGCGTCTAACCTAGGCTCGATACCACCAACCCCACCTCCCCTAAGGCTAACCGGAGGGTTAGCCTGCCAGGACTCAAGCATTCAAATCAATTCTAACTTAAACGCGTGCAAATCTTCTCAATTAATAAAACATTAATACTAAAACGGAGAACATCATTTAAACTTAAAATTTACAATCATCCAATTCACGGTTACAATCCTCGAGCCAAAGCTCATACACATCCATAATCTTAAAATACTAAACATCACAAAATATATACAAAGTGTCTTACTTAAAACCAAAAATCAAAAGATCAAGACGCGTTAGCCTTAACTACGCCTGATTCTCTTCACTGTTAAGGAAAATAAAAGGGAACGGGTGAGGTGAGCTAAAAGCTCGTGAGTTTTCAAAATTCATGCACAATTAAAGCGTAAAAGTGCAAGTAAATAATTAAAACACATAAATAAATACAAATAACACGAATGAGGATACAGGGCTCTCAGGAGCCAATTTCCATTATCACGAGCAATTATAGTAGTCGACACTCCGTCGACTTTCAAACCAAGTAGACGACTCTTCACGCCAACTCCAACCACCTTACTCCCCTACCGGACCCACATAACTTCGAATATACAAGAAACAGAATTACTCAAGGCACGGCCAAGAGTAAGTACATTTCATGTTTTTTCATTTCCCCGAGTTCAACACATGCAAAAACCAAGTTTCCGACTCTACAAAAAGGGAGCAATAAAGTATACTCGCCTTTGAGTGAGCGGTCCATTAAAATCTCAATTTCACATTTCAAGCAATTAACAGGTCAAGAAGCACGTAGATATGCATCAAGCAGTTCAACGAAAGCGTTTAACATGCATTGAAAACTCACCGACAAAGTAGGTCTCGGAGTTCGAGTTTGGATCACTCGTAAAATCAGCACTTTGACCTAAAAATGATTAAAAGATATCAAAAATGAGTTTTCTTTACTCAATGGCGAAGTTTAAAGCGAAAAGTCGAAAGTTCGACGATTTTCCTAATTGAGCTGAAAACTTTGAAAAATCATAACTCAAGTTTTACAAGTCGGAATTCTGTTCATTTGGTACCGTTGGAAACCTCTTTAAAAGATCTAAAACTTTTCAGAAGACATCAAATTGAAATTATGGACGAAATTCGCCCAGATTTCAGTTGAACATTCAGCTACAGTAAGTCAACAGTATCCGTCAGGCTGGTTATCCAGCACATTTTGAAAATCCGTCAAAAATTACAGAAAATTAAATAACCTCTGAAATTTATACACGATATATTACTACATATGAAGTTTCAACATCCACTGACGGAACTCAATTCCGATATCCGAACATGAAATTACAACAGTGCAAACAGTGGTCACTCGAAATTCTGCATTTCTGGGTTTTCGAAAGTACAGAGCAGCTTTCAAGTGGTTATTTGAGTGACGAATTAAAGTCCAAAAATTGTCAAATTTGGCACAATAACACTTCCATATATCAACTAGATTCACACCAAATTTCAACTTAAAATACCACCGGTAAGGCAGTTTTCTATGCGCCTCAATTTCGTCCAACCCATGCATTCAAATCTGAAAAATTTTCTCCCTCACTTGTTCATCTAGTTCATGCCTCAATTCACTTCCAATTTGCCTAATTTTCGAAACTAAGCTAGTATTGAACTTCCTAAGCCTATTTATGATCAAAAATGGTCACATCTTTTGGCAAGAATTTCACAAAACAAAGCCTCAAAATTCGGACAGCATTTCCCTCAAATTTCCAGCTTCCACAATGCAACTTAATCCACCACATAACATCAACTCTTGAAGAAATCTTTGTGGGACAAAATAGCAGCTTAACACTCATCACTTAAACATCAAATTCAGCTTCTTGGCTAGCCAAAAATGCAGCCACAAAAATCGAGGGAAAAACAGAAAATTCAAGCCCTAATCTCTCACTCTCTTGGCCGAATTTCCTTGGGGTTATTTCTTCAAATTTTTCAGCATCAACTCAAACATTAAGCATATATATAGCACCATTTAATCATCTAGCAAGCATTTACACATATGTAGTGGGTTTTCAAGAGCCCACAAAAATTTCCATAATCATCAAAATACTCAAAAATGAGGCTCAACACTCCACACCACATGATCATCACTAATTACAAGTTCTATGAACATCTCAATAACCCCATTTCCTAATTATCATGCTTGGGATTTAAAGAATTTGGACAAGAAGGAAATTAAGAGAATGATACCTTTCTTAGGTTAGCAATACTTCAAGGAAAGAAATGCAAGATAAAGCCCACAATATCCTCTTCCTTAGCTAAGCTTTTCTTGGTGCGAATTTGGTTGAGTTTTATGGATGAAATGGAAGGAATTTTTTGACGAAAATAAGAGGAAGAAGGAAGAATGAGTTCGGGTGAGAAGAGAGGAGAAATGGAGCAATTTTGGTGCAATTTTTTTTCTTGAGGAATTAATGGGAAAAAGGGAAGACAAGAATGAGTCTTGTCTTACCCCAAAAGTCAAAGTTGGCATAGTGATCTTAATTAGCCATTTGGAGGGAAAGTTAATCACTTCATTTGGCTTGAGATTAAGAGGTAAATCTTGATTAGGAGAGGGGATGGAGAAGTGATTTTAAGTGATTGGTAAGAGTTTATTTGATAGAATTAGCGGTTAGGTAAAGTTCTAATCTTAATGGAGGCTAATCCAAATCTTAACTAAAATTTCAAAACCCTAATTATTCACATTCAACAACCCAATTCTAGTCATTTAATCACACTTCCAACTTATCCGTGCTCATTCCTACTTATCTCCACTAATTTACCCACAGTCCGAATTTACCTCGAAAAACGTGCCATTGACATTTTTCCACTAATAAATGCTACGAAATGTAATTTACAGGTAATTAGAGTTAAAATCAAATGAGGCATTATAAACGAGGATAAAATCAAATATCACAAGATAATTAAAGATTTAATTATATGAATAAATATATTTTCGAATTTTTGAAATTAAAAATAATTAAAAATATTTTTTTTTCAAAATTTCGAGGCCGTTACATTTTCTTGTCAAAAAAAAAAGTAAAATCACATCACCAAGATTTTTTTTACCTACTTCCCTAATTTTCTCCCTATCTCTCGGTTCACTCAACTCACACATACAACAACTCTCAGACAATTCACAAAAATCATCCACCCATTCCCCCCAACTCTCCCGACATTTTCAGCTCTCACATACATAGACACAAGCACACAACACACAAATTGCACACTCACTCGGCTCTCTCCCTCCCATTACAGACACAACTCACAAAAAAAAAAGAAAATTCACAAGAAAAAAAACACTCACTCCCTGATTCCATCTCTCTCTGTTTTCCCTCATCAGAGACACACAAGCACACACACACGGTTCTCCCTTCTTCTCTGCACACTCAACACACACAACATACACAAGCACGCACAAAAAGGAGGGAAGCTGCTAGTGTGGCCAAGACTCCAAGGAAAAAGCATTGTAAAAATTTCTGAAACTCCTTCCTTTAAAATTCCAACATGAAAGACATGTTTCATGGATTTTTTTTCTTTTTCATTTCTGGACGTTTATGTGCATTGGATGGACTTTGGTGTTGATAAATGACTTTTGGGTTGTTTGCTGAATTTTTTTGGCTCATTTATGTTAGTTTTAGAGGTAGAAAGAATGAGTTTATATCATGTATTTTACATGTTTGATAAAATTCCTTGATAAAGAACCGAATTTAATTCTTGTTAATTAAGTCTTAGTTGCATTGTAGAATTCACGAAGGTCGTTTAGACATAAATTTTGTGAATTTTGGGGCTAATTTGAGTTTTTTAGAATAATTTTTAGTTGGCTGTAAATTACACATTTGGGCACTTTTGGTGCGTGTTTTGCAAAAACTAAATCCGGAAATGAATTCTACGCAAAAAATCGAGTAGGGAGGTATATTTTTGAGAAATTTTTGTGACCGGAAGTTCGCCGGCGACCAGTGACTGGCGGTGGTCCAGTGGTGGTCTGGCGGCGCCTCCATGGACGCCGGTGAACTGCTGCTGCTGGTCTGGCTGAGAAAGAGAGGAAGAAGAAAGAGAGGAAGAAGAAGAGAAAAGAAAAGAAAAGAAAAGAAAGAAATAAAAAGGATTGGGCTTTTTGTTTAGTTTAGTCAGGGTTTTTCGGTTGGGTTTTGTTTATTTCGTTGGGCTTTCTATCAGATTTTGTTTAATTTTTGTTGGGATTTTACTTTAGGATTTGGTTAAGTTGTCTTATTTGTTTGGTTGGGTTTTTGTTAATTTTCGGATGGCCTTTTGACATCAGACTTTGGTTAATTTGTTTGGGTCTTTTGTTGGGCTTTTTGATTATTTTATTTGAGCTTTACACTTAGGCTTTTATTTAATTTTGTTTGGGCGAAAAATGTTGGCCCAACTCTTAAAAAATTATTCCAGCCCACTCTTTGGTATGTTAGAAAAATAATTTACACATTGACCCCTGACTTCTTAACTATTTTCACTCAGGTCCGAAAACCTTTTGTTTCTTTCACTTAAGTCCTTAATTTAATTACATTTAACCCTCAACTTTATTTTCATCCAATTTTGACCCTAATTTTTTGAAAATTGTGTTCAGAACCCAAAAGGTTTTCAAATATTTTCAATTACACCTCTAATAGAATGTTGGCTTTGCAATTATAAATGTTTCTTTTCTTTAATTGTTAAGTATAAGTTTCTCATGTGCATTGTTTCCCTTTAACATTTTGATTTGAGCTATTCATTTTTTATTGGCATTTATTTATTGCAGTATTTTAACGTGTGTATTCGTTTTGAATAAGTGACCCGAAATTCCCATTTGAGTCGCGGGGGAGGTATATCTAAAACCGTTAGAATTTTCTCTTTATGTGCCTTATGTTTTTTTTTATTGCATGAATTTGCATGTTTAAATTTATTTTCCATAGTTTTATTCATTTTTAGTCTTTAATCGCTTTATTTAATTTTCAATAATTATTTGGAAGGCACTTGAATGCCAAGTTGTAATAGATAGGTTATTATTTTGATTTCTCCCTTTAGAATTGTATATAGGTTTTGCCAATGTAATAATTAGGTTTTATATGCTTTATTTGTGTGTTTGCATGCTTATGTGTTTACCTCTTCCCTAGGTTTTTGCATCTAGATATTATGCTTATGTGTTATGTGTTTATGTGTTTTTATGTGTTTACTTGATTTATTATCATGTCTACATGTTTTATTATGTAAATGTATTGACGCCACCACACTAGTCCAACACTAGTTGTGGCCTTTCCTTTCGATTTCTCACTAATCCAATATTAGTGAGAACCTTTAGACGAGAGCTAGTCCAATGCTAGACCCTTAAGGCCGTTCATGCATTAGATACGAGTTTCACACACATTTCACTTTTAGGGTTTTTTTTTCCATTTTTGCATGTTATTTTTCTCCCATTATCCCTCTTTAGGACATACATGTGCATTATTTTAAATTCTATCAAAATTATTCTTTAAAAATCAGGTTTCTTCTTCCTGTTTAGCAATTCAAAGTCAAAATCCATTTTTCTTAAAATTTCATCGTTTGAAAATTCAAGTTCCTTTTTGCACTTAAAATTGATCTTTTCAAAAATCCAATTTCTTTTCCCTTGAGATTTTATAAAAATTGCATTTCTTTTGAAAGTTCTAGTTTCCTGTTTTTTTCGAGTCTTATCATTTGCATTTTTTGTGACTTTCTTGAGGGGTCAAATTTGGATGACACAACTAATGTGATCGATTCCAATCAAATCTCAAGGAGACATTTTGCCCTCCCGACCCAACATTAGGTTTAGGTTTTGCATCCATATAGATAACATCCAAATGTGATAAATTTTAAAGTTAGAATTAGGAAATTTTTAACTAAATCATGCAACTAGCTTTGGTTAGGTTAGAAGGGTGCCTTAGAGACGAGTAATATCAAATCTTTGCCTTCCCTTCTTTCAACTGTGACTCTTGAACCTTTTTCTCTAGTTTTTCAAAGACCTGGAGTTATCTAAAAAAGGGTTTTCTTAGTTTATTTTAATTAATTAAAATTTTTGGGTGACTTGGTACAACTAAACTCCATACCAAGTGGCGACTCCAACTTTGTCTAAAAACCCTTTTTTAGACTTTTATTTTTGGATCCAAATCGTCGCACTTTTTTTTAGTCCCATGACCCATTTCTTTTATTTTTATTTTTTCAAAAAATCAAAAATCAAATTTTCACTAAAAAACATTTTTCAACTAAAAACCTCGAAACGGCAAGTTTCCTTTCCTTTTCAAAAATGGGGCGCGACATAAGGTTTGATTCATGAATTTGTGAGTTGTCGTTTGGTTTAGAATTGTTATTGAAACTTTGGTCTGTGAGATTAAAGTAGTTTGATTGTGAGTTAATTATAAGTTTGGAATTGGTACTTAAAATTGTTTCTTTGAAAGAATTGGTGATCATTTGTGTGAGTGAGTCCTGGCAAGAGTTAGGTAGGCGGCCCGTCTAACCCCTTGGTTCGCCTTAGGGGAAGGTGGGGCTATCACACTCCAGGGTGCATCGTATATTTGGAACGATGAGTTTCATTCAAAATCTCCTTCTTTAACCCTTCATCTTTTGGCACTACTAGACGGTTTCTAAACTTTAATACTTGTTCGATTCCTAAATTAAAGTCGGACTTTTCCCCCTTTTTGACTTTCTCAGTCCATTTTTGCACCTCGGGGTCTTTTTCTGAGTTTCTTTGATCTGTTCCACTAAAGCAGACTTCACGGTGATATTCTCAAAAATTACCTTTTGTGGCTCAAGGCACGGATTCCACACACTAACCTCTTCTAACATATGCCATTCTTTCACCATTAAGCTAGCCACTTGCACCTTACGACTTAGAGCATCCGCTACCACATTTGCCTTTCCAGGGTGATAGCTAATCTTACATTCATAATCTTCCAAAAATTCTATCCACCTACGTTGCCTCAAATTCAACTCTTTTTGGGAGAATAAATACTTAAGACTTTTGTGATCGGTGAAACCCTTGAAAGTCACCCCATACAGGTAATGTCTCCATTTCTTCAAGGCAAACACCACTGCCGCTAACTCCAAGTCATGGGTTGGATAATTTTGCTCATAAGGTTTCAACTTACGGGAGGCATATGCAATAACTCTTCCATTTTGTATTAATACACAACCCAAACCATCGCTCAAAGCATTGGTATAAACCATGAAACCATTTCCTCCATCCGGTAATGCTAGCACAGGTGTCTCAGTCAAACGCTTCTTCAATTCTTGGAAACTTTTCTCACATCTAAGATCCCATATAAACTTGCCATACTTCCTAGTCAACTCGGTTAGGGGTTTCGTGATTTTAGAAAAGTCCTTGATAAATCGACGATAATACCCTACTAACCCTAAGAAATTTGAACTTTGGTAGGGTTTTCTGGTTGCTTCCACTTAGAAAAGGCTTCTATCTTGGCTAGATCCACAGTAATTCCCTCCTTAGAGATTATATGACCTAGAAAGGCTACCTTCTCTAACCAAAATTCACACTTATTGAACTTAGAAAAAAGTTGGTGCTCTCTTAGGGTTTGCAAAACAATCCTCAGGTGCCGTTCATGATCTCCTTGAGACTTGGAGTACACCAGGATGTCATCTATGAATACCACCACAAACTGATCCAAATACGACTTGAAGATCCGATGCATCAAGTCCATAAAGGTTACTTGTGAGGACCCAAAATTTGTTGATTTATACACCCAAAATTTCTTGAATTACTTGCTTATTTTCTTCTAAGAACCCTAAATTTTTCCTGAATTATTTGTCATTGTATTCATTTAAGTGCAAATCATTTTCTTTAAACATTGGTAGCATAAAATTTTCATCAAGTGTATTATTTTCCTTTAAATACCCTATTTTGTATGTATTGTAAGACATTAATTTGGAATTACATTTTACATGTTTCATGTAACCAAATACATAAACTTATATGGTATAAGTAGGTCATATTTTACATTAAGGGATTTGATGGCAATTTGCAAAGATATTATCACATTTTTGGCCAAGAAGATGACACTTGTCAACTATCCAACAAATCATTGACTTAAGCTTTCTATTTAAACTCTTGTCTTCAAAAATTCAAACAAAACTCCCTCTCTTTTTCCTCTCTCTTGGCCGAACTCCATGGACAAGAAAACCACAAAACCTTGAGCTTGGTTTAGTTATTTTAGTGAAGGAAAAACTACTTTGAGTGAAACCCTAGGCTAGATTACTTCTTAAACCTCAATCTTAGTTGCAAGGAGTGAAGTTCTTGGGTGGATTTTCTCACTCTTCTAGCAAGACCTGGAAGGAGGAAATAAAGAGGACTTGGGTGCGAATACTTGAGGATACTTTACTTAAATCAGCAAGTGCTCCAAACCCTTTTCAATTGACAAATTTACTACTGTTTTGTTCTAACTTGTTTTAAAGGAATGTTCCCCTATGACACTTTTGGTGTTATTACTGTTTCAAAGAAATCACTTGTGAAACGTTTTACTACTAATTTACTATTGATTTGCATTGGTTTACAAGTATAACAATTTGATTTACTTTTGAAATAATTTATAAGGGCTTTTAAGCTGATTAATCGAAGTGTAAATTGTTGCTTGGGTGCTATCTAAATGAATGTGATACCAAGAGTTAGCGAGTGCTCCAATCTCTTTACAGTTGAAAAGGTTTATTCTTGTTCTTACAAGAGATGGTTTCCATTGTTTCGAGTGAAATGATTTGTGAGCTTTGTGAGTGATTTAAACTTGATTTTCAAAGGAAATATTTGATTCATAATTATAAATGAAATGATTTTCATGATCTGATTTCTAAGAATGGTTGCCAAACTTGATTTTAAAAATCCGGATCATTATCAAACCTGATTTTAGTCTTGATTTCTAATCTTACCAAACTTGAGTTCTAAACTCAATTTTCAAACTCATGTTTACAATAAAATCATTTCCAAACTCATGTTTATTACTAAAGTCATTTCCAAACATGATTTCATCTGATTAACTGTTGAGATGATTTTAAATGAAATGAGCTTTACAAAATGATTTCTAAGTGAAAACTTGCTCGACTATGTGACTTGCTTGACTTAGAAAGTTGTCTGTCCATGATTGCCTGTTAAATGTGCATGTTTGTAGGCTGATGTGTACTTTATCGCATCGGCTGAACTGAGCTCACTCTTCACTGGAACCCTATCCTTGATCCGCCATCGTGAGGTCAGGTAGGCCAAAAGCTTATCTTAGACCCGCCATCGCGAGATCGGATCAGCCGGACAGCCCTGAGTAATGACTTACCAATGTTAAGTGCAAATCTCAAAACTCTTCGCTGAAAGGTCTTGAGTACTATGTCCAATGTTTAATGTTAAATGAGGGAATTGTTTATCGTTTCGGAGGACATAAGGTGAGTTCAAGATAGGGGATTGTTTATTGTTTTGGAGGTCATAAGGTGGGAGTTCGGAGGTTAGAAGGTGAAAAAATGAAGGGGATTGTTTATTGGAAGTTATAAGGTGGAAATAGCTCCAAATGAGCACCCGTATCCTTTCAATATTTGAATTGAATGTTTATTGAATTATAGTTCTTTGATTTATTGTTTATTGAATTATTGTTTATTGCATTATGGATTGTTAAATTAAGTGTTTAAGGAATGATTCTTTAAGGGATTTCTATTTCTTGAATCCTTTTAAATAAAAGATTCTTAGATATTCTTAATGTGAATGTGTGACCATGCTCTCGACCTTCATATATTCTTTTAAAGATTCAAATGTTTTACAAAATACTATTTGATTCAAATGTCCATGAATTTGATAAATCATGAATTTTCTTGTTTTCACTGAACACTCACTGAGCTTCTAGCTCACCCCAAAATATTTTTTTTCCCCCTCACAGGGCTCGAGATGAAGGAAAGCAGGAAGTGATCTTTCTTAGTATGACTGGCAGGAATATCTCTTGTACTATTTGTAATCTTGGACAGTTGGACTTTTGGTGTATTTGGACTAGTTGGAAATGTAATTATTATTTGAAAATCTTGCATTGTCATTATTTGAGATCTGTAATATGATTGAGGATCTGTAGTGAGTCCCGGCAAGAGTTGGGCAGGCGGTCCGCTAACCCCTCTAGTTCGCCTTAGGGGAAAGTGGGGCTGTCACACTACTGGTGCATTAGTTAACCCAAAAGGCATAACTGCAAATTCAAAGTGCCCATATCTCGAATTAAATGCAGTATTAGGTATATCCGTTTCTAGAATCCTCAACTGGTAATAGCCTTGCCTCAAATCTAATTTGAAAAATACCACAGCCCCTTGCAATTGATCAAACAATTCATCTATGTGCGGCAGGGGGTATTTGTTCTTAATAGTCACATCGTTCAAGTCTCGATAGTCTATACATAGCCTTAATCTCCCATCTTTCTTCTTAACAATGAGTACCGGAACTCCCCACGATGAATCACTTTCTCAAATAAAACCTCTTTTCAACAAATCTTGCAACTGCAGTTTCAACTCTTTTAACTCAGTTGGAGCCATTCTATAAGGCGTCTTAGAGATAGGTGCCGTTCCTGGAGTTATATCAATCTTAAACACCACTTCTCTCTCCGGAGGCAATGTCTCTAATTTCTCGAAAAAAACATTGGGGAATTCTTTCACTACTGGTACGTTTTCCAACTTCGCCTTATCCCCAGTTGTATTTATGAGAAAGGCTAGATACCCCTTGGCCCCACTACTCAACAATTTTCTAGCTCGAATTCCCGAAATTAGAGCAGACGAAACTAGTCTACCCGTCACATCTAATTTCAAAGTTGCTTCACTTGGAATATGCAACTCCACTATTTTCATTTTACAATCCAATTGAGCATGGTATCGAGTTAAGCAATCCATCCCAAGTATCACATCATACCCCTTAATTGCTCGGCTCACTAAGTCTGCCAACAATTTTCTCTCACCAACCCAAATTTCACAATTTCTATAAATCTCACTAGCAATTAGGCATTGATTCCTCGTAGGAATCTTGACTTCCAAATCAAAAGATAAGAAATCACACTTTACATTTATACCATTCATGAAATTAGGATCTACAAAGAATGAGTTGCCCCGAGATCAATTAAAACCCTAACTAAACGATGAAAAATGGGAATCGTACCTTCTACCACCTCAGTTGGGTCACGGATTTGTTGATTGTCCAAGGCATAAACCTTAACTGGTACTTTTGGTCGGCTTCCTCGGCACTAGACTGTTTTAAAGCGGACCTAGCAGGCTGTTGAGTATTTCCTCCTTCCTTAAAGGCATTAGAGCAGCTCGCAATTTGATGCTCGGTACTACCACAGAGTAGACACTTCCCTTATTTTCTGTAACATTCAGCCTCGGTGTGGTTTGGCTTACCACAATATCCATAAAAAACATGAAGGGTCACAGACTGACCAACTTGAGAATTCCCTCTTGACTGACCTCGCCCACTCTGGTTTTCTCTTGGCTGGGCTCCCCTTGACGGAGCACCTCTAGATCTTCCTGGTAAACTCACTCCTCCAACCCTTCTTCCCATTCTAGGGGGTTGGGTAGATCTCTCAGATTGTCCAGGGGCATTGCTTGGGTTACCCCTTTTTCTAGCATGAAAAACTTTAGATTGGGACTTAGCAGTCTCTACTCTCTGGGCCTTTTCCAAGGTATTAGTAGAAGTAGTAATCTGAACTGCTGCCAAAGATTCTTGGATTTCCACATTTAATCCTTAGATAAATCTCCTTATTCTTTTCCGCTCTGTGATTACTAACTTAGGGCAAACTTAGAAAGTTTGGTGAACCGCTCCTCATACTCAGCCACACTTAGAAATCCTTGCTTTAACCTAATAAAGTCGTCCTCCCTTTTTTCTTGTATCATGGGAGGATGGAACTTAGCATTAAACTCCCCTTCAAAATTTGCCCAAATCCATGGGGTTTGTTCTCTATCCCATTTTGCCCTAACAACATTCCACCATGAACGTGCCGCACCCTCAAATTGAAAAACGGTGAAATTCACCTGCCTATCCTCGGCATAATCTAAGGCGGCAAAGATCTCAACCATACATTCAAACCAATTCTCCACCACTTCAGGGTCAAATCCTCCATGAAATCTAGGGGGGGCAAATTTCAGGAAACGTTCTAGGGCTCTATCTTCACCCATCTCTTGGTTTCCAAGTTGATGGACTGGCTTAGGGCCCTGGCGTTCAGCTAAACACTCAAGGACATCAGTTATACGATTAAGAGCCGTAGCCACTAGGTCTCCTTCATTCCCAGGTTTTGGTTTGGGTCGGTAGCATATTCCCCTTCACCCCAGGAGTGCGGGGTTGCCTAGGCCCACGCCCACGACCCTTTCCACGTCCTCGCCGGTCCATTTTTAAAGCAAGAAACTAAATGCATAAAAGAAAAGAGGGTAATTCAATATAGGAACTTAAAAGCATAATCAAATTGCAAGAACACTTAAATTAAAACATGATTCATTACATCACCAAGGGTCACACTAAGTTCACAAGTACATCAAACAAAAGGTAGTACTTAAAACAGTTAGCAAACATGCATTTACAAAAATTGAGAACCATTTCAATGGTTTCTCACAAAAAGAGGTTCACAAAAGGCCTAACCCCAAGTCCTAATATCCTAATTTGCCACAGAAGCGAAAGTCTCAGAATTAGGACTCT
Organism: Gardenia jasminoides; assembly: GCA_013103745.1. Classification (NCBI taxonomy): domain Eukaryota; kingdom Viridiplantae; phylum Streptophyta; class Magnoliopsida; order Gentianales; family Rubiaceae; genus Gardenia; species Gardenia jasminoides. The sequence goes on along the minus strand of CM023095.1, from coordinate 38,315,556 downwards.
CCAACGGGTCTGAATCCAAATACTGGGGATCTGCCTCAGCCATAGCGACCTCCTCCTCAGACTCATTCCGACGATCTCCTCCCATGTCTGCATCAGTAGGTGGCTGATCCACAGAAACCTCCTTAGCCCGATTGGCCTTGAGCACCCCCTCTATCAGGGTCTCACACTAAGCTACCATGCCCTCTGCTCGCTCTCGAGCCACCCTTACCACTCTAGCTACTCGCTCATTAGCCAAGCGGACCTCCTTCTCAAGATCACAGATCCGATCGGCCTGATCCTGTGTCTCAGTCAACAACCTGTTCACCTCCTCTCGTAGCTCCCTGGTAACCCTAGTCAGGGTCCTCCTCTCATGGTAGATCGCCAAGACTACCCTTTCAGGATAGGTATGAGTCCTCCAACAATCGTACGGTCTCCTAGCTCTGGTCCTAGGGTTATAGGCCCTACGAGCACCCGTCGCCCTGGGTCGATAAGTCATCACAGGCTGATGGTCTCTAGGTATGTCATCATTACCACCACCAAAATCCATAACCTACAAATTGAACTCCATTAGAGATTAATCAAACTTAAGTATTATTAACACTTAAACATAAATAATAACTATCACCAAACATTCCTTCATAACCTCCTAACTCTCAAATGACTTAATAACTCTCATTCTACCCAAATAATTCAAACTTAAGCTCTGATACCAACTGTGATGCCCCATCTCTCCCTAGGGTGAACCCCAAGGTCTCAGTGGGACGCCTGCCCAACTCTCATCAGGACTCATGTACGCATTCTAACTTAATAGACATTCACAATTGAAACTTAATTAGTGAATTCGGGAAATACTTATCATATACAAACCATAATTCTTTGAGGCCATCATTCGCTAATACCATGCAAAACCCATAAACGCAATAAAGTTTACACTCTAAATATTTCAAAAGTCATACAAGAGATATCTTCCAAAAGTACTAGTCTATAGCCATCAAATTCTACCTTCCAAAACCTGTTAAGGAAAAACAACTTGGGGTGAGCCAATGCTCAGTGAGGCCAAGAAAACAAGCAAGCAAGCACGAAACAGTTAACAAGGTAAAAGCACACTTAATAAAATTATCACATAGACAAGCAAGTTGGAAATAAAACACAATTAGAAAGGATACAGGAGCTCTCAAAAACTATTTCCACATCATGACTAGTTCAAGTCACCCTTGGTCGACCCTCCGTCAACTCAAGTAGTAACAAGTCCGTAGAATCCCACTTACTTCCTCCATCCACCATGTCACCCTCTCGGATCCAAAACCAAACAAGCATGAGGTGGTAATACTATTGAGTATACCAAGCAAGATCTCAAAAGATCAGGCTATAATAATTTCCCATGGTTCTCCAAGTTCCTTGACCAAGCCCTTGCTGGCTCGAGTTACAAGGATTGCCAATGGGTTGGGGCGTCCCCACAAGCATGATTGGTCGATGAGACAACGCTCCAATCAACTTTAGATTCGATTATAGCACTGAGTCGCTATGAGAGGCACCTCTCACCGTTTAAGGTGTGGTACATACTGCTGCCCAGAGCTCCCAAATTACAAGCATATTCAAGAACAAGAACATGTCATACCAATTCATGTCGCAAGCATCAAATAACCAAGCAAGAGAAAGAGAGAGAGAGAACGAGGGCGATAAAGTACATCCTCGCCTTGGCAATTTACAAATCACAAAATCACATAACATCAAGTAACACTTCACTGATTTAATATGAAACATGCACTTGACACTCACCAAAAGTCAAGAGCAAGTGAGAGCAAACCGGGAGGTTAATCAAGCTCCTCGATGTCCACATTTTCACCTGAGAGATGCATAATCAAAATTACCTAAGTATGCAGTCAAGGTCGACTTCCAAAAAAAAAAATCAAGTTTTCCCCATTTCACGTCAAAAGAAAGTTCATGTGGTTGAAAAAATCCATTTCCCAAGTATGGAATGGTTTACAAATGATCAAAAGGTTAGGTCTAAAAACCAGGAAATGTTTCCAAGGCATTTCTAACCTTCCAACACTTCCTCAGAAGAATTTTCAGTTTTGTATCATATATTTTGAAAAATCATAACTTGAGTTCTATAAGTCCAAAAATTATAAATCTTATACCGTTGGAAAATAGACTCAATCAACTAAAACTTTTCAGAAGACACTGGTACCAGATTCAGATCAGAAGTCAATCAAATTTTAGTTCAAAGCCACTGCTACAGCAAAAACAGGGCATATCAGTCTTGGTTTTCAGTCAATTTTGAAAATTCATCAAAATTCACAGAAATTGAACTGGCCCTTGAAATTTATACCACTGAAAAAAATCCAAGTCTAGTTTCAAACGCAATAAACAGAACTTGATTTGGATTTTTATACACCAAAATACAACAGTTTTTCGAGAGCTGCTTTTGAATTCCTGCTATACGAAATTCTTAGCTCTACACTTGTGGAAGCTTTCTCCAATCTTTTCTTTTAAAATCAACTTTGTTGCTTCGTTCAAAGAGTAGTTAAGAGCCATTATTTTGACACACTTTTAACTCAAGATGAGGCTCTAAAAATTGAAATTTTCAGCTCAAACTTTCGGCCATGAATGTAGTTTCAAAATCGAAATTTTTGAGCTTCCAATTGGAGCTAAATTGGAGTTTCTAAAACCAAAAGTTTTGGCTCATGATCGAAGTAAAAATGAAGCTCTAAAATTTGAAAATCTTTGCTCCATTTCTCGGCCCAAAGATAAGGTTTGAAAGCTGAAATTTACATCAAGAATTCAAGCACAAAATCTTACTTTGCAAGCTATCAAAACAACCAACAATACCACAAGCTTCCAAACTAATTAAAGAAGTAACATTCAAACCACCAAGCAAGCCAAGAATCCAAGCCATACACATAACCATCTCACCACTTTAAACGCATAACACCTCAAGGCCTCTACCTAGAAGCAAATCAAGAAAGCAAGTAAAATTATCCTCAAGTCCTCTACCTAATGTCAAGATATCAAACTTTCTAACAAAAGAAACCATAGATCTTCTTAGATCCATGAGAAATGGTGCAAGAATGGTTAGATGCATGAGTTACCTTCCTTCCTAGCAAGATTTGGCAAGAAAAATTGAAGCTTTAGGTCTTCTTCTCCTTCTTCTCCTATTCGGCCAAGAGAGACAAGAGAGAGAGAGAGAGAGAGAGAGAGAGAGAAATGGCTCAAGATCTTCCATCATATATCAAAATCCATAAAATCCATCAACAACGCAAGCTTCTATGGTTAATATCTAGCCAAGAAATGGAAGAAAGGTTGAAACTTTAGAGGTTTTTACCTTTCTTTAAGATGCCTACAAGAACTCAAGATTCAAGAACTAAACCTTCAATCTTCCTTCCGTCAAGCCTTCTTACCAAGTTTGATGATGGTCCAAGGTTGGAGCAAGATTTGAAGCAAGATTTAAGCAAGTTTTGGTGGATTAAAATGAAGCTCAAAGCAAGGGAATTTGGGGGAGAGGAGTTTGGCCACAAGGAGAAGAGAGAGAGAGAGGGTTTGGTGAGCTTTTGCTAAAGTGGAAAAAGTGAAAGAAAAAGAATACACAAAGCCACTTTAAAGGGTGCAAAAAGTCAACTCTTGAATAGTGACCAATTAAAGCTCCTAATTGAGTTTAACGCTAATCACTAAATTTTAATCCCTCAAGTAACATTTCTTAATCTACTAATGATCATTCTTATTCTCCAAGATTTCGTCATTTTTAGACCAAAAGTCTACCTCAAAAAACATGCTTTCACCAAATTTTCGCTAAAGTGCGATAGAAAAATTAAATTGAAGTGTAAATATATTTTACAAATAAAAGAGATAATGTATAGTGTAACCACAATAAAAAAATGATTTAATAAATTATTCAGGTCAAAAAATAAATAATTAAATAAATAGGTCAGATAAAAATAAATTTTCGGGTCCTCACATGAACTCTATGTTAGTTAGTTTTCATACTCCTGATAATTTGCGGGGAGAATCTATATTATCAGCATATCATTTATAAAATAAAATTCCTCATAAAAGAACTGTCAAGATGCCTTATGAGTTATGGAAAAGTTATAAACCAAATTTAAAATATTTAAAAGGATGTGGGTATCTTGCTAAAGTATTGTTACCCGAATCTAAGAAAGGAAAGTTAGGTTCTAAAACTTCTGATTGTATTTTTATCAGATATGCTGAATATAGTGCTGTATATAGATTTCTTATTTTAAAAAGTGATGTGCTTATTTGTAATATAATTATTGAGACAAAGAATGCTGAATTCTTTGAACACATTTTTCTATCATCCAATAAAATTTCTCATACACCTATTGAAATAAATAGAGAAATAACCTCTAATGAGGAATTGAGAAGGAGTAAAAGGCCAAGAAAAAAAATTTCTTTTGGAAATGATTTTCAAACCTTTTTTGTTGACAATGATCCTTTAACTTATTCTGATGCTATTTCTTCTTTTGATAGCAAATTTTGGAAAGAAGCAATTAAAACTGAAATTGGTTCTGTTATGAAAATAAAACATGGACCTTAGTGGATTTACCACTTGGTACTAAATCTATTGGTTGCAAATGGATTTTTAAAAGAAAATATAATTTTGATGGTTCTATAGATAAATATAAAGCTCGTTTAGTAGCAAAAGGATTTTCTCAAAAATAAAATATTGATTATTTTGATGCATTTGTACCAGTAACAAGAATTTCTTCTATACGTGTTTTATTTGCTTTGGTTCACTACAAGAAATTTGGTCTTTTGTGACAACACTCTTAGTGAGAACACAGAAACTTGTCATAGTTGAGACAATTCAATGATGACAACTAAGGTCGTCACTGATAACCGTGCATAGGCTCGTCATTAGTGACAACATGGTAGTAGTCGTCACAATATGAGTGGCGCTCAACTAAAGGCTGTGGCGGTAAATCACTTCGTAATGACTTGGAAAAATATTGTCACTGAAATAAGTCATACAGTGATAACTTTGAATGTCGTCACTGTCAGTCTATTGCTTCATAGGCAGTGACAACAATTAGTCATCACTGACTAAATTACTTGTTCCCAGACCACTTTCATCAATTCTACTATGCCACCCTAATTTTTACAATTTAGCCCCATTTATGAAAAACAAATTTTATTAATTCTACTATGGCACCCTATCTTTTACAATTGAGTTCCATATGTAATATACTAATTTCATTAACTCTATTATTGCACCCTAACTTTTGCGATTTAGCCCCGTATTTAATACACCAATTTTATCAACTCTATTATAACATCTTAACTTAAACAATTTAGCACCATATGTAATTTTTCAATTGTATTAATTCTAATATAGCACCGCAACTTTTGTAATTGAGCCCCATATGTAACATACTAATTTTTTTAATTCTACTATGACACCCTAACTTTTGCACTTTGGCCCCATGTGTAATAAACTAATTTCATTAATTGTAGTATGGCACCCTATCCTTTACAATTCTGCCCCTAATTTATTTAATTATCAAAGTGCTACTAGTATCTTAATAAACAATGAATGCATATTTTATGACTTTTCAAAACTCAGTTAGTAATATGTTATAAATGTAAAAAAAATTAATAGATTCCCTATTTAGTCATCATGACAACATGTACAAAATTGGTAGTTAGCATAATCTAATAATAGAGGCAATGAATAATAGAATTTAACATGAAATTAAGTCTAATCCTCATATTGGCATGAGGAAAAGTTGTTATTATTATAAATTTCACATTTAGTGTTCATGAACTAGTACTTTTATAAAATAGATTTAGTATTTTATACATGTGTTAGAAAACTATTTTAATTGTTTGATCAACTAATTAAATTGGTTGTAAGTCCTCATTAAACTGTAACACCCACATAATAGATAGGACCACAAAATGAGTACCAAAAAGATTTTGATTAAGAGAATGTTTATGTTTTTAATCATAAACATATTTTATAATAGCTTTTATATTTTTTTAAAACAATTTTACTATACAACAAATAAAAAGGTTGTATATTCGTTAAAAAAATCTAAAAGAATATTTGTCCAAACACACAAAATTTTTGCATTCTAAAATTGCAATTCAACTTGACAGCAAAAGAAATAGGAAAATTTAAAATAGTAGAAAAAACTAATTACATGAATAGGAGAAAGGTCAAAGAAAGCATGAAATTCTTTATTGTAAATAGAGGGAAGGCGTGATACTCTTTGGTGAAAAACTACCATCGGCAAACTGAAAATTCAAGAGGCACGCGCGGGTTGATGGAATTTTAATGAAACGACGTCGTTTCATGAGCCAATCTATCTACACTCTGTCCGAACACTTAACCAAAATGAAGCTTCATTTCTTCTTCTCCCTTATCTTTCTCGCTCACCTGCACCAAATCAAGTAACAAAAATGTGAGACTTTCTCAATGTCAACCATGAATTAGTGTAGGAAGTGCTTTGAACGTGGAGAGCTTTAGCTATTTTGCTGTAGAAACATTCCTAATTCGGCTGCTGAACTGACCTAGGGCAAGAAATCAAAAATTGGGCCATAAAATTTGGGGAAAGGTAGAGGTTGGAGTTGAAGCTTGGGCGAAAACAAGAGGCTAGGGACTGAAGGCATAGTTTGAGGTAATTTCAATATTTTGTGTTTGATTTTGAGTGCATTGTGTAGATTTTGTTAGCTGGGACTTGTCCAATGATTTATGGCCAGTGGGTTTTCTTGAGCCCATAGATGAGTTGTTCCAAATTGAGCTTCTGTTTTATTTTGCAATTTTTTATAGCCTATTAATTCTTCCATTTTGATGATGGTGGCTTTGTGTGTGTTAGATTCTAGCTTGGAACTATGGCTGTGTGTCTTAATTTTTCCAAATGGCGTGGTTTGAAGTAGGGAGCAGGGGATTGTAGCTTATGATTGGTGATCTTTTGGAAGCTTTATAAAGCTATGGCTTTTCTTCCATTTTCAAGTGGGGAGCAGGGGATTGTAGCTTGGAACTACATTTGTGTGTCTTAACCGAGGAAGTAGTCCAAGACATATAGCCATAGAGAACCACTCACTGGTGAAACCAATTAATAGGTTCGTTTTTTGGTTTACACCTGTACATACTTGAAAATGTAAATGATTTTGAGTGGTTTATCTTACTTTTTTTGTCTCATTTCTTTAATGAGAGTAGAGATCCTTATAAGACTGCAATTGCTAGATAGATAGCAGTTTAGCATGGCTCCAAAGCTTCTCAGTTAATAGGTTTCTTGTATCTCTTGGTAAAATGATTAACGATTGCTACCTCAGGAATTAAGCTATGTGTACTTTTTTGATTGATATGACTGGTTCATACGATCCTCCATTGCATCATTTGTTGTCTTGGACTGAAAATTCTATGAAGATTGCTCATATGGTTCTAGCTTGTCTCTGCATTTTCAACTCTTCAAGTTTATTTGTCTTGTACAGAGGTTATTCAATTGCTCTGGTTGTAAATCGGTTAAATTGGTAGATACAAAATAGAGGGATGGAATAGGTATCTGTTTGTATCTGTTTTCTACTTTGCCATGAATGGTCTGGTGACAGAATTTCGGCTGTAGAAAGCCAGCGCATTTTTTTGGAGAGAGTTTCTGTATTCTTGATTTAGTGGAAGACAAAAATTAAAAAATAAAAAATAAAAAGAGGGCATAGGCGCCTCAGCTTCATATTGGTACCGGAAAAAGAAAAATTCAGCATCACATTAATGACTAATGTTATGGATAACCTTTTAAACTGGACGAACTAGAAACTTATCAACCATAAAGTTGCCGGCACACAGTTTTGATCCACATTGTTCAAGCTGAATTGCTTGCTTTTCACAATTGTTAGCTGTCTTAGGTCTTGTATGGATTGCCATTTTTTAGACTTTTTATAGAAAATCGTTCCTGGAAAATCTAAAAAGTTATTGAATATAAATTGCATTCGATTATAAAAAAAATTTAGATAATCTTCTACTCAAACACAGTAGCTAACCTCCCATCCCCTAGAGAAAAGGGAAAAAAATGATATCAAAATTCCATATCCTTTCAAATTTTTTACACTCTTTAAATATTTTTCAACTCAAATAACAAGCATGTATCATAAGTAAAATGCAGTAGAGGTATGCAAGATAAAGAAAGAGTAAGGATGGAGTACCTCTTCATTTGACTTCAACTGATGGCTTTGCAGTTGCACGCCTCATCAAGTCCAAAGCACCCTTAAAGTTTTTGTGTCTGAGTTCCATGTCCGCCCATTCACACTAGACAGTAGCCAAATGATCAACATTCTTGTAATTGACCTACATTTCCTTATCAAAATCACCCTATCATTTGCAATATCCTTGTGGGTCTCATAAAGCTTCATATTCAGTAGAGAATTTGGGCATCTCCATTTTCTCATTCTGTAGTGCAAGCACTTGCACCAGTTAGTTTAAGATTCCGAATCTGTAGTGCAAGCATTAGGGAGATTGAAAGGGTGACTGTGTGTTTTCCTTAGCGTGTTTTTGTGTGATTTCCAGTTGCATTAGCACAACCTGAGCTAGATTGATGGGGATTATGAACCTCACAAGTTTTAATTCAAATCAGTTGAGGGTGGAATGATTTTTTTGTTTTTTTTCCTCCGACACCATAACTCTATCTCATTTGCATCTTGTCTAAATTAATTTACACCACACTTTCAGTTATTTACACCTTTGAGACAAACTGATTTCACCTGATTCGAGGGATAGATGAGTTGTAAAATGATTTTGCACTTGACTTCTTGGTAGGATAGGAAGAATTTGATGGTGAAGGTGCTAAACTAATTTGGCCTGGCCAAATTTTTATTATTCGCTTTATCTACTTTCCTGTCATGTTTTTGTTTGTTGTTTCTTTTAGTATTCTGTTCAAATTGCTTCTGGCAACTTTGATCACCTTAATTTGTTATTGTTACTACCGCGCATAATTTTGATTGCATCAGCCACCCTTAGGATTTTGACTGAACTTTTTCCAGATTACAAGTGATCTTTTAAGGATGAGAAGAGTAGATGGAGGCCATTTTGACGTAGCAACTTGTCATGGTATCCATAGAAGCAACTACTTAATCCTAGCTACTGGGATTTACATTTTAGTAAAAATTAAATATGCCAATGTCAAATTATCACCTCTTTACCATCTATAGTACGATGGGACTCGTATTTAACAACTCTTAATCTATTGAATTTCCACCTTCGTTACACTTCCAAGTTTTTGATAGCTAAATCTCTAGAAGGATGGGCTAATGTGAGCAAAATCCTTTAGGCACTAAAATAGACTGCCATAGATTTCTAATCCCATTTGATCTATCTGTGATGTGACTCATTTGGCTACAATGTTTGCAGAATCTGTAGTGCAAGTTCTATACACGCTAATTTTTTTCAGCCTTTCTCCCCTTTCCTTCTGGTGAATTCATTTACATTTTTTGCATTGTATCTCTTGCTCTCATTCTTGTTTCTTTCTATTGTTATTACTTAATCATCATCTCTCACTCTCTCTTTTCAATAAAGAACCTAAAATGTTATCATGTATTTGTGACGACCCCACCTTCCCCTAAGGCGTACCAAAGGCGTGCCCAGCTCTCGCCAGGACTCACTCACTCACTCATTCAATATAACTTATCAAACTAAAACCCTGGATACAATATAGAAGGATACAATGTCTTACAAATACATAACCTCCAAAATACAATCCCATAGTACATAAATAATCCATCCTTACATTCAAGTTCCATTATACAACAGTTCACAACATACATGATTCAAGATTCTCCAAAATAAATATCAAAACATAATTAAAACCCAAATCTCAAGGGTTGGCACCATCACTCGGTTGCTCATTTCCTGCTAAGGAAAACAAATGGAAAGGGTGAGCTAAAAGCCCGTGAGTTCCCAAAAGCATGCAAGTCACTTAATACATAAACAAATTCACTTTACAAGTACACTTGGAATTTAAACAAATAGGAAAGCAATAAACAACACAATGTTGGATATGGGGGCCCTCAGGGGCCAAGTTCCACGATGCTTGTCCACGAACCAGGTAGCTTGTCCATGAACCAGGTAGTTGACACTCCGTCAACTGTCACTATTACCATGTAGAATCCTCTTTACTCCTTACTCCACCAAAACCCCCACCGGGCCCGCACTACAAGCACTTATCACTTCACTTTGATAGTGTACATTGTATTTATTTCCGAGACAAGTCCGCTGCCAAGTCTCGAGTACACTTTACTTCACTTCACTTCACTTGTATATATGTATCACTGGTTTGGTGCTTTTAACAGAGACAAGGCCACAAGCCAAGTCTCTAGCACATTTCAATTCATTTCACTTCACTAGGTTGTTGCTCTTTTGGAGACTGGTTCAAGAACTAGGTCAGAGCATGTATCATGATGCGAGTCACTTGTGCTTTGTGACATTTAAATAACCCTATGGCTCGACCCTTTCTTCTCGGCCTAGGCCTAGCCCCAACTTCAGTCGAAGGGTTCACCTATAGGTCTCGAGAATTTCCTGACCTTTTGAAACACATACAATCACAATATAATACTGTAAAGCACTTTTACAATCACTCACTTCAATACACTTTCATAATCACTTTTACTCAAATGGAGTAGGTGCAATAAAGTACACACCATCCCCATCAGAGGGTTAAAAACCAATTTTCACAAAACATTCACTTCATTGCATTCATATACAATCATTTGCACGTAAACCTGAAACAAGCATGGAAACTTCATAAAGTAAGGTTCAACTTCCGCGTAGGGTTCAAAGTCACCACCTTGCACACTCCCTAAAATAATTTAAAACAATCAATGAGATTCAATTCATTCTTTTCATTCGGTAATCACGGTTCAGCTTCCACTTTTTTAGTTTCAAACTATAATTTTCTAAAACTCTCTCGAGGAAAAGCCTTCATTTCCACATAGCTCAAAGTTCTAATAGATCCCCTTGGAAAATCACTTTATCATTTCAAAAGGAAACATCTCACCGATATACTCATTGGCACTACAAGCACGTTTTCTTTCACAAAACATTTAAGTGAGGTCTCACACCTCAAAATCATTTTTTTTTACACAATACGTTCGACATTGATTTTTGGTGAAACTTCCATTTTGACATAAAATGCTTCATATCAAACCATTATATTCAAAATCCCAATTTAGCAAAATCAGTAAAACCTTCAAATTCAGTCAAATAGCACTTTTCACTCAAATTTCATGAAAACTACACTTTTTACCCTTTTAAAATCAAACACTCACTCACACACATATCCACATTTTAGCAATATACACATTTTCTCAAAAGTAAAACCTTTGAGAACATTCACGACATTCAAAATCAAACATTGAAATCACCGGGCATGGGTTTGGCCATAACATATATTTTCCTTCAATTTTCACAACCAAAACCCTAATTTCTAACCATATCAAGACAAGTTCACAATTAACAATCAATTCCCAATCGGTCCTCAAGTCAGCTACACGAAGCCCTCAAGTCCTACCTAGGTTGGGATTTCAAGAGCCCAACTTCATCTTTTCAGATGAGATCATTTCTTATCAATATAAACCACAGATCTACACTAATCAACACTAATAAAGCTAGATCTACAAGATTCGAGGTTTATACCTCCGGATCTATCAAGATCCAACGAGATCCAGCAAGATCCAATGAAATCCCTCAAGCTTTCCTTCAAGAAAGTTGCTTCCAAACTAGAGTACTTCCAAAACCCTCGATCCTAGCCCACGATCTTCAAGATTCTTCGAAAATATCCGTCACCAAGTTCAACCTCGAGCCCAAGATGATCACCCAAGCTTTTCTTTCCTCCCTTTTTCCCCTCAAAGGTTCAGATCTCTCTCTCTCTCCTCTCTCCTTGGTTCGGCTGAAATGGGAAGGAAGAAACCAAGCCACAATCCATCATTCAAGCTTCACAAGTTCAATTTGCTTGTAAGAAGAAAGGAAAATGGAAGATCAACTCAACTTACCTCTTTTTCCTTCCAAAATTTCGGACAAAGCTCCTCCTCTCTCTCCTCTTTCTCAGCTGCTAGGAATGAAGAAGAGGATGGTGGTTGATGAAGGTTGAAGCTTCAAGAAGATTGATGGAAGATTGGAAGAAAATTTTGAAGACAACTCTCTCTTTCTCAAGCTCTCTCTCTCGGCTCTAGCTCTCTCTCTATCTCACAATTTCCAGCTGCAAAATGAGCTCCAAGGAACCAAAAAGTCAAGGCTAAAAGGTGCCAAAAAGTGCATTTCCTTATTTTAAGGGAAAAAGTGCTTTTTGGCACTTTATGTCGCGTCGCGGCTGTCTAACTTACACTGGTTTCTTTCATCCATCACTATCTCACCATAATAATATTTCCAAAATATCACTACATATGCTCGATTTCAAGTCAAGTCACTATTCACACGTCGGAACAATTTTTAACGTTAAATTTTGGCCAAAACCACACACCGGCAAACAATTCGTATAAAATTCTTTAAATTGAGAAATAATCACTCTAAATATATTTTCACTCATATTTCAATAAATACATGCAATATAAATAATATCATGCATTTTAAAAATAAATACTGAAATTTGAGGCCCTCACATCCTTCCCTCCTTAAGAGAATTTTGTCCTCAAAATTCCTTACCTTTCTAAGTAAACAACTCTGGATGACTCTTCTTCATCTCTTCCTCCAATTCCCACGTTGCTTCCTCAATAGCATGATTCCTCCAAAGAACTTTGACCAATGGGATCTTCTTGCTCCTCAAGTTTTCACTTCTCATGAGGATTTTATGGGGCTCTTGCAGTGCACAAGGATTCATCCACTTCAATCTCTCCTAAAGGCAACACATGGCTTGGGTCTGGATGATACTTCTTAAGCATGGACACGTGGAAGACATTGTGAATCTTTGACATGCTAGCAGGTAAATCTAACTGGTATGCCACTTTGCCTATTCGCTTGAGAATTTCAAATGGGCCTACATATCGTGGTTTCAGCTTCTTCCCTTTCTTGGATACTACTCCTCCTTTTATGGGCTTAACTCGAAGAAATACTTTGTCCCCTACATCAAATTCCAAATCCTTTCTTCGGTTATCGGCATAACTCATTTGTCGACTTTGAGCAGTTTGAAGTCTTTCTCGAATTAGCTTCACTTTCTCAAAAGCCTCCTCAACGCAAGGAATAGTAGTTGGATTTAAAATTTTCTTTTCCCCTACTTCATCCCAATAAATAGGTGATCTACACATTCTCCCATAAAGTGCTTCATAGGGAGCCATCTGAATTGAAGCATGGTAACTATTGTTGTAGGCAAACACTAGAGGCATGTGTTGACTCCAACTTCCCCCAAAATCCAATATACATGACCTCAACATGTTTTCCAAAGTTTGAATTGTCCTTTTGGATTGTCCATCCGTTTGGGGATGATAAGCGGTACTCAAATTAACCTTAGTCCCCAAATTTTCTTGTAACTTTTGCCAGAACTGAGAGACAAATCTCGGGTCTCTATCGAAGACGATGCTCACAGGTACTCCATGTAATCTAACAATTTCGTCCAAGTACAACCGAGCTAATTTCTCCAAAGGACATTTCATACTTACCGGTAGAAAGTGAGCAGTCTTAGTAAGTCGATCCACTATCACCCAAACTGCATCATCTCCTTTTTGACTCCTAGGCAACCTAGCCACAAAATCCATAGTGATATGATCCCATTTCCATTCAGGTATCTCTAAGGGTTGCAAAAGTCCTGAAGGTTTTTGGTGCTCAGCCTTAACTTGCTGGCACACGAGACAAGTCTGAACAAATCTTGCTACGTCCCTTTTCAAACCATCCCACGAATACATCCTTTTCAAGTCTTGGTACATCTTATTGTTTTCAGGATGAATTGTGTACTTTGTTCGATGTGCTTCTTCTAAAATTTCTTTCTTCAGCTCTTCGTTGTCTGGAACAACAACACGATCTCGAAACCTTAAGATCCCCTCAGGCCCTAGCTTAAAGTCTAGGGTTTCTCCTTTGTTCACTTTTCCAGTCCATTTCTGCACCATGGAATCTCCTTTTTGTGCCTCTTTAATATGCTCTAGAATGGAAGATTTCAACACTATATTCCTAAATATGACCTTTTGTTTTTCCAAATGAGGGCTCCAGTCACCCAACTTTTCTAACAGTTCCCACTCCCGAACCATCAAGCCCGCTACTTGAACCTTTCGACTCAGGGCATCTGCTACCTTGTTGGCCTTTCCAGGGTGATAACTTATGGTGCAATCATAGTCCTCAAGAAATTCTACCCATCGTCTTTGTCTTAGATTCAATTCCTTTTGAGACAACAAATACTTGAGACTTTTGTGATCAGTAAAAACCTCAAATGTCACCCCATATAAGTAATGTCTCCACTTTTTCAGTGCAAAGATGACTGCGGCCAACTCCAAATCATGTGTTGGATAGTTTTGCTCATGAGGCTTTAATTTCCTAGAGGCATAGGCAATAACTTTTCTATTTTGCATCAGGACACACCCTAATCCTTCTTTCGAGGCATCTGAATAAACTACAAACCCATCTTTTCCATTTGGCAAGGTCAACACAGGGGCTGTTGTCAAACGCTTCTTTAACTCTTGAAAACTAGCCTCACACTTTGGATTCCAAGCAAACTTAACATGCTTTTTAGTCAAATTCGTCAGTGGCCCCGCAATCTTTGAAATCTTGAATTAATTGTGGTAGTATCCCTAAGCCCAAGAAACTTCTAACCTCAGTAGGGTTTCTAGGTTGCCTCCATTGAGTCACTGTCTCCACTTTGGAGGGATCCACAGCAATTCCGTTCTTAGAAATTTTATACCCTAGAAAGGACACTTTCTCTAACCAAAACTGACACTTGTTGAACTTAGCATACAATTGATGTTCTCTTAAAATTTGGAGCACTATCTTCAAGTGTTGAGCATGATCCTCTCGGGTCTTTGAGTATACCAAAATGTCATCTATGAATACAACCACAAATTGGTCCAAATAGGGTTTAAAGACCCGTTGCATCAAATCCATAAATGCCGCTGGAGCATTGGTCAACCCAAAGGGCATTACCACAAACTCAAAATGTCCATTACCTCGAGTTAAAGCAGTCCTGCGTCTTCCTTTCTAATCTTCAATTGGTAGTACCCTTGCCTAAGGTCTAATTTAGAAAAGACCACTGAACCTTGTAATTGGTCAAATAGTTCATCAATGAGCAGTAGAGGATACTTATTCTTTATTGTCATATCGTTAAGCCCTCGATTGTCAATGCACAACCTCAAACTTCCATCCTTTTTCTTAACAAAGAGTACAAGTGCTCCTCAAGGTGAGTCACTCTCTCTGATAAAACCTCGCTCCAATTGATCTTGTAATTGGACCTTCAATTCCTTAAGTTCAGCTGGAGTCATTCAATACGGAGTCTTAGAAATTGGAGCTGTCCCTGGCAGCAAATCAATCTTAAATTCCACTATTCGTTCAGGAGGTAGACTTTCTAATTCCTTTGGGAAGACATCGTGAAAATCCTTCAGAATCGGCACTTCCTCTAACTTCATTTTATCACTAGGGTGATTTATCAAAAAGGGCAAATACCCTTGAGCCCCTTTACTTAATAATTTTCTCGCTTTGATCCCCGAGTTAAGGGCAGATGATGCTAACCTCCCTTTTACGTCCAACCTCAAAGTAGCCTCTCCAAAAATAGAGAACTCTACAGTTTTTGCCCTACAATCCAACTTAGCATGATAACGGGCTAGAGAATCAATTCCTATGATAACATCATACCCTTTTATGTCTAAACTAATCAAGTCCACCACCAGCTTTCTTTCTCCTATCCAAACATCACAATTCTTGTATACCCAACTAGTAATTAAACTTTGTTCCCGGGTGTCTTAACCTCAAATCATAAGGTAATCTAGTAGGTTTTATGTCTACTCCATTTAAAAAGGAAGGATTCACAAAAGAATGTGATGCACCAGGATCAATCAAAATCTTAGCTAAGCGATGAAAGACGGGGATGGTACCTTCAACCACTTCAGTAGGGTCAGGAACTTGCTGTTGGTCAATGGTGTAGACCCTAGCTGGTACTCTTGGCCGACTTCCTGCTGCACTAGCTTGACTGGAAGTGGGTTTGCTTGCTGGCTGGGTCATTCCTCCTCCTTGGGCCATTGGACATCTGGATGGTGGCGTTATACTTCCACACTTAAGACATGCTCCACTCTTCCTCCAACATTCATTCTTTGTGTGGTTTGGCTTCCCACAGAAGCCACAAGACACGCTAGGGGTAGATACTTGACTTCCTTTGGAACCTCCCTTGATAGTCCTCTTCCTCTCATACTCCCTCTTGATCCAGCCCCTCCAACATATGTCCCCTAGAATTTGACCCCTAGATGATCGGAGGGGTTGTCCTTCCCATTCCTCTTCCAAACTTAGGAGTGGGGACATTCATGTCCATTGGGCCACGACTACCACTAGGTGCATTCCTTTTCCTTGCATTAAAACTTCTCACTTGTGCCTTGGCCCTTTCAATCCTCTGAGCCCTTTCCACGGCTTCACTAAAACTATTGACTTGAGCAGCTGCTAAGATCTCTTGCAGTTCCACGTTCAGTCCTTGGACAAATCTTCTTACTCTCCTCTGTTCAGTGGCCACCAACTCAGGGGCAAATCTTGATAGTTTAGTAAATTGTGCCTCATATTCCGCCACACGCTGCAATCCTTGTTTACACCTAATGAAGTCGTCCTCCCTTTTCTCTTGCACTATTGGAGGAAGAAACTTGGCATTAAACTCTTGAGTGAAGTTCACCCAAGTCCTAGGGGTATTTTCTCTATCCCATTTGGCCCTTATCATGATCCACCATGAACGGGCAGCTCCCTCAAATTGAAATGTGGCAAAGGTTATTTGCCTTTCCTCAGTGTAATCTAAAGTGGTAAAAATATCTGAAATCCTCTCTAACCAACCCTCATCAACTTCAGGGTTAGGTTTACCACAGAATTTTGGGGGATTGAACCTTTGAAATCTCTCAAGTGCCCTATCCTCACCAACTCCAAAGTTACGGGGTGTTGCTGGTCGGCCTTGTTGCCCGATATTTAAAATCTCAATCATACGGTTCATGGCGTAGCCATTTGCTCTACAAAGTTAACCCCCCTTGATTTTGATCGCGGTAGATTCATGGTCATTTCCAATACTTTGAAGAAGCCTAGTTCCACGACCTCGTCCTCTCCTACCGTCCATAGTTCTCTAGGGGCCATCAAATTATCATGAACACGGGAAAAGTAACAACACAATTAGAACAATTGCTTTAGAAAATAGGCAAAACACTTTCATAATTACATTTCATTTACAATATGGTGCCAAGAGTACATCAGTTAAGCATGCTTTTGTCAAAAGATACACATTGGTATATCAAGTTCTCAAGTACACTTAAACAAAAATATGGTACTTGCAAGTTAGCAAGCATGCACTTTACAAAGTTGGAAACCCACTCTATAGGCTTACCCACAAGATTACAAAACTCTAAGGTCAAGTCAAGCTAATCTATCGGTCCGGTAAGAAGAAGTTTTCGTGGACTCATCCTCGAGGATCGGACATCAGTGCGAGATTCCCCTCACCATGGCGTCTCCAGCAGACTCACTGGGGCTCTCCTCCCAAATCAACATCAGCAGGCTAGTGTAGATCCTCGGCTGGTTAGCCCGAATCACTCCTCAATCAAGGCCTCATCCGGCAATATCCTCGGCCTCTCTCGAGCCACCTTACTATCCTGGCTGGCTGTTAGCCAAGGAACCTCGACCTCAAGCTCTCCAATCCTAGCCAATCGGGCACGAGCCACGGTAGCAAGCCTCTCAATCTCTCTGGCTCTCGGATCCTAGTCGACCTCTTCCTCTCTGGTGGCGGGGACCACGTGATCACGGATAAGCAAAGGCTCTCCAGCGTCCACGGGGAGGCACGCCTAATGCAGAATCCCTGGGGTTATAGGCGCACCCCTGAACTTCGGTCAGTAAGAAATTGTGGGCTGTGTGTCGAGCCCACTACTACCTCAGGGCTCCATGACCTACAAGAAAGAATCCCATTGGTACTTCGTTCTAACTTAAGGTCAACAATACTTAATCATAACCAAATAACCCTCACTTCACTTTTATTCCCAACCTACTAAACCCTTAACAATTCACTAACTCTCACTTTATGCGGACTACTCAAACCTAGGCTCATACCACTGTGACCCCACCATCCCAAGGCATACCAAAGGCATGGACTGCCCACTCTCTCGCCGGGACTCACTCACTCACTCATTCAATATAACTTATCAAACTAAAGCCCTGGATACAATATAGAAGGATACAATGTCTTACAAATACATAACCTCCAAAAATACAATCCCAAAGTACATAAATAATCCATCCTTACATTCAAGTTCCATTATACAACAGTTCACAACATACATGATTCAAGATTCTCCAAAATAAATATCAAAACATAATTAAAACCCAAATCTCAAGGGTTGGCACCATCATTCGGTTGCTCATTTCCTGCTAAGGAAAACAAATGGAAAGGGTGAGCTAAAAGCCCGTGAGTTTCCAAAAGCATGCAAGTCACTTAATACATAAACAAATTCACTTTACAAGTACACTTGGAATTTAAACAAATAGGAAAGCAATAAACAACACAATGTTGGATACGGGGGCCCTCAGGGGCCAAGTTCCACGATGCTTGTCCACGAACCAGGTAGCTTGTCCATGAACCAGGTAGTTGACACTCCGTCAACTGTCACTATTACCATGTAGAATCCTCTTTACTCCTTACTCCACCAAAACCCCCACAGGGCCCGCACTACAAGCACTTATCACTTCACTTTGATAGTGTACATTGTATTTATTTTCGAGACAAGTCCGCTGCCAAGTCTCGAGTACACTTTACTTCACTTCACTTCACTTGTATATATGTATCACTGGTTTGGTGCTTTTAACAGAGACAAGGCCACAAGCCAAGTCTCTAGCACATTTCAACTCATTTCACTTCACTAGGTTGTTGCTCTTTTGGAGACTGGTTCAAGAACCAGGTCAGAGCATGTATCATGCAGTCAGCGTGCTTTGTGACATTTAAATAACCTATGGCTCGACCCTTTCTCCTCGACCTAGGCCTAGCCCCCAGCTCGAGTCGAAGGGTTCACCTATAGGTCTCAGGAATTTCCTGACCTTTTGAAACACATACAATCACAATATATCTTGTAAAGCACTTTTACAATCACTCACTTCAATACACTTTCATAATCACTTTTACTCAAATGGGTAGGTGCAATAAAGTACACCATCCCCATGGAGGGTTAAAACCAATTTTCACAAAACATTCACTTCATTGCATTCATATACAATCATTTGCACATAAACACGAAACAAGCATGGAAACTCACCAAAGTAAGGTTCAGCTTCCACGTAGGGTTCAAAATCACCGCCTTGCACACTTCCTAAAATAATTTAAAACAATCAATGATATTCAATTCATTCTTTTTCATTCAGTAATCACAGTTCGCTTCCACTTTTTAGTTTCAAACTATAATTTTCTAAAACTCTCTCGAGGAAAAGCCTTCATTTCACATAGCTCAAAGTTCCAAATAGATCCCCTTGGAAAATCACTTTATCATTTCAAAAGGAAACATCTCACCGATATACTCATTGGCACTACAAGCACATTTTCTTTCACAAAACATTTAAGTGAGGTCTCACACCTCAAAATCATTTTTTTTTACACAATACGTTCGACATTGATTTTTGGCTGAAACTTCCATTTTGACATAAAATGCTTCATATCAAGCCATTATATTCAAAATCCCCAGAATTTAGCCAAAATACCGTAAAACCTTCAAATTCAGTCAAATAGCACTTTTCACTCAAATTTCATGAAAACTACACTTTTTACCCTTTTAAAATCCAAACACTCACACACACACATATCCACATTTGAGCAATATTCACATTTTTCTCAAAAAGTAAAACCCTTCGAGAACATTCACGACATTCCAAAATCAAACATTGAAATCACCAGGCATGGGTTTTGGCCATAACATATATTTTCCTTCAATTTTTCACAACCAAAAACCCTAATTTCTAACCATATCAAGACAAGTTCACAATTAACAATCAATTCCCAATCAGGTCGTCAAGTCCGCTACCTAAAGGCCACCTCAAGTCCGCTACCTAGGTTGGGATTTCAAGAGCCCAACTTCATCTTTTCAGATGAGATCATTTCTTATCAATATAAACCACAGATCTACACTAATCAACACTAATAAAGCTAGATCTACAAGATTCGAGGTTTATACCTCCGGATCTATAAAGATCCAACGAGATCCGGCAAGATCCAATGAAATCCCTCAAGCTTTCTTTCAAGAAAGTTGTTTCCAAACTAGAGGACTTCCAAAACCCTCGATCCTAGCCCACGATCTTCAAGATTCTTTGAAGATATCCGTCACCAAGTTCAACCTCGAGCCCAAGATGATCACCCAAGCTTTTCTTTCCTCCCTTTTTCCCCTCAAAGGTTCAGATCCCTCTCTCTCTCCTCTCTCCTTGGTTCGGCTGAAATGGGAAGGAAGAAACCAAGCCACAATCCATCATTCAAGCTTCACAAGTTCAATTTGCTTGTAAGAAGAAAGGAAAATGGAAGATCAACTCAACTTACCTCTTTTTCCTTCCAAAATTTCGGACAAAGCTCCTCCTCTCTCTCCTCTTTCTCAGCTACTAGGAATGAAGAAGAGGATGGTGGTTGATGAAGGTTGAAGCTTCAAGAAGATTGATGGAAGATTGGAAGAAAATTTTGAAGACAACTCTCTCTTTCTCAAGCTCTCTCTCTCGGCTCTAGCTCTCTCTCTATCTCACAATTTCCAGCTGCAAAATGAGCTCCAAGGAACCAAAAAGTCAAGGCTAAAAGGTGCCAAAAAGTGCATTTCCTTATTTTAAGGGAAAAAGTGCTTTTTGGCACTTTGTATCACGTCGCGCGCGGCTGTCTAACTTACACTGCTTTCTTTCATCCCGTCACTGTCTCACCATAATAATATTTCCAAAATATCACTACATATGCTCGATTTCAAGTCCAAGTCACTATTCACGCATCGGAACAATTTTTAACGGTAAATTTTGGCCAAAACCACACACCGGCAAACAATTCGTATAAAATTCTCTAAATTGAGAAATAATCACTCTAAATATATTTTCACTCATATTTCAATAAATAAATGCAATATAAATAATATCGGGCATTTTAAAAATAAATACTGAAATTTGAGGCCCTCACAGTATTTTATACTATTTGCCTCCAATTCTTGACTTTAGCATAAAGGTCTCATGTTTCCTTACCATTTCTAATGATTGCACAGTGGCAGTAGTAGCATAAAAAAAGGCAGAGCAACCGCATTAGTATACGGCTTCAAGGTTAGTAGTTGGAACTTTTTCTGTACATTTATGCTATTGCTTGGGCTGTAATTGTTCATTTTTGAATGGTATGATAAATAATGATTGTTTTTCATGCAATTTAAACGTGAGCTTTACTAAGAAGTCATATTTTGGGGACAGTATGTAGTGATTACATGTTTTGCTCAATTGTGTGTTTTTTTTAATATTAGCTCTGCTGTGTGTTTTTTATTCTTTGATGTTTGTTTAAAATTTTTTGATTGGTACTATTTTACATATCCAAAAAATTGTTGTGTAGTAAGATATTCTAGGACATGGACAAAAAGTGGATGGCACTTGATAATAGGACGGATGAGGTTTATAAACTTGGGGTGACTGCTTTCCTTAAATTTGCCTATTCTCAAAAGGCAGAACACCTTGAGATCCTATGTTCATGCAAGCAATGCAATAACTTCCGCAACCATAGTAAACATGTGGTAGAGAACCACTTATTTGCTTTTGGAATCTGTAAAAGCTATGCTAGGTGGATACACCATAGTGAACAATTCCGACATGAAAATGAGAAGGATAGTGATCAAGATGGGGATGAAGAAGGGGATAGTGATAATGAAGACTTACTTGATATGCTCAATGACATAGGCACGGGACAACCCGGGGGGGGGGGAATTGGTTTGGTCAGGAAGAACATAGTGGAGAGAGGTCAAATGTGGATGACAGTGAAACCGATGACTTCCTAAGATTGTTGGCTGATGCAAAAAAAGAGCTCTATCTTGGAAACCAGTTCTTCTCCAAGCTTTCTTTTGTAGTCACTCTACCCCATCTCAAAACGATGAATGGGTGGACTATAAAGTCATTTAACTCATTGCTAGAAGTCTTTAAAAATGCACTACCTCCTGAAGCTTCGGTCCCTAAGTCTTTCTCTGATGCTAAGAAAATCATTCGAGACTTGGGGTTCAAAGCTGAAAAAATACATGCTTGTGTCAATGATTGCATCCTCTTCCGCAAGGAATATGAAAATGTGGACACTTGTCCAAATCAAAATTGCAAAGAACCTCACTACAAGTTGAAGGGTTCAAAAATTCCACGCAAGGTTCTGCGTTACTTTCCTTTGGAACCCAGGCTCCAACGCCTGTATGTCCACAAGGCCATAGCTTTAGATATGCGGTGGCATAAAGAAAAGTGCGTCAATGATGGTAATACAATGAGGCACCCGGCAGAAAGTGAAGCATGGAAACACTTTGATAGGTTGTATCCAGACTTTGCTCATGATCCTAGAAATGTCAGATTTGGCCTTGCAACTGATGGTTTCAATCCTTATGGGACCATGACCTCTACTTACAGCATTTGGCCTGTTTTTATTGTTCCATACAATCTACCTCATTGGAAATGTATGAGAGATCCTTTCTTTTTCATGTCAATGTTGATTCCCGATCCTAAATCCCCCGAAAATGAACTTGATGTCTACTTGGGGCCTTTAATAGATGAGTTGAATGATCTTTGGGTTGGTATAGAAGCGTACGATGCACATGCTAGTCAGAAATTTACACTACGTGCTGCTTTGCTTTGGACCATAAATGACTTTCCTGCCTATGCTATGTTATCCGGATGGAGTACTAAAGGGTATCAAGCCTGTCTAGTTTGCATCGTAGAAACATCATGTATCCACTTGAAACATAAGGAAAAAATTATGTTATATGGGGCACCGGCACTTCTTACCTATTGATCATCATTGGCGTTGTGAGAGAAAACCTTTCGATGGTAGTGTTGATTTTAGAAATCCTGTCATACCTTTATCTAGAAAAGAAATTCTAGAAGAGGTAAAAAATATTCAAAATCAGTTTGGGAAGACTCATCAGCAAATCAATGCAAGGAAGTGGAAACGTGATGAAATGGGCTTGAACTGGACCAAAAAAATCTGTTTTTCCTTTTACCTTATTGGGCAGATTTGAAAATTTGGCACAATCTGGATGTCATGCATGTAGTGAAGAATGTATCAGAGACTATCTTTGCCACTATTATGGATATTGATAGTAAAATGAAAGACAGCTGGTTGGGTCAAAAGATTTGCAGGAGTTAGGTATAAAAAAAGAACTGCACTTGATTCCAGATAGTGAGTCTTATATCATGCCACTTGCTTGCTACAATCTAACAAAGGCAGAGAAAAAAAAAAAGTGTGTGATTTCTTGGCCTCTATCAAATATCCAGATGGTTTTGCTTCAAATATCTCTCGATGCATAAAGAATGGACAATTCCATATTTCCGAATGAAAAGTCATGACTTTCACATTTTACTTCAAAGAATACTTCCGCTTGCTATTCGTGGAAGCTTGACCAAAGAAGTTCAATAAGTACTGTTCGAATTAAGTGATTTGACCAAAAAACTGTGTGCTAGAACATTATACAAGGACATATTAGAGGAGTGTGAGAGAGAAATTTATGTGATTATGTGCAAATTAGAGAGATTATTCCTTCCCGCCTTCTTTGACATAATGCTCCACTTGATGGTTCACCTATCTACTGAATCTATACTTGCTGGCCCAGCTCAATATCGCTAGATGTTCCCATTTGAGAGGTATGACATTATATAGAATGTTTCCAATTACCAAAATATTTTTATTCTATATTTTCTTACACTAAATAACTATCTATTTTTATGTTTTTTAACTAAAAATAGGAAAATGGGAATATTGAAAAGTTATGTGCAGAACAAAGCTCGACTAGAGGGATGTATTACTGAGAGGTACATAGACAAAGAATGCTTGACATTGTGCTCTATGTACTTGGATAATCTTGAAACAATTTTCAACAAGACTGAGCGTAACAATGAGAGAATTGAAAAAGCTGGGCAGCTGTCAATATTTTCATCCTCTGCTAGTCCATTTGGAGGCTCCAAACATGTGTTTTTATCAGATTCAGAGTTGGGAAAAATTCACACTTTTTTGCTAAATAACTGTGATGAGATTGAGGAGCACATAAAGTAATATACTAACCTTACTTACATTATGTTTTATGTGTATGACTTGATATATTTATTAACTTCACTTTATTAAGTGAGCACAAAATCAAATTGGAGGCTGAAGACATAGAAAATATGGACCAGAGGCATGATAGGGAGTTCTCTATATGGTTTAAAGAACGTGTATGGTCTGACTTTTAGATTGGTTACACTTACCACTTGTGTCTTCAGCATTTTTTATATGTCATTTTAATATAATTTGCCTTTGAACAGGTCTTAAATGGTCCTCAACCATGCAGTGATGAATTTCGGTCGTTGGCATTAGGTCTAGACAATAGAGTTAGCATATACACTGGTTGCATGGCTAATGGGTATAGGTTTCACACTGAAGACTGTGAAAGAGATAAGAAAACACAAAATAGTGGTGTTGTAGTTAGAGGCGAGCATGGTAATAATATCATTGATTTTTATGGGGTGTTAAAAGAAATTATTGAAGTCACGTATTGGCTTGGGAAGAAAAGGGTTGTCATATTTAAGTGCGATTGGTGGAAGGTAGATAATAGTGGACAAAGATTGGGGTATCACAAGTGTTAATTCATCAAGAAGATGGTATGAAGACCAACCTTATGTCCTTCCCTAGCATCTGGAACAAGTGTTTTACATTGACGACCTAAAATTAGGTAGAAACTGGTTCATAGTTGAGAGGTTTAGTCCACGAAATTGCTATGATGTTCCTGAACATTTAGACAAAGAGCCAGTAGTTGAGGAGATATTTCAAGAGGAAGCACAAGGAGAATGCTCTATTATAATAGATCTTGATCATCCTCCGCCACTTTCAAGAACAGACAGCAATCCGTTAAAATCTATTCCTTCATCTCTTGTTTATGCTGACCGGTCAAACAGTGGAAGTAAACAAACTGATGACAACTTCATCAATGATGGTGATGTGGATGAATGTGAGAGTTGCTCGGATGAAGAGGATGAGGACATGCTTAGCGACAATGAGACTGATTCGGACTAGACATTGATGCAGCACTTTGAAGTTAATAAATATGCTATCACTAGTACATATTTAATTGTATTTCATACTTATGTTTATTTGAATGAAAATGTGTAATATATCTTTCATGCCTATGTTTATTTTTTAATTGTGAAACATATCCTCTATACTTATGTTTACTTGATTGGATTTTATTGATTAAAGGGGATAGAGAGATATATTAACTTTGCCATGACACTTTTTTTAAAATTTTGGTTATTGTTTGTTGATGGCAGATGGATGGACTAGGAACTAAAGGACAAGCACTTAGAAAGCAATTGCAAAAAAATCAACAAATTGTGCAACAAAATTAAAAGGAGGATGGCCAACAACAAGCTGCATTTGGAAGTAATAGCTCCAATGGCACTACTTTTGTGACTTCGACATCTTCACCAAGAGCTCTAATACATGGTTCAAATAATGTGCAAACTTCTGAGTCACACGCATCTGGAGCAAATGAGAACATTCAATCTTCCGAAGATGCTCAAAATGGTAGTAATGGTACTCAAGTTCAAATATAAATTTTCCACTTCTAACAATTTTTTCTAACTTTATTTATTTTGCTTACACTTTTTATACCTATAGTTATGTTTATATAGCCAACTTAACTCTTGGAATTTTATTGAATTATAGATGTGATAATGCCAAGAAAGAGGGGGTGTACCAGAAACATGACATTGGCTCGAAAAAGGGAGGCGAAGGAGACTCTAACTATTGAAGTTGATCCAAGTGTCCGGCGCATAGTAGGATAGGACTCTCAATACTTCATTAGTGAGAGTGGTTGTGTTGTGAGAAAGTTTGGGAAGCTGAATGTAGATAAGTGAGCACATATGGATGCTAAGGATAGAGAAAACATCTATAAAATGGTTACGGTAGTTACATCTTTTCCTTTATAACACCTGTCAACACATCAGTTTATCCATTTATATTCCAAAACCTTATGCACTTATGATATCAACTTTTAAGATGAATATTATTACAATATTATTTCTCTTGTAGGATGACTTCCACTTTGAGAAAAATAGCATCTCAACAATTGCTGTGAATAGGTAGTTGAGTGTTCTGTATAGGAATCATTGATATCGGTTGCATAAGTATTTCCTCTCTTTTGAGACAAAGGAAGAAGCACTTGGACATGTTCCTGAAGGTGTATCACCTGATCATTAGAAATGGATGTGTGACTACTTTACCTTGAAGAATTCAAGGTTTGGTTGTATACTGTAATTAGTCTTGTTTAGGTGTCAACTAGAGTTCAAATAATTGATTGTTTAATTGTTACAGAAAACTAGTGAACGTAACAAGATGAATCGTACCAAAAATGAATCTCATACCACTATGGGCACAAAGTCACTTGCAAGACTTGTTGAAGAAAAGGTGCTATGCATTTTTAGCCTTCTTCTATTCTCTATTTTCAGCCTAATATATTTTCACACTAAACACACACAATTATTTTGACAGAAAATGAAGGAGGGTATTAAACATTCAGAGGTGGATTTATTTGAGATCAGTCGTACATCAAAGAAGACGGGGGGGCCTAACCAGTGACATGGCAAAAGAGACTTTGGTGAGATAATTTATCTCATTTTATCCATTTTCTCCTTTTGTGTGGCTTGACTTTTAACAGCCAAATCTTAATGTTTTACTTGTCTAGACAACAATGAAGGAATTGCAAGCTACGACTTCAATGAGTAGCAAGGAAATTTGTCAGCAACAACTTGGTTACATACCTGGATAGCTTCGTGTTCGCAGTGCAGTCAAGACACAAGCAGCTGAGTTGGATTGCTTGAGCATTGAACTTTAGGAGCATCGAAGAAGGGCAGATGAGGTAGAGCAATGAGCCACAAAAATTTCTGAAGAATTTAATGCTCAAAAAGAGTTGATTAAGAACTTGCAAGAGTAACAAGTTGAAACAAGATGGCTATGAGAGGAGTTGGTTGCCCAAGTGAAAGATTTACTCAAATGAAAAACTCCTATAAAGGTGAAGACAAGTTCCCCACGCCTCTATTCTCTATTACAACTACTATTTTATTTAAAATTGATTGGTTGTCTGGAAATCTAGTTGAGATACATTAGAGTGCTTATAATATCACAATGCAATGCCTTGAGATCCATTTCAAGTGGTAAATGGATGGTCTGAAACTTATTGATGAGATACATTAGAGTGCTTAAAATATCACAATGCAATGCCTTGAGATCCATTTCAAGTGGCAAATGGATGGTCTGAAACTTATTGATTGTTAGTTTATTATAATCTAATTTCATTGCTAGTTTCCTGTTCTTTGCTTACATTGGGAATCTATTTTTGATTCTAAAGTCCATTCTAATGCATATAATACTTTATTTTCAATGTAGCACATCCTGATGGTATGATGACATGAAGAAATGGCTGGCTGGTATATCGAGACAAAGATGGAGATTGTTGAAGGTTGACATTGGTGCTTTAATCCACTTGTTTATTTGGATATCTAGTACTTTGTTTTTGAGATGGATGTATATCGGCCATTAGTACTTGGAACTGGTTTTTGGGGATTTGGGACCCAATATTTTGGCAAATTTCTATTTTGATGAATTTGGAGATATTTATGGTCATGTATATAAATTTGGGACTCCATTCTATGTTAATTTGGCTTGTAGTAGTTACAATTTTTTGCTATGGTTTGTTGAAAATGCTATGGGAATGGTGCAGTAGTATCATTGTAGCCTTATTATCAATTTTAACTCCGTGACAATATTAGAGCAGGTTGCCACTAGATGCAAATATTTATGGAATTTGTTGAACTCAAAATGGCATATTTGTTAGATAGGGAACAATTTAACCAGGAATGTTAGATCTTCATATTCATGGTTAGTGACAATTCTACAAAAGGTTGTCACTAACTGCAAATTAACCTAGTGACAACAAATCTTGTCACTAATGAACAGGACTGCTAGTGACAACTATACAGAAGGTCGTCACTAGTTGCAAATTAACCCAGTGACTACAAGTCTTGTCACTGATGCGTACAAGCGCTAGTGACAAGCTCAAAGTCGTCACTATAGAGATGACATTTGTGATGACTTCTGATTCATCTATAACAAAATACAAGTGCAGTAGTGACAACAAAAGTCGTCACTGAATTCCAACAGTCAGTGACGACTTTCCTCTTGTCATTGATTTACATGATTCTGTGACGACTTTCTTAAGTTGTCACATAGATCCATCTGTGACAATGAATCTGTGACAACCTTATGACAACCAAAAAAGTCGTCACTATAACATATAGTGACGACTTTTGGTGTTTCAGTGATGAAGTTTGGTTGTCACTAATCCCCAAATTTCTATCCACAAACTTTTTGTTCATCAAATGGATTTTAAAACAGCCTTTTTAAATGGTGATTTAGAAGAAGAAGTTGATATGATTTAACCTGAGGGGTGTATTATATGTGGCTAAGAAAATAAAGTTTGTAAATTAGTTAAATCTCTTTATGGCCTAAAATAAGCTCCTAAATAGTGGCATGAGAAATTTGATCAAGTTTTGATAAAGACGGATTTTAATATGTAGAAGTGGATAAATGTATATGCACTAAAATTGTAAATGATCAATATGTGATAAATAGTTTATACGTAGATGGCATGCGTATTTGGTACTAGTTTAAATATTGTTAATAGTACTAAGTATTTTTTGTCTTCTAATTTTGATATCAAAGATTTGGGTGAAGTAAAAATGATATTGGGTGTTAAAATCATAAGGAGAGAAGATGGTATAATATTGTCAAAAGAGCATTATATTGAAAGACTTCCTAGGAAGTTTGAAAATTATGATGTGACACCTGTGAACACTCTTTATGATACTAACACTCAATTAAAGAAAAATAATAGTGACCGAATTGCTCAGTCTAACTATGCTCAGAGTATTGGGAGTTTGATGCATTTAATGAACTTTATAAAATATGATATAGCTTATGCTATGTGTAGACTGAATAGATATACTCACAATCCTAATCGTGAGTATTGGTTTGCATTAATCAGACTAATAAAATATTTGAGAGGTACCATAAATTATAGTATCCTGTATAGTGGATTTCCCATTATATTAGAAGGTTATAGTGATACTAACTGGATCTCTGATTCAACTAAGATAAAATCTACTAGTGGTTATGTGTTTACTATTGGTAGTGGAACAGTAGCATGGAAATTTGCTAGTCAGACAATCATTGCTAGATCAACTGAAGAGTTAGAGTTTATAACTTTGAAACTGACTAGGACTGAGGCCGATTGGCTAAGAAATTTCTTAGCTAATATTCCTTCAACTAAGAATCTGTTACCTCCCGTGTCCATATGCTGTGATTGTCAAGCAGCAATTGCTATTGTTAAAAATAAATCATATAACTGTAAGAGTAGATACATGAAATTGGGACATGATATCATAAAGCAACTGCATAAAGATGGAATAATTTCCATTGATTTTTTGAAGTCAGAATTGAATTTGGTCGATCCTTTGAGTAAACCAGTAGGAAGAAAATTAGTTCTTCAAACAACAAGGGAAATGAGACTTAGGCCAACAATAGTCAATAGAGACGGTAACTCAACTTATGTGATTAGTGATCCCATGAAATAGGTTCTTCTGAGTAATAACAAGTTAATATTAACTGTAAAACATTTCAAATTGAAGGCTTTTGAGATAAGTGTTTTGACTGTTAGTAATTGTTAGGTTGAGTTTAAAACTTTTAATGAATTCATATTCCTTCAGGGAGGTGTATTTAAGACAGCATACACTTGATGAATTCACCTATATGAGAGTGGAGTGGATCCGCTCTTATAAGATTTTTGGCTGAATCTTTAGAGCTCTCATGAATAATCAGGCAGGCGCACGGCCTAAAAGCGCACAACCGCATTGAATAACAAATTGTGGGTTATAATGTGATTGATAAGATTTCTATTTTACAACAATAATTGTTGGTTCATAGAAATTCATATTTCACCAATAATTTTGTAAGATATATTTTTTCAATCTAAGTCTAGTTTATAGTCCAAAAGACACCAAACTAATTGCATTGAGACTAAACGAATCCAGCAGGCTTTTGTACTCTTTTGTCTAAAATCTTTTGAAATAGGTGAAAAATTGTTGTAGATATTAGGAATTTCAAAAGATTCTGTCCCACATTGGAAAATCAACTAGACATTTAGTTATTTTATATTGTTTAACTCTTTATTGGATTTGTGATAAATTGGAAACTATTGTGAGTTCATGCACATGAAGGGGAATTGAGTTAGACCAATCTAGTTCAAACTGGTGGATTTGCATCCCCTGCATGTGGATAAAATCAATCTACTTCCACTTTGGTTTTGGCCCATCTTCCTTTTATTATTGCAGAAAACATTTTAGTGATAGACTTTGACTCCTTCCAAAGAACTAACATGTGCCTGTTTGCTAGACAATGTTCTTTTTATCCTAGCAACATTTTTTTAATCTATATTTCCTATTTATTAGCAACAGCTAGCGAGAGTTTTTAGGCCTGCACCAGCTCTTTTGTGAAGATAAAATTTTATCCATTTTCTGTAACGTTACTTCCTGAGGCTATAAATACCTAACACTACGTACACAACATGTTACTGCATTTTCTAAATTTTGCTTTCCTTCCTCCACTACTCTTCTGCTAGATTAAAATTTGCTATTTCTAGTTCCCTCTTGTTAGAAGAGGAATGCTTGTTTAATCTTGAGGAAACATTTTATCACATTGAAATAGTTTCTTAGTGCTATTTAGCATGACTCAAACTTCTTTATTTTCCTTATAATTTTGTTATTCGAGTGTTAACATTGTTCATCATTTTTACAACAACAAATAGAACCTACACCCCTTGTTGTTTGCATTTCCCACAGATGCCAGGCATAGAAACCTACATTGTCAAATATTAACTTGGCTGTACAAGTGGTAGTTTAGTAGCAATTGTTGGTGGCACTGAAGAGGGAAAGACATCACTTTTGCCGGCAATACATGGCCAGCTTCATCCAACTACTGATGCAGCCATTGTCGTCCTCAGAGGAACAGTTGTTCACGTGCCTCAAGGTCCATGCATTTTTAATTTAGTCATAGGGACTTTTGTCATGTTTTTACTGATCTTATTTGCTTTGATGGATGCTGCTTGCATTGCGATTAAATTTTGAGTTTCTTATCCTTGGCTCCAAGGTTACAAAAGCAGAAAATCATCGTACTGAAGTCAGGTCGGCCAAATTTTCATAAAAGTAATTGCAATGCCTATCACATTTTTAATGAAAATTAGAGCAGTAATTTGAGGCTTACTTCGATTTTTTTTTTTTTTTTTGGGGTTGTTGGTCCAGGTGCATTTTTTTCATTCAGGCCCTAGCATGACCAACACGACCTGGTGTAACAGCTGCCAATGAACTCAGTTTTCTTCCTCTGACGTTTTTTTGAGCTTCACAATTTTTTGGGATGAACATGTTCTTGGCCTTTTTACACTGCCTGTACACAAATTTTTCTTTTATTTTTACCCTTCTTGTTTTGTAGTTGCTGCCGTTCACCAGAAGTCACTAGGGCTAAACCATGAGATTAGCAAAAATTTACAACTAAGAAAATAAGCATCTAATGACCACTGATTCTGGAGCTCAACAGGCTGCTGTTCTTATGAACCTCTCTATGGTACTGTGGTTTGTTAGTGCTACCATGCTCTTAGTCTTATGAGTTCTAAGGCAAGCCAAGAGCTGTCATTTGAACGGTGTTAATGGATTAGAGAAGCAATTATACTAATACTAGCTTGAGTCTTAGTATTTATTTTCAATTGGAACTAATCAACAGAAAAAGAAAAAATTTGTTTCAATTAGCCTCAAAGTATGGGCAGAGGTCGGATTGCATCAAGATTTTGACTCCCTCCAACTTTTCTCCATAATACCTCAAATTGACGAATAGCTCTCTATCCTGTGATCGATGACAAATGTACTTGTTTCAAGTTAAACATTTTTTTTAAAATTATTTTATGTTTCTTGTATCTGATATTATAGCTTTAACTTCAGGGTGTAGAATAGCTGCGCCAATTTTTTTTTTTTTTTTTTTTTTTTTTGGGGGGGACCTGAA
This sequence comes from Gardenia jasminoides, assembly GCA_013103745.1. Taxonomy (NCBI): domain Eukaryota; kingdom Viridiplantae; phylum Streptophyta; class Magnoliopsida; order Gentianales; family Rubiaceae; genus Gardenia; species Gardenia jasminoides. The sequence continues at coordinate 38,283,130 of CM023095.1, read as the reverse complement.
TGAAGCTCAGTCTAGCGAATTTGGAAAGGGCTTCACAATTTCTTTTATATTGAATGCAACCCTAGACGACTTGGCAACGAAACTATTGCTGGAGTTAGCCTTCTTAGACTTGCGCTTAAGACCACCTTAGAGCACCGAGGAAAAGCAGCATGAGTCCTGCACTGGTGCTCTAGTACATAAAATAAGCTCGAAACTTGTGATACCTGTATAGTGGTCATCTTTATCTCAGTAAATTGCTTCCAAGGTTCTATTGCAGTGGCTGTGGTTTAATGTTCTGTATATCCAAGTTAGATATTTGTGTTCCTTACCTAGCAACTCTAGCTGTTTTGTTGTGGTATTGGTTTTTCCTTATCAGATATTGCCGTTAGTAATTAGGATCTTGTGAGGATTTCTCAAGTGATCAAAACAGCAGAATATGGCTATTCCTGCTTCTAAAGGGTACAGTGGTGAAGTTGGCAAACTAATCTCTTACCTCTTTGCTTCTGAACAAAGTGGACTATATTTTGGGCTGTTGATTGAACAATGACCTTCCTGCCATGCATTATGATATGGCCATGTATTGTGTCATCTGTGCCCAACCGTTTTGTTTGTTCAACAACAAATGTGAACGGACGTTTCTAAGGATGCAAATTAGTAAGAGCAACTCAGTTGATGAAAAATTTAGTCACTTTGAGATTGCAATAAAAGATGTTTTACCTCTCCCATCAGTTGTATGAACTTGTATGAGAAAGTACCATGTGGTTGCTTTGCTTTTATGATGGCAAATATTTGTTGAAGTCCTCTGCCTAGCTCTTAAACCGCATTAAAAATTGACGAGCCATCATGAATTTTTTTGCATAACAGATACTGTACCTTTATTTCACATTGCAAAGTTATTAGATCAAGGAGCTGAGATGCATGGTTTTTGTCATCAAATTGATGGAAATTTACGCTATTAGAAAGCTGGTTTTAGTATGCTATCAATAAAAGTGTCAACTTTAAGGATCTTTTGTACATTTTTGTTGAACGTTAGTGATCAAGTTATTCTTTTTCTTCTACATCAAATATGCCAATCACTTATAATTTTTCATTGGTTGCTTTCTGAACTGTACTTACCTTCATTCTTCTATACCGGGATTTGGGTGTTGCTTTACTACTTGAAGCCTCAGTACAGGTATCGAGCTGCTTCCCCTTGTCATTTCTATATCTTTCTGAATAATAGCCTTTCTTCCTACAAAGGAGAGAAGATTCACTTTCCATCCTTTTAACCTATGTTTCACCTTATCTAGCAAAAATTTATAGGACTAGGCAGAACTGTGTTTAAGAGTAATAAGGAAACCCACGTATAGTCCTAAATCATCAGTGCTGGACATCCCCAAGATATTCTTAATGGAGGATTGAGTCTCATAGGGAGTGTTGGGAAAGAATAAGATTCTGGATTTCTCAAAATTAATAGAAAGACCAGAATAGAGAATAACTCATCCAAAGCTTGTTGGATTTCTCACATTGTGTACCAATATGTGCACCAATATTTTAATGTGAAATGTTGACAAGTTGTGATGACTTGTAGGCACTAAAGCATTTTCTTGCACATGCATTTCTAAGAACCTAAAGCTATTTCAAGTATGCTAAGTAGACTTTCATATAGAATTGCCTTGAAAGTTCAGAATTAGATCATTCAGTTTAGTTCCTTTTTGTTTTTAGTTTCTCTTTGATTAGTAGGAGCATGACACCATCATCTCCTACTTATCATGGTCCGTGCTCCTTGGCCAAACCATAATTCCTCTGATGATTAACCCAGTCTTCATGCTCTGGCTTTCCACCACATTCTCAGAAAAACCTTTTCTTATTGATCTCCCCATACAACAAAGTCTCTTAGCTTCATCTTCATCCATTCAGAGCTATTTATGGCGCTAAATAAAATGTATTCCTCTTTGCCTCATGTCCTATCAAACCCACCTCACTCTCAGCAGGCTTCGTCCCACTAACAGCACCTGTGCTCCAAGCATGCACCAGGTAAGTATTATATCTTGAATCCTGTGACAATTGGGCCGTTTTTACTTCATCCCAAGTTATCAGCAACTGAAAATTCAAAATATGTTCAACTTCTTTTAGCCATCTTGCGTGTGACACTTCAATTGTCATTCCTATATCCATCCAATCCACAGTTGTACAAGAGTCTGGCCACAGAACTAAGGTCCTTGCAGGCAGAAGATAACATTCTCTAGATTTGTCCGATCCAGTTTAAGGAACTGCAGTTAAAGAAACTTATATTATGTACTGAAAGTGCTCGATCAAATACAAATATATTAAATACTGAAGTCTGCACCTTAATGCGCCATCGCCATCATCTATGGGGATGATGTCATAATAGAGAGTCTCATACGATCGTTGCGTCTGAAGTCGAGGCAAAGAGTTTGAGTTTGACATCCTAATTTTTCGGACGATTGAACGTTGAGGTATGTGTCTGATGTATCCGTCTGACACTGTCGGACATCCCATCATCCGAAGCATAGCTTGATGAAATTTGCTCGTTGTTTGTCGGACGTCTGATCCAGCGATTTACGTCCGATGGTTGTGTCCGAACCTTTGTATCCCTTTTGTTGTGCACTTTTGCAACTTTCAAACCTAATTATTTTGCTTGAAAACCTGTTCTATCATAATGCATTAGAAACTCATTAGTAAAAATCATTATTTAGTTTTGTTAACATCAAAAAAGAGAATCAAGAACCAACAATCTCCCCCTTTTTGATGATGACAAATCTAGTGATAATTTTGGCAATAAAAGCATAGGACCAAAGGGAAATATGATGAAAGTAGGATTGGCACAATCCCCTTACTTAGTGCATATAAAGAACATACAATTCAAACGATTAACTCCTCCTCCATTTGTGGCATTAATAAGTTTAGAGATCAAGAGGGATAAATTCAATTAAACCATCAAATAATCATCAAGATATCGAATTCATTTGAATTCATTCTCCCCCTTTTGTCATCAATCAAAAAACAAGAGAGAGTGTAATTTAAAAAAATTGGGCAGAGTTTCCCCTTAAATATCAACAAAATCCACCTGCCAACAGTCTCAAAAACATTACAAGAGGACATAAAAACAAGTCAACAAAATATCCATTTGACAGTTCAACCAAAGATGATATCCAGACACAATAGTCCAATCACAACCTAAGCATGAAAACATTTTCACTAACAAAAGATTACATCCAAGCTTACATCCAATCAAAAATCAGTTCAACCAAAATGCAGCAAAACAAGGATTAATATCAGAAACCTCCCCTGAGGTTTCTTCGAATCACAGCTAGACTGTGACGACCCACCTCTCTCTAAGGCGTACCCTAGGGTATCAGTAGGCGCCTGGCTAACTCTCGCCAGGACTCACTTACTCAAACATTACATGACTTATCAAACTAAAAATCTAAACACAATACAAATCAAATAATAACTTACAAACCCATAACTTCAAATTACAAACTTTGAATACATAAATCCTCCATCCATACAATCAGGTTCCATATTACAGAAGTTTTCAATAACTATAACCCAAAGTTCTCCAAATATTTAGCATAAATAAACCCCTAATTCTAAAGGTTGGTTTCTCCACTTGAATACTCATTTCTTTAACCACATTCCAAATTTACAATTCAAATCTCTCAAGACAAATACAAAAGTAAACCTCGAGACTAACGGTGAGCACCTTCGCTTGGGTTCTCGGTCCCTGCTAAGGAAAACAAATTTGAAAGGTTGAGCTAAAAAGTCCGTGAGTTCCCAAAAACATGCAAAGCACATAACACATATAATTTTTCACTTCAAGATTCACACTTGGAAATAAACAGGTAAGGAAAGCCAATAATCACACAAGAGTAGGATACGAGTAGCCCTCAGGGGCTAAAGTCCTTGAAGCTGGAGCACATTCCTGGATCGGTGTGCAATTCTCGCAGTTGACACTCCGTCAACTTTCATACTTAACCAAGTAGAACATCACTTACTCTTTTCTCCACCAAAACCCCCAACCGGGCCCGCCAGCCTAACAGGAAATTTATATTTGTGTATTGCTCTACAAAAGGGACAAGGCCATTTTCCAAGTCCAGAGCACACAACACGTCACGTAGCCCAAGGTTGTTAATCTCCTCGACCTAGGTCTTCCCAACTGCTCGAGTCGATAACTTACCAAGGGGATTAAGTTAATCACGTAGCCCAAGACTGTTAAATCTCCTCTACCTGGGTCTTCCCAACGGCTCAAGTCGATAACATATCAAGGGGATTAAGATTCTCGAGAACAGGAAATACAGGACACGTCACATCACTTCATATAATTCAAAACAGGATTCATGGCATAAGACAAGAGATCCAAAGTATACTCAAAATATCATGAAACCACTTTTGCAAATAGTACCATTCAAATGGGAATAAGTGCGATAAAGTACACACTTTTCCATTTGATGGATCAAAATCTATTTTTCACATTATTTCACATTTCAAGTTAAATACACATAGTCAAGTATCATGCATGGAAACTCACAGAAGTAGGGTTCGGCTTCCACGTAGGGCTCAAAGTCACCGCCTTGCACACTCCCTAAAATAATTTAAAACAATCAATGAGATTCAATTCATTCTTTTTTTATTCACTAACACAGTTCACTTTCACTTTTTAGTTTCAAATGACAATTTTTCCCAAAACTCTCTCGAGAAAAAGCTTTCATTTTTCATGGTACAATGTTCCAAATAGATCCTCTTTGAAAAGTCACTTTTTTATTTCAAAAGAGCATCCCACTGATATACTCATTGGCACTACAAGCACGTTCTTTTTCACAAAACATTTAAGTGAGGTCCCACACCTAAAAATCACTTTTTACACAGCACGTTCGACATTCACTTTTAGTTAAAACTTTCATATTAACATAAAATACTTCATACCACGCCATTATATTCAAAATCTCTAAAATTTGACCAAGACATGGCAGAACCCTCAAATTTAATTAAACAGCACTTTTCACTCAAATTATATAAAAAACCTCACTTTTAACCCTTTAAATTTCAAACATTCCTCACACACACATACACTCACAATTTGAACAATATACATGTTTTTCTTAAAAGAAACTCTTCGAGAACATTCACAACACTTCAAAATCAAACATTAAAATCACCAAGCATGGGTTTGGCCATAACATACATTTTCCTTCAACTTTTCAACAACTAAAAACCCTAATTTCTAACCATATCAATACAAGTTCACAAATAATCAAATTCTAATCAGTCCTCAAGTCCGCTACCTATAGGCCACCTCAAGTCCGCTACCTAAGTTTGGATTTCAAGAGCCCAACTTCATCTTTTCAGATGAGATCATTTCTATCAATATTAACCATAGATCTACACTAATTAACACTAATAAAGTTAGATCTACAAGTTTCAAGTCCTATACCTCCGGATCTATCAAGATCCAACAAGATCTATCAAGATCCAACAAGATCTCTCGAGCTCTTCTTCAAGGAGGTCGCTTCCAAACTTGTTGGCTTCCAAGAGCTTCGATCCTAGCCCAAGATCTTCAAGATTTGTTGATAATTTCGTCTCCAAGTGCAAGCCCAAGCTCGATCTCAAGATTAAAACAATCATTCTAGCTTTTCTTTTCTTTTCCTTCAAGAATTTCGGACCTCACTCTCTCTCCTCTCTCCTTGGTTCGGCTGAAATGGAGAAAAGAAATCAAACCCACAATCCATCATTCAAGTTTCATAGGATCAAGTTACTTGTGGGAAGAAAAGAAAATGGAAGATCAACCTCAAACTTACCTCTCTTTTCCTCCAAGAATTCGGACCAAAGCCCCTTCTCTCTCTCCTCTTTCTCGGCTGCAAGAAGTGAAGAAGATGATGGTGGTTGATGGTGTTTGAAGCTTCAAGAAGAATGGATCAAGAATGGAAGAAGTTTGGAAGAAAACTTTCTCTCTCTTCCTTGCTCTCTCTCTCGGCTCCTTCCTCTCTCTTCCTCTCAAAATTTCCAGCTGAAAATAGTGTCCAATGGTGCAAGAAAGTCAAGGCTTTTATGGCCTAAAAAGTGCACTTCCATATTTTAAGGGAAAAAGCCACTTTTGGGCACTTTATGTCGCGTCACGCGCGACAGTCTAATTTACACTGGTTTACTCCATTCCAACACTGTCTAACCTTCATAATATTTTCAAAATATCACTACATATGCTCGCTTTCAACTTAAAGTCACTAATCACACTCCGGTAGAAAATTAAGCACTTAATTCGGCCAAAATCGCAGACCGGCAAATAATCCGTTTAAAATTTTCTAAATTGGAAAAATATTCACTTTAAACATATATTCACTCATTTTTCAATAAATAAACATAATATAAATAATATTATGCATTTTTAAAATAATTTTGAATTTTGAGGCCCTCACATCCTTCCCCCCTTAAAAGAATTTCGTCCTCGAAATTCAAACCTAAATTTACGAACCACTCTGGATAATCCTTTCAGATCTTTTCTTCAACTTTTCAGGTTACTTCCTTAATCCTTCAATATCTCCATAAAACCTCAACTAAGGGAAATTTGCTTACTTCTCATGTTCGTCACATTCTTATCATGAATCTGCACATAATGTCTTTCATAAGCTAGCATTTCCTCTACTTCGATATCTTCCAATTTCCATAATACTGCTTATTGCATCAACAATGGTATGCGTTCAAGTCTTATAAGGTGGTCTTCTCTAAAACTCTCTAGATGCATATATTTATACATATCCTAAAGGCCACCTCATTCCAATTATGTTTCCATCAAAATTTACCTTCCATGAGGTTTACCCTTAGATGTCTCTCATGGTGTTCGAACCCCAAGATCATAAGATACTCTAACAGGGTCTATACTTACTTCATACAAGGAAACAGGATTAATAGTCAAATGAAAAGTATCAGAAGCCACTAAAATTTCATTAAACAAGACAGGGGTAGTACCTTTAACATTTTCAGTTGGATCGGGCACTGGTTGTTGGTTAATGGTATAAACCCTGGCTGGAACTCTTGATCGACTTCCTTGTGCACTAGCCTGACTAGAGCTGGGTCTACTCACTTGTCGGGTCACAACTTCTCCCCGAAGCCTCGGGCATGCAAATAGTTGATGTTCAGTACTACCACATCGGAAACACTTTCCTGCCTTCTTCCAACATTCATCCTCAGTATGGTTCAACTTCCTACAGAAATTACATGTTATACTGGGAGTAGATACCTGACTGCCTTGCGAGACATTCGTTGATTGTCCCCTTCCACTCAGAGTTCCTCCGGACCCCGCTCTACTAGAGAATGTTCCCTTTACCATAGATCCTCTCGATGCTCCAGAAGGGTTTTCTATTTTCATGTCTCTTCCAATCTTAGGGGTTGGAGCAGCCACATCCAATGGTCCTTGACTACAGCTAGGGGCATTCCTTTTTCTTGCATTGAAAGATCTAACTTGAGACTTTGCCCCTTCAACCCTCTGGGCTTTCTCAACGGCTTCACTAAAACTATTGATTTGGGTAGCCGCCAAAATTTCTTGTATCTCCATATTCAACCCTTGCACAAATCTCCTAATTCTCCTTTGTTCAGTTGCCACTAACTCGGGAGCAAACCTCGACAATTTGGTAAAGAGTGCCTCATATTCTGCGACACTTAACGTCCCTTGCTTACATCTAATAAAATCATCTTCCCTCTTCTCCTGGACTAGTGGGGGAAGAAACTTAGCATTAAATTCTCTAGTAAAGTTCACCCAAGTTCTAGGAATTTGCTCTCTTTCCCATTTCACCCTTATCATATTCCACCACGTTCTAGCGGCTCCCTCAAACTGAAATACGGCAAATGACACTTGCCTCTCCTCCGAGTAATCTAAGGCAGCAAAAATATCAAAAATTCTTTCCAACCATCCTTCAGCAACTTCAGGGTTGGGTTCTCCAAGGAATTTAGGCGGGTTAAACCTTTGAAATCGCTCAAGAGCTCTATCCTCACCAACCCCAAGGTTGATAGGTTGTTGTTCAGGACCAGGGCCTTGTTGGCCAGCCATACGGCCTAATATTTCAGTCATTCGGTTCATGGCCATAGCCATTTGCTCTACAAAATTAACCCCAGCCCCTTGATCCTGATCGGCTGCTGACTCACAGTCACCTCCAATATCTTGGAGTAGCCTAATCCCTCGTCCTCGGCCTTGGCCTCTTCTACCCTCCATAGTTCTTCAGAGGGCAGACATTTTAATAGAACAGGAAAATACAATACACTATTAGAAAATCAAGTTGAAAAGACAAATAAAACACTTTGTATACATAACTCGTAATCACAGAAGTGCCAGGAGTACATCAGATGAGCATGCTTTTAGCAAAAGACACACGTAAGTCACATCAAGTTCACAAATACGGTTAAGCAAAAGTTCAGTATTCAAAAGCTAGTAAACATGAAATTTACAGGGATTGAGAACCCACTCTGATGATTTTTCTCACAAAAGGTTACACGAAATCTTAATTCCATACTCAGCTAATCTACCAAGTCTCAGAAGCAGAAGCCTCCATGGAAGCACTCTTCAAGGGGTCAAACTCCAAATACCGGGGATCTGCCTTAGCCATGGTGGCATCCCCTCCCGTGTTCTTCTCACTAACCACTACATTCTCCTCAACTCGATTAGCCTCAAAGACTTCCTCAATCCTAGCCTCACACTTGGTCACTATGCCATCGGCTCGCCCTCGAGCAACCTTCATTCCTCAAGCTCTCGAATCCGATCACTCTGAGTCCGTTCTACAGTCGTGAGCCTACCTACTTTTTCTTGCAACTCCCCATTAACTTTGGTCAATCTCTTTCTCTCATGGTAGATAGATAGGACCACATAATCAGGGTAAACGCATACTCTCCAATACTCACAAAAATCATCCAGATCTAGTCCTAGGGTTATAAGCCCTATAATCACCTCCTAATCTTGGCTGGTAACAAATCACGGGATGAAAATGTCTAGGCATATCATCATCACTACCACAATCCATGTCCTACAAGAATGAACCCAACTAGAACTCAATCGAACTTAGGCATTATTAACACTTAAATACAATTTAAGAGCTTTTTCTTGCACTTGTCTCTAACTTACTAAACTTTCAAATGCTTAATAACTTTAATTCTCACCCAATCATCAAATGATGATGTCACCATACACTTAACACATAATCTGATTCCCACAGTGCAGCACCCTAAACTTTAAGCCTAGGATATATTACAGAGATCTGAAGCCTAGGCTCTGATACCACCTGTGACGACCCACCTCTTCCTAAGGCGTACCCTAGGGTATCAGTAGGCGCCTGCCTAACTCTCGCCAGGACTCACTTACTCAAACATCACATGACTTATCAAACTAAAAATCTAAACACAATACAAATCAAATAATAACTTACAAACCCATAACTTCCAAATTACAAACTTTGAATACATAAATCCTCCATCCATACAATCAGGTTCCATATTACAGAAGTTTTCAATAACCATAACCCAAAGTTCTCGAAATATTTAGCATAAGTAAACCCCTAATTCTAAAGGTTGGTTTCTCCACTTGAGTACTCATTTCTTTAACCACATTCCAAATTTACAATTCAAATCTCTCAAGACAAATACAAAAGTAAACCTTGAGACTAACGGTGAGCACCTTCGCTTGGGTTCTCGGTCCCTGTTAAGGAAAACAAATTTGAAAGGTTGAGCTAAAAAGCCCGTAAGTTCCCAAAAACATGCAAAGCACATAACACATATAATTTTTCACTTCAAGATTCACACTTGGAAATAAACAGGTAAGGAAAGCCAATAATCACACAAGAGTAGGATACGAGTAGCCCTCAAGGGCTAAAGTCCTCGAAGCTGGAGCACATTCCTGGACCGGTACGCAATTCTCGTAGTTGACACTCCGTCAACTTTCATACTTAACCAAGTAGAGCACCACTTACTCCTTTCTCTACCAAAACCCCCAACCGGGCCCGCCAACCTAACAGGAAATTTAAATTTGTGTATTGCTCTACAACAGGGACAAGGCCATTTGTCAAGTCCAGAGCACACAACACGTCACGTAGCCCAAGGTTGTTAATCTCCTCGACCTGGGTCTTCCCAAAGGCTCGAGTCGAAAACTTACCAAGGGGATTAAGATTCTCGAGAACAGGAAATACAGGACACGTCACATCACTTCATATAATTCAAAACAGGATTCATGGCATAATACAAGAGATCCAAAGTATACTCAAAATATCATGAAACCACTTTTGCAAATAGTACCATTCAAATGGGAATAAGTGGGATAAAGTACACACTTTTCCATTTGATGGATCAAAATCTATTTTTCACATTATTTCACATTTCAAGTTAAATACACATAGTCAAGTATCATGCATGGAAACTCACCGAAGTAGGGTTCGGCTTCCACGTAGGGTTCAAAGTCACCGCCTTGCACACTCCCTAAAATAATTTAAAACAATCAATGAGATTCAATTCATTCTTTTTTCATTCACTAACACAGTTCACTTTAACTTTTTAGTTTCAAATGACAATTTTTCCCAAAACTCTCTTGAGAAAAAGCTTTCATTTTTCACGGTACAATGTTCCAAATAGATCCTCTTTGAAAAGTCACTTTTTCATTTCAAAAGAGCATCCCACCGATATACTCATTGGCACTACAAGCACGTTCTTTTTCACAAAACATTTAAGTGAGGTCTCACACCTAAAAATCACTTTTTACACAACACGTTCGGCATTCTCTTTTAGTTAAAACTTTCATATTAACATAAAACACTTCATACCACGCCATTATATTCAAAATCTCTAGAATTTGACCAAGACATGGCAGAACCCTCAAATTTAATTAAACAGCACTTTTCACTCAAATTATATAAAAAACCTCACTTTTAACCCTTTAAATTTCAAACATTCCCTCACACACACATACACTCACAATTTGAACAATATACATGTTTTTCTTAAAAGAAACTCTTCAAGAACATTCACAACACTTCAACATCAAACATTAAAATCACCAAGCATGGATTTGGCCATAACATACATTTTCCTTCAACTTTTCAACAACTAAAAACCCTAATTTCTAACCATATCAATACAAGTTCACAAATAACAGTCAAATTCCCAATCAGGTCCTCAAGTCCGCTACCTATAGGCCACCTCAAGTCCGCTACCAAAGTTGGGATTTCAAGAGCCCAACTTCATCTTTTCAGATGAGATCATTTCTATCAATATTAACCATAGATCTACACTAATTAACACTAATAAAGTTAGATCTACAAGTTTCAAGTCCTATACCTCCGGATCTATCAAGATCCAACAAGATCTCTCGAGCTCTTCTTCAAGGAGGTCGCTTCCAAACTTGTTGGCTTCCAAGAGCTTCGATCCTAGCCCAAGTTCTTCAAGATTTGTTGATAATTTCGTCTCTAAGTGCAAGCCCAAGCTCGATCTCAAGTTTAAAACAATCACTCTAGCTTTTCTTTTCCTTTCCTTCAAGAATTTCGGACCTCACTCTCTCTCCTCTCTCATTGGTTCGGCTGAAATGGGGAAAAGAAATCAAACCCACAATCCATCATTCAAGTTTCATAGGATCAAGTTACTTGTGGGAAGAAAAGAAAATGGAAGATCAACCTCAAACTTACCTCTCTTTTCCTCCAAGAATTCGGACCAAAGCCCCTTCTCTCTCTCCTCTTTCTCGGCTGCAAGAAGTGAAGAAGATGATGGTGGTTGATGGTGTTTGAAGCTTCAAGAAGAATGGATCAAGAATGGAAGAAGTTTGGAAGAAAACTTTCTCTCTCTTCCTTGCTCTCTCTCTCGGCTCCTTCCTCTCTCTTCCTCTCAAAATTTCCAGCTGAAAATAGTGTCCAATGGTGCAAGAAAGGCAAGGCTTTTATGGCCTAAAAAGTGCACTTCCATATTTTAAGGGAAAAAGCCACTTTTGGGCACTTTATGTCGCGTCACGCGCGACAGTCTAATTTACACTGGTTTACTCCATTCCAACACTGTCTAACCTTCATAATATTTTCAAAATATCACTACATATGCTCGCTTTCAACTTAAAGTCACTAATCACACTCCGGTAGAAAATTAAGCACTTAATTCGGCCAAAACCGCACACCGGTAAATAATCCGTTTAAAATTCTCTAAATTGGAAAAATATTCACTTTAAACATATATTCACTCATTTTTCAATAAATAAACATAATATAAATAATATTATGCATTTTTAAAATAATTTTGAATTTTGAGGCCCTCACATAGACCCCCTCATGTTCTGAAATCACACAAATCACACATACCCCTCTTGGCAGTGTGAAAAAGCTCACCACAAATGGACAAAATAGTTATGTGTTTCTTGAACAAATGAACACGTAGAATTGATGAAATACCTGAAAATAACCAAAATACCATTGATTTGAAATTGCTATATATATGTGCTGGAAGGCCATGTTTAGCAGAAATGTTTTCCCTTTATTGAAAAATGCATGTCAGCTGAATCATCAAGAATTCCTTGACAATTAGCTGTAAATCTTTGCAGTGCTAAAGAAACTTGGAACCTATGAAGTAGAAGGCGTTGTTTTTAGGTAGCTCTTGAAGTTTGGTTTCGGTTGAAGTCGTGGAACATCAACTTCAGCTTCAACTTTACATCTAACAGAGCAGGTAAGCATCGAAGGCTGGCCCTGCATATTAAGTTTCCGGAATAGTATCCTGATGTTGTTGATGTTGTCAAACTTGAGTGTTGCAAGATTTGCTTTTATCATAGATGTTAATAAGTTAAGCCATGATCATACTAGATTTCATTATCAGTTTTTGCTATGAGTTTGTGAATCATATTATGAACAAGCTAGCAACTTGATGTTATAGATGTTGAAAAAATATCGTTTTCAACTATTGTCCATGCCATTGATGATTGTAATCAATAGAGTACTTTTGAAAGTTGGCTTTTGCAGCTTTTAGGTCGGGTATGATCATAGTGATCAAGATCCAATAGAGTAGTTCTTTAATGTTCCAACAGAAAAGTTTAAAACCTGCTTCTGTATTGCTCTATAAATTTGCATTTAAGGGTAGATTTGCATTTTCACTGGTGCATATATTAACACATCATTGTGTGCCTATGATGTATTAATCTTGTAGTGAGCAAGAACTAAAAAATTTCATAAAATTTGTGGTATGTAGGATGGCACCTCTGGTGGCTCATGACATTGTTGTTCATTATTTGGGAAAGGCTAGTAGAATTTCCAATATTGATCTTGATAGGTACTCGTACATTGAGTTGCTGAATGATGTATCTGAAATAGCATTGAATGCTATGCTTGGAAATCTAAATTTGCTGCTTCATATTAGATGTTTGATCCCGAGAATAGAGACCTTTATGGACATAAGAGATGACAAATCAGTGCTTGAAATGTTTAAAGTCCATGAAAATGATCTCGTTATCAACTTGCATGTGTTTGACATGGATATAATACCTGAATTACAAGGTAACCTGCATGATGATCACAATCCTACTATTGGCCGAGACACATTGGAACCTCAAAAGAATGCAAATCAGAATTTGGCAAATAGTGAGAATGAGAGAGAAATGTATAACTCAAGCTCTGATGAGTCTTGGAAACAGGCAATGGAGAGTGACTTAGATGATGTGTTGGATGATGAGAGATTGTTACTCTCATCTACTGACAACAGTGATAGGGAATTTTCTGATTTTGAGGAACATGAAGATGCTGTAATTGTACGTGACTCTGAGACAGATGAAGAAACTGATGTGGACATGTAACACGAAAGAAGAATTAGAATTTCAGAAAGGGCAATTATTTACTAGTGTTGATGCTTTCCGGGCAGCTTTAAATGATTATGCTATTGACAAAGGATTTCCATTAGTGAGGGTGAAAAATGAAAGGACTAGATGCACTGCCATATGTGGTTCACTGTGTAATTGGAGAATCCATGCATCCCCTGTTGCTAACACCACTACCTTTATGATTAAAACTTATAATCCTGAGCATACATGTGTAATGAGTAGGAAAAACACTGAAGCAACATTTGATTGGATGGCAAAGAAGCTAGTTGCTGTGTTGAGAGCGCATCCTGAAATGACAGCTAAGGGTATATCAGCTGAGATGAAAAAATTTGGAGTTGAACCAAGTAGGATGCAGATTTATAGGGCTAGACACAAAGCCTTGGATGAAATTGAAGGATCACATGTATTGTCATATGCCAAGTTGCCAAAATATGCTGCATTGGTGAGGCAATTCAATCTTGGTTCCAGAGTTAAGATTCACTTTGATAGACTAATATGCAAGTTGAGCCCAGATTCTTAAGACTTTTTATCAGCTTCAAGGCACAAAAAGAAGGCTTCCTTGTTGGTTGTAGGCCATTTGTAGGATTTGATGGATGTCATCTAAAAGGTTCATTTGGAGGTGTGCTGCTTACAGCTGTTACTTTAGATGGAAACAACAGCTTGTTTCCTTAGCTTTTGCAGTTGTTGTGTGTGAGAATAAAGAGACATGGAAATGGTTTTTCACTTCTTTGAACAGCATTTTGGACCATTTACAAGAAATATGGCATTGACATTTATGAGTGATAGGCAGAAGGTGAATCACTTATTTCTCATCTGATTAAATTTTTTCCATTTTGTGGTTTGGCTTATGTCATTAACTGATTTCTCAACTCATGTCATTTGTAGGGTTTGAACCTTGCATATGAAGAAATGGTTCCAGAAGCAATTGCTCGGTATTGCTGCTAGCATATATACGACAACTTCAAGCTCAAGTTTCTAGGATTACTACTTAGGAGATATTTCTGGCAGGCAGCAAAGAGTTTTGATTTAATTGGACATAATGAGGCAATGGATAACATTAAGGGCCTGAACATTGAAGCTTGGAATTACTTAATGAAGATTCCAAAAGGTGCTTGGTCCCGGCATGCTTTCTCAAGTGTGATCATGTGACTAATAACTTCACTGAATCCTTCAATGCATGTGTTGATGACTTGAGAGGGAAGAGTATACTAACACTTGTTGAAGGTTTAAGAAGGAAGATGATGAACAAGCTGCATAAGAGGTATCAAAAAGCCACAACATGGATAGCTGCAGTCACTCCAAAAGTTGTGAAGAAGCTAAAGGACATTGGAAATGCATCAAGGAGATGTGAGTTATGATGGCCAGTGAGTATGTGTTTGAGGTAAGAGATGTTGAAAAGACATATGTAGTGAAATTAGAGGAAAAGGAATACGACTGTGGGGAATTTCAATTGACTGGTCTCCCTTGCAAGCATGCTGCTTTAGGGATCATTTATAGAAGGGAAAATCTAGTTAAGTACTGTGAGCAAGCATTTTCACTAGAAATGTACTTGAAGTGCTATACAAATGATCCACCCAATACCACATGAGAAAAGATGGCCTCCAATGGAAAACATTACACCAGAAACACTACTTCCACCACTAAGAAGGAGGCACCAGGAAGACCAAAGAAAAATAGAAAGAGAGGACCTGATGAAGAAAATGCTTCAGCTCCAACACAGAGGTCAACCACATTAAAATGTTTCAAGTGTGGTTTGTTTGGTCACAACAAAAGAACATGCAAGGGAGAAGCGGGAACCTCCACAAGAAACAATCCTACTGGTTCTGGTCATGGGGTAATAATATTACAATTTGTTTTTCCCTCTGTATATAATTACATATTCACTATTTTTTTTAAACTACAAGGTGGTAGGAGGAGAGGAAAGCCTGGTAGGGGCTTAGCTAACATAGGATTGGCAGGGGCTATGCTTTGGGTAAGTAAGTTCAATCGAAGGATCATCTAGTGTTATATACAAAGGTACCTATTTTGCATACATTATTAACGTGTTGATCATGTATTCTATGATCCAGGATCATGTCCAAGGGAATGTTCTAGTGGTTGTTTCAAGCTAGGGAAGTAACCCAAGTCCTCCACAACAAGAGAAATCTATGAATGTACAAGTTAATTTACAAGCTGGCACAAGAACTTCAAAAAAGAGAGTATGCATTATAAAGTCATACATAGTTACGTTGACACAAAAAACTTGCTCTATTCTCTACTATCATTTAAAGCATTGGTAATTTTCTGTTTTGATTTGTGTTGCTGTGACACAGAGAGGAGGTACAAAAATGAAAAGCAATGCTACTGTGAACATGCAAAGTGCAATTCTATTTGCTTCAACTGATCAAGGCACTACAAATTGAGGATCTCAAGCTGAAACTTTTGTGAGCATCAATGCTGCTGCAACAGTAGACTCTAATACTGTCAGCAGCAACTTCTCTTTAATGTTTTGAGATTGCTAAAGGGTTCCAGCAATGAAGATGCTTTTGGTATCTGAAGTGGTTAAACTACTACTGGTATTAATGCCCAGCACTGACTTTTGTTAATTTTGGGGATATTTTTGTGAGGACTTGGTGCTTACTAGTGTTCATTTGCATTTCATAACCGGTCATGGTGCTATCAGAATTTCTTATCACTGCTTTTGTAATGTTATATGCATTGCAATCCTCACCATCTAAACAACTTGTTATAGATGGTGCTTTTGTTCAAATGGATTGCAATATGCTATTTTTACACTGATGCAATGTACTGTCAAGGACTATGTAATGAACTTAGCAAGTCGTGATATGATGTGATGTGCAGGTTAAATTTCAAAAATTTCTAAGACCTAGTGGTAAGTTGATCGAATCGAGCTGATGGGTAGGCCCAGGTCGAGGAGATTTGACAAACCATTGGATTCATGTCATGACATGTGCTCTGGACTTGTCATATGGACTTGTCCCTTTTGAAGAGCAACAATCAATTTATATGTCTGAGCGGGAGTGAGTGCTACGCCTATTAGGGCGGGAGTCACCTCTTAGTCCGTATCAGTCACCCTTGGTATGGGAGTAAGTGCTATGCCTAATTGGGGAGTCACCTCTTAGTCCATATCAATCACCCTTGGTATGCTCGAGCAATACCCTTCTTGTGTTTGGAATTTGGGCCCAATGGGGGTTTTTTTTGGTGGAGTTAGGAGTAAGCGAAGTTCTACATGGTATTCATATGTGAAAGTTGACAGAGTGTCAACTACGTGGAACGTGTTCAAGCCTTTTTGAAGATAACACTGGACTCAAGCTTCATGGACCTTGGCTCCTGAGAGCCCCTGTATCCTCTCATGTGTTGTTGCCCGTTTTCTTTATTTGTGATAATGTATATCCTTGACTCATGATTATTACTTGTCGTACGTGCTTGTATGTCTTTTTGGAACTTACTAGGTTTTTAGCTCACCCCTTTCCCCTATTTGTTTTCCTTAACAGAGATTGAAAACCCGTGAGAAGACATCACTGCCTAGGGTTGGATCTTACTTTTGAATCTTGCCTAAGAAACTTGATCTTGGCATTTGGGGTATCATAGTATCAGCTTTTGATTGTATATTAAGTACTTTGAATCTTATTTTGGGTTTGTAAGATAATCTTCTAGTTGCACTTTGTGTACTTTGGATTGTAAGGTTGGAGTAATTAAGTTATGAGATGTTGACCAGCTTGGATTTGTTATTTGAAAGTGGTATTTGGGGAATTGGTGAACATTTGTTTGAGTAAATTTTGGTGAGTGTTAGGCAAGCAACCCGCCGAACCTTTTGGTTCGCCCTAAGGGGAGGTGGGGCTGTCACATATTGCACATTCACCCTTTAAGCTTTTAAGTTAATATCAAATACCTATTTAGATTTATTATAATATTCCAAAATTTAGAAATCACCTTGGAAAATGGGTAAAAGTGGAAAAAAAACTAACTCTCTCTCCTGGAATTCTTTTTTTTATTACTATATTCAAACAAAGGGGCTGACATCTATCTTTAAGTTGTCATTCTAGGGGGGTATGTGTAATTTCAGAAATATGAGGGGTCTAGCTGTGATTCGAAGAAACCTCAAGGGAGGTTTTTGATATTAATCCGTCAAAACAAAATACAAAGCATGAACCTAAATGCCTATATGTCCTATAACTTTATATGGGATAATTGACGGTGATGATGAACAAGGCGAAATGCCTATTCATCAGTTTCTTCACTGTCATCAGTTTCACGAATCAGCTCCTTTCCCTTGGAAGAAGTGACATCCTTATCTTTAGGAGAAGATGGGCATGTATCGGCTTCGTTGTCTTGAACTCCTTTATGATGTACTTCTTGGTATCCTGCATTGTGACCTTTTTCATGATGTGCCTCTTGGTGCTTTTCATTGTGACCTTGTTGGTGATCGTGAGGTTCTTCTTGATAGGTATTTTCATTCCCATGGCCTTGATCCTCATCATGATGTGCATTGTTCTCATGATGATTATCGTCTTGATGTGTAGTTTCAAGTAAGGGCAAGAGGGTGGCTTTCAGCTTGAGGAACTCTTTTGGTTGTTCCAGGGTCATAAGCATTTGAAGGCCTTGTTCGAGGAGAAACCTAGTGGGATGAGAAGATGAAGAAGTGGTGGTGTCCACCCTACGATGCTTAGGTCGAGATGCAATAGGTGTAGAGGTGGAAGGATCATGAGCGTGTTTGGTGTCAGTTTTGGAAGAACTTTCTTTATAAATCCACTCACTATTTACAAATTTGATGTTTTCTCTTTCAAAATATGCTTTGGTGAAAAAACTATTGGAGTCCTCGGGTGAAGGTTGACCAATAAAAGGAACATTGAAGTGATTGAAAATTGAAGTTAAAAACTTGGCATGTGAAAGTTTTCTACGTGTGTAGGTGCCATTTGTTTATAAAATGACACAAAATAAAGCCAAAATCAATTCGAATTCTTTCCATAAAACAGTAAAACAAATAAAGCTCCATTTTGTTTGCATTGGTTCTATGGCCAGATCAAGGAATTAACAAGTTTCCAATCATGAGAAAAAGGATTTGTTGAATAGGAGTAAGATCATTCAAATTTGCCTCACTTGGAGACTGAAAATCAAATTTGAAATAACTTATCAATTTTGCTTCATCATAATGATTGATTTTTGAAGGATGCTCCTCATATGAGAAAAAATTAGCCACTTTACTTCTATATCATTTGATTGACAATAATAGGATTGAAATACAAGTCTACACCATTGACTCTAGAAATGACATCCCAAGGATTTTCACTTTGCCTAATGTTTGCATAAAATAGTCTAACCATTTAGGGATAAAAAGTTTGAGGAAAGTGAAGTAAGTGATTCCATTTTTGGAATTTAAACGGGTTAATGACCCACTGAAGTTTAAAGGTACAAAAATCAGAAATGGAAATGGAGCGTTGAGTGATAAAACCTTTTCTAGCAACAAGGGAAAATTTTTGTTCGGCCTCTTGGTCAATGAATGAGGGTAATCTGTGATGCTCCTCTTCCTCATGATGTTGTTGATCATGTTGAGGCTGTGATTGAGTTCCCCTTCCTCAACCCCTAGTAGTTCTGCTCCTACAAGTGCGCCTGCTGTGACTGAGTTCCCCTTCCTCAACCCCTAGTAGTTCTGCTCCTACAAGTGCGCCTAAAAGTTCCCCTTTCACTCGTACAACTAGTAGCAGTAGATGTTCCTCGTGTGCGAGCCATGATGATGTGATGGAGGTAGACAATGATGCACGTGATATGTAGGAAGGTGTAGAATGTTGCCTAGGTGCTCAAAATCACTCAAAAGTAACTCAGCAGAGGAGATTGAGCAAGTTAGGGTTTCGGGTAAAATTGGAAATTTTTAAACCACAGTTGTTTTGATGAAATTTTAATGAGAAACAATTCAGTTTAGTGTGTGGAATTGATTGATTGGATCAATTTTGATCAAACTAAGACCAGGAATCACGAATTTGTGATGGGAGAGTTAAAGGTTTTGAGAGTTTTGTCATTTGAAGAATGAGATTTGAGTGAAGAACAAATGCCCAAAACCATTTAAAATACAAGTTTTTAGAGTGTCGGATGGTCGAACGATAGCTGAGCGTTGACACAAGCGTCCAAATATAAAAACAAGAAATAAGATTTTTGAAACATTTGGACATCCATTCATAAGTATCGGACGTCCGATACTAGCTGAAATAAAATTTTTCAGAAACTTGCAAGCGGACGTCCGTTCGAAGTTAGGACGTCCGATCCCCTGTTTTGCCTTCAAAAATATTTTTCAAAAATGCCTAATTTGTTCCTTAAAAACACAAACTGATTCAAAGGCAAAGCTTTTGTAAAAATGTCAGCAACTTGATCCTTTGAACATACATAGTTGACACAAATTTCTCCTCTTTGAACTAAATCACGAATGAAGTGATGCTTTATGTCTATGTGTTTAGTTCTAGAATGTTGAATGTGATTCTTAGTCAAATTGATGGCACTAGTATTATCACAAAACATGGGTACACAATCATATTTCAAATAAAAATCATGCAATGAATGCTTCATCCATAACAATTGAGCATAACAAACATCGACAGCTATATACTCCACTTCGGCCATAGACAAATAGATGGCATTTTGTTTTTTGCTAAACCAAGAAACTAGACAATTATCAAGAAAATGACAAGTACCACTAGTGCTTTTCCTATCTACTCTGCACCCCGCAACGTCGGCATTCGAAAAACCAATTAAAGCAAAACTACTACACTTAGGATACCATAAGCCATAATTCAAAGTCCCTTTTAAATATCTAAAAATTCATTTAACGGCCAATAAATGGGACTCTTTAGGACATGATTGTAAAGAGCACACAAGCATATGGCAAATATAATATTGGGTCTATTTGTGGTTAAATAAAGTAGTCTACCAATTATACCTCTATAATGCTTTTCGTCTACCTTGGTACCTTCTTCATCTTTGTCAAGTTTTGTAGACGTGCACATGGGGGTTCCAACTTGTTTTGAGTCCTCCATTCCAAACCTCTTGAGAAGCTCCTTTGTGTATTTGGTTTGGTTGATGAAAGTTCTCTCATGAGTTTGATGCACTTGAAGCCCAAGGAAGAAGTTCATTTCTCCCATCATGCTCATTTCAAACTCTTTTTGCATAATTTTAGAAAATTCTTTGCATAAGATCTCATTACCAAATATAATATCACCCACATAAATTTGCACAATTAGTAAATCATTCATGTTATGTTTAGTGAAAATAGTGGTGTCCACATCGCCTCTTTTAAAACCATTTTGAACTAAAAAACCAATCAAACATTCATACCAAGCTCTTGGAACTTGTTTTAATCCATATAAAGCTTTTGAAAGTCTAAAACATGATTTGGAAATTTCTCATTTTCAAAGCTGGTGGTTGTTCCATATAAATTTCTTAATCAGTAAAACCATTTAGAAAGGCACTTTGAACATCCATTTGAAACAATTTAAAGCCTTTAAAATATGCAAAAGCAAGAAACATTCTAATGGATTCAAGTCTAGCTACGGGTGCAAAAGTCTCGCCAAAATCTATTCCTTCCTCTTGTGCATACCCCTTAGCCACTAATCTAATCTCACATTTATCATTTAATTTATTTCTAAACACCCATTTTGTGCCAATAATGAGATAAACTATTGGTCTCTCAACTAAAGTCCAAACCCTACTTCTTTCAAATTGATTTAGCTCTTCTTGCATGGCAATTGTCCAACCATCATCTTTCAAGGTTTCACTAACATTTTTGGGTTCAATATGAGAAAGAAATGCAAAATTTTTTAATATAGGTCTAGTTAAGGAGCAAGTTTTTACCCTTTCGGATGGATCACCTATTATGAGGTCCTTTGGATGATTTTGGGCAAACTTTCAAGCTTTGGGAAGGTCTTTTGGTACTTCATCATCTTTCTTCTCTTCTCTAGCTTTTGCTCTTCTTGAAGTTCATCCTCCTTTGATTTTTCTTCCATTAGTGTACTTTTCACACCATGGATGGTTAGCTTTTCAAGTCCTTGTTGTACACCTACATCATCATCTTCATGCACACTCTTGGAAAAAACATCATTAGTTTCATCAAAGGCAACATGTATAAGCAACATGTATAGCTTCTTTCTATAACAAGTGTTCTCCTATTATAGATTCTATAACCACATTTGTTATCACAATAACCTAAGAAAATGCTTTCATCAGTTTTCTTATCAAACTTTCCAAAATGTTCTTTGATGTTCAAAATAAAACATTTGCAACCAAAGACTCTAAAATAACCAACAATGGGCTTTTTTACCAAAGAAAAGTTCATAAGATGTTTTGTTCAAAATAGGTCTTAAAAGAACTCTATTCATTGTATAACAAGCCATGTTAACAGCCTTGATCCAAAAATATTTTGGCAAATCACATTCACTAATCATGGTTCTATCGGCCTTTTGAAGAGTTCTATTCTTTCTTTCAACAACACCATTTTGTTGGGGGACTCTAGCTATGGAAAACTCATGTGAAATTCCATTATGATCACAAAATTCTGGAAAATGACAATATTTAAATTTCATCCCATTGTCACTCCTAAATTTCACAATGTTCTAGTTTAGCAAATTTTAAACTTTTGCAACTAATGAAACAAAGTTTTTGAAGGTATCATCCTTGTGAGCAAGAAATATAACCCAAGTGTCTCGAGAGAAATCATCAACAATCACAAAACAATAACGTTTACCACCCAAATTAGCTACTTGAGTAGGACCAAACAAATCAAGGTGTAAAAGCTCCAAAGGTCTTGAAGTTGAAACACAATTTTTGGGTTTAAAAGAGATTGTTTGCTTTCAAAATTAACAAGTATTAAAATGACAAAGTCTCCTATGCCATAACCAAGGATTATCACTAGAAATCTTAAGGCATTGAAAACCAATAGAGTCAATTTTCTCAAGAAAAATAACATAAATGTCATTGTATATTTTTCCTTTGAAAACAATGTTAAAACTAGTATCAAGAACCAAATACTCATACTTTTTAAACAACACATAAAGATTTCGATCACATAATTGATT
Source organism: Gardenia jasminoides (assembly GCA_013103745.1). Taxonomy (NCBI): domain Eukaryota; kingdom Viridiplantae; phylum Streptophyta; class Magnoliopsida; order Gentianales; family Rubiaceae; genus Gardenia; species Gardenia jasminoides. Next base: position 38,260,282 of record CM023095.1, on the reverse strand, counting down.
AACGCTTAACAAATTATAGCTCAAGTTATATACTAAGAGAACATTATGAATGAAAGTTTCACCATTCTTATCAACATCACCTATACCAATTGTCTTTGCTTTCTTATCATCACCAAAAGTTACTTTTCCACTACTCTTTTGCTTGAGCTTGATGAATTGTGATCGATCACCGGTCATGTGCTTTGAACACCCAATTTTGATAAACCATCTTGTCTCTTTTATGGTGTTCTTGAAGTATACCTTCACATGAAATCAAGAAATAACATTTGATACCCTTTCATTTTTGGGTCCATGAGAGTTAGTAATATGTCTAACTATCTATAGTGATCTCATTCCTTTTCTCATATCTTTCATATGTCCTAATTGACAACAATAATTGCATTTAATAGTTGAATATTTCATATAAATAGGTTTGATAAATCTAAGTCGTCTTCTTCTATGGATTGTGAATTCATTTATACCAAGAATAGATTTTCTTTCATTTGTGTCAAGAGAAATCATTGTTTCATTTGCTTGAAAACACTTTTGTTTTTCATATTGGAGAAACTTATTTAAATCATCCATTCTTCTTTTTAAATCATTTTGCTCCTCCTTGAGTTTTTCACAAATCATAACCTTTTCATCAAACTTCTTTTGCAAATCAACTTTAAATAATCATTTTTAATTTTTGACTTTATATTTTCTTGAAGAAGTTTTGAGTTTTCATGAAGTAGAAATTTGATTTTGACCTTCAAATCTTTATTTTTGGCATAAGAATATTTCAAAATTTCATGCAACTTTTCAACAAAGGATACAAGATCATCATTATCATTTTCATCATCATTTTCGAATTTGGAGTTGCTAGTTGATACCTCATCATCTCCTATGGACATGAAGGCCAATTGAGCCGCTTCTTCCTTTTCCTCTACATCTCCATCGGATTTGTAGTCATTCTAAGTGATTTGAAAGTTGTTGTATCTTTGCCTCCTCTCTCCTTTTCCTTTATTCTTCTTCTTCATAGGACATTCATTCATATAATGTCCAAGTTGGCCACATTCATAGCACTTCTCTCCTTGCTTTTTGTTGGCCTCTTGCTTCCCTTTGCTTCTTTGATTATTGAGTGGATTAGAATTGGAGTTGCTAGGTCCTCCTCTTCTAAATCTTCTCTTATTCAATATCCTTTTGAAACTCTTGGTGAGGAGTGCCAAATCATTGTCATCCATCTTGAGATCTTCACCATCTAGGGAGAAAGAATCATCCTCCTATTGAGAAGCTTCTAATGCAATGCTCTTCTTCGTCCTTGCATCCTCTTCTTCTTGTACTTTGGATTTAAGTTTCAACTAATAAGAAGTTAGAGAATTTATAAGTGATTCAATAGGCATACTATTCTTATTCTTTTCTTCTTCTATTGCAGTCACTTTACTCTCCCAATCTTTAGATAAAGCATTTAAGATCTTTCTACTTTTCTCTCTCAAGGTGTAATCCTTTCCCAACACCTCTAAATATTTAATAAGATCATTGAATCTACAATGCATTTTGTCTATATCTTCATGAGACTCCATTTTGAAGGACTCATACTTAGTGACTAAGATAGATTTCTTTTGTTCCCTCACATTGTCACTACCTTCATGAATCTCCTTCAATTTATCCCAAATTTCTTTTGCCGATTTACATCTTTTGACCCTAATATATTCATTTAAATCTAGAGCACTATACAAGACATTCATAGCCTTAGCATTCAAAGTAAGATGAGCTCTATCTTTCACCGTTAATTCATGTCTAGTTTTGGGTCTTTGTGTATGTATGGTAGCATCCTCTATTGTTGCCTCAAAAGGACCTTCATTTACAATAAATCATAGTTTAATATCAATAGATTGTAAGAAGCTTTCCATTCTTTCTTTCCAACTCACATAATTAGTCTCATTGAACATTGGTGGTCTAGAACGGATTGTCCCTCCCTCCATGAACATAGCATTATTGGTTGCCATAGATCACTCCAAGCTGATTGAACTTAGCCTCTAGGAGACCAAGTTTTGATACCAATTGTAGGTCCCAAATGCAACCTAAGAAGGGGGTGAATTAGGTTGATTAAACACTTAACTTGGTTTATGGCAATTTTGGCACAGTTTAAATTTACCAAGTTTGTTAGATGATCAACCACTTGATTAAATGATAATCAATGAAAAACAATTAAGATATAGCAATGAGAATACAAGTAAATAGAAGAGAAAGATTGAGCAAACTAAATGGACTGCCAAGTTGCTTTCAACTTGAAGTCCCCTTTCTTCCATAACTTGCCCTTTGGTTTGATGAGAGTACACTAGTTGTACAAGGAAGGTTCACCTCTTGCTTGCCCCATTATCTCCTTGGTCAAACCAAGTGGTTTTACTACAAACTTTGTTAAGCCTCACTTTGCTGCCCACTTGAGACCTCACTCACAATTGAAAAGCACTAACTAATCACCTTTTCACTTTCATTACAAGTACAAAGGAAGACAGAAATTCTAAGTTGAAAATGCTCTTAGAAGGCTTGTAAGAAGTGTTGGCTAAAAGTTTTAAATCCTATCAGCTTTTATGGTATTTATAGTGTTCAAAAATAGCCACCAATACTGCTCCAACGGTCTTGCATTAAATGTTGGAAAAACTAGCCGTTAGGGTCTGTCGGACATCTGAAGTTAAGATTGTGTCCGAAGTGTGTGTTTGATCGTTGAGGTGAAGGTCTTCACAAATACCTTATCGGACGGTCGAAAGTAGTTGCATCATCTGATCGTTGCATCCGAAGTCGAGGTAGAGAGTTTGAGTTTGACATCCTAATTTTTCGGACGGCTGAACCTTGAGGTATGTGTCCGACACAGTTGGACGTCCTATCATCCTTTCCTTCATCCGAAGCATACCTTGATGAAGTTTGCTCATTGTCTGTTGGACGTCTAATCCAACAATCTGCATCCGACGGTTGCGTCCGAATATTTGTATCCTTTTTGTTGTGGACTTTTGCAACTTTCAAACTCAATTATTTTGCTTGAAAACCTGTTCTATCATAATGTACTAGAAACATCATTAGTAAAAATCATCATATAGGTTTGTTAACATCAAAAAAGAGATTCAAGAACCAACAAACTAACATAGAGAAAACCACAAAGTACTAAAGAAACATACTACTAAGAGCCCAAGTTGGCTAGAAAAATTTAAAGATTTACCAATCTTTGCAGCTAGTGTAGAACAACTAGTTAAGGGATCACTGCTGGTTAGCACTTTCTTGTAAAACTCTCACTAGTCAAGTCTTCAGTCTTCATTCATTGCTTTTAACTTTTAATTAGAAACTTTCAATGAACATTCACAAAAAAACCCAAAATTGTAACAAAAAGATTAGGGTTTATTCTTAATATTTCAGATGTCAATTAAGAGTTCATACAACTGCAAAGTATAAACCTATAATTGTTCCTAAAAGTACAATGGTTCAACTAGACATTGAAAGCAACTTTTAATTAAGGTTTCAGATTAGGAGTTTACAACAAAAATATAAATGAATCAATTGCTAAACAAGTAGATTTTTACCAAAATAAGAAATATCAAAGAATCATTAGAAAAAATAAAGCAAAAAGTTACCTATTTCGTCCCAAATTTAGTCTAACAATAGTAAATAATTGAAGTTTGGCTCAATGATCTAGCCAACACATGAATGCGGAGGTTTTGAAATATGGAGGGACTAAAACTTTTCTGTGAAAAAAATTTACTATTCATATCGCAGTAAGAGAGAAGAAGTGAGAACGGCTACAGTTAGAGATTAGAGAGTTAGAGAAACATTTCTGAAAATATCTTTCAATAGAAATGATGTAATAGGGCCAAAGAGAGTTAAAGAAATATATTTTTCAACAAATTTACATATTAACCCTTCCTTTCTTACCATAGCAAAGTATGTATTTTAGAAATTTACAAGAACTTCCTACCTATATAATTGATCGATAAGGCTCGTCTAGCAATTGATCTTAACATACAAGGATCGATGCTTGACTTGTTTAACTAAACAAGAAGCTCGAGATTGACTCGAGTTTGGTGACCACCGAGTCGAGTTGATCTTTTGACTGATTGACTCGCGAGCAGTTCAATTCATTTGCACCCCTAGTGGGGTTGCTGCAATTTTGATAACTACCTCAAGATAAGAGCCTAAGGTATGATGTAGGACATTGGCAAGTCAGGCTTGGACACATTGAGTATCTCTCCTTTGTACCCGTTGTAAATTTTTACTGTATGTGACAATTGATCTAGTTAAATTTGTCTGTGTAGGGAGGTGCTCAGAGTTCAAGTAAATCCTAGGGCTCTAAGCTACATTAAAGATAGAAACAGGCTTAAAACCGTACCTAAATCTCCAATAATTCATTTCTAGAATGCTTAAAGTTAAGAGTGAAATGTACTTGAATGACTGGGTATGTTGAAAGAGAGAGAGATTGTGATACCAATGTCCCTTAGGTAGCGTCCTTTGAGCAAAATATACAAACTTTGGGGTTGAAGTCGAAAGTAAAGAAAATAGAAAGGTTCACATTGTAAATAGCAAAACTTGACTTATATTTATATATTTGAAAGATTAGTCGGATTTCACTATTGTTCACTTTTTCAATTTCTCTCTTCTTCTCCCATCTTCTTCTTCCCATAATCTCTTCTTTCTGCTCTCCTACTCAAAAACAATCTTTATAGGATTAAGTTTAATCAAATGGCAAGGAGTTCGAATCCTTCATCACCTAGTAACTAAGGTAAATTTTAATGCTTTATGTTTATCAATTGTTTGAATTGGGTTGAACTTGAGTTATTGAGTAAGTTTTTGGGTATACTTGAATCTTTGGTTTAGGTACGTTAGATTTTATGGTTTTGAGTTGTTTGGTTTTATTAAGTTTAAGTTAGAGATTTGGGTCATTCTTAGTTAGATTGATTTGTTGTGGTTTAATTGAACCTTGGTAATAAAATGGATACTATTGATGGAAGTTGTATGACTTGACTTTAACACTTTGTTTTCAAGCTTTTTTACGCCTTAATATGATTGTAGAAGATGAAAATTTTGGGTTCTTTTGAGTATGGAAGTCCAAAGATAATTTAAGGTGGAAATGGAACTTGATAATCAAACTTGGAACATTTTTCTAACTCGAATCCATCCTCAAATCCACGAATGGGTTGCTCAAGATGTCTGGCCGGATTCGTACTTTGTATTGTTGCGCTTCACTATTTTGGTCATATCTTGGTGTAGAAAACTTGAAACTGAGTGCCATTTATTGCATTAGAAACTAAATTCAGAGGCCTTCAATTTTGTACAAAGATCTCATCCTAGTTCTATATTTATGAGAATTGGTGAACCCTTAACTATGACCCTTAAGTTTTGCTATAGTGAGATGATGATGTTTTTAATAGATTATTACTTAGGACTAGTATTAGGGGTTTGCATTATGATAAATTAGCATAACAAAGATCCTTAGAGTATGAAACTAAGTACTTCTGATATGTTTTAGGTAGGGAGATGGTTTCCATCGGGAAGGTTTGGATTTGAGTTGGAAGCTAGCTCATTTGGTGGAGGTAAGTGGTGTATGTACTCCTTATCTTTTGAAAATACAAATGTTAACCTCTTGTGACTTTAAAAGCTATCTTGTATACTGAAATGGTAGAGCAGATGTATGTTTTGATGTATTATAAATGTAAATTTGTTAGCAAATATGAATGATGGATACTATATTATTGAGCTCATGAATTAGGTAACTCTTGACGGGACTAATTCCTTAAACGGTAGTAGCATCGATGAATTGAATGTTATTGTTATCATTGAACAGGCTAACCTTGTGGTAGTTAGCATCATTGGAGGGCTAATTATATTATACTAAGCACTTTGAACCATGTTAACTGGTTAGTTAATAACAGGATATCTAGGGTCATTAGTTAACTTTATATCATGAGGTCATTTATGATTATGAATATTGTGATGCGCATTGTATTTGAAATATTGATGATAATCACGTCTTGCCTTTTAATTACTTTGTGAAGTTATATATATAAGCAGTATGGAATATTTGAACTATATTATCACTACTGATATCCTCAAGACAATAAGGAAGCACATATGCTACCTACTGAGTAAGTTGTTGCTCACTCTACTTATTATCATTTTACAGAGTTTATAGAATTTGAAGAGGTCCGAGACAAAGATTACAACAAAGGAATGGGAAATTAAATTTGATTTTTGACATTTGCTTAGCTATGTAAGTATTTGCTTTAGGAAATGAAATACCCTTTGGTCATGAAGGAAAGGTTGAGTATGCAAGAAAGTGTATTTGACTCTTGATGAGATGTAAATTTGTCTAACTTTAAGCCTTGTGCCTTGTGGGTTAGCCACAGGGTATGGCAGTGTTATATCCTGAGTACGAGGTGTGATATTTTAGTGGTATCAAAGCTTAAGTTTGAGTCTTTCTTGGGCCTAGGAATGGACTTTTGTTGTTATTTGTGGAAGTTAGTTTGGCATGTTAGGCCGGAATGTGAATGGAGTTGATTTACACTTTGGAGTGGTCAACCTTAGTGTTGATTGACTTTGTTCCTGTTTTGGTGTCTGAATACGAATATGTCATCGTAGTTGGGAATTGGGTTGTCTTCTATTTATACTTGAAGGATTAGGGCCTTAGCTTCAAATTGTAGTAATAGGAGATCTTCTTAAGAGAGTAAACGATTAAGTTCCCTCTTAATAGTCATTTGTGTAAGTGTGCGTGGTAAGGAGATAATAGGGTTTGGTACTCCAAGCTAATTACGAGTGTGTGAGGACCCAGAATTTCATGAATTATACACCCGAATTTTCTTGAATTACTTGCTCATATTTCTTCTGAGAACCCTAAATTTTTCATGAATTATTTTTCATTGTATTCATTTAAGTGCAAATCATTTTCTTTAAACATTGGTAGCATACAATTTTCATTAAGTGCATTATTTTCCTTAAGTTCACTATTTTGTATGTATTGTATGGAATTAATTTGGAATTGTATTTTTCATATTTCATGTAGCCAAATACATAAACTTATATGGTATTAAGTGGATCACATTTTACATTAAGGGATTTGATGGCAATTTACAAAGATATTATCCTATTTTTGGCCAAGAAGTTGACACTTGTCAACCATCCAACAAGTCTTGAATTAAGCTTTCTATTTAAACTCTTGTCTTCAAAAATTTGAACCAAAACTCCCTCTCTTTTTCCTCTCTCTTGGCCGAACTCCATGAAGGAGAAAAACACTAAACCCTAAGCTTGATTTAGCCATTTTAGGTGAGGAAAAACATGTCCAAGTGAAACTCTAGGCTAGATTACTTCTTAAACCTCAAGCTTGGTTGCAAGGAGTGAAGCTCTTGGATGAAATTTCTCTCTCTACTTGCAAGGTAACCCCTCACTTATCTATGCTTTAATGAGCTTCAAATTCAAAGGGGATGCTAATTAGATGAGATTAAAGTGCTTGTGGTTGTTTGGAGAGGAAAATCATGGAAGAGTTTCTTGTGTTTGATAACTAGAACTTAGGTTTTCAATTTTGGCTATCATGTGTTTGATGAAATGCTTAACGACTTGTGATGCTATAATGATGGAGTTAATTGCTGTTTTAGCATGTTAAACACCTTGGCAAATGATGGAAATGACTTTAAAGGATTAATTGAAGGATTGTGTCAAAGCTGGAAATTTTTGCAGGAAATCAGAAATGGAAATCAGTCCACTTCCTGAGGTTACTATTCACTGTAGAAAATGAATTAGGGCCTGAGCCTTATACCGTTGGAAAGCCCTATGAGTCTAGTTTCTAACGCCACTGACAGAGCTCGATTTTGATTTTCATACATCGAGTTATGGCCATTCTACCGAGACTGTTTGACCAACCTGTCATTGACCCGACAGTTTTCCTATGCTTCTGATTTTGCCAATTTCGACCATGATTAATTCTGATTTGAGATTCAACCTCTTCATGAAAGCTGTATAGCTATGTCTTAGCTTCGAAACGCCATAAAGTACACTCCAATCTGATAAGCGTGGCCACAGTTATGATCAAGTTACTGAACCTTGACAAACCTATCCAACGTTGATTGCAATTCCTTGATTGCTTCTTTTATTCCTTCCGATTTTCGTGTCTTCTTGTCGTGTCCCGACCTACTTAATTTGTGATTCTAGGACTTGGCTTGAATTGGAGATATCTATTGCAGACAAGTGAAGCGAGCTGTGATTGGCGAGTGTTCCAAACCCTTTTCAATTGACAATTTTACTGCTGTTTTGTTCTAACTTGTTTTAAAGGAATGTTTCCCTATGACACTTTTGAGTTACTACTGTTTCAAGGAAATCGCTTGTGAAACGTTTTACTACTAATTTACTATTGACTTGCATTGGTTTACAAGTATAATAATTTGATTTACTCTTGAAATAATTTATAAGTGCTTTTAAGCTGATTAATCGAAGTGTGAATTGTTGCTTGGGTGCTATCTAAATGAATGTGATACCAATAGTTAGTGAGTGCTCCAATCTCTTTACGGTTGGAAAGGTTTATTCTTGTTCTTACAAGAGATGGTTTCCATTGTTTCGAGTGAAATGATTTGTGAGCGTTGTGAGTGATTTAAACTTGATTTTCAAAGGAAATATTTGATTCATATTTATAAATGAAATGATTTTCATGACCTGATTTCTAAGAATGGTTGCCAAACTTGATTTTAAAATTTGGATCATTACCAGCTTGGTTTTAGTCTTGATTTCTAAACTTCCCAAACTTGAGTTCTAAACTCGATTTTCAAACTCATGTTTACAAACAAAATCATTTCAAACTCATGTTTATTACTAAAGTCATTTCTAAACATGATTTCATATGATTTACTATTGAGATGATTCTAAATGAAATGAGTTTCACAAAATGATTTCTAAGTGAAAATTGTGATTTGGGTGCTCTCTAAATGAATGTGATAAGTGGGCGCTTGGACAAGGGTGTAATTTATTGCACTCGGTCAAAGCTCCATAGATGGTTCTTGAATGTATGTGCTGTGTGATATATGATCTGTGAAATGTGATATTGTTAGTGATAAATGACCACTTGGATGGTTTGATCCCAAGAAATGCCTCTGGGGTCTCAATGTCAATGTTACTCTCTGACCACTTGGATGGTTTGATCCCAAGAAATGCCTCTGGGGTCTCAATGTCGATGGTTTGATCCCAAGAAATGCCTCTGGGGTCTCAATGTCGATGTTACTCTCTGACCACTTGGATGGTTTGATCCCAAGAATTGCCTTTGGGGTCTCAATGTCAATGTTACTCTCTGACCACTTGGATGGGTGGGGTCTCAATGTCAATGCTACTCTCTGACCACTTGGATGGTTTGATCCCAAGGATTGCCTTTGGGGTCTCAATGTCACTGTTGCTCCTTGACCACTTGAATGGTTTGATCTCAAGGGATGCCTTTGAGATCTCAATATTAGTGTGGCTCTTTGACCACTTGGATGGTCTGACCTCACAAGTTACTTTGAGGTCTCAATGGTAAATGTTATTCTCTGACCAAATAGATGGTCTGATCTCAATGCCTTTGGGATCTCAATGTTGCCATTACTCACTTGTTTATGAACTTATTTGTGATGTGCTTGTTTTATATATTGATTTGTTAATATGCACAAGTGAATTAATTACTGTGAAATTAACTTCCAATTAACTTGCTATTACATGTGAGTATTCATAAAACTGTTTCAAATCGAAAGTTTCTACTGTTAATTGCATTACTTCATGATGACATGTGTGTGCTTGTGTGTACATGATTTGCACATGATTTGGCTCGGTGAGTATGTGGTGGTTTTGTACTTGACACCAATGGCTCCACTTGATTTCCAGTGAAATGACTTGCTCGAGCCAATGGCTCTACTGTTAATGATTAGTGCTCTACTTTTCAGTGATTTATCTGAGCATTGGGTGTTCGAGTGCAATGGCTCTACTGGCTCACCAGAGCAAATAAAATCCATTCATTTGATACCTGATCATTGTTCGATAAACTGAATTATTGAGTTACTTATTTGCCAACTTATTTTACTGGATACTCACTGAGCTTTAGCTCACCCCAAAAATATTTTATTTTCCCCCCCCAGGGCTCGAGACGAAGGAAGGCAGGATAGTGATCTTTTAGCTCGATTGGTCGGATTATCCCTTGTACTACTTGTAAAGTTGGATGGTTGGACTTTTTGGTGTATTTGGAATAGTTGGAAATGTAATTATTATTTGGAGATCTTGCATTGTAATTATTTGAGATCTGTCATATGATTGAGGATCTGTAATGAGTCCCGGCGAGAGTTGGGCAGGCGGCCCGCCGATACCCTAGGGTTCGCCCTAGGGAGAAGTGGGGCTGTCACAGAGTGACCTTTTTGTGTTATTAGTTAGTACTTTGGTAGAAGTATAGGGTTGTAAACAAGTAGAGATTACATGTTTTAGATTATTAATATTAGAGCATCCTTGGAAAATGGTTTTGGTTTACTATTGTATGCAGACTTTTGTTGAAATTAGAATGATTGCCCTGATTGGAGATTGTAAAGGGCCTATTAGGAGGTGAGATGTCATAATTTCTTTTTAGACATGCCTTTTGGAGATGAGTGTATAAGTGGCACGGGATGGGATTGTGGAACTTTCGAAATTAAGCAAATAGAAGTGATTTCTTAGGAGTATGGTTTAGTGCTTTATTGTGAGCATAAGTGAAAATAGTTACCGATTATTTAAGTACCAAGAATAGGAGGAAGTGCCATAGTATCTCTAGGTATTGCCGTACTTGTATTTAGATTTTTGTCTATGTAATTGAGAAATAGCTAAGCATTAGCTTTACATGGGTAAATAGGTGCCGTTATAGTGGATTTAGAAGAACTTAGAGTTATATGGTTAGAGTTTCAATTTGTGATTAGATACTAAATTAGATATTTTGATTTGTTCAATAGGTTGACATTGAGGTTAAGTGGATCAATAATATGAAAAATTTGGAAGATATGCATTAGGAAATAGAGGTTCTTCGGAAGGAGGTAAAGTTTCAAATGAAACTAGCTGACTACTAAAAGGAGAATGGAATCAAGAGTATACGGAAAAAACTGAGCTAATAAGCAAGTACGTGGAAATGAAAAAGAAATACGAAGGGATATTGGAGGAGTTGCCAAATAAGTTTGAGTTGGTGTATTCAAGTATTCAAATTGCATCTCAAGATACTCTTAGCAATCAAGTTAGAAGTGGCGAATGAAGCTCCTGTAAATACCAAAGGGAAACGCAAAGAGACTAGTGGAGGTAAAATTGTGATTAAGGATAAAGAAAAGGAGGAAAGAAAGAATGGGCATTTCAAAAAGAATGTGTAGCTACCCTCCAGTCATTTAGTATTAAGTATATTGTCCCTAAGTTATCATTACTCTTTTAATAAGAGTCGTAGTTTATATTAGAATGTTAACTTTTAGTATGAGTTCCATAGGACACATCACTTGATGGGTGGCAATAAAGTTAGGTATAACTCTTGAGTCTTAATTCTACCATACTTGATAATCGTTTCATGGATATGACTTCCTCTACATATGATTAGATTGGTGGTTGCTCATACGTTAAAATTTTTGTTAAGCATAGATGTCTTTGTAAAATTAGTGTTAACTTTTAGAGTTAAAACTTTTAGACCAGTATAGTTAGTATATAACATGGGAATCATGGATTGAAAGACTGATAGAAAATAATTTGTGAGTTGTAAGATATATAAGAAGAGTATACAGTGTAGGTCATTTGAATGGCATTGAGATATTATTAAGTAGAAACTTGATATAGTGGCAATAGAATTAATTTGAGTTGTCCCACAAAATATGTAACAAAGAGAATTTAGCACTATTATGATTAAGAGAATTGTGTGATAAGGAATAAGATTATTTGGTCATTAGAATGATAGGCTAGAAATTCAAATGATTTGTTGGAATCAACATCTGTGAATGCTATTAGAAAATTTTAGATGTTATAAACTGATGCGTATGAGGCGTAAGGATTACTTAGGCAAAAGATAAATTTGTTGATGATCATAGCAAAAGGGAAATGCAACATTCAAAATATTAGGAACCTGATGTACTTTGTAGGTGTGTATAGCTAGATTGTACAGTAGAACTTTAGTGGGAGTTTGTAGGAATTTTGAACTAGACCAAGTATGATTGTACTATCAAGTAATGAGTAGACGGGCTGATAGGGTATAAATTGTAGTGTTTTGTAGTGCTTAAATATGATTATTTACATCCTATATGTTCAATTTTAGTTTAAAACTCCCTAATTGTGGTGATTGCATGTTTTTAGGGAATAAATTGAAGGTTTGGAAGAATTTGGATAGAAAGTGTGTAACAATTGGAGGTTTGAGGGCCGAAATAGAAATGCGAAAAGTTCTGACATGAAGACCGGCATCGGACATTGGAGCGGTCATGACGTTGACATCACTGGAAGTTGGATGTGTAGTGCTGAAGCTTGAAGACCAGTGCCAGACATGAAGCCGGTCTTCGGGCCGGTCTTTGTCGGATAAGTGTTGCACGTGGTTTCTTTTTTCTAGAAGAAACCGATGGAAATCCACTTGTAATAGTTAAGGACTATAAATAGGAGTTTCTATGGACATTTAAGGGGTCGGAAACAGTAGAATTAGCCTAGAAAAAACATATTCTTTCCACCTTTCTTGAGAATTCAAGGATCGTTCAAGTACTGGAGCAACGTGCAAAGAAGAAACTTGGAGTAACAAACTGAGAAGTTCCCTAAAACGTGCAAAGAAGAAACTTGGAGTAACAAACTGAGAAGTTCTCTACTCCCTTATTTACTTTGTATTGACTCTCAAGGATTGTGATTTGAATACTTTCAATTATATTCAACTAATTTCTTTTCTAGGGTTAAGGTTCTTACGAAGGGATTTTGATTGATTTCTCCATTTAAATTCTTGACTATTGTTATGATTTATTTACCTTGATTTTAATTATATGTTTGTAATTTGCCACCATAAGCATGATTCTTGGGTTTGTATTGAATTGAGAAAGGAGATACAACCATGCACTAAATAAATAAACATACTTAACCTAATCGCGAGAGTAGGTTAAGATTTATTTGATGCACTTAAGTCACTTAGGCTTTTAATGGTTTTAATTAAATACTTATGATCTTAAGAGAGACGTAAGATTTAATTAGGCACACTTTAGATGTATCGAGAGATGATCTAAAATATAATTATGTGATGCATTCATAGCTTGTTAAGAAAATAATTGGAAAATTAATTCAAAATTCTGCATTAAAACCTGACACCCTAAGCTTTCTCATATATTGTTTTCTTAACCACTTTTTATTTGATTTGACTATTTATTTTATTCTCTTGGTTAAAGATTTTATCTTATCAATTTGAATTTTGTTATTTTATTAGAAGAATTAAAGTAGAGAAATTCACTCATCCTTGTGGGTTCAACCCCTGTAATAGTCAAGGTGATTTTATTACTACAATTGACCTTGTGCGCTTACAAGAAATTGTCGATCAAGTTTTTGGCACCGTTGCTGGGGACGACGCTTAATGTTTCTGCCTGAGTTATTTTTTTTTAATCTTAATTTGTGATTACTTATATTGTCTTTCGATCTTCACTTTATTTTAATTCTCTTACGCACGTACCTTGGTTTATGACCCACTCACAAAAAGGTGAATTGGTTTTTGATCCAGAAGTAGAAAAGACTGCAAAATGCTTAAGAAAACAAGCCAAGCTGCAAAAGTAGCTATCTTCACCTGGCATTAACATTGCAATTGAGTTAATGGGCCCCAAAAACTTAGAAAAGGAATTATTGCTGAAGAAATCCCTCAGTATAATAACAATCACCAAATGGTGCCTCCAGTAGCTCCACCTACAGGACTTCATTTGAGGGACATTCAATGTCCTGTGATAGCAGCCTCCCCCCAATGTATTAAGTTAAGTGATGGGGCAAGAAATTATGAACTTAAGACTGTACAATTTAATATGCTTCCAGCTTTTCACGGTCTATCTAATGAAGACCCTCTCTCTTTCATAAGGGAATTTTAGTCAATAGTGCAACTTTTCCCTTATATGGAATATCTAAGGATGATTTGCGGAAGAGGTGTTTTCCATATTGTCTCAAGGATTGGGCTAAATCCTGTCTTCTCAATTTATCGGAAGGGTTCTTGAGAACTTGGGAGGATGTTTACAATATTTTCATGACCAAATATTACTCTACAAAAGAGAATTGATCTAAGGAATAAAATCTGCATTACTCAAATGGAAGAAGACCCTATTCACGAAGCTTGGGAAAGATTTAAACTACTGCTCACCCGGTGCCCTTATCATCAAGTTCAAAATTTCTATGATGGGTTGACATTCGCATCCCATAATATGATTGATTTTGTAGCCAGAGGGTATATTGCGGACAAGACTCGGAGGAATTAGTTGGTATTCATGAGCTGCTCTCCAGTAACTCATAGCAAAAGGCGACTGGGGGTAAGAGAACTGGTGTGACAGCCCCACTTCCCCCTAAGGTGAACCAAAGGGTTGGCGGGCTGCTTACCTAGCTCTCGCCAGGACTCAAGCATTGGAAAATACTAACACTAAAGGATAAATCTAAAAATTCCAAATCAGAAGAGAAAATGGAAACTGTAAAATGACATTTAACCTTAGCATACAAACGTTAGTTTACAAGCACCTAAAGCTCCAATCCAAAACCTATTACATCCCCACAAGTCGAAATTTACAAAACCAAAAGAAAATACAACCTATACTTCCAAACTTGGGACAAAAGCCAAAAGCAGGAACTAGACGTAACTAGGCCCCTGGATTCTCATCACCTGTTAAGGAAAAACAAATTGGGAACGGGGGTGAGTTAGAAGCTTGTGAATTTCCAAAAGAACATGCACAGGCATAAAGCAAGATAAATGACACTATGAGCCAAGTAAAGAAAACACATAACACACAAGTTGGATACAGTGGTTCTCAAGAGCTCAAGTCCACCATACACGATTGTTTCACGTAGCTGACACTCCGTCGCCTTTCCAATCCAAGTAGACGACTCTTTACAACCATCTCCTTCCACCAAACTTTCCCCTACCGGGCCAGCAATCCGAAACACTTAACACTTAACTACTCAAGGGACGCGACCCAGAGTAGTTTTATAAACACTTTCTCCACAAGTATTAACGCATGCATGAACAATTATGTTACCAACTCTACTTAAAAGAGAGCAATAAAGTATACTCTCTCTAAGTAAGTGGTTCAACAATCTCATTTCCAAATAAACAAGTACGTAACACATTCACGCAAAGCATTCAATTAAAGCAATTAACATGCATTGGAAACTCACCGATAAAAGAGGGCTTGGTGTCCAAATTTTGATCAAAATCTAAATCAGCTCCACTTCCTAAGAAAATTAAAAGAATAGCAGAAATAAGTTTTCTAGTTCATTGGTCAAATCTAGTTCAAGAGAGGAAGCGTTCACTAAACTTTTGATTTGAACAGGATTCTTGTAAAAATTGTAACTTGAGTTTCATAAATCCAAAATTCACAAGGTTGGTACTGTTGGAAACCTTATTAAAAGGGCTAAAACTTTGTAGAAGACACCTTAGTGAGATTCTAAACAGAAATAGCCCAGATTTTCGTGTAAAATTACTGTTTCAATGAAGACAGGACAAATCAGACTGGTTTTTCAGTCTACTTTGGAAATTCACCAAATGTCGTAGAAAATGAATTAGCCCTTGAAATTTACACAGTTCTTAGCCCTATGATTTTAGTTTCAAACTCCCCAATGGAACTCGATTCTGACCCTTGAGTAAGAAAATATAGTTGTTCAAACCGGGCAGGTTCAACACTCTGATTTTCTGAAATTCTAGTTTTGTAGGACAGGTTTAAGTACATCATTTGGGTGACTAAATCTTACTCAAAAATCACCAAATTTGGTAATCTAACTATAATATATACATATTAAGTTCATACCAAAATTCAACAAAAAAATCTCATGGGAAGATAGATTTCTCAATGCCCAAAATGTGCTCAATATTTCAATCCAATTCTGTGAGGTTTTTGTTTCCTTCATCTAAGAGCCTCTAACATACCCAAATCACCACCAATTGTCCTAATTTTTTGAATAAAGATATTATTAACCTTCCTAGGCCTAGTTATGGTCAAAAATTGGGAAGTTTTTCATCAAAACCAAGCACTAAAATAGTCCAAAAATTCGGACAGCAAGTTAGACCATTTTCCAGCAAAATATAAGGTTTGAGCAGCCGGGGTATTTTGGTCATTACACTCAGTAAAGTGGTCCGATTGGGTTGAAATTTTGTTGGTAAATGGATAAATCAATTATCTACAACTTTCATGTTTAGTGTAAGAGCTAGTTTGGTCATTAACATAGAGGAATTTCACTACAACCGTGAAAACAAGGCATAACAGTCTTGGTTTTCAGCAAAAATTCATAGAAATTTAACTGGCCCTTGAAATTTATACCACTTAAATAACATAAAGTCTAGTTTCAAATGCAACAAACAGAACTTAATTTCAATACCCAAGTAAGAAAATATAGTCATTTGAACATGGACCAAAAGCTGTCCTGTCACCTGTGTTTTTCCAGATTTGAAGAACAACTTTAAGATATTGTTTGAGCAATAACATGGTACTAGAAAAATACCAAATTTTGCAGGCATAAACCTCGGTATATAAGCTACGTTTTCACCAACTTTCAACTAAAAAATCATACGGAAAGGCTGCGATCCAAGCAACCAAAAATAGGGTAGCAAGCCTTTCCTTCCTCTCGGTTTCTCCTCTTCTCTTCCCTCTTTCATTTTTGACAACAATTCACCACATAAACACCTCATACACACACAATACATCATCAACAGCCCAAGTTCATAGATAGTGGGATTTTATAGAGCCCACACTCAACCAAATTCAACAATAGAATCTAATACAAAGAGTTATAAACTTTCTTAACTAAGGAATGGAACAAATGAGCAAGGTTTAGAGTGTGAGAAACCCTACCTCTACTCCAACAAGAACCTTGGCTTATGGCGGATGATCTAGCTCTCAAAAACCCTCAACTTCCAAACTCAATAACCAGCTCCTCCTTCTCTCCTAGTTGGACCGAAGTTCCTCCAAGGTTTCTAACAAAGTCCCCAAGCTTTTGATGGCTTCAATAGTGGCTTTGTGTTAGTGGTTTTGATGAAACAAAAAGAAGATTAAGAAGAGAGAGGGGCGGCTGTTTTTGGAGAAATGAAGAAGGGAGGAACCGGCTCTATGGAGAAGAAAGAAAGAAATGAGTGGTTGAGGTTGTTTCTTGACTTTTGGGCTTTTGTGGAAAATGGAAGAAATGAGGGAAAGTTGGGTGATTTGGCATAAAGTCACTTTTGTTGTCGAGGTAAATTCACACGACAAAATATTATGATCCTAGTTTCTCTCATTTATATACTCCGAATACATATTCTAACATTCGAAACTTATGTCTAGTAGTCGATCCTAGTCCCAGGTGCGAAATTTAACCATTCAAAACAGTTTAAATCGAAAACATAGTTTAAATATACAAAATACATTTTAAAACTTTTGGTGTCATTACAATTGAGAAACGACATTCAAATAATTCAAACTAATTTTAATGAAGTAATTTTATGAAAATATGAAATTTTACAATTTTATAAATTAAATTGATGGTTATACAAGGTTTTAAAATAAAAGAAAGTAACGTATGGCGTATTTGCAATTAAAATGATCTAAATTAATTGTTCAGAGAAAATAAATAATTAATTACATAAATAGGTCGAATAAAAATGAATTTTCGGGTCCTCACAACCTCCCCTCCTTAAAAGAATTTCATTCTCGAAATTCATACTTGAACTATGAAATAATTCTAGGTATTTCCTCCGAATTTCTTCCTCTAACCCTCAAGTTACTTCCTCGACACCTGGTTCATCCACAATATCTTCAATAATGGAATTTGCTTGTTCCTCAATTCTTTCTCTTACGATTCACCAATTGAGAATTCCTGTTCACTCTTGAAATCATTTTCAAAGATTAAATCAATTATAAAACCCACGAAAACTTTATCACTCCAAATGTGTATTCCATCTTTTCATTGTACCACACATAATTCAAAAGAGACCATTATGTCAACTATGATGTCAACCTTAATTGAAATGACAAATGGTATCATAACCTAATCTCATTGTTTGGAACAGCCTTTCTTATGATGTTTATGCTTGCCATATCTAATACATATACCAATTAATACCACCTAAGCTTTTCTAGCAGCTTCCAAAATTGTGATTTCCTATGAATCAAAATTGTAATTTCCAAAACTTCACTATTCTACTAATCGTAACTTACTCCTATCAATTCAAATCTTAAATTGGACACCATAAGGCTCTTGGGTTCATTCCTTTCCAATAAAGATAAAACATAGCTTTGTATATCAAAATAAAAAATGTTCAAACTTTTAAGAAAATGGTATGAATTATCAAAATAACTTTTAGAAGAATGAATTCTTGCATTCTTAATTGTTTGAAAAGGCACTTTTAACTAACTTTAAATTGAAAAGAATAAGGTATTGGAGATATAAAAGGCTTAATTAAACTTTCTCTTTTCTTTCTTTTCTCTCTTTCTTTTTTAACAAGGAAATCACTCTAATAAACTTAAGCTTCATGAAAATACTGTAAACAAGAAATGTCCAAAACTTAAACAAGAAAAGCAATGTTACAAATACTAAATTATTTCCAAAACACGTTTATATCAAATCTAAATATCAATATCTTGAAGGGCGAAGGAATACAATATTTAAATTGCAAACTTTTGAATTCATTCTTTGAGTTAAACTTCACTTGAAATTGATAGAACTAAAATATAAGGCTTTAAACTTGAAACACTGAATTTTTTTTCAAAAGTCAAGTATAACAGGTTCCATTATCAAAAGTGGATTAAATTTCATCCCATAAGCTATTTAGTTTATATCTAAAACTTGAAGAACCATTTTTCATTCCCTTGATTCATGGATCGTGGAATCTTAACTACTAATCACTGGACAAAATCTTTCACCATCACGTGAATAAAAGTTTACAATTCTTAAACCCAAATTGTTTTTTACATACATAGCTATGTTCGAGCATAGATCAAATGCCAAGTCATTATTACTAATATCTAGCCGTCTCATGAACCAAGGCAAACCATTAATTTACTTCACAACCTAAACATGACTAATTCACCTCTTACAAAACTTTATCCCTTTCTTTCCCTTACTTCTTAAGCTAGTTCACCGATGTAAGATCTCGACAATTTACCAAATGTTCTAAAATGCCAATCCTCTGATTAGTGATGGCGTTTACTCCATCTCCAACTTTGCTCATCTATCTTCATTTCTATTTAGTCTGAACATTGGATTACTTTTGGAGGTTTGTCTACCTAAGCACACGTCCTCAACCCCCATCCGTCTCCAACCGTCCATAGTTTTAATTACATCCAAATGCAGATATAAAATAATTACTCAAGAACAATTTTAAGTACAAGAGCTGTTAGTGAAAACATTTGAAATAGAAACTACTGGCACACATTCACATTAGCAAGTTCACAAATAAGTAGCAAATCATGGGGTGTTACAAAATAAAACACATACACCATAAAACTACAAACAGTTATGCAGTCACAATCATAGGTCTCACAAGTCCCATCCCGACTAAACCATTTACAAAACATTCAAAAATTGGAAACCCTAACCTAGTTCATAGTCAAAAAGCTAGTCGGGGAATCCCCAGATGGGTCCTTGAATGGTTTCTTCTCCGAGGGCTCTTCTTTCCCCGGATCCTCCTCCAAGGCTCCTCACGAGCCATGCTCTCAACTCTCTCTTCTACATCCTCACAAGGCCTTAGATAACCTCCAAGTACGGCGAATATCCTCAATTATAACATATTTGTATTCAGGCACCAAAATAAGAACAAAGTCAATCAATACTAAGGTTGGCCACCCCAAAGTGTAAATCAACTCAATCCTCATTTTTGCCCGACATATATCTAAATTCCTCTAATCACAAATCAAACCTTGACCATATATAGTTCAACAATTTTTTTTTTCAAATCATCCACTTAGAATGCAAGTCTTAACCAAATATATACAAGTAATCTTTTCACTTAACTTTCAAACTAATCCCACAATCCAACATCCTAAATATCTAATCTAGGATACACTTCAAAGATTTGAAGCCTTAGCTCTGATACCACCTGTGACAGCCCCACTTCCTCCTAAGGCGAACCAAAGAGTTGGCGGGCTACCTGCCTAACTCTCGCCAGGACACAAGCATTCGAAAATACTAACACTAAAGGATAAATCTAAAAATTCCGAATCAGAAGAGAAAATGGAAGTTGTAAAATGGCATTTAACCTTAGTGTACAAACGTTAACTTACAAGCACCTAAAGCTCCAATCTAAAGCCTATTACATCCCTACAAGTCGAAATTTACAAAACCAAAAGAAAATACAACTCACACTTCCAAACTTGGGACAAAAGCCAAAAGCAAGAATTAGACCTAACTAGGCCCCTTGATTCTCGTCACCTGTTAAGGAAAAACAAATAGGGAACGGGAGTGAGTTAGAAGCTCGTGAATTTCCAAAAGAACATGCACAGGCATAAAGCAGGATAAATGAGCCAAGTAAAGAAAACACATAACACACAAGTAGGATACAGTGGCTCTCAAGAGCTCAGGTCCACAATGCACGATCATTTCATGTAGCCGACACTCCGTCGACTTTCCAATCCAAGTAGACAACTCTTTACAACCATCTCCTTCCACCAAACTTCCGCCTACCGGGCCTGTAATCCGAAACACTTAACACTTAGCTACTCAAGGGACGCGGCCAATAGTAGTTTTATAAACACTTGCTCCACAAGTATTAACGCATGCATGAACAATTATGTCATCAACTCTACTTAAAAGAGAGCAATAAAGTATACTCTCTCTAAGTGAGTGATTCAATAATCTCATTTCTAAATAAACAAGTACGTAACATATTCACGCAAAGCATTCAATTAAAGCAATTAACATGCATTGGAAACTCACCGATAAAAGAGGGCTTGGTGTCCAAATTTTGAACAAAATCTAAATCAACTCCACTCCTGAAGCAAATTAAAAGAATAGCGAAAATAAGTTTTTTAGTTCATTGGTCAAATCTAGTTCAAGAAAGGAAGCGTTCATTAAACTTTTGATTTGAACAGGATTCTTATAAAAATTGTAACTAGAGTTGCATAAGTCCAAAATTCACAAGGTTGGTACCATTGGAAACCTTGTTAAAAGGGCTAAGACTTTGTAGAAGACACCTTAGTGAGATTCTAAATAGAAATAGCCCAGATTTTCGTGCAAAATTACTGTTTCAATGAAGACAGGACAAATCAGACTGGTTTTTTAGTCTACTTTGGAAATTCGCCAAAAATCATAGAAAATGAATTAGTCCCTGAAATTTTCCAAGTTCTTAGAACTATGATTCTAGTTTCAAATGCCCCTAATGGCACTCGATTCTGACTCTCGAGTAAGAAAATATAGTTGTTCAAACCGGGCGGGTTCAACACTCTGATTTTCTGAAATTCCAGTTTTGCAGGGCGGGTTCAACATCATTTGGATGATGAATTCTTACTCAAAAATCACCAAATTTGGTACAATAACTATAACAAATACATATTAAGTTCATACTAAAATTCAGTCAAAAACTCTCCTGGGAAGACAAATTTCTTAATGCCCAAAGTGTGCTCAAGATTTCAATCCAATTCTGTGAGGTTTTTGTTTCCTTCATGTAAGAGCCTCTAGCATATCCAAATCACCACCAATTGTCCTAATTTTTTGAACCAAGATAGTATTAACCTTCCTAGATCTAGTGATGTTCAAATATGGTGAAGTTTTTCATCAAAACCTAGCACTAAAATAGTCCAAAAATTCGGACAGCAAGTTAGACCATTTTCCAGTAAAATATAAAGGTTTGAGCAGCCGGGGTATTTTGGTCATTACACTCAGTAAAGAGGTCCGATTGGGTTGAAATTTTGTTGGTAAATGGATAAATCAATTACCTACAACTTTCATGTTTAGTGTAAGAGCTAGTTTGGTCATTAACATAGAGGAATTTCACTACAACCGTGAAAACAAGGCATAACAGTCTAGGTTTTCAGCAAAATTTGAAAATTTGTAAAAATTCATAGAAATTGAAATGGATCTTAAAATTTATACCACTTAAATAAGTTCAAGTCTAGTTTCAAACGCAACAAACTGAACTTAATTTTGATTCCCGAGTAAGAAAATATAGTCATTTGAACATGGGCCAAAAGCTGTCCTGTCACCTGTTTTTTTCCAGATTTGAAGAACAACTTTAAGATATTGTTTGAGCAACAAAATGGTACTAGAAAAATACCAAATTTTGCAGGACTAAACCTCAGTATATAAGCTACGTTTTCACCAACTTTCAGCTAAAAAATCATACGAAAAGGCTGTGATCCAAGCAACCAAAAACAGGGCAACAAGCCTTTCCTTTCCCTCGGTTTCTCCTCTTCTCCTCCCTCTTTCGTTTTTGACAACAATTCACCACATAAACATCTCACACACACAATACATCATCAACAGCCCAAGTTCATAGATAGTGGGATTTTATAGAGCCCACACCCAACCAAATTCAACAATAGAATCTAATACAAAGAGTTATAAACTTTCTTAGCTAAGGTATGGAACAAATGAGTAAGGTTTAGGATGTGAGAAACCCTACCTCTTCTCCAACAAGAGCCTTGGCTTATGGCGGATGATCTAGCTCTCAAGAACCCTCAACTTCCAAACTCAATAACCAGCTCCTCCTTCTCTCCTAGCTGGACCGAAGTTCCTCCAAGGTTTCTGATAGGGTTTTTCTTTACTCCTCAAATTTTAAATAACCTTTATAACCCTATATTACCATAAGTATACGGATCGCTTATTGATTATAGGGAAATAAGGTGTCGATCCCACGAGGAAGAGTGTCAAGTACCGGTGATTTCAAACTCCTCTATTATGTAGACTATCACAAGCAAATATATAAAGGGAGAAGGCGGTAAACCGTCCTTAGGAATAAAACCGACCGCTAGGTGTTGAAGACATCCAATTGGCGGTAGAAAGGAAATAACAAGAAAGCAAGTAAAGAGTTAAGATCCTAGAACTTTAGAATCCCTTGTTAAGTTAGATTAGAAGTTAGTCAAGTTAATTATATCCCTTCTCCAATGATTTGCTAAGGTATAACTTCCTTTTTCATGCCATCACTTTCGTCAATGGTCATGTGTAGTGCAAGCTCTCATTTAAGATAAGCTAGTCACTCAGAATCGCTTTCGCCAATTCCTTAACTCCTTGGAATCTTCCTTGACCTATTTTCATAGAGAAAAGAGAGAAACAAGTTAAATAAGCTCAATGAAGTTATAGTATAAAACCAAATCCAACCAACTATATTCACTACTTTCGTGAGAATATAAGTTAGTATTTAAGATCTTAGATCTTATTGAAGGCAAGTTTTTCATTGCTCATCAACATCAAATCATTTATAGTTGGTAGCTAATCAACCATAAAGCACAAGCACAAGTCTTAAACTAGCAAAATCAATGAGGACATAAATAACTCAACTACTTCATAATCACAACTACAACAAGTTCATCCTCACTCTAGGATTTGAGAGGCTTAACTCAACATACTATTACTACTAAACTAATGAACTAGTGAAGACTACATGCCTCTTCTCTACATCTCTACCATCTCTACTTCTCTCTAATGTCTACAAGAGGTCCTATTTATAGATGAATTCATCCATAAACTTCCAAGACTTTATCATGTGAATACAAGAAAAGTTTGGCCTTGAAAAGTCAAAGAAATTGGCTTCATGAATCTCTTGTCTTCATGCATTGAATCCATTGAATTCCAATCTCAAATGAGCTGTAAATTTGTGTTTTGAATTTGCCATGAGTTGTTTCTTCAACTTCACAAAATTCTTCATGTAACTTTGGCTGAAATTCGTCCAAAATTGATGCTGGAAGTGAGCTCGAAAAACTGGAATTCGGCTGCAAGTTGCAGCAGTCATTTTCTGAGGATCCGCGAGGTAGATCCGCGAGGCAGAGGCTCGCGGATCTGCTCCCCTGTCCCCTGTGAGAGGGATTCGCGAGCTGCTTGAAATTTCCACTTGTTGGTTCACGTATTGACTCGCGACTCTCTTTAAAACTAGCAAAATCCGAACTTTTCGTCGAGAAATTGTTGCGTTAATTGCTCCGAATTTTGACCTTTTGATTCTTCCATATTCGAATTGCATTTTGGATTTTTCAATTTGGAATTTCTTCACCTTCGGATAATTCAATTTTCCAACTTTTCTTCCAAACTTCTTTGCAATTTTCCTCATTTTGTCCTCGTTTGATAATTGGACAAGCAATCCTACAAAAACATGAAATTTTCACCAGATTAATCCACAAAAATGCACTTTTCTATTTAAACCACAAAATGTAGAATTTCAATAGAAACCCTAGTTCATTAGCCATTAAACTGACAAAAACACATCAAAAACTACATAATTAATCTTACTAAAAACATGCAAAATATTGACTTATCAGTTTCTAACAAAGTCCCCAAGCTTTTGATGGCTTCAATAGTAGCTTCGTGTTGGTGGTTTTGATGAAACAAAAAGAGGATTAAGAAGAGAGAGGGGCGGCTGTTTTTGGAGAAATGAAGAAGGGAGGAACCGGCTCTATGGAGAAGAAAGGAAGAAATGAGTGGTTGAGGTTGTTTCTTGACTTTTGGGCTTTTGTGGAAAATGGAAGAAATGAGGGAAAGTTGGGTGATTTGGCGTTAAGTCACTTTTGTCGCGTCGAGGTAAATTCACACGATGAAATATTATGATCCTGGTTTCTCTCATTTATATACTCGAATACATATTCTAACATTCGAAACTTATGTCTAGTAGTCGATCCTAGTCCAGAGTGAAATTTAACCATTCAAAACAGTTTAAATCAAAATATAGTTTAAATGTACAAAATGCATTTTAAAACTTTTGGTGCCGTTACAATTGAGAAATGACATTCAAATAATTCAAACTAATTTTAATGAAGTAATTTTATGAAAATATTAAATTTTACAATTTTATAAATTAAATTGATGGTTATATAAGGTTTTAAAATAAAAGAAAGTAACGTATCGCGTATTTGTAATTAAAATGATCTGAATTAATTATTCAGAGAAAATAAATAATTAATTACATAAATAGGTCGAATAAAAATGAATTTTTGAGCCCTTACAACTGGGGTCTATGAAGTGTCTATCTCTAAGGATTTAGGCTCACAAGTGGCTGAGTTGAGTTGTCAGATGTTGCAAATGCAATCGATGCTAACATGTGAAACTCACCAACCTGATCCTTATGCTAATTGCAGCATGTGTGGACATACGGCAGCAAGTTGTTATAATAAAGAAATCCCTATAGTAATTGAAGATGTTAATTTTACTGGAGGTTTTGGAGGTCAACGGGTTCAACAACGGAATGATCCTTTCTCAAATGCTTATAATCCAGGGTGGCACAATCATCCTAGTTTTTCATGGAAACATTAAGGAAAATAAGACTGTGGGACCACCTAGGTTCCAGAACCAAAGGCCTCAATATCCTTCCTAACCTGCTCAAGAGAAAAAGTCATCTATTGAGGATATGATGCTTCAATGCATGTAAAGAATGGACCAGTTAATGCAACCTTAACAAGCATTTATTCAGAATTTGGAGAAACAAGTTGGGCAATTGGTAAAGGCAATGACTGAAAGGTGGCAAGGAAAGTTGCCAAGCACTACTAAGATGAATCTCAGAGAAGCTACAATGGTTGTAACACTTCGTTCGAGCAAGATAGTAGGTGAGCCTATTCTAAAACCCAAGGGAAAATCTGAAATGCAAGGGGAGGTGATTATTGACAAAGAAAGTGAAGAAGCTAAGGATAAGGAGAAGGATTCAGGCAAGGGTGATGAAAAAGAAAATATCACGGTAAAATTGCCTAAGGTCAAGCCTTATGTGCCTTCAATTCCATTTCCTCAAAGATTGGAGAAGAAGGCAAACGAAGGTAGATATCAAAAGTCATGGAGATGTTCAAGAAGTTGCAAGTTAGTATTCCATTTGCCAAGGCCATTGCGAACATGCCAACCTATGAAAAATTCCTCAAGGAGATAGTTTCTAATAAACAAAAGTTGGATGAATTTGCTACCATACCTTTATCAAAAGAATGTAGTGTTGTGGTCCAAAATCGTTTTCCTCTCAATCCAAGGAGTTTCACTGTGCCTTGTTTTTTTGAGAATATTTTTGTTGATAGGTGTTTTTGTGATCTTGGATCTAGCATTAATCTAATGCCTTTATCTTTTCATAGAAAATTGAAATTTGCTGAGATAACACCTACGACGATCGTAGTTCAAGTAGTTGATCATTTGGTGAGATATGCTGTGGAGGTAGTTGAAGACATGCTTGTCAAAGTCGGTAAATTTTA
This sequence comes from Gardenia jasminoides, assembly GCA_013103745.1. Taxonomy (NCBI): domain Eukaryota; kingdom Viridiplantae; phylum Streptophyta; class Magnoliopsida; order Gentianales; family Rubiaceae; genus Gardenia; species Gardenia jasminoides. The sequence continues at coordinate 38,233,817 of CM023095.1, read as the reverse complement.
CTTTCCTGCTGACTTCTTAGCTCTTGAGATGGAAGAAGTTCATAAAATTCCAATTATTTTAGTTAGAGTATTTTAGCTATGGATAGGGTTTTAATTGATGTTTTGGAAGGGAAGCTTCCTTTAAGAGTAGGTGAAGATAGTCAAGAGTTTAGTGTGTTTAAATTGTTAAAACGTCTTTCTATTGATGAGTCATGCTTGTGTGTTGATGTGGTTGATTTTCTCTATGCGATAAGTCAATTGAGCATGCATACCCTGATGATATTTTTGAACGTGTGATTGCTCTAAACTTGCATGAGGGTATAAAGGATGTTAACTTCTTGAATTCTGTAAAAAGGTTGGAAGGGCAAGGGGGATTTTCATATGTAAAAAGCCAGCAATTTGAAGAGATTGTTGCATTTAATGAAAAATCTTGTCCTAAGTTAGAGCTTAAGCCTTTGTCTACTCATTTCAAGTATGTTTTCCTTGGTGTTAATAAGTCTTACCCTGTCATTATTTCATCCTCTTTGAATGAATCTAAGGCTAATAAATTATTGAGAGTGCTACATGATCATAAGTCAGCTATTGCCTAGAGCATCTCTGATATAAAAGGCATTAGTCCATCTGTGGTCATGCACAGGATTTTGATGGAGGAGAATGCTAAATTCTCTATAGAAAATTAAATGAGATTTAACCCAAATATGAAAAAGATAGTGCGGGCAGAAATAATTAAATTATTGGATGGAGGTATTATTTATCCTATCTCTGATAGTGTTTGGGTGAGTCCTATGCAGGTAGTACTAAAGAAGGGAATATGACTGTATTGAAAAATGATAAAGATGAATTAACTCCCACTCATACTACTATTATTTGGTGTGTTTGCATTGACTACAGGAAATTGAATGTGGCCACAGAAAGGGCCATTTTCTATTGCCATTCCTAGACCAAATCTTAGAGTATTTTGCTGGACAGAAATTCTATTGTTTCCTAGATGGCTATTTAGGTTACAACCAAATTTCAATTGCTCCAGAAAACCAAGAGAATACTACATTCACGTGCCCGTATAGTACGTTTGCATATAGGAGTATGCCAATTGGACTTTGCAATGCACCAGCCATTTTTCAAAGATGTATGATAGCCAACTTTTCAAACATAGTAGAGGACATTATTGAGGTTTTTATGAATGATTTTTTTGTCTATGGTTCATCTTTTGATGTTTGGTTGAATAATTTGAATCATGTTTTGAGAAGATGTGAAGAGTCTAATTTGGTGTTAAATTGGAAAACAATTTCACTTTATGGTTCGTGAAGATATTGTGTTGGTACATGAGATTTCTAAGAAAGGGATAGAGGTTGACAAAGCTAAGGTTGAGGTAATTGAAAGATTGCCCCCTCCTAGCTTTCTCCGAACTGTTAGAAGTTTTCTTGGATATGCTGGTTTCTATAGGAGATTCATTAAAGATTTTTCTAAGATAATCAAACCTCTCTGTGATTTATTATCAAAAGATGTGGCTTTTATCTTTGATGATACCTGTTTAGAAGCTTTTAATAAGATCAATAAGGAGCTCGTATCTGCACCTATAATTACTGCACCTGATTGGAATTTGCCTTTTGAATTAATGTCTGATGCTAGTGATTATACTATAAGGACCGTTATAGGCCAAAGAAAAGATAAGAGGCTACATGTTATACACTATGCTAGCAAAACTTTAAATGATACTCAAATCAATTATGCTACTACTGAGAAGGAATTTCTAGCTATTGTGTTTGCTTTTGAGAAGTTTTGCTCTTATCTTGTTAGTTCTAAAGTAATTGTTTTTACTGACCATTCTACTATTAAGTATTTTTTGTCAAAAAAGGATGCTAAGTCTAGGTTAATTTGTTGGATCTTGCTTTTGCAAGAGCTTGACTGGGAGATAAAAGAAAAAAAAGGGCTCTGAGAACTTGATAGCAGACCATTTGTCCCGATTAGAGCAAGTGAATTCATATGATGATTCCCCAATTGAGGATAAATTCCCTAATGAGCGATTATGGGCTATAGAAATCTGTGAGATGCCTTGGTATGCTGATTATGTCAATTATATTGTTTCTAACATTGTGCCTAGTGAGTTGAATTTTCAGCAAAAGAGGAAAAATTCTTTCCCAAGGTAAAACACTATTTTTGGGAAGATCCTCTATTATTCTGGCATTGTGCTAATGGGTTTGTGAAAAGATGTGTGTCGGAAGAGGAGATGCAATCCATTCTTGAGCATTGCCATTCATCTTTTTACGGTGGTTATCATAGGTCGAAGAAAACTACAGGAAAGGTGCTACAATCAGGATTCTTTTAGCCTACACTTTTCAAGGATGCTAGGACTTGTGTTTTAACCTGTGATAAGTGCCAAAGAGTTGGTAACATTGGTTGTCATCAAGAGATACCTCAAACAAGGATTCTAGAAATTGTGCCATTTGACGTTTGGGGTTTGGACTTCATGGGACCATTTCCACAATCTTATAGGAATTTGTATATCTTGGTGGTGGTGGACTATGTTACCAGGTGGATTGAGACAGTGGCCTTGTTGGATAATAAGAGCCAAAATGTGGTGAAGTTTGTCAAAAAGTGTATTCTTACACAGTTTAGGGTGTCCCAAGCCATTTTGAGTGACCATAGAGTTCATTTTGATTAGTATTGGCCAAATATGGTGTTAAATTTGATACTTGGGCCACTTATCATCCCTAGACTAATGGACAAATGGAGATGTCTAATAAAGAGATTAAGCAGATTTTGGAGCAAAATTGTTAATTCGTCAAGGAAAGATTGGGCAATGAAACATGATAATGTATTGTGGGCATATTGGACTGCTTATAAGACTCCATTGGGCATGTCGCCTTCAAGTTAGTCTATGGGAAGTCATGCCATTTGCCAGCAGAATTGGAGCATCGGGTTTATTGGGCTATCAAAACTCTCAATTTTGACCATAAAAGTGCTGGTTAGAAGAAATTGCTCCATTTAAATGAGCTGGATGAGTTTCACCGTGAATCGTATGAAAATGCTCATATTTATAAGGAAAGGGCAAAAGCATGGCATGGCAAGCACATTTTAAGGCATGATTTTAAGGCTTTGTCAAACGGTCCTATTGTTTAATTCACGCCTTAAACTATTTCCTGGCAAATTAAAGTCAAGATGTTCTTGCTCTTTTGCGGTTACAAGAGTTGGCTAGTATGGTGGGATTGAAATTCAAAAAGAAGGCCAAGCACCATTTGTCGTTAATAGGCAGTGCTTGAAGATATATTTAGAGGGTGATCAAGTTGGCGCTAGGAGCATGCCAAATTCATGGATTGAAGTGTGGCTATGTCTAGCTAAAGACATTAAACTTAGCACTTTTCAAGAGGCAACCCAATCCCTTTCTCATTTTGTGTATTTTTATTTATTTAGTTATTTTTCTTCTTTTGTTTATGTGTGTTTAATATTAATCTTTTGTGTTTTTGCAAGTTCTAATGGAGAACTAGAAATGATACTTGGGGATTTTGTAACAACCAAATAAAGGGGAAAAGACAATGATCGGCACTGGTCTTTAGACTAGGACGTTGCATCAATCATTGTTAGGAAGAATGAAAAAATATAGTTTGATAGCAGGGTAAAGATCTAGTGTTGTCCTGCTCGAAGACCTGTGTGAAGACCAGCGTTGGACATCGACGTTTAAACAAGCTAAGCGAATAGCCAGCCTTAATTCCTCTTCTTTTCCTCTCTTTTCTTCTATTTTCTCCTTTTCATGCGGCCGACATATCAATCCCACAAATCTTCCACATTCTTTTTTAATTCTCACTTTTCCTTCTTATATTAACTTGTGTAGGTGGTTTTTAATTGCATGAAAGCTTCCAATTCCTCCATAATGGTGGATTCGGGGATGAGAAGAGAGATAACCCTAGGTCTTCAATTTCTTCTAATTCGGCTGAATCAAGGTGCTAAAGCTCGGGGCTTTTCCTAATGGCTGGTAGTAGAGTAAGTTGCTTTGCCAAATTCACCATTTAAATATGTTATACTCAATTTAATTTGTATATTTCTCTAGTGCATGTTCTTGGTGTTGTGCAAGTGGAATTTGGGTGAATTTTGGGTTGATTTTTTTTTTTTTTTTTGGAATTTCTTCAATGATTGGTGGATTTGTGGAGCATTCTATTACTATTTTTGTTCAATTTGATGTTGGTTTAGTGGAGAAACTTGTTATTGGGTCTATTTTTCGCTAGCTAGTGGTGACTCTTGGTCCTTGGGTTGTGTGGATTTTGGATTTCTACTACCTTAGTTCAATTTGCCTTTTGGTACTTGCTGTGGACAGGCCATGCCATTGACTGATTAGTATTGCTTGTGTTGGATGGTATTTACTTGTTTTTTTTTTGTTGAATTTTTTCTTTAAAAAATGCCTCTGTACTACGAATATCAGTGACGCTTCTCATAAGCGAGCACGACCAATCTTGGGGGGAGGTATTTCAAGTTGAACTCTACCTTCTTTTGGTGCTACTCAATTTTTGGATGCTGATAATGAGCACTGGTATATGGAGTGACGTGATAATACTATCTTGGTTGAGGTTGACCTTGACCCATCCTTTGATGCTAACTACAATTTTCATGCAAAATTTGATGAGTTTGGTTGGGGTCAAATGTTAAATTTACCTGGGGATTTCTATTCTTGCCTTGTACATCAATTTTATGCCAATGTTATGCATAAGGACAAGTTTAGTATTGCTATGGTGGAGAGCTTTGTCAAAGGGAAATGGATCATTCTAACTCGTCAATTTTTGTTCGATTTCCTGGGTGCTAAGAATCTTTTGAGCATACGAAGACTACCATTACCTATGATCCTGTTTGGGTATTTGAAACTTCTCTTCGGAAGTTTTGTTATGCTTCTCCAAAGCCTGGGATATGTACTTTGCTCCACATGGTGTTGGCTGAGGTGCGTGGTACTCACGAGTCGGTAGAAAGGCTCAAGGGTCGTGTCACGTCCATGGAGGGTTGCCTTGTGAGCATCGAGAAAGAATTGGCCTTGTGGCGTCCCTATGGGTAGGGCCTGTGTGTCTTCTTTTTATTATCCTTTACTAGTCCTTTCAAAGTTTATATTGTTTTGGGATTGTAGGTGGTGTTCCTAGTATGGACTTCTTTTGCTTTCTAGTTAGGGATTGTTATTGGTGGTGTACTAACTCCTATTTGTAGTTTTCTTGCTTTTTGCTGTTTTGGAAAGGCTTCACTAGCGGTGTACAACTCTTGCATTAATGGCAATGCTTCTTTCGCTTTGGATGCCTTGATTTTGCTATTAGGAGAGTCTCACATTCCTTTACCTTTAATTCATTTTTTTATTTCTTTTTTTCCCAACATTGTGGATACTATTGCTTTAAGTGTGGGGGAGAGGTAAAGTGAGATTCTAGTTAAATTTTCATATTCCTCGATATGAGATGGCTTTTGTCTTGAGTCTTTCTATTGTTAGGGTTTACATATTTGAATATGTTAAGTATGGAAAAGTTACGCCTAGGGTACTTCTTCAGTATCATGCCTTAATTTTGAGATTTTTGCAATTTTTGGTTAACTTTGCTAGGCCGTGTAAATATTCTCTTGGCATTCTTCATGTAATTTGGTCCAACTATTAATCTAGTTCTCCATATTTTTGAAAAATGATTCAGGCTTTGTATTTTTGAAAAATGATTCAGGCTTTGTGTTTTTGGTATATTTGTGCGTAATCATTGAAATTATTTGACTATACTCCGCTAGCTATCGTTCCCTAGTAATTGGGAGTCTTCGCCTAAAAATGTCCACTTTCGCATCCAAAAGTGATGATAGTTATGAGTATGTGGTTCTTGAGCAGTGAAAAGTTGAGTAACCAGACTCCTTCATTTGGGAGATGCTGGAATTCGCATCAAAAGGATTGAATGGCTTGGGACTAAGTCTTTCCCTCGAATGAGAGAAATGCAAAAATGATCAACTGTGGGGGATTGAAGAATGGGAAAGAAAAAGAAAAGAAAAGTGTGAGCGCAATGGAAATTTAGGGAGTGTGTGCTTGAATACTAGCTTGTAGATCCATGTGTTAAGTTGTGTTGAGATTTTGCTTAATGGTTGGACCGGTTATGAGATAATATTAGTTGAATATTTTATCTTCTTAGTTTGGTTAGCTGGAAATTGAAAGAATCATTTTATGTTAAGTTAACTAGAACAATGTTCCTTGGGTATAGCTAGGCATACTTGACAATTGTTTGAACTATGCCTTGACAAAAGATGGCTTGGGTATGAGGTGATTGTCTATTTGGAACCAATTAATTGTTCTTGCGCTTGGGGACAAGCACGGGCTAAGTGTAGGAGAATTTGATAGCGTGTAAATTGTAGTGTTTTGTAGTGCTTAAATGTGATTATTTAGACCCTATATGTGTTCAATTTGAGTTTCAAACTACCTAATTGTGGTGATTACATATTTTCAGGGATTAAATTAAAGGCTTGGAAGAATTTGTATGGAAAATGTGCAACAATTGAAAGTTTTAGGGCCGAAATAGAAATGTGAAAAGTTTTGGTGTGAAGACCGGCATTGAACATTGAACCAGTCATGGTGCCAATCATCACCGAAGTTGGATGCGGAGTGCTGAAGCCTGAAGACCGGTGCCGAACATGAATCTGGTCTTCGTTAGACAACTATCACGCGGTTTCATTTTCCTAGAAGAAACTTATTCCGATGGGGATCCACTTGTAATAGTTAGGGACTATAAGTAGGAGTTTATCTAGAAATCTTAGGGGATCAAAAACAGTAGAATTAGCCCAGAAAAAATCTTCTTTCCACCTTTCTTGAGAATTCAAGGATTATTCAAACATCTGGAGCAATATGCAAAGAAGAAACTTGGAGCAACAAACTGAGAAGTTCCCTACTTCCTTTCTGGTTTGTATTGACTCTCTAGGATTGTGATTTGAACACTTTCAATTATATTGAACTAATTTCTTTTCTAGGGTTAAGGTTATTATGAAGGGATTTTGATTGATTTCTCCATTTAAATTCTTGATTATTGCTATGCTTTATATTACCTTGATTTTAATTATATGTTTGTGATTGGTCACCATGAGCATGATTCTTGGGTATGTATTGAATTGAGAAAGAAGATACAACTGTGCACTAGATATATAAACATACTTAGTCTAATCACGAGAGTAGGTCAGGATTTGCATGACGCACTTTGTGAGGGCCTCAAAATTCAGATTTCTATTTTAAAAATGAAAATATTGCTTATATTGTGTTTATTCATTGAAATATGAGTGAACTTATGTTTAAAGTGAATATTTTCTAAATTAGAGAATTTTTCAAGAATTATTTTCCGGTGTGTGGTTTCGGCCGAGTTAAGCGTTAAATTTTGTTCTGAAGGTGAATAGTGACTTCGAATTGAAATCAAGCATATGTAGTGATATTACAGAGATATTATTAAGATTGGACATTGTTGGAATGAAATAAAATAGTGCAAGTTAGACTGTCGCGCTCGACGCGACATAAAGTGGCCATAAAGCCACTTTTCCTCAAATCAGGGGATTTCCACCGTTTTGTCTCGTAAAAGCTTGACTTCTTGGCTCCTTGAGGCTTTATTTTCAGCTGCCATTTTAGGGCATAGAGAGAGAGGGCGGCCGAGAGAGTGAAGTGAGGAGAGAGAGAGAAAATCTTGCACTTTGTCTTCCATTCCTTCTTCCTTCCCTTCTTGAAGCTTCAAACCACCGTTGAAGACATCCATTTCCTTGCTTGGAGCAGCCATGAGAGAGGGAAGGAGAGAGAGGGCTGGTCCGAAAATTTGAGGGAGAAAAGAGAAGAAAAATTGTAGCTTGATCTTCCATTTTCTTCTTCATCCAACATCTTGAAGTTGTGAGACTTTGGTGGAGGATTTTGGCTTGTTCTTCTTCATCCTTTGCTGCCATGTGAAGGTGAGAGGAAGAGGGGGAAGATCCGAAAATTTGAAGGAAGAAAAAGAAGAGAAAGAAAACTTGTAAGGGTGCCTTGCTCTTGTTCTTGAGTTTTTTGTTGGAAATCACTATCAACGTAGAAGGACCTCGGGCTAAGGTCGAAGCTTTTGGTGTTTCTAAGTTTGGAAGTATCTTTCTCAAAGAGGAGCTCAGGAGATCTTGAGTGATCTTGTTAGATCTGCTCAGATCTGAAGGTATAAGACTTGAACTTTTTAGATCTGGCTTAATTAGTGTTCAAAAAGATAGATCTACAGTTTATTTTGCTAGAAATGATAATGTTTGAAATGATTGAATTGGGCTCTTGAATTCCCAACCTAGGTAGCGAACTTGAGGTGGATTTTAGGTAGCAGACTTGGGGACCTGATTATGGATGTGTTTGAATTTCGTGAAATAAGTTTATATTGTGGTTAGAAATTAGTTTGTGTTGTTCAAAATTCGAAAGAAAAGAGGTATGATGGCCGAACCCTTACCTGGCAATTATGAAGTGTGATTTTGAAACTTTATGATGTTTCTTGAAGTGATTGTGCCTAAGTATATATGTGTTACGTTTATTTGTGAGTGTATGTTTGAATAGAGTGAAGTCATGAATTTTAAATGACAAAAAGTGAAGTTTTCTTGAACATTTGGATAAAAGTGTTGTTTAGACAAATTCGAGGGTTTTACAATATTGTGGCTAATTTCTATGAATTTTGAACGTAAAGACTTGATGAGAATTGTTCAAACCTGTGTTGAAGCTTTGATTAAGAGCAAGTGTTGAGTAATTGTGAAAAGAGTGATTTTGAGGTAAGAGACCTCACATAAATTTCGTAATAAAAAGGATTTGAAAAGTGATGGTTTGGGAGTACATCGATGGAGTGCTACATTTGTAATGATATAGTGATTGTAAAAGATCCGATTAAGACATTGTATAGTGTGAAACAAATGTTTTTCCTTGGAAACATTTTGGGAAAATATTGATTGAAACTAAGAAGTGAAAATGATTTATTTTAGTGAACGAGTGGAAAGTGAAACTCAATTATTGTTTTATTTATTTATTTGTTTTAGGGGTTGTGGAAGGAGGTGAAATCGACCCTAACTTGGAAGCTGAACCTTACTATTTCGGTGAGTTTCCATGCTTGTTATGTGTTTATGTGAAATTGATTGCAATTGTGTTTAGTGAAGTGATTTTAAAGTGAAACATAGTTTTCGAACCCTTCGATGGGGTGGTGTGTACTTTATCCTACTTACCCTCATTTGAGTGGAAATAATCGTGAAAGTGTTTTGAAAGGATTTATTGTGAAAGTGTAGTGTAATGATTGACTGTAAAAGTGATATGTAATGACTTATATGTATAAGTGACATGTCGGGAATTCCTGAGACCTATAGGTAAGACTTTCAACTCGAGCCAGAGGTTAGACCTAGGTCGAGGAGAAAGGTCGAGCCATAGGGTTGTTTAAGTGAAATGAAATGTACTCTGGACTCGGCATAAGGACTCGTCCCTAATACTGGAGAGTACACAAACTAAGTGAAGTGAAGTGAAGTGCAGTGATATAAAGTGTTAAGTGTTTGGAGTCGGGCCCGGTGAGGGTTTCGGAGGAGTAAGGAGTAAGTGAAGGTCTACATGGTTTTAATTGTGAAAGTTGACGGAGTGTCAACTTCTCGGATCGTGATCAAGATTCGTGGATCTTAGCCCCTGAGGGCTACCCGTATCCTACCATTGTGCTGTGTAATGTTTACTTATCTGGTTTATTTCGATTACGAATTTTGAAGTGAAATTTCATAAGTGCTAAGTGAATTGCATGTTTTTTGGAACTCACTGGGCTTTTTACACTCTTTCCAAATTGTTTTCCTTAACACGGACTGAGAACCCAAGTGAAGGAGCCGACCTTTAGATTAAGGGTTTGCTTTTGTGATTGGTATGACAAACTCAAATTGTGATCTTGAGAGCTTTTGTACTGTGCAAATTGAATGTTTATGTAAGTGCGATATGTAAATCGAGATTCTAAGAATGGTAAAGGTATTTGGAAAATTATTGTTGAGTTTAGATTTGAGATTGGAATGTTAGTTTGGAGATTTAATGATATTCATGTGAGTGAGTCCTGGCGAGAGCCCTGGATACCTTAGGGTACAAGGAGAAGTGGGTAATGGGTTTAATTAAACACTTATGATCTCGAGCGAGACATAAGATTTAATTAGGCACACTTTAGATGCATCAAGAAATAATCTAAAATATAATTGTGTGATCGTTCATAGCTTGTTATGAAAATAATTGGAGAATTAATTCAAAATTCTATTAGAACTTGATACCCTAGGCTTTCTCATATGATTGTTTCCTCAACCACTCTTTATTTTATTTTCTTTGTTAAAGATTAAATGACTTATCAATTTGATTTTTCTATTTGAGAATCGACTTGATTAAAGTAGAGAAATTTACTTGTCCCTATGTGTTTGACCCTAGAATACTCTAGGTGATTTTAAATGTATATTCAATTCTACTTTGAATAAAACCTATTTTCTAGTGATTGGAAAATAATTCCTATATATGCAATTATTTCATGAGGATTTCTTGCTGTAATTTATTTTGAAAATCTATTTGCACCATTCAAGTTTTGAGGATGAAACTTTATAAGGAGGCTATGTGATACATATCCCTGGATGTAAAAAATGCTATAATTGGTGTTGAAAGTTTCAAAGATATGTTAGAGAAAACAATGAAAGGTTGACATTGCACAATAGTAAAACTTGATTTATCAAATTTAATATAAAAGATTAGTGGGATTTTACTATTGTTCATTTTCCCAATTTCTTCTTCTCTTCTTCATCTTCTCCATACTTGCTTGGCTTTATTTCCTTTCTCCCAATCAAAGACAAAATCCTTTATGAATCAAGTTTAATCAAATGGCAAGGAGTGGAGGATTCCTTTAATTCACCTAGTAACTAAGGTAAATCTTAATGATTGTATGTTTATCAATAGTTTGTTGACATTATCAAATGATGGAATGGTTGAATCTTTGTTTAGAGTCATCTGAACATTTATGGTTTTGAGTAGTTGTTTTGGATTTAAGTTGTTAGATACACGCTACTTATGTTTAAAGTTTCAGTTAGAGATAATGATGCTTAAATTTTGATTTAAGTGCTTGGTAAAAAATGGAGTTCATTTTGTAGGTATGGAGTTTGGTGGTGATGGTAACGGCCTTGAGTTTAACACTTTGTTTCTGTTTACACCTTAATATGATTGTAGAACCCTATGAACCCGAACTATGGGTTCTATGAGTGTTGGATGGATATGTCCTAGAGATGATTTAAGGTAGGAACTTCGGCAATCAATCGTGGAGGAGGACACAGGGTTCGGAAATAGAGGAGGTTGCAGATTGTTGGCCGAGAGGTAGGATCAGCACGATTTTGGTCATATCTGTGTAGAAAACAAACTTGAGGTTAGAAACTAGACTCAGAGAGCTTCAATGAAGTTCTCGAGAATTAGTGAACCCTTAATTTTGAGTGTGAGGCTTTAGTAGAGGGGTGCTTTTAATAGGAGACTTAATTGATTAATATGGGTGGAGAGCATCAGGTGAGTAAATGCTATGGCTGAGGCATCCCATCATTTGGAGTACTTTTGATCCGTTGGAGACTGGATTCCATCTGGTTTGGATAGGCTAGTTGAGTATGAAGATAAGATTTGGAGTACCTTTTGTGAGAAAACCATTAGACTGGTTCTCAGTCCTTGTAATTGCATGCCTACTAACTTTAAAGTCCTACACTTTTGTTACTGATGGCAGAGTGAATGTGATATGACTTTTGTATGACTTTTATTAAAGACAATTTTTTAGCAAATATGATGATATACTCTATTGTTTATGAGTGGTGTATATAAAGTGTTTTGTTTCCTTTTCGAGTTGACTTTCTATTAGTGTATGTTATTTTTATGTTTATATTGAATTGTCGGCCCTCTAATGAACTATGGAGGTGGAAGCATCATCGAGGAAGGAATTAAACCACTAAGATTGGAGGATAATGTGCATTGATTAAGGTACATAGTATAAAGATTATTTAGGGGTTAACATTATATCTCTTTACGATTATGAACCTCACCATTGATGATAGGACGCATTGTATTTGAGAACAAAAGGATAACTTTCAAATCTTGTATTTAATCTTGTGATTAAGTTATTAATTTGAATTGCTCAAGATGACTAAGTCCTAAAATTAGGGTAACTCATGTGCAAACTTTTGTCATGCAAAATTATACTTGCCAAGGATCTTAGACTTTGTTTCTTGATGTATTAATGAAAGGATCTTGTGGAATTGCTTAGAAAAGTTGGAAGAAATGTGGATTAAATGATCAGAGATTATTGATGGAAATTCTATTTAGTGACGGCCAAAACAGGGGAAAATAAATCAGCCATAAGTTCCACATTTCCTTGATAACTTTGGGTAAGTTATTGTTCAGTGAACTTGTCAAAGCATCAACTCACTTGTATGTTGAAAGTGAACCAAAATTATGCATTTTCTGCCTTGAATTCTTGGGGATCAATTCCAACTTAGATTTTCTGATATTAATTGGTAGGACTTAGAGATTGAGTTTTATACCATTGAAAGCTCTATGAATCTAATTTCAAATGCCACTGATGGCATCCGATTCCAATTATCCTACTTGGAATCATGGTCAATTACTCAAGTGACCTAATTCAAATCTGACAGTTTTCTACACTTCTGTGATTGTTGTTTTGATCACAGAAATGTATGAATTTGATTCCAAAGTTTTCATATGAAATATGACATGATGTCCTAGCTTTAAAATGGCATAAAATGCCTCTCAATTCGATAAGTGAAGTTCCAGATAAACCGAAAAGGGTAGCAAAGCTGTTAACTTTTCTCCTTCTCTTTTGCATTCTTGCCTTTACTTTCCTTGGTTCAATTCACTTTCCTTTGGTTCTAAATAACGTTTTCACTCTATTCTTATATCTGGACATTTGCCCTGAAATATTTGTAAACTTTCCCTTGATTTGCATCCAAGGCCTTGTGAGATTAGAATTAAGATTGGAAAATTAAAGTTGGTAATGTTGAATGAGATATGTAGATTTGTCACTGTATGTAAGAGGGTTGGTTCTTTGACTTACGTGAGAATTTGTGAGACATACAAGGATTATTGGATTTGAATTATACTACTGATCAGAAAGTGAATGCCTTTGCTGTTCAATTATGAATAGATTGATCTAGTATAAGTAATACAAGTTCTTTTAAGATGAAATTATAAGAATATTGTCAATTGAAGACTAGTAAGAATATATACTAAGAGTGTTATCATTGACCAATATGGACATCATGGATTTGTAGAGAGGCCGTAAGACTAACCATGGCATTAGTGGCATTCACGGGGCTAGTACATAGCATGTAAACCTTATTCGGACTACGTTGTGATAAATTATTAAGGATACTATGGTACATTTAAGATTTGAGAAAGGCATGAGTAACGCTTGAAAGTAGTATTGCAACTCTTGAGGAAGAAATATTATCGGTCAAAATATATGGAGGGTAAACTTCGGTGGGAACATAATTGGAATAAGGTGATCTCTGGGAAAAATACGTATCTGGGGAACTTAAGTGATAACTTCCTCATAAGAATCAAATGTATGCTATTGTCAATGCAATGAGTATTAGTATGGATATGATAAGATATTGAACTTGATGAGATATTATCATACAAAGAACATCATATGCAAATTCTTGGTAAAAATATAAAGGATTTGAGAATTAAGAAAATTCCTTTGGTTAAAAATCCCATGGAGGAATCATTGAATCAAGAATAACTTGGGGAAAAGAAGAGACGTTTTGGAAGAAATACCCAGAGTGGTTAGTACACCAAGATATGAATTTCGAGGACGAAATTCTTTTAAGGGGGGAAGGTTGTGAGGGCCTCAAAATTCAGATTTCTATTTTAAAAATGAAAATATTGCTTATATTGTGTTTATTCATTGAAATATGAGTGAACTTATGTTTAAAGTGAATATTTTCTAAATTAGAGAATTTTTCAAGAATTATTTTCCGGTGTGTGGTTTCGGCCAAGGTAAGCGTTAAATTTTGTTCTGAAGGTGAATAGTGACTTCGAATTGAAATCAAGCATATGTAGTGATATTACGGAGATATTATTAAGATTGGACAGTGATGGAATGAAATAAAATAGTGAAAGTTAGACTGTCGCGCTCGACGCGACATAAAGTGGCCATAAAGCCACTTTTCCTCAAATCAGGGGATTTCCACCTTTTTGTCTCGTAAAAGCTTGAATTCTTGGCTCCTTGAGGCTTTATTTTCAGCTGCCATTTTAGGGCATAGAGAGAGAGGGAGGCGGAGAGAGTGAAGTGAGGAGAGAGAGAGAAAATCTTGCACTTTGTCTTCCATTCCTTCTTCCTTCCCTTCTTGAAGCTTCAAACCACCATTGAAGACATCCATTTCCTTGCTTGGAGCAGCCATGAGAGAGGGAAGGAGAAAGAGGGCTGGTCCGAAAATTTGAGGAAGAAAAGAGAAGAAAAATTGTAGCTTGATCTTCCATTTTCTTCTTCATCCAACATCTTGAAGTTGTGAGACTTTGGTGGAGGATTTTGGCTTGTTCTTCTTCATCCTTGGCTGCAGTGTGAAGGTGAGAGGAAGAGGGGGAAGATCCAAAAATTTAAAGGAAGAAAAAGAAGAGAAAGAAAGTTTGTAAGGGTGCCTTGCTCTTGTTCTTGAGTTTTTTGTTGGAAATCACTATCAACGTGGAAGGATCTCGGGCTAAGGTCGAAGCTTTTGGTGTTTCTAAACTTGGAAGTATCTTTCTCCAAGAGGAGCTGACGAGATCTTGAGTGATCTTGTTAGATCTGCTCAGATCTGAAGGTATAAGACTTGAACTTTTTAGATCTGGCTTGATTAGTGTTCAAAAAGATAGATCTACAGTTTATTTTGCTAGAAATGATAATGTTTGAAATGATTGAGTTGGACTCTTGAATTCCCAACCTAGGTAGCGGACTTGAGGTGGATTTTAGGTAGCGGACTTGGGAACCTGATTGTGGATGTGTTTGAATTTCGTGAAATAAGTTTATATTGTGGTTTGAAATTACTTTGTGCTGTTGAAAAATTCGAAAGAAAAGAGGTGTGATGGCCGAACCCTTACCTGGCAATTATGAAGTGTGATTTTGAAACTTTATGATTTTTCTTGAAGTGATTGTGCCTAAGTATATATGTGTTACGTTTATTTGTGAGTGTATGTTTGAATAGAGTGAAGTCATGAATTTTAAATGACAAAAAGTGAAGTTTTCTTGAACATTTGGATAAAAGTGTTGTTTAGACAAATTCGAGGGTTTTACAATATTGTGCTAATTTCTAAATTTTGAACGTAAGACTTGATGAGAATTGTTCAAACTTGTGCTGAAGCTTTGATTAAGAGCAAGTGTTGAGTAATTGTGAAAAGAGATTTTGAGGTAAGAGACCTCACATAAATTTCGTAATAAAAAGGATTTGAAAATTGATGGTTTGGGAGTACATCGATGGAGTGCTACATTTGTAATGATATAGTGATTGTAAAAGATCCGATTAAGACATTGTATAGTGTGAAACGAATGTTTTTCCTTGGGAACATTTTGGAAAAATATTAATTGAAACTAAGAAGTGAAAATGATTTATTTTAGTGAACGAGTGGAAAGTGAAACTCAATTATTGTTTTATTTATTTATTTGTTTTAGGGGTTGTGAAAGGAGGTGAAATCGACCCTAAATTGGAAGCTAAACCTTACTATTTCGGTGAGTTTCCATGCTTGTTATGTGTTTATGTGAAATTGATTGCAATTGTGTTTAGTGAAGTGATTTTGAAGTGAAACATAGTTTTTGAACCCTCCGATGGGGTGGTGTGTACTTTATCGCACTTACCCTCATTTGAGTGGAAATAATCGTGAAAGTGTTTTGAAAGGATTTATTGTGAAAGTGTAGTGTAATGATTGACTGTAAAAGTGATATGTAATGACTTGTATGCATAAGTGAAATGTCGTGAATTCCTGAGACCTATAGGTAAGACTTTCAACTCGAGCCGGAGGTTAGGCCTAGGTCGAGGAGAAAGGTCGAGCCATAGGGTTGTTTAAGTGAAATAAAATGTACTCTGGACTTGGCATAAGGACTCGTCCCTAATACTGGAGAGTACACAAACTAATTGAAGTGAAGTGAAGTGAAGTGAAATGAAGTGCAGTGATATAAAGTGTTAAGTGTTTAGAGTCGGGCCCGGTGGGGGTTTCGGAGGAGTAAGGAGTAAGTGAAGGTCTACATGGTTTTAATTGTGAAAGTTGACGGAGTGTCAACTACTCGGATCGTGATCAAGATTCGTGGATCTTTGCCCCTGAGGGCTACCCGTATCCTACCATTGTGCTGTTTAATGTTTACTTATCTGGTTTTTTTCGATTATGAATTTTGAAGTGAAATTTCATAAGTGCTAAGTGAATTGCATGCTTTTTGGAACTCACTGGGCTTTTTAGCTCACTCTTTCCAATTTGTTTTCCTTAACAGGGACCGAGAACCCAAGTGAAGGAGCCGACCTTTAGATTAAGGGTTTGCTTTTGTGATTGGTATGACAAACTCAAATTGTGATCTTGAGAGCTTTTGTATTGTGCAAATTGAATGTTTATGTAAGTGCGATATGTAAATTGAGATTCTAAGAATGGTAAAGGTATTTGGAAAATTATTGTTGAGTTTAGATTTGAGATTGGAATGTTAGTTTGGAGATTTAATGATATTCATGTGAGTGAGTCCTGGCGAGAGCTAGGCAGGCGGCCCACGGATACCTTAGGGTACGCCCTAAGGAGAAGTAGGGCTGTCACACACTTAAGTCACTTAGGATTTTAATGGGTTTAATTAAACACTTATGATCTCGAGCGAGACATAAGATTTAATTAGGCACACTTTAGATGCATCAAGAAATAATCTAAAATATAATTGTGTGATGTGTTCATAGCTTGTTAAGAAAATAATTGGAGAATTAATTCAAAATTCTGTATTAGAACTTGATACCCTAGGCTTTCTCATATATTGTTTCCTCAACCACTCTTTATTTTATTTTCTTTGTTAAAGATTAAATCTTATCAATTTGAATTTTTCTATTTTTATTAGAATAATTAAAGTAGAGAAATTTGCTTGTCCCTATGTGTTTGACCCCTAGAATACTCTAGGTGATTTTATTATTACAATTGATCCTGTGCGCTTGTAGGAAATTATCGATCGGAGGCCTTCCTTATAAATTAGAGGATTGCTGTAAGTTTAGATTTTGAAAATCTATACCATTCAAGTTTTGAGGATGAAACTTTATAAGGAGGTGAGAATGTGATACTTATGTCCCTTGGGTAGGGCCCTTTGAGGAAAATATATAAACCTTGGTGTTGAAGTTGAATGTTAAGAACATAGAGAGGTTCACATTGCAAATAGTAAAACTTGATTTATATTTATATATTTGAAAGATTAGTGGGATTTTACTATTGTTCATTTTCCCAATTTCTCTCTTCCTCTTCCATCTTCTTCTTCCATTATCTCTTATTTCCTTTCTCCCAATCAAAGACAATCCTTAGAGGATCAAGTTTAATCAAATGGCAAGGAGTTAGGATTCCTTCATCACCTAGTAACTAAGGTAAATCTTAATGATTTATGTTTATCAATAGTTTGAATTGGGTTGAACTTCAGTTATTGAGGAAGTTTTTGAGCATCCTTGAATCTTTGTTTAGATATGTTAGATTTTATGGTTTTGAGTAGTTGGTTTGGTTTTATTTAAGTTGTTAGTTCTTTGATTAAAGTTTCAGTTAGAGATATGGGTCATTCTTAATTAGATTGATTTATTGTGGTTTAGATGAAACTTGGTAATAAAATGGATAATATTGATGGAAGTTGTATGACTTGAGTTTAACACTTTGTTTTTAAGTTTGTTTACACCTTAATATGATTGTAGAAGATGAAAACTATGGGTTCTTATGAGTATGGATGTCTAGAGATGATTTAAGGTGGAAATGGAACTCGACAATCAAACTTTGGAGCATTTTTCTGCCTCGAATTCCTCCTAAAATATGCGGACGGATTGCTCAAGATGCTTGGCCAGATTCGGTACTTTGCAATGTCGCACTACACTATTTTGGTCATATCTTGGTGTAGAAAACTTGAAACTAAGTGTCGTTTGTTGTGTTAGAAACTAGACTTAGAGAGCTTCAATTTTCTATAAAGTTCTCATCCTATTTTTATACTTATGAGAATTAGTGAACCCTTAATTTTGACCCTTGTGTTTCGCTATAGTGAGAGAATGATGTTTTTAATAAATTGTTAATTAGGATTACTATTGGGGCTTTGCATTATGATAAATTAGCATAATTAAGAGCCTTTAGATTATGAAACTAAGTACTTTTGATATGTTTTAGGTGGGGAGATGGCTTCCATCAGAAAGGTTTGGATTTGAGTTGGATGCTGGCTCATTTGGTGGAGGTAAGTGGTGCATGTACTCTTTATCTTTTGATAATACAAATGTTAATCTCTTTTGACTTTAAAAACTATTTTGTATATTGAAATGGCAGAGTATATGTATGTTTTGATGTATTATAAATGTAAATTTTTTAGCAAATATGAATGATGGATACTATATTGTTGAGTTCATAAAATAAGATAACTCTTGATGGGACTAGTTCCTTAAACGGTAGTAGCATTGATGAATTGAATGTTATTGTTATCACTAAACGGGCTAACTGTGTGGTATTTAGCATCATAGGAAGGCTAATTATATTATAATGAGCACCTTGAACCGTGTTAGCCGATTAGTTAACAACTGGATATTTAGGGTCATTAGTTAACATTATATCGTGAGCTCATTTATGATTATGAACATTATGATGCGCGCATTGTATTTGAAATATTGATGGTAATCAAATCTTACCATTTAATTGCTTTGTGAAATTATATATATAAGCACTACTAAATATTTGAACTGTATTGTGTTTACTAATGTCCTAAGCCAATAAGGAAGTACATATGCTACTTACTAAGCAAGTTTTTGCTCACTTCACTTATTGTCATTTTGCAAAATTTATAGAATTTGAAGAGGTTTGAGACAAAGATTCAAGGCATTTAGACTTTGTTTCTAAGGGAGAGATGATTGCAACAAAGAAATGGAAAGTTATATTTGATTTTTGACATTTGCTTAGACATGTAAGTATTTGAAAATGGTTGAGCATGTATCTGTATTAGATTGGATCTTCAGATGAGCTTATGAAATGAAATACCCTTTGGTCATGAAGGAAATGTTGAGTATGCAAGAAAGTGTATTTGACTTTTTATGAGATGTAAATTTGTTTAACTTTGAGCCTTGTGCCTTATGGGTTAGCCACAAGATACAACGGTATTATGTCCTGAGTATAGGGAGAGAGAGAGAGAGGGAGAGGGAGGGAGGGAGGGAGGGAGGGAGAGGGGGAGAGAGAGAGGTTAGTCAATCTACATGTGGATTGTTTTATGAGAAAAGTTTAAATTATTCTCATCAACATATTTGCTGCCTATAATACTGCAGCCTTTCCACAAATTGGAGACAAAAAGCTTAAACTATTGTATTTTAACTCACCGAACATCATAATGGGTTTGATAATGCAAAGCATAATAATAGGACATACAGCTAAGACTGTCTTCATGGTTTATGTAGATGTAGATCTAATTTCACATAATTCAAAGAATCAGACACTCATAATTGCTGACAGGTTGGTTTCAATGGAACAACTCTTCTAAGCAATAAAGCATCCAAACTATCTCCATTTAGCAAGATTCAACAGTTGTATTCTATTATATTTCACATTCAACCAAGACCAGTAGCTTTTAGAAAATTCCTAGACTTTCATCTGACTCAATAAAACCTACAGAAAACATTTGATAAGCTAGAAACAACAAAGAGAGAAAAGAGGGACATGATTCCACTGTCAGGGTTGAAAGAGGCGGTATAGCACACATAAGAACTGCAAATTGTGTTACAACTAAAACTCAAGTAACCCATAAGCCTCATTAGCTAGTGCAAAACATACTTATCACTATGATCTTGTCAGCTTATATACAGCATATTGAACTATCACTGCTGATTATTCTTGATTTTCAAAATAAAAAAAGTTAGCATATGTACTCCATATGCAAGAACCTAATCAGAGTGTAGTAGTTCATTTAGTGGTCTAGTTATGGCTTAGCCAAATAAGTAACTTATTGATCATTGATTCGACAACATAGTACACTACAACTTATAGTCGTGACTTTTACACAAGGCAATAAGTAATATCAACCTCGCCAAATGTAGTGAATAATTGTTTAAGATCTTTCTCTGTTGCCTCAAAATCTACATATCCCACTATTAATTTTGTTGAATTCTGTGACAAAAAGTTGCAAAATAAGAGTGTGCCCATCTAGAACAGTTCCGTGGGGCAAGGAAAAGAAACTAAAATTAGTAACTCAAACAGTCTAGCAAGGTCTAAAGGTTGCAAGCAACAATAAATATTGCCTGTAAATCTCTGCAAACGTTCATTGCTGTATCCGTGGAATCAAACTCTATAAAACCAAAACCCAAAGAAACATTTTTTCCATACTTTTGAAACATTTTTCCATACTTTACATTTTTCTTCACTTAAATGTGAAAATCATTGAGCATAGGAAAGCATCTGAAAATATGAGTGATGATAACAGTAGCAATGGAAGTTACATGTTCTGAACTTCTGATGGCGTGGTGAAGTGACCAAAGAAGTAGAAGAATTACCTGGACACATTGGACTCTTCCTTCCTTCAAGTGTTCGACGAAATGCCTTTTCAAGCTCTCATCAGATGTTTTCAAGTTCAGATTCTTCACATACAAAGACCTCGACTGTGTTGGTCCCAAATGCAACCAAAGGGGAGTGAATTAGATTGTTTAATAAGACAATCAAATATAGCAAGAATCCACCCAATAAGATAAGTACAAACTATTTCTCAAGTATGTACAAAAGTATGTCAATTTAAGCACAATAAAGAAAAGAGATAGAAACAGAATTGCAAACCAAATTTCCAAGTTGCTCCGAAACTTGGATAAACTCCACTAGTAGCTTCTTCAATTGAAGGTTAAGCTAACCAACTTATACAAGTGAAGGTTCACTCCTTCCTCACCCTAAAAGCCTTTAGTTGAGTCAAGAAGTTTTACAACTATCCTAGTTAACCCTCAACAAGTTACAATTGAAAACTCACTCAACCAATTAAGAACTACTATTACAAGTGAGACAACCTTCACCAAGGTTTTACTCCTCCTATTGAGTAATCTCATGAATCCCACTTTTCCCACACCTATACAACAAACAAAGAATATTTCTACCCAAATATTTCACTTGTAAACTTGTATTTCAGGTAGGCAAAAGTCTATTATCTTCTTGAACTTTTGGGTATTTATAGTGTGAGAAATGGCCTCAAAAAACTCTCCAACGGTAAAAAATATGGCTGTTAGAAAAATAGTCATTGGAGTATCAGACGTCCGATAGAGTATCGGATGTCCGGTATGTTCTTCTCAACGCTTATCAGATGGCTGATAGATTTTTGCGTCCGATGGAGTCTGCGTCCGAACCTGGTCAGAGAGTTTGAATTTCCTCTTTAATTCAATCGGATGTCCGGTGATGATGATATGCTATCCGATAGGAGTGTCGATACTTCCCCTGTCTATCGGACGTCCAGTATTTCAGTTTGAGCATCCGATAGTAGTTCTTCTGAGAGTTCTCAATCTTTATTGGACGTCCATACTAGCTTTCAAGTGTCCAACAGAGTTGAGTCTCTTTTGCTCTTTTTGATTCGAATCTTTTGTTGTCTCCATTTACATCTAATGATCTGAACTGACATTTTTCTCAATTGAAAAACATTAGATTAAATTATCCAATTATTTTGTAAATATCAAAAATTGAGATCAAGATTGATAGACTGTATAACTAAAAGATGGCAAACAAATGAGTTCTAGAATAGACTCTCAAGCAAACACGACCCTGAATGCAGCTCATGCACCAAAAAACTCAAAAGAACATTATGGAGGCCATTAATAGGTAAAACCCTAAGATCAACATCGTCTGAATCAACTGACAGGTTGCATTTCCCAATTGAAGCTCGATCTAAAGGCAACCAAGCTTTACTCATTTGCCACAAACAGAAAACAAACACACACTCAACACACGCACAAAGAGACACACACAAAAACAAAAAGGCAAGGAGAAGAGATGAGATAGAGAAAAAACTGTATGTTTTTTTATTCTCTTTTATTGTAACAAACCAAAATGATGATTTTCACTAATGTTCCTTTGAGCATAATTTCATAAGACAAGTTTTCAATCAATGAAATCAAAATTGGAAGTTGCAAACTTGAACATCAAAATAGCAATTGGTTCAGACGCATCTCCGGATGCTAAGCATTGGTTCGAACGTTTGACAAATGACGAGATCAATATCAATATACTTTCAAATACTGAAAGGAAGATTTAGACATCAGATACTTTCGAATGAATATATCGGACGAAAGACAAGGGTTTAGCTGTCCGACAAACTAAAAAATGAAGTACATATGGCTACTGGTTCTGTCAGATGATTGCTTTGGACGTCCGATAGTTGACAACACAAATCCTCGCCAAGGTTTCAGATGATTGCTTCGGATGATGATCAAGTCTTCAGACGTCCAAAACCCGTAATGGCTAGTTTTTTTAGCATTTAATACAAGACCGTTGAAGGGGTTTTGATGGCTATTTTTGGACATTATAAATACTATAAAGGCTGATAGAGTTAAGAACTTTTGACAACTACTTCTTACAAGCCTTTTAGAGAAAAATTGAGCAAGAATTTGTGTCTTTCCTTGTACTTATAGTGAAAGTGTGAAAGTGATCATTTAGTGCTTTTCAATTGTGAGTGAAGTTTTAAGTGTGTAGTATAGTGAGGGTTTACAAAATTTGTAGTAAAACCTCTTGGCTTGACCAAAGAGATAATGGGGCAAGTAAGAGTTGAACCTTCCTTATACAGCTTGGTGTAACTTCATCAAATTGAAGAATCTTTCTATTGAGGTATAGTCCATTTGATTCAAATCTTTTTACTCATTCTTTTACTTGTGCTTTTATTGTGATTCTCTACCTGTTTTAATTGCCTATTAATCCTTCAAGTGATTAATCATCTAGAAACTTGGTAAATTTAAATTTTGCCACTTTTGCCATAAATAAAGTTTAAAATCTTAATCAACCAAATTCACCCCCCTCTTAGATTGCTTTCAGGACCAACAATTGGTATCAGAGCTTGATCTCCTTGAAATGAAGTTTAATCGGCTTAGGAGTGATCATGACAACTAACAATGCACTATTTTTAGAGGGACAATCAGTTACAAGGCCACCTATGTTTAATGGGGTCAATTATGTGAGTTGGAAAGATAGGATAGAAATCTTCTTGCAATCAATAGATATTGAGTTATGGTATATAGTAAATGAAGGTCCATGTGAGGCTGCCATTTTAGATGAAGTCACCAATCGGCCTAGACCTAAAAATAGATTAGAATTGACTCCCCAAGATAGGATTAACCTCACTTTGAATGCAAAAGTCATGAATGTATTATACCATGCCTTAGATGCCAATGAATCTAAAAGAGTCAAAGGATGCAAAACAACTAAGGAAACATGGGATAAATTAAGAGAAATTCATGAGGGAAGTGATAATGTTAGAGAACAAAAGAAATCTCTTCTTTTCACTAAGTATAAATCCTTTAAAATGGAATCTCATGAGAATGTTGACAAGATGTATTGTAGGTTCAATGGCAATCATTAAGGATTTAGAGGTGTTAGGCAAAGAATATACCTTAGGTGAGAAAAATATGAAGATCTTAAATGCCTTGTCTAAGGATTGGGAGAGTAAAGTGACTGCTATAGAGGAAGCTAAAGACTTAAATTCTATGTCTATTGAAACTCTTACAAATTCTCTAACCTCTTATGAATTGCAACTCAAATCTGAGGTGCAACAGATACAAGAATGAAAAAGAGCATAGCCCTCAAAGCTTCACAAGAGGAGGATGATGCATTTTCTCTAGATGATGAAGATGTTGAAATGGATGATAATGACTTAACACTCCTCTACAAGAGTTTCAAAAAAATCTTCAATAAGAAGAGATTTAGAAGGGAAATTCCTAGCAACTTCAACTCCAACCAAGTCAATAATCAAAGAGGAAGAGAAAAGCAAGAAATCAACAAGAAGCAAGGAGAAAAATGCTATGAGTGTAGCCAACTTGGGCACTATATGAATGAGTGTCCAATGAAGAAGAAAAGGGAAGGAAAAGGAGAAAGGAGACAAAAATATAACAACTTTCAAATAACTTGAAATGAATGCAACTCCAATGGAGAAATAGAGGAAGAAGAAGAATCCGCCCAAATGGCTTTCATGGCCATAGGAGAAGATGAGGTATCCACTAGCAACTCTATCCTTGATTGTGATGATGAAAATGATGATGATCTTGAATTTTTTGTTGAAAAATTGCATGAAAATTTAAATGATTCGGATGCCAAGAACAAAGAATTAAAAGTCAAAATCAATTTCTTACTTTGTGAAAACACAAAACTCTTTCAAGAAAATAATAAGTTGAAAAGGAAAATGATGATTTGAAAAAGATTGAGATTGATCTAGATTTGCAAAAGAAACTTGATGAGACGGAAATGTTTTGCAAAAAACTCCAAGAGGAATAAAGTGTGAGGACCTGAAAATTTGTGAAAATTATTTTCCAATTTTTCACTTTGAATTATCTGCATTTATTGATTTCCCGATGAATGATTTGTGTACCTTATTTGCATTGACTTATTTATTGATTTAAAGTTTGAAAAAAATTTATTTAGTCTCGATGATTTTATTAGTAAGTTTTCTTTGAAATATTTGCCCGGTTTTCTATCGGCTAGCGTTAAGTGTTAATTTTTAAGATGTGATGTGGATCCTAATTAAGATGAAACCTAGAATATATAGAGGTTTTAAAAGACAAATTATGATAGGATATTAGATGAAGGAAATCTAATTAAGGATAGATTGTCACGCAAGGACGCGACAAATAAGCGAAGTTAGTGAGGTGGGCCACCAACTACCACTTAAAGGAGGAGAGCAAGCTTGAGATTTCATTTTCTTCTTCCCCTTCTTTGTTTCAGCCAAGAGAGAGAATTGACAGAAGAGAGAAAACTCCACAAACTCTTCTTCTTTGCTCTCAAGAAAAGACTCCAAATTCTTGCAAAATCTTAGCCAAGCTTGCTTAAATCTTGCTCCCCTCCTCTTGCAATTTGAAGACCATTGACCCTTGAGGAAAACCAGAGCTTTAAGAGGTGGATTTTGGTGGTTTTGGTGACCCTTGGACATCATCATCTTAAGGTTTCTTGCTTGTGGGAAGAGAGATAATCTTCTCCAACCTATCTCATGTTCTATTGAGTTGATTATCTTGTAGTGCATAGCTTCATTGGTTGGACTTTTGTTGTCTTGGTTGCTTGAAGTGGGCTCTTGGAATTCCTACGAGGTAGTAGCTTGGACGATTTAGTTGTTGTAGCCTTTCTATGAAGTGTGAAATGAGATTGTTGGATTTATTAAGGAAAGTGTTTGGAAATTTTGATGGAAGAATTATTATTGCATACCAAGTGTTTGATGTATTGCCCCATTTTTGTGTCAAATTGAACTATATATTTGTCTATGAAAATGGCCAAACCAATTCTTGTACAAAACATGAAAGTTGTATAGAATTGAGTTAGCTTTCTACTCACAAAATTTCAGAGCAATTAGAGCACTGTATCTTGTGAAATGACCAAAATACCCTAACTACTCCATTACCCTGTTTCAGCTGACAGACTTCATTTTCAGCCAGTTTTCCAAACTTTTTGGCATTTTAGAGATGAACTGAAACTTGAATTTTATATCATTGAAATTTTATGAGTCTAGTTTTAAAAGCCACTGACACTTAATTTTGATTTTCCTACAATGAGTTATAGTCTTTCTTCCGAAGCTGTCCAGAGATGCTATTTTCAACCCGACAATTTCATTTCGCCTCTATAATTGTGATTTTGGACCATGAAAGTGCATGAATTCGATTTTGATGTCTTCATAAGAAATGTAGACCTATATCTAGCTTTGAACCTCTGTAAGATTTATCTCAATCCAATAAGTGCAGCTCCAGATATGATCAAAATGCCAAAAGGTGTCAAAGTTGTCAACTTTTTTTCTGTTTTTGTGCAGGTCTAGAAATTTTACCGATTTCCTTGATTTACTGGTACTTGTAGAAAAAGAATTAGAGGGTGAATTTTACACCATTGGAAAACCCTTTGAGTCTAATTTTAAATGCCGTTGACGGTATTCGATTTCAATTTTTCAATACCAAGTTATAGCCATTTTCCCATGACTACACAAGGGGGATTGACGGTGAAATTTTTAGTTTTGAAACTAAAACCAAATTGAACTTTTGTAACTTGTTTTCCTCACTTTCCTTGGTTTAATTCACCTTTCTTGGTTTAAAATAACATTTGTTGCTTCACTTAACACCCGAACCACTGCCCTAGCATGCTTATAGTCATTTCCCTTGACTTGAACTAAAAGCCTTATGAGTTTGGATACTAAGTTTGGAGAATTAAAGATGGAAATGTTGAATCAGATATTTAAGTGAACACTTATTGTTTCTTGTGGATTGGAAATTAGTGAAAATCTTGCTATATTATGTTTCATTTCAGGATTCTAATATACCGTGAAGGTTAATTGGTGATTAGGGATTCATGTAGAAGGATGCAAAACTTGGTGAGTGTTCCAACTCCTTTTCAAATGAAAAATCTTGTTATTGTTTGCAAAGGAATGATTTGTTGAAATGATTTTCTAGTATTTATAAGGAAATGATTTACTGGTAGTTCCAAGTAAAATGCTTTTACAAGTGAAAAATTTATGAAGAGTTTGTGAGTGTACCTTGCATGTTGTGTAAATTACATGCTTATGTGATTTAATACTAAATGTTACTTAAAGCTTCCCAATGCTTCTCCTCAAGCCTCCTCACCCCAGTTCAAACTCAAGCCAAGATTAATGGAGGTTGTAGGTGGTTTTAGAAGGGAATTTAGTGGAAGAAATTTGATGAAATTTCAAGGGAAGAGGGGAAGGGGAGTTCGGCCAAGAGGAAGAGAGGAAGAGAGGGATTTTTGTGCAATTTTGAATGAATTAAATGAGAAGAGAAAGACAAGACATAAAGCTTGTCTTATAACCCCAAAAGTCAACACGAGAATAGTAAGCTTAGTTAGCAATTTTGGAGGGAAATTAATCATCTCACTTAGCTTGGGATTAAAGAGTTAATCTCGATTAGGAGGGAGGGATGGAAAGGAATAAAATTGAAGTGATTTGGGGTGAATTAAGTGGAAGAAACAATGGTTAATTAAGATTCTAGTCCAAGGAGATTAATCCAACTTAAACTATGATTTCGAATCCCTAATTATAATTACTCTTTTTAATTCACCTCTAATCACTGGATTACATTTCTAACCTTCGGATGATCATCCTTACACTCGAGTGCCACATCACTCACTGCCTAAATTTTTACCTCGTAAAACGTGTTTTTCTGTCTAATAATGTAAAAAGGGCAAATTTTAAAAGCTAAACGAATTATTGATAAACTACAAGAAATTCGAGTCACCTCAAGATGAAATAAATTAAATAAATAATTAAATAAATAAAATAAATTTTCATTTAAATTTTTTGAAAAATTCGTTTAAATAAGATTTTAAAATAATTGAATGAATTCCTAACAATAATAACATTATTTAAAATAATACATTTTAACAATATTAAAATAAATTTTTGAGGCCCTCACATCCTTCCCCCCTTAAAAGAATTTTGTCCTCAAAATTCTCACCTTGTTAAACAAATAATTCTGGATACTTTTTCTACATCTCCTCTTCTACCTCCCAAGTCGCCTCCTCGATGTTATGGTTTCTCCATAGAACATTAACCATAGGAATTTTCTTCGTCCTCAGGTCTTTTACTTCCCGGTCAAGAATTTTCACATGCTTTTCCTCATACGGGAGCGTCTCATCCACCTCAAGCTCGTCTAATTGCAACACATGACTCGGGTCTGGGTGATACTTCTTGAGTATCGAGACATGAAAGACATTGTGAATCTTCGACATAGTGGCGGGTAAATCCAATTGATAAGCCACTTTCCCAATTCGTTTGAGAATCTCAAATGGTCCAATGTACCATGGCTTCAATTTCTTCCCCTTCTTCGACACTACTCCACTTTTCACTAGCTTAACTCGCAAGAAAACTTTATCACCCACCTCAAATTCCAAATCTTTTCTCCTATTATCTACGTAGCTCTTTTGGTGACTTTGAGCTGTTAGAATCCTTTCCCTAACCAACTTCACTTTCTCATAAGCTTCCTCAATCCAAGGTATAGCAGTTGGGTTAAGAACCTTCTTTTCATCCACTTCATCACAATGAATCGGTGACCTACACCTCCTTCCATAGAGTGCCTCATACGGTGCCATTTGAATCGAGGTATGGTAACTGTTATTGTATGCAAACTCAACCAGTGTCATGTACTGGCTCCAACTTTTTCCAAAATCCATTTTACAAGATCTTAACATATCTTCTAGGGTTTGGATGATTCACTCAAACTGGCCATCTGTCTGAGGGTGATAGGCTATACTCAACTTAATTTTAGTTCCCAAGTCTCTTGCAACTTCTGCCAAAATCTCGAAACAAACTTAGGGTCTCGGTCGGAAACAATACTTACTGGAATTCCATGCAACCTCACTATCTCATCCAAATAGAGTTTGGCCAATTTCTCCAAAGGATACTTCATATTCATTGGTGGAAAATGTGCAGATTTAGTGAGTCGGTCTACCACTACCCATACGGCATCATGTCCCTTTTGACTCCTTGGCAGACCAGTGACAAAATCCATGGTAATATGCTCCCATTTCCATTCGGAGATTTCTAAAGGTTGTAAATGTAACAGCCCCACCTCCCCCTAAGACTAACCAGAGGGGTTAGCGGGCTGTCTGCCCAACTCTCGCCAGGACTCAAGCATTCAATTCAAAACTAACTTAAATGTGCAATATCCCCAAATAACACAACATTAACACTAAAACTGAGAAGGGCATTTAAACTTAAAATTACAATCATCCATTTAAAAATATTCACAACCCTCGAGCCAAAGCTCATACACTTCCATAAGCTTAAAGTACTCAACACCAAACAAATATACAAAATATTTCTTCGTACTCGAGACAAAAGTCAAAAGATCAAGACGCTAGCCCTAGCTACGCCTCGGGATTCTCATCACCTGTTAAGGAAAATAAAAGGGAACGGGGATGAGATAAAAAGCTCGTGAGTTTCCAAAATTCATACACATGCACTTAAAACAGTAAAATTAAAAGTAAATAATTAAAACACATAAACAAATTCAATTAACACACAATGAGGATACAGGGGATCTCAGGAGCCAATTTCCACATTTCACGAGCAGTTATAGTAGTCGACACTCCGTCGACTTTCAGTCCAAGTAGACGACTCTTCACGCCAACTCCATCCACCTAACTCCCCCTACCGGGCCCGCACTCCACATAATTCAACAGTAGACAGTAAACAGGAATTTACTCGAGGCACACGGCCAAGAGTATTTGTATATCACGTTTCCATCTCCCAAGTTCAATACATGCAACAAACAAATTTCCAACTCTACAAAAAGGGAGCAATAAAGTATACTCTCCTTTAAGTGAGTGGTTTAACAGTTTCAAGTTTCAACAAAAGCACATGACAAGTCACATGGCACATTCAAGCACTAAGTTCGTAAATTAAAGCAGTAAACATGCATTGGAAAACTCACCGACAAAGTAGGGGTCGGAGTCCAAGTTTTGATCAGTTGCAAAATCAGCACTTTGCCCTAAAATAATTAAAAGAGAACAAAAATGAGTTCTCTTAATTCACCGGCCAAGTTTAGTTCAAAAAGTCGAAAGTTCGACAATTTCCTAAGTTGAGCTGAAAACTTTGAAAAATCATAACTCAAGTTATACAAGTCAAAATTTTGCTCATTTGGTACCGTTGGAAACCTCTTTAAAATCTATAAAACTTTTCAGAAGACATTCAATTAAAATTATGGACGAAATTAACCCAGATTTCTGTTAAACAGCCTGCTACAGTAAAGAGACAGGGCTTATCAGGTTGGACATCCATGGTACTTTGAAAATCCGCCAAAAATTACAGAAAATTAGTTAACCTCTGAAATTCATACACAATATAGTAATACATAAGGAGTTTCAACAGCCACTAACGGAACTCAATTCCGACACTCGATCATGAAATGACAGCAGTTCAAACAAGGGCAGTTCGAAAATCTGAAATTTCTGGGATGCGAAGTTACAGGGCAGTTTTCAACACATTGTTTGAGTGACTAATTCAAGTCCAAAAATAATTAAATTTGGCACACTAATACTTCCATATATCAACTAGATTCATACCAAATTTCAACTAAAAATTCAAATAGGAAGGCAGTTTTCTACGTGACTCAAGTTCATCCATCGAAACTGTCCAAACTGATGAAGTTCGATTCCTTCATTTCATATACTTAGATTATGCCTCAAATCATCACCAATTTGCCTAATTTTTGAAACCAAGCTAGTATTGAACTTACTAAGCCTAATGATGATCAAAAATGGTCACATCTTTCAACAAAATTATCACGAAATATCCTCATAAAATTCGGGCAGCATAAGGCTTCCATTTTCCAGATTTCACTTCCGAATGAGTTACCCTAATTACATCAACTCTTGAAGGGCTTTTTATGGGGAAAAATAACAGCTTAACATTCAAATTCAGCCCTTAAACTGGCCAAAAATACAGCCACGAAATTCAAGGAAAAATCAGAAAATTCATTCCCCAATTTTTCTTCCTCTAGCCGGTTTTTCTCCTTAGGTTTCCTCCAACTTTTAACAACCATCATTGTACATAATGCACTTAGATAGCATCATCCAACCATCTAGCAATCAATTACACACATTTAGTGGGAATTCAAGGGCCCACCAATTTTCCATAATCATCAAATTACTCAATAATGAAGCTCAACACTTCACACAACACAAACATCACCAATTCAAGGTTCTATGAACTCATTAACCACCCAATTCCTAGTTGTCATGCTTGGAATTTAAAGAAATTGGACAAGAAAGAAGTTGGTAGAATTATACCTCTCTTAGGTTTGCAAGACTTCAAGAAACGAAATGCAAGATGAAGCCCACAATATCCTCTTCCTTAAGCTCTTTGTCCAAGCCTCAAGCTAAGCTCTACTTAGTGCAAATTTAGTTGAGTTTTAAGGAAGAAAATGGAAGGAATTTTTGATGAAGAACAAGAGGAAGAAGAGAGGGAGGAAGTCGGGTAAGAGGAGAGGAAGAATGAAGCAATTTTGTGCAATTTTTCTTGAAGAATTAATTAGAAAAAGGAAGACAAGACATGGGTCTTGTCTTGCCCCAAAGTCAAAGTTTGTATAGTGACTTTAATTAGCCATTTGGAGGGAAAATTAATCACTTCATTTGGCTTGAGATTAAGGGACAAATCTCGATTAGGAGAGGGGATGGAGAAGTGATTTTTAAGTGATTGGTAGGAATTTAGTTGAAAGAATTAATGGTTAGATAAAATTCTAAACTTAAAGTGGTTAATCCAAATCTTAACTAAAATTTCAAAACCCTAATTAATCATCTTCAAAGACCCAAATCCAGTCATTTAATTACACTTCCAATTTATCAGTGATCATCTATACTTATCTCCACTAGTTTACTCGCAGTCCGACTTTACCTCGAAAAACGTGCCTTTAACATTTTACCGCTAATAAATGCTACGAGACGAAATTAACAGAGGAATAGAGTTAAAATTAAATGAGGCATTGTGAATGAGGAAAAAAAATTGGATGTCACAAGATAATTACAACAATAATTATATAAAAAAATAAATAAATAAACTTCGAATTTTTGAAATTAAAATTAATTAAAATTTTTTTCTCGAGGCCGTTACAGTAAAAGTCCTGAGGGCTTTTGGTGTTTAGCTTTAACCTATTGACAAGTAAGACAAGTCTGCACATATTTGGCTACATCTTTCTTCAATCCATCCCACCAGTACAATCCTCTCAAATCTTGGTACATCTTATTACTCCCAGGATGGATGGTATACTTGGACCGATGTACTTCTTCCAATATCCCATTCTTTAATACCTCATCGTTCGACACTACTATCCTTTCTCAGAATCTCAATACACCTTCTGGCCCTGTCTTAAAGTCCTGGATCTCCCCTTTCTAAACTTTTTCCAGAAATTTCTGCACTACGGGATCTTTTGACTGTGCTTCCTTGATCCGTCCCAATAATGGAGACCTTAGTTCCACCTAAACAAGGTTTCCACTCGCTCACTTGCTCCAACATTTCCTATTCTTTCGCTATTAACCCCGCTACTTGAGCCTTGCGACTTAACGCATTAGCCACGACATTTGCCTTTCCAGGGTGATATTTTATTGAGCAATCATAGTTTTCTAGGAACTCTACCCATCTCCTTTGCCTCAAATTCAACTCCTTTTGAGAGAACAAATACTTTAAACTCTTGTGGTCCGTGAACACCTCAAAAGTTACTCCATATAAATAATGTCTCCACTTTTTCAAAGCAAAGATTACCGCCGCCAACTCTAGACCATGTGTCGGGTAGTTCTGTTCATGAGGTTTCAACTTCCTAGAGGCATATGCTATGACTTTTTCCATTTTGCATCAAAACACAACCTAATCCATCCTTAGAGGCATCTGAATACACTACAAATCCTTCTTTGCCATCAGGTAAAGTCAAAATTGGTGCCTCAGTCAACCGCTTTTTCAACTCTTGAAAGCTCTCTTCACACTTAGGGCTCCAAATGAATTATCCATGTTTCCTAGTCAAGTCAGTCAAAGGCCCAGTGATTCTTGAGAAATCTTGAATGAATCGACGATAGTAACCAGTCAACCCTAAGAAACTTCTAATCTCAGTCAGATTCTCAGTCCGTTTCCAATTAGTAATCGCTTCCACTTGAGCTGGGTCAAGTGCAATTCCTTCCCTAGAAAAGATACATCCTCCAACCAAAATTTACACTTACTGAACTTGGCAAACAACTTGTGTTCTCGAAGGGTTTGTAGTACAATCCTCAGATGTTCGGCATGATCCTCTTGGGTTTGGGAATACACAAGTATATCATCAATAAAAATCACAACAAATCGATCCAAGTAGGGCTTAAATACCCGTTGCATCAAATCCATGAGTGCAGGTGAAGCATTAGTCAATCCAAAGGGCTTCACTACAAACTCGAAGTGGCCGTACCTCGAATTAAAAGTCGTTTTCGGTACATCCTCTTTTCTAATCCTCAACTGGTAGTACCCTTGTCTAAAATCTAACTTGGAGAATACCACTGACCCTTGTAACTGATCAAACAATTTATCAATGAGTGGTAAAGGATACTTGTTCTTGATTGTCACATTATTCAACCCCCGATAGTCTATACACAGCCTTAGACTACTATCTTTCTTTTTAACAAATAGAACCGTGCCCCCCACGGAGAATCACTTTCTCTAATGAACCCTAGTTCCAAAAGATCTTGTAACTGTATCTTCAACTCTTTAAGTTCAGCCAGAGCCATTCTATAGGGAGTTTTAGAAATTGGTGCCGTTCCATGCACTAGATCAATCTTAAACTCTACTGCCCTCTCAGAAGGCAAAGATTACAATTCCTCGGGAAATACATCAGGAAAATCCTTAACAACCGGCACGTCTTCCAATTTCACCTTATTGTTCGGAGGGTTTATAAGGAAAGCCAAATACCCTTGAGCCCTCTTACTCAGAAATTTTCTAACCCTAATCCCATAAATAAGAGCTGATGAAGCTAATCTTCCCTTAACATCCTTCCTCAAAGTTGCTTTCCCCGGAATACAAAATTCCACTACTTTCAACCTACAGTCCACTTTGGCATGGTGTTTGGCTAAACAATCCAACCCAATGATCACATCATACCCCTTAATGTCCAAACTCACCAAATCAACCTTTAACTTTCTCTCTCCGATCCATACTTCACAGTCTTTATACACCATACTATTAATCAGATTTTTATCCCCCGTTGGTGTTCTAACCTCTAGATCAAAGGGTAACCTAACAGGTTTTATATCTATACCACAGATAAATGCGGGATTAACAAATGAATGCGATGCACTAGGATTAATTAAAACTCTAGTTAAGCGGTGAAAGATGGGAATAGTACCTTCGACCACTTCAGTCGAGTCAGGTACTTCTTGATGATCCAGGGCATATACTCGAGCTGGCACTCTCGTTCTATTTCCCACTGCACTAGCTTGACTCTGGTTTGACCTCTGGGTCCTACTTCACTCTCAGAGTTGGGGACAGGTAGATATCTGGTTTTCGGTGCTACCACACCTCAAACACTTTCCTTGTTTCTTCCAACATTCATTGGCAGTGTGGTTTGGCCTCCCACAGTATCCACAGGTAAGACCGGAGTTTGAGGCCTGACTCCCTTGTGGAGCACTTCTTGTTGGCCCTTTACCACTAACGGACCCTCGGGATGTCCCTCCTCAGGAAAAGATTCCCCTTGAAGTTCCTGAGGCGCTAGCCCCACTCGAGCCTATCCCAAACTTGGAAGGTGGAGCACTTAAATCCATAGAGCCCCGACTACTAGAAGGGGCACTTCTCTTCCTAGCATGAAAAGTCTTCAACTGAGCCTTGGCAGTCTCAATCCTCTGGGCCTTTTCTATGGCTCACTAAAGCTGTTAATCTGAGCTGCTGCCAACCCCTCTTGGATCTCCAAGTTCAAACCCTGGACGAAGCGTCTAATTCTTCTTTGCTCTGTGGCCACCAATTTTGGGGCAAATTTAGACAGCTTAGTGAACTGCACCTCATAGTCTGCGACGCTTAAGAGACCTTGACGACACTTAATAAAATCATCTTCCCTCTCTTCTTATACCATAGGAGGGAGAAACTTAGCATAGAACTTCCTAATAAAATTCTCCCAAGTCGTAGGAGTCTGGTCCCTATCCTACTTGGCCCTAACCATGTTCCACCAAGACCTGGCCGCTCCCTCAAATTGAAAAGCGGCAAAAGACACTCGCCTTTCCTCCGTATAATTCAAATTACCGAAAATATCCGTAATACGGTCCAGTCACCCCTCAGCGGTCTCCGGATCGGGTCCCCCAAAGAACTTGGGCGGGGCACATTTTTGAAAGTGTTCTAAAACCCTGTCTTCACCACCCTCGTGGCCCCTAGGTTGATTCACTGGCCCCTGACCTTGTTAGTCCACTAGACGAGCCAAGATGCCTGTCATCTAATTTATGGCTGTCGCCACTTGCTCCTCAAAATCCACTCCTTGTCCCTGACCTTCTCCCTGTCCCTGACCTAATCCTCGTCCTTGACCTTGGTCAACTGCCGACCCTCGATCGTCACCTTTATTTTGGGGCTGTCTTGCCCCATGCCCTTGTCCTCGACCTCTACCTCGGCTTCGACCTCGTCTACCATCCATGATTTCTATAGTAGGTAGACATAAATAAGTACGAAAGTGAATTAAAAGAAAATAAAATACTACAGAACAAGGTGAAATAAAATAAAGAAAAATATAATGGAATAACACCAATTAAAATAAGCGATTTTAAAATTAAATTGTGGAAAAAATGAGAGGATTTTCTAAAATTAACCCAAATTTTCATACATATATAATCCGAGGAATTCAAGTACAGTACGGTGGTATGCTTACTACAAAAGAGTACACAAAAGTTGCCTTCACGGCCAATTTACCACACAAAATACAGTAGTGAAAGTAGTAAGTAAACATGCACCCACAGAGACGAGAATCTTTCTAGTAGTTTCTCCTTACAAAAAGGTTAATAAAATCCTAAAAGTTTAGTACTACTACCCTAATCCTCAGCAGGACCACCAGGAGGGGTCTCCTCAGATGGGTCCTCCACCTCGGGCTCGACCTCCTCAGAGGGGTCATCCTCCATCAGTATGTTCTCATAGGACTCCCCCTCCAAAGAGTCCTCCCCTATGGATCTCTCAAGAAAAGCGTCCGCATTCACTTCGGCCACAGTATCCTCCAGAGCAGCGGCGTCAGCCCTAATCCTCACTGTCCGATCATGGACCTCATTAGTCATCCTAGCAAGTCGGGTCCGGAACCTCTGTACCTGATCACGAGCAGCCCTAGTCCTATCATGCTCCTCATCGATCCGGGCCTCTAGTAACTCGACCCGAGCCTCTAAATCTCGAATCCGACCCTGACGATAGTTCATGACATCCATCGTAGCCGCTATCTTTTCCTGAAGATCCCTATTAGTATCAAGCAACTCCTCAAGCTCATCACCAATGGATAACACCACAGCATTAGGATAGGAGTATCTCCTCCCACACGCACAACCTCCTCTTCCCGGACATGGGGTAAACAGAAGTCGGGTCCCATCATCCCCCGTCACCCTATACCGAATGGTCCTAACTGGTGACTCGTGACCATTAGTATTCTGTCCATTAGCTCCCGGAGCACCACTAGCGCTCGCCATACCTACAAACAATCCAGAACTTAAGTTAGAAATTTCAAAATTTCAACTTTACTAAAATATCAAACTTAGAGTACAAGAAACCATTCTAAAAAGAACTTTTCAAAATTTCCTTTATAGACCTCTAACCTAGGCTCTAATACCACCTATAACAGCCCACCTCCCCCTAAGGCTAACCAAAGGGGTTGACGGGTTGCCTGCCTGGCTATCGCCGGGACTCGAGCATTCAAATAAACTAACTCTAAGGAAATAAACTAAAATTCACGTCTTTGATGATATCGGAAACTATAAAATAACGATTAAACTTAAAGTACAATAATCAACTCAAAACACTTAAAACCTCGAGCCATAGTTTAATACATTCCCATGAATTCGAAATATTCAAAACCAAAAGAATATACAATTCGTTTCTTCATACTCGAGACAAAAGCCAAAATACAGTGCTAGACCTAACTAGGTCTCTGGATTCTTGTCACCTGTTAAGGAAAAACAAAGGGGAACGGGGGTGAGCTAAAAGCTCGTGAATTTCCAAAAGTCATGCACATGAATATAAACGGTAAATTAATAGGCGGTAACATAAACACATGAAGCAAATAAATTAAACACGCAAGTAGGATACGTTGGCTTTCAAGAGCTCAAATCCACAGTTCACGAACATTTAGAGTAGTCGACACTCCGTCGACTTTCAATCCAAGTAAACGACTCTTCACGGCAAACTCTTTCTACCGAACTCCCCCTACCGGGCCCGCACGCCAAACACTTAAACACTTAAGCACTTAACTACTCAAGGGACGTGGCCAAGAGTGGTTATATAACACTTTTCTTCTCCAAATTGTAATACAGGCAAAAACACTTAAGTCACCAACTCTACTTAGAAGGGAGCAATAAAGTATACTCTCCTTTAAGCGAGTGGTTCAACAAATTTAAATTCCACATTTTAAACACGTAAAATGTCACGAAGCACGTTCACGCACAAAGCATTTAAATTAAAGCATTTAACATGCATTGGAAACTCACCGACAAAGTAGGGGTCAAAATCCAAATTTTGGTCAAATGGCAAATCAGCACTTCACCCTAAAATAATTAGAAGAGAACGAAGATGAGTTTTCTAATTAATCGACCAAACATAGTTTAAGAACAAATAAGTTCGATGAACTTTCATTTTGAGTGGAAATTTTTGAAAAATCGTAACTTGAGTTATACAAGTCCAAATTGTACAAGGTTGGTACTGTTGGAAACCTCTTTTAAGGTTCTAAAACTTTGTTGAAGGTACCCAGTTAAAATTTTGGACAGAAACTACCCAGATTTTCGATTAACAAACTGCTACAGTACTGAAACAGAACATAACAGGTTGGCCGACCAGACAACTTTGAAAATTGACCAAAAATTATAGAAAAAGAATTGGCCTCTGAAATTTTCACAGTTTAAATTAATAAGTAAGAATTTTCAAATTCCACTGATGGCAGTCAAATATGACTCTTGAACAAGAAAATATAGCAGTTCAAACGTGGCTGGTTCAAAAACCTGTGTTTTCTGAAATCTAGTTTTATAGGGTAACATTTGGAGCTTCTTTTGAGTGACGAATTCTTACTCAAAAATTACCAAATTTGGTACACTAATACTTCCATATATAAGCTAGGTACATACCAAAATTAAAATAAAAATTCGAATGCCAAGACAGTTTTCTGCTTGCCCAAAGTGATCTGGACAACACTTGATCATTCCTGCCAATTTCACTCCCTTTCTTATCATTACATTTAACACATCCAAATCACTACCGATTGACCCCATTTTCGAACCTAAGCTAATATTAACCTTCCTTAACCTAATAATGGTCAAAATTGATACAAGTTTAGCTCAAAATTTAGCACTAAAACAGCCTCAAAAATCAGACAGCATGCCTGCCCAATTTCCAGTTTTCCTTGTTCCACTAAAACACCAATTTTGCATAACCCTTGAAAGGATTTTGTGTGGGGTAAATTAACAACTTAACCCTCACATTTAAGCCTCACCATTAACCTTTAATCTTCCAAAAATCACAGCCAAAATATAAAAAGGAAAACAGCAATTTTTCTTCCTCATTTTCTTCCTTTCCCAATAGGTTTTTCCTTGAGATTTTTCCTCAAATTTTCAGCCACCATTTACAACATATATACTTACATTGCATTATTAATCATTCTAGAAATCATATTATCGCAAGTGTGGGAGTCCAAGAGCCCACTCATTCAAACCAAAATCATGAAAACAATTTAATGAAATTTATCATCTAAAATTGCAAACCAACACAAGAATCAACTTCATCAACAAATGTTAAGGTTCTAGCAACCTCTCAAGCTCCCAATCCCAACATCATGCTTAAAAATAGAATTAATAGACAAAGATGCAAGCTTTAGTTCCTTACCTCCTCCAAGAAGTAGGTAAAAATTCTCCCAAGAAATGTTAGACTAAAGCTTCCCAATGCTTCTCCTCAAGGCTCCTCACCCCTGTTCAAGCTCAAGCCAAGATTAATGGAGGTTGTAGGTGGTTTCAGAAGGGAATTTAGTGGAAGAAACTTGATGAAATTTCAAGGGAAGAGGGGAAGGGGAGTTCGGCCAAGAGGAAGAGAGGAAGAGAGGGATTTTTGTGCAATTTTGAATGAATTAAATGAGAAGAGAAAGACAATACATAAAGCTTGTCTTATAACCCCAAAAGTCAACACAAGAATAGTAAACTTAGTTAGTAATTTTGGAGGGAAATTAATCATCTCACTTAGCTAGGGATTTAAGAGTTAATCTTGGTTAGGAGGGAGCGATGGAAAGGAATAAAATTGAAGTGATTTGGGGTGAATTAAGTGGAAGAAACAATGGTTAATTAAGATTCTAGTCCAAGGAGATTAATCCAACTTAAACTATGATTCCGAATCCCTAATTATAATTACTCTTTTCAATTCACCTCTAATCATTGGATTACATTTCTAACCTTCGGGTGATCATCCTTACACTCTAGCGGCACATCACTCACTGCCCGAATTTTTACCTCGTAAAACGTGTTTTTCTGTCTAATAATGTAAAAAGGGCAAATTTTAAAAGCTAAACGAATTATTGATAAACTACAAGAAATTAAGGGTGAAATAAAATCGAGTCACCTGAAGATGAAATAAATTAAATAAATAATTGAATAAATAAAATGAATTTTCATTTAAATTTTTTGAAAAATTTGTTTAAATACGATTTTAAAATAATTGAACGAATTCCTAACAATAATAACATTATTTAAAATAATACATTTTAACAATGTTAAAATAAATTTTAGAGGCCCTCACACAAGGCCTTTTCCCTTTCGTTACTGGCCTATTCGAATGTAAGAGGACTCGGTTAGGTAGGTTGGTAACCTAGGGCACTGATTACGATGTACTCGAGTATTACCACTGGAAGTTATAAGGTGGAGAAAGAGTTGACTGACTGATAAGATGAACTCAATTGCTCCAGAGGACATTGTATCCTTTCAATACTTGATATGAATGTTTACTGAATTACTGTTAACTGAATTATTGTTTACTGCATTATTGTTTGTTAAATTAAGTGTTTATGGAACGATTGTTTAAGGAATTACTGTTTATTGTATGCTTTTGAATAAAAAGATTCTTACATACTTTCAATATGAATGTGTGACCATGTCCTCGACTTACACGTTATTGTTTAAATACTCAAGTGTTTTACAAAATGATATTTAATTCCAATGTCCATGAATTTGATAAAACGTGAATTTTCTTGTTTTCACTGGACACTCACTAAGTTTCTAACTCACCCCAAAATATTTTATTTTCCCTCCACGGGGCTCAAGATGAAGGAAAGCGTATGTAGTGATCTTGCTTAGTGTGACTGGCCGGATTATCTCTTGTACTATTTGTAATCTTGGACTGTTATACTTTTGGTGTATTTGGACTAGTTGGGAATGTAATTATTATTTTTGGAGAACTTGAAGTGTAATTATTTGAGGTCTAAAATTTGATTGAGAACTTTAATGTCATGCTTGAGGTTTTGATGTAATTTTTGTATTTTTGGAGTGTACCTAAGAAATTCTGAATGGATAATCTTTTGTAATTATAACTATAATCTGGATGATTGTGATTTCTCTAATGAAGTTTTAACGTTTAAACATTGTATTGGATTGGAGTATTAAGGTTATCCTATTATTCTAAAGTACTTGCTCGCTAATGAATCATGGATTGTAGTGAGTCTCGATGAGAATTGGGCAGGTAGTCTGCCGAATCCTTTGGTTCGCCTCAGGGGGAGGTGGGGTCGTCACACAAAATGGTTTGAAAAAAAGGATGGATGATTTAAATGAGTTTCTCCAAAATGAAAAATAAAGGATTTTTCAAATGAATGTTAGAAAAACTACTCTTGGTGCAAATGAGTTTACTATTCTTAAGAAAATGGGAATTAGATACATAAAACCCGTTAGTGTTAAAGACACTAGTATAATGTGTAATTTTTGTTGTCAATATAGAGACATGAAAAGTTATTTCTATGTAAAGAAAAACATGAGAGAAGGCATAAAAACTACTTGGATAGTTAGAAATTGCAACTAACTCCTAAGGACCCAAAATTGAAAGGGCACCAAAGGTTACTTCTTGATTTCTTGTGTAGGTATGTTTGAAGAATACCACCAAAGAGTCAAGATAGTTCATTGATAGTTGATGCTCAAGGCACATGACCGGTGATCCATCTCAATTTGTCAAGTTCAAGCCAAAAAGTAGTGGAAAGATTACCTTTAGGGATGACAGAAAAGTTAAGACAATTGGAATTGGAGATATTGGTAAAAATTGTGAAACCTTCATTCATAATGTTCTTTTAGTTGATAATTTGACCTATAATTTAATAAGTATTAGCTAATTATGTGATAGAGATCTTTATGTGTTGTTTAAAAAGCATGAGTGTTTGATTCTTGATACTAGTTTTAATATCGTCTTCAAAGGAAAAAGACACAATGACATTTATGTCGTTTTCCTTGAGAAAATTGACTCTACTAGTTTTCAATGCCTTAAAATTACTAGTGATGATCCTCGATTATGGCATAGAAGACTTTGTCTTTTTAACATGGACTTAATGAAATTTCCAAAAAGAAACTTGTTAGAGGATTACCAAAAATCAAATTTGTTAAGAATCGTATATGTGATACTTGTCAATTTGGAAAACAAACAAAGATCTCTTTTAAACCCAAAAATTGTGTTCCAATTTCAAAACCTTTGGAACTTTTGCACCTTGATTTATTTGGTCCTACTAAAGTAGCTAGTTTGGGTGGTAAATGGTATTATTTTGTGATAGTTGATGACTTTTCTAGATACACTTGGGTCATATTTTTAGCTCATAAGGATGATACCTTCAAAAATTTTGTTTCTATGTTTGTAAAAGTCCAAAACTTGGTAAACTTGAACATTGTGAAAATTAGAAGTGACAATGGGATAGAATTTAAATATTGTGGTTTTTCAAAATTTTGTAATCATAATGGAATTTCACATGAGTTTTCTATAACTAGAATCCTCCAACAAAATGGTATTGTTGAAAGAAAGAATAGAACTCTTTAAGAGGCTACAAGAACCATACTTAGTGAATGTAATTTGCCAAAGTACTTTTAGGTTGAGGAGGTAAACACGGTTTGCTATGTGATGAATAGAATTCTTTTAAGACCCATTTTAAACAAAACTTCTTACGAACTACTTTTTCGCAAAAAGCCCGTTGTTGGTTATTTCAAATTTTTGGTTGCAAATGTTTTATTTTGAATATTAAAGAACATGTTGGAAAGTTTGATAAGAAAATGGATGAAGGAATTTTCTTGGGATATTGTGAAAATAAATGTGGTTATAGAGTTTACAATAGAAGGATCCTTGTCATCGAAAAAACTATCCATGTCACTTTTATGAAGCTAATGATGTTGTTTCCAAGAGCATTTATGAAGATGATGATATAGGTGTGCTAGAAGCCCTTAAAGAACTAACCATTCATGAGAAGCAAAGCAAGGAAATGAAGGAAGGCGCAAAGGAAGATATACCTCAAGAAGAAGATGAACAAGAAAAGAAAAATAAAGATGTAGAAGTTCAAAAGGATCTTCCAAAAGTTTGGAAGTTCACTCAACATCATCCAAAAGAGCTAAGCATAGGTGATCCATCCGAGAGGGTAAAAACTAGTTCTACTAGAAAAAATCTAGTAGATAATTTTGCATTACTTTCTCAGATTGACCCCAAAAATATCAAATAGACCTTAAAAGATGATAGTTGGATAGTAGCCATGCAAGATGAGCTAAATCAATTTGAAAGAAATAGAGTGTGGACTTTGGTAGAAAGGCCATTAAATCATCCCGTCATTGGTACAAAATGGGTGTTTAGAAACAAGTTGAATGATAAGGGTGAAATAATTAGGAATTAGGTTAGACCAGTGGTTAAAGGATATGCACAAGAAGAAGAAATAGATTTTGATGAAACCTTTGCTCTTGTAACTAGATTAGAATCCATTAGAATGCTCCTTGCATTTGCATGCTTTAAAGGTTTCAAATTACTTCAAATCGATGTTAAAAGTGCACTCTTAAATGGTTTTATTGATCAAGAGGTATATGTTGATCAACCCCCCGGTTTTGAAAATGCAAAATTTCCAAATTATGTGTTCAAACTTTCAAAGGTTTTATACAGTTTGAAACAAGCTCCAAGAGTTTGATAAGAATGTTTTAGTGGTTTTTTGGTTGAAAATGGTTTTAAAAGAGGTAATGTAGACACCACTCTTTTTACTAAGAATAGTTTGAATGATCTATTAATTGTGTAAATTTATGTGGATAATATTATCTTTGGTGCTACTAATGAGTGTTTGTGCAAGGAGTTCTCAAATATTATGCAAAAGGACTTTGAAATAAGCATGATGGGGGAGATGAACTTCTTTCTTGGACTTCAAGTGTATCAAAGTTATGAAGGAACCTTTATCAATCAAACCAAGTACACAAAGGAACTTTTCCAAAGGTTTGGGATGGGGGACTCAAAACAAGTCAGCATTCCCATGTGCACCTCTACCAAACTTGAGAAAAATGAAGAATGTACAAAAGTTGATGAGAAGTATTATAGAGGTATGGTTGGTAGTTTACTTTAGTTAATCGCAAGTAGACCCGATCATGTTTGCCGTTTGCTTGTGTGCTCGGTTCCAATCATGTCTAAAAGAGTCTCACTTAATAGCCGTTAAATGTATTTTTAGATATTTAAAAGGGACCTTGAATTATGATTTGTGGTATCCAAAATGTTCTAATTTTTCATTAGTTGATTTTTCGGATGCCGACTTTGCCAGGTTGTAGAGTAGATAGAAAAAATACTATTGGTACTTGTCATTTTCTGGGTGAATGTTTGGTTTCTTGGTTTAGCAAAAAGTAAAATGCTATCTCTTCGTCTATGGTGAAAGCCAAATATATTGCCGCCGGTACTTGTTGTGCTCAATTGTTGTGGATGAAACATACATTATATGATTTTCATTTGAAATATGATTGTGTGCCTATATTTTGTAATAACACTAGTGCAATCAACTTGACCAAAAATCCCATTCAACATTTTAGGACAAAACACATAAACATCAAGCATAATTTCATTCACGATCTAGTTCAAAGAGGAGAAATTAGTGTTAAATATATATGTTCAAAAAATCAAATAGTTGATATTTTCACAAAAGCATTGCCCTTGGATCAATTTGTGTATTTAAGAAACAAGTTAGAATTTCAGAAAAATACTTTTGACGAAAATAGGGGATCAGACGTCCTACAGATTTTCGGACGTCTGACAGTATTTTTTTCTAAATATTTCTGTGTATCAACTTTTATCGGATGTCCGATGCATATGAACGGACATCCGAC
Organism: Gardenia jasminoides; assembly: GCA_013103745.1. Classification (NCBI taxonomy): domain Eukaryota; kingdom Viridiplantae; phylum Streptophyta; class Magnoliopsida; order Gentianales; family Rubiaceae; genus Gardenia; species Gardenia jasminoides. Next base: position 38,189,479 of record CM023095.1, on the reverse strand, counting down.
AAATTCAAAATAATATTTTCAATTTTTGGATCAGACGCATGGTGATCATTCGGCCGTCTGAAACTTGCGAAATTCAGTTTTAAAAGCCTCTCATACGCTCATTTACATATACTTCATCTCTCTCAGACAAAGCTCTTCCAAAACCTCCATCCCTTTAGAGTTGAAATTCATTCTTTCCAAGTGATTTTCACTTGAAATTATTCCCTAAACCTAATTCCTAACGTAATTTGCAGTAAATCTACTCTCAAATTTCTTTCCAAACATCAACTTTGTGAAAATTCCCAATTCTTACCTAAAACCCTAGTTTTTCAATCTCCTTCTCTAAACTGATTCGTGTATCATCAAGCATCTAGGAGGTATTCTCTGCATTCAATACTCATCACTACATCATTTCCTGCATCCATTTCATCATCAATGGTGAGAATTCAAGGCAATTCTTCCTCTGCTAAACAAAGAACTGGAAGAGGTTCCAATGCTGGGAAAACTACTGGAACAAGGATTTCACAATGACATGGTCGTGGTCCTCAGCAGTAGCAATAGCAAGATGAACTACAAGAACAATGACGGAATATTTTACCCACTTTCATTGATGAGGAGGCTGAACAAAGATACTCCATTGTTTGTAGAAAAGGTTTTATCACTCAATGATGCATCTCTATTTCTGATTTTCATACCTATAAACTTGATTGGATCCTTGAGAAATTTACATTTCAAAAATAGAATCATCTACTTAACTTTCTTCATATTATTTACCCCCAAATGGTACACCAGTTTTTTTGCAAATATTAGACAAGGAAGAACACCTTCTAAAGTTATTTCTCGAGTTAATAGTGTTGATATTTCTCTTGATCCAAATCTAGTTAATCATATTTTTAATACTACCATTGAGACTGATTGCACTAGCAAAATTGCCAATTTCTTTTCTTATTAAGAGCTACCAACCTCTTACAATCACTTCAGTGGTGAAAAGCTCTTATCCTATTTGCAAACGCATTTTCAATCCCTATATGAGGCTCATTTGAATGAGTTAACCCTTCTTCAACAATTTCTTTGGGTAATGATTGGAAATCTTCTGATTCCTACTTCTAGTCATCGTACCACTGTGAACAAAATGGAGGTTTATCTGTTTTACTGCTTTATGAAAAACATTAGAATTGATTTTGACTTTGTAATGTGTCGTTATTCATAAATTAAAATTGACTCTCGTAGGAAAATTCCTTATGAAAAATTCTTAGCAACAAATTTCGACCACTTTAACATTCCTCTAATTTGTGTACCAACCCCTGAAAATCCTAATTGCTTCTTCACCAAAGCATATTTTGAAAAGAAAAACATTCGTTTTGTTTGTGGTGAATGGGTCAACAAAGAAACTGCCTCTGAAACTTGTACAAAACAAGTCCATGATCCGACCTCCACTCCTCTTACACACCTCACTCCTCATCTTAAGTATCCTAGAATTAACTCTTCCACTACACTTTCCTCCCGAGTTACATCATCTTTCGACCCAATCCTTACTCTTCTCATTAAACTCAAACAAAGAAGTCTTCTTCTAGAACAAGACTTCAAATGTTGATGACTCTGGAGCAACAAGACACATTTTTCAAATTAAAAGAAATGCTCTTGCCCTCTCAACAACCACATGATTCGGAACAAGCACAAGAACCACACACTCAAGAGTCTCATCAAGACCAAGAACACCATGCCACTAATCAAGAGCAACATGAAACTGGGCATCCTTCTCCTCCTCCCATGCACCAAGAACCTGACCCCTCAAAAGTCAACACTCCTCTGCGACAACAAGGCAATGATTCAGAAGAAGGCTCAGAAGAGCAATTTAAACTTGTCTGAAGGCGTCGAGGATCATCTCATGTAGAATTTTAATCATCACTTGGGCATCTTTTAGGTCCTTGCACTTAGAAACATTCATCTTTTGCCTTTTTTGACTTATTTTGTGTATCTAGTTATTAGCCTTGTTTATTAGCCAAAAATAGGTCTCTAAATTTGTTGACCTTTTTGATTAGACCCATTTTGTGTTTAATGGACCTATTTTATATTTATCGGCTTTGTTTATTGCTCTTTTCTACCTTGTATCTATTGGCTTTAATTTTTGTTTGGTTATTGGCTTTGTCAAAATTGGGATGTTGATAGGTGAATGAGCATTTTTTTTAAGGGAAACTCTATCAAAATTTCTTGTTATTTCTGCACTTTTGATTGATGACAAAAGGGGGAGAATTGATATCAAATGTTATATTAAATAAAAATATAAATAATGAATTTGCTAAAAGTAAGTATGTGAATACCCAAAAGTGTGTATGCTCAAAGTGAGGGGAAGTATGCAAGTAGAGCATATATATCACAGTTATGCTTTATACTTTTATTTTAGGCTTTATGCTTTTATTTTGCCAAAATCATCACTTGGTTTGTCATAATCAAAACGGTGGAGATTGTTGGTTTTTTTATTCTCTTTTTTGATGTTAACATACCAAAATGATGATTTTCACTAATGTTCTTTTAAGCATAATTTCATAAGACAGGTTTTCAATCAATGAAATCAAGATTGGAAGTTCCAAACTTGAACATCAAAATAGCAATTTGGTTCGGACGCATCTCTCGGATGCTAAGCATTGGTTCGGACGTCCGAAAAATGACAAGATCAATATTAAATGCTATGTTTCGGACGCTGAAAGGAAGATTCAGACGTCCGATACTTTCAGATGAATGACAAGGATTCGGCCATCCGACAAATTAAAAAATGAAGTGCATATGGCTACTGGTTCTGTCAGATGATTGTTTCGGATGTCCAATAGTTGACGACACAAATCCTCACCAAGGTTTCAGATGACTGCTTCGAACAATGATCAATTTTTCGGATGTCCGAAACTCCTAAAGGCTAATTTTTTCAGCATTTAATACAAAACCGTTGGAGGGGTTCTTGTTAGCTCTTTTGATGATTAACAAACCAATATGATGATTTTTACTAACGTCATTTCAAGCTAAATTGTAGTGAGACAGGTATTTCACCTAAACACATCATCCATATGTGTCGGACGATCTTGTCGGACGCAAGGCAAGGGTTCAGACGTCCGACAGGTTGGAATGAAAGATGGGATAGCCACTGGTTCTGTTGGACGGTGTTTCGGCCGTTCGACAGTTTACGACAACGCTTTGGACTATACTTTCGAACGAAGACCCAAGTTTCGGACATCCGATAGGTTAAGAGGAAATTCAAGTTAGCTACTGGTTCTATCGAATGATGGATTTTTGGTTCAGACGTCCGACAGTTTGCGACACAGAAATTCAGCAAACTGTCGGGTGGTGGCTTCGGACGCAGAACAGGGCATCGGATGTCCGTCACGCCCAACACCTAGTTTTTTTTGTATTTAATTCAAGAACATTGGAGAAGTTGAGGCAGTTATTTTTGCACCCTATAAATACCTTAAAGGCTGAATATATTTAGAAATTTTGACAATCATTACTTACAAACCTTTAAGAGCAAATTTAGCAAGAATTTGTGTCTTTCTTAGTACTTGTAGTGTAAGTGAGTGTGTGAACATTCATTGCCTTTCAATTGTGAGAGAAGGCTCAAGTGTGTAGCAAAATAAGGGTTAGCAAGGTTGTTGTAAAACCTCTTGGCTTGATCAAGAAGAGATTGAGACAAGCAAGGGGTGATCCTTCCATGTACAACTTGGTGTAACTTCATCAAATTGAAGTAGCAATAACAATTAAGGTATTGGACTTCAAGTTGGGTGCAATTTGGTAGTCCATTTGTTTCCATCTTTCTTATTTATTATTTTACTTGGAATGTACTTGTGATCATCTCTCGTGTGTGATCTTTATTTTCTTTGATTAAGTATTGAATCATCAAGAAAACTTGAAAAGCTCAACTTGCGTGATCATTTCCTTTAATCAAGTTTTAAATTTCTATCAACCTAATTCACCCCCCTCTTAGGTTGCTCTCGGGACCTACAATTGGTATCAGACTTTGGTCTTCTAGAGATTAAGTTCAATCGGTTTTGGAGTGATCACAACAACTAACAATGCATTATTCTTAGAGGGACAATCTATCACTAGACCACCTATGTTTAATGGGGTCAATTATATGAGTTGGAAGGATAGAATGGAGATCTTCTTGCAATCTATAGACATTGAATTATGGTATATAGTGAATGAAAGTCCATTTGAAACAATGGTTGTAGATGAAATTACTCATCATCCTAGACTAAAAACACGAATGGAATTGACTCCCCAAGATAGAATAAATCTCACCTTGAATGCAAAATCTATGAATGTGCTATACAATATCTTAGATGCCAATGAATCTACAAGGGTGAAAGGATGCAAAACAGCAAAAGAAATATGGGACAAACTAAGAGAAATTCATGAGGGTAGTGACAACGTTAGAGAATAATAGAAATCCCTTCTTGTCACTAAATATGAATCCTTTAAAATAGAACCTCATAAGAATGTAGACAAAATGTATTTTAGATTCAATGACACCATAAAGGATTTAGAGGTGTTGGGAAAAAAATATACATTGGGTGAGCAAAATAGAAAAATGTTGAATGCTCTATCTAAAGATTAGGAAAGCAAAGTGACAGCTATAGAGGAAGCCAATGATTTAAATTCCATGTCTATTGAAAATCTTATAAATTCTCTAACCTCTTATGAATTGAAGCTCAAGTCAAAGGTACAAGAGGAAGAGGATGCAAAAATGAAGAGGAGTATAGCTCTCAAATCTTCACAAGAGGAGGAAAATTCATTCTCCTTAGATGATGAGGATGTTGAAGTAGATGATAATGATTTGGCACTCCTCTCCAAAATGTTCAAAAGAAATTTCAATAGAAGGAGATTTAGAAGGGGAGGTCCTAGAAACTACAATCCCAATCAAAGAGGTAGAGGGAAGCAAGAGGTCAACAAGAAACAAGGAGATAAATGCTTCGAATGTGAATAAATTGGATACTATGCAAATAAATGTCCAATGAAAAAGAAAAAGGAAGGAAGAGGAGAAAGAAGGCAAAATTACAACAACTTCCAAATAACTTGGAATGAGTGTAATTCCAATGGAGAAATAGAGAAAGAAGAAGAATCCGCCCAAATGACATTCATGGTCATAGGAGAAGATGAAGTATCTACTAGTAACTCCATTTTTTATTGTGATGATGAGAATGATGATGATGTTGAATCTTTTGTTAAAAAATTGCATGAAAGTCTAAAAGATTCTTATGCCAAGAATAAAGAGTTAAAAGTCAAAATCAACTTTTTGCTTCATGAAAATTCAAAGCTCTTCCAAGAAAATAAAAGATTGAAAAATGAAAATGATGAATTGAGAGAGCTTGAGGTTGATTTGGATTTGGAAAAGAAACTAGATGCGAAAGAAAAGTTTTGCAAAAAACTCTAAGAGGAGCAAAATGGCTTGAAGAAAAGAATGGATGATTTGAATGAGTTCCTTCAAAATGAGAAACAAAAGATTCTTCAAATGAATGTTAGAAGAGCTACTTTTGGTGAAAATAAATTTACCATTCTTAGAAAAATGGGAATTAGATATTTAAAACCCATTAGTGTCAAGGACACTAGCAAAATGTGCAGTTTTTATTGTCAATATGGACATATGAAAAGTCATTGCTATGTTAAGAAAAATATGAGAAATGGCTTAAAAACTACTTGGATAGTTAGAGATTGCAACTAACTCCTAAGGATCCAAAAATACAAAGGGTACCAAAGGTTATCTTTCATTCTCTCTTGTGTAGGTACGATTGAAGAATTCCAACAAAGCACCAAAATGATTCATTGATAGTGGATGCTCAAGACACATGACCGGTGATCCATCTCATTTTGTCAATCTTAAGTCAAAAAATAGTGAAAAGTTCACATTTGGAGATGACACTAAAGTTAAGACAATTGGGACTGGAGACGTTGGTAAAAATGGTGAAACCTTTATTCGTAATATTCTTTTAGTTGATAATTTGGGTTACAATTTGTTGAGTGTTTGTCAATTATGTGATTGGTATGAATGCTTGATCCTTGATATAAATTTTAATATTATCTTTAAAGGAAAAAGATACAATGACATTTATGTTGTCTTTCTTGAGAAAATTGATTCAACTAGTTTTCAATGCCTTAAGACTACTAATGATGATCCTTGGTTATGACATAGAAGACTTTGTCACTTTAACATGGATTTACTCAATGAAGTCTCCAAAAAGGAACTTATTAGAGGATTGCCAAAAATCAAATTTGAAAAGGATCGTATTTGTGATGCATGTCAATTTGGAAAACAAACAAAAGTTTCTTTTAAACCAAAAATTGTGTTTTCATTTCAAAACCTTTGGAGCTTTTACATCTTGATCTATTTGGTCCTACGCCAGTTGCTAGTTTGGGCGGAAAACGTTGTTGCTTTGTAATAGTTGATGATTTTTCTAGATATACTTGGGTTGTGTTTTTAGCTCATAAAGATGATGCCTTCAAAAATTTTGTTTCCTTATTTACAAAAATCCAAAATTTGCTGAACTTGAATATTGTGAAAATTAGAAGTGATAATGGGATGGCATTTAAATATTGTGGCTTTCCAGAATTTTGTGATCATAATGGAATTTCACATGACTTTTTAATAGCAAGAGTTCCACAACAAAATGGTGTTGTTGAAAGAAAGAATAGGACTCTTCAAGAAGCCGCAAGGACCATGCTTAGTGAATGTGACATGCCAAAATATTTTTGGACCGAGGCGGTAAACATGGCTTGTTATGTGATGAATAGAATCCTTTTACGACCAATTTTGAATAAAACTTCATATGAACTTCTTTTTGGCAAAAAGTCTATTGTTGGTTATTTTAAAGTGTTTGGTTGTAAGTGTTTCATTTTAAATATCAAAGAACATCTTGGAAAGTTTGACAAGAAAACGGATGAAGGTATTTTCTTGGGATATTGTGAAAATAAATGTGGTTATAGAGTCTATAATAGAAGAACTCTTGTCATAGAAGAATCCATTCATGTTACTTTTGATGAAACGAATGATGTTGTATCCAAAGATGTTTGTGAAGATGATGATGTAGGTGTGCAAGAAGCTCTTAAAGATCTAACCCTTCATGAAGAGCAAAATAAGAAAGTGAAAGATGACACAAAGGACCTCAAGAAGGAGATGGACAAGAAAAGAAAGGTGAAGATGAAGAAACTCAAAAAGATCTTCCAAAAGCTTGAAAGTTCACTCAACATCATCCAAAGGAACTCATAATAGGTGATCCATCCGAAAGGGTAAAAAGTCGCTTCTATAATAATGCTTTAGTAGATAACTTTGCATTATTTTCTCATATTGAGCCCAAAAATATCAGTGAGGCACTAAAAGATGATAGTTGGATTGTGGCCATGCAAGAGGAACTAAACCAATTTGAAAGAAATAGAGTATGGACTTTGGTAGAATGACCATTAGACCATCCCATAATTAGAACAAAATGGGTGTTTAGGAACAAGTTAAATGATAAAGGAGAAATAGTGAGAAACAAAGGTAGACTTGTAACAAAAGGTTATGCACAAGAAGAAAGGATAGATTTTGATGAAACCTTTGCTCCCGTAACTAGATTAGAATCTATTAGAATGTTTCTTGCATTTGCATATTTTAAAGGTTTCAAACTATTTCAAATGGATGTTAAAAGTGCATTTCTAAATGGCTTTATTGACCAAGAAGTTTATGTTGATCAACCCCCCAGATTTGAAAATGAAAATTTTCCAAATTATGTGTTCAAACTCTCAAAAGTTGTATATGGTTTGAAACAAGCTCCAAGAGCTTGGTATGAACGTTTAAGTGGTTTCTTGGTAGAAAATGGTTTTAAAAGAGGTGATGTAGATACCACTTTTTTTACCAAAAATAATTCGAATGATTTATTAATTGTACAAATTTACGTGGAAGATATCATTTTTGGTACTACTAATGAACGTTCGTACAAAGAATTTTCAAATGTTATGCAAAAGGAATTCGAAATGACTATGATGGGAGAAATGAACTTCTTCCTTGGACTTTAATCAAACTTTTATTAAAATCAAGAAATTTGATTAATCAAACCAAATACACAAAAGAACTTCTCAAGGAATTTGGTATGGAGAATTCAAGACAAGTTGGCACCCCCATGTGCACATCCACCAAGCTTGACAAAGATGAAGAAGGTACAAAAGTTGATGAAAAGCACTATAGAGGTATGATTGGTAGCTTGCTTTATTTAACCGCAAGTAGACTCGATATTATATTTGCTGTTTACTTATGTGCTCGATTTCAATCATGTCCAAAAGAGTCTCACTTGCTAGCTGTAAAATGAATTTTTAGATATGTAAAAGGAACTGTGAATTATGGTTTATGGTATCCAAAATATTCTGACTTTGCTTTAATTGGCTTCTCGGATGCCGACTTTGCTGGTTGTAGAGTAGATAGAAAAAGTACAAGTGGTACATGTCATTTTCTAGGTGGATGCTTAGTCTCTTGGTTCAGTAAAAAGCAAAATACAATTTCTTTATCTACGGTTGAGGCTGAGTATATAGCAGCCGATGCTTGTTGTACTCAATTGATTTGATTGAAGCACACTTTATATGATTTTCACTTGAAATATGATTGTGTGCCTATATTTTGTGACAACACTAGTGCTATAAATTTGACCAAAAATCCCATTCAACATTCTAAAACAAAACACATAGACATCAAGCATCATTTCATTCGTGATCTTGTTCAAAGAAGAGAAATTTGTGTTAACTATGTTTGTTCAAAATATCAAATTGTTGATATTTTTACAAAAGCATTGCTTTTGGAGCAATTTGTGTATTTGAGAAACAAATTGGGAATTTCAGAAAAATTTCTTTGAGAAAATAGGGGATCGGATGTCCTACATTCTTTGGACGTCCGACAGCATTCGTGCTGTGTATCAACTATTATCGGACGTCCTACAGAAGGATCAGACGTCCGACAGTTCTAGAAAATTATTTCTTAATAAAACAAGGGATCGGACGCAGCCTAACGTTTGGACGTCCGACACCTTTAAAATTCCTTTTAAAAAGGGATTTCGGACGGTCATTCGTTATTTTCCTTCTCTCTCTCGGACAGAGAGTTCTTTCATTATTCCATCCCTAGAAATCGAAATTTCATCTCTTCAAGTAATGATTTCCCAAAATTGCTTCTAAATTTGACTTCCAAACATTATTTCCAGCAAATAATCTTCCACATTTTCCTTATTTATCAAAATCAAGAAAATCCCCAAATTTTCTCTTCAAACCCTAGGTCCAAAGTTTCTCTTCTCTGAGCTCATTCACAGCATTATTAATGTTTAGAAGACATCATTAGCACTATATCATCATAACTGCATCATCCATTGCACTCCATTCACTCTCAATGGTGCGGATTAGAGGCAGCTCATCTACTGGTAGGAGGGGAACTGGGAGAAGTTCTGCAACTGGTCGAACCAGATGCTCTCGACGCCATACTCATGCTTCTGATGAGCAAGAAGAAGCACAAGAACAACCCCAAAATGTACTGCCTACCTTCATTGATGTTGAGGCTGAAGAAAGATTTTCCATAGTTTGTAGGAAACGCTTCATTACCCAACGCTTCATTTCCCTTTCTGATTTTCGTACTTACAAGTTAGATTGGATCCTTGAAAAATTTTCTTTTCAAAAATGGAGACATTTTCTTACTTTTCCCCACATTATCTATCCTCCTATGGTGCACCAATTTTATGCTAATATTAGGCAAGATCGAACCCCTTCTGAGGTTGTGTCTAGGGTCAATGGCATTGACATTACTCTTGATCCTAACATTGTGAATGAAATTTTCAATACCACTATCGAAGCTGATTGCTCTAGCAGATTTGCAAACTTTTTTTCTTATGAAGAGCAACCAACTTCATATAATCACTTCAGTGGAACAAGGCTTTTATCATATTTTTAAACAAATTTTCAAGTTCCGGCTGAAGCTGATTTGAATGAATTGACACCTTTGCAACAGATTTTGTAGGTTATGATTGGAAATCTGTTAGTTCCTACTTCTGGCCATCGTACCACAGCTAACAAAATGGAGTTTTATCTTTTCTATTGTTTTATGGAAGATATAAGGGTTGATTTTGGATTTATCATGTGTCGTTTTATGAATAAAGTCAAGTCGGACAGTCGTAGAAAAATTCCCTATGGCAAGTTCTTGACTTCCATTTTCAATAATTTCAACATTCCTTTGATTGGAACACCATCTATTGAAAATCCAAACTATTTTTTCACCAAGGCATATTTTGAAAAGAAAAACATTCGCTTTGTTGGTGATGAGTGCCTGTACAAAGAGATTGCCTTCAAAACCCGTACCAAAACAGTTCATGATCCACTCTCTTCTCCTCAAACTCCTGTGACTCTTTATTTTAAACGTCCAAGACTTGATTTTTCTACTCCTATGACATCCCAGCCTTCCCCTTCTACTTCCACGGATCCAATTCTCACCCTTCTCCTTGAATTCAAACAAAGACATCTTCTTCTGGAAGAAGGTCTTCAAATGGTTATGAATTCGGAGCAAAAGGAAGCCTTTCTCAAACTAAAAGAAGCTCTCTTACCTTCTCAAGCTCAAAGGGACACTGAACCAGAAACTGAAGGACAAACTCAAAGGGAAACAGCCCACCACATTGAAGAGCAAGCACAAGAAAGTGTAACATCCCGTATTTTTACCAATGGTATTTCAAGTGTTACAAGCTTTGGTTTACTCGAAAACCCTAATTTTGGATTATATTTTGCGACCTTGATTGGTTAAGGTAGCGAGAGTTGTGCGAAGGTAATTAAGATCCGTGGGTGATTAGTGACCCTAGTGATCTAACTAGGTGTCTTTAAGTATTAATGGACTAAGTTGGATTCTCAACTTACGGACTTAATTGCTAGGAAATGAAATCATTTGGGGCAAGAGTGAAACATCACCTAAATTGCTAGGTTGCATTTGGCATGACATCTTTGACTTGTACTTGGACTAAATTTTGATTAAGCTAAATAAATATCTAAGACTAAAACCCAGCCAAGAGGATCGGGTGGAAGGCTGGAAAAGAAGAAGGAAAAACCGTGGGGAAGAGAAGGAAAAGAAAGAGAGAAAGAAAGGAAAGAAAAGAGAGGAAAGAACTTGGAGGTTTCTTGGGTGGAGTTTGTGTTGGTTTGGAGGTTCACAAGAGGTACTCAACTCACTTGATTCTTACTCTTTCTTTATGGTTTTACTGGATTTATATATGATTGAAGTTGTAAATGCTGGTTACATGATGATTAGTGAAGGTTTGCTTGATATGGCATGGAAGACTGCTGGCCGGCTGACAAGCTGAAATTTTCAGCTTTGCTTCTTGAAGGTTTTAGAGGTAACCTAACTTGTTCAACCCTTGAATCTTGTAGCATAGCCTGTGGTTGATTTTTAGAATGGGTTAAGATAGCTGAGGACAGATTTTGGATGGTTGAAATCACTTGGTAAATTCGTTTGATGAAGTAGGGTAAATAGCACACCAACTGTTTGAACTTTGGTTTCAGATTTTTGTGTTCAGTTCCCCTATGAATTTGACCATGTTAGAGTCTAAACCAGCTCTTTCTCAAAACATAGACATTGTAGGGAATTGAGTTATCTATCTACTGATAAAATTTCAGATCAATCGGAGCACTGCATCCTGAGAAATGTCCAAAATACCCCTGATTGTTCTGCTCCCCTATTTTACCCGACAGTCTCCAGTTTCAGCCAACTTGTCGGATTTTCTGGTATCAATTAGAAACGAACTAGAGTCTGATTTTTATACCATTGAAATCCCCATGAATATAGTTTTAAACTCCACTGACAGCACTCGATTTCAATATTTCTACATTGAGTTATGGATTTCCTCCCGAAACTGCTCCTGCTTTCCTGACGTAACCCGACAGTTTTCTTAAGTCTCTATAATTGCTATTTTTGACTACGAAAATGCATGAATTGAATTTCGATGGCTTCATGAAAATTGTAGATCTATGTCTTAGCTTCGAAATGGTACAAAATTCAACTCAATCCGATAAGTTTAGCTCTGGTTTTGATCAAAACACTGGGAGGTGTCAAATCTGCCAAAGTTGATGTTTCTCTTTTATACTCATTCCTTCATTTTGGTTTGGTTCAAATACTTTTCTTGGTTCAAAATAATATTTTCACTCTATTTTATACCTGGACTCTTGCTCTAAATGTTTGAAGTTCTTCCCTTGATTTGAGCGAAAGGTTTAGTAAGTTTGGACACTAATTTTGGGGGATTAAGTTGGACTATTAATGTGACTTGCTTGAGGATTTAAAATGAAAGTATTTCACTTGTTATGAATTAGAAGTGGTAAATTCTTGTTATATTATGTTGATCTTAGGATTCAATTATGCCATGAAGGTTAAATGGTGATTGGTGATTTATGTGGACGAGTGTGAAACTTGGTGAGTGTTCCAACTCGTTTCAATTAAAATGTTTTACTAGAATTCAATTGTGAGATGACTTACTACCTTACTTTGATCTTGCCATCTCAAACTTGCTACTCATTTTATTACTTGTGAAATGGTTTACTAATCTACTACTTCACTTGTTTTCAAATTTGCTCTTATCTTGTTTCTAAACTTGTTTTAACTAGTTTTCAAACATGTCCAAATTTGTTTTCTCCACTTATTTACACATGAGATATTCCATTACTACTTTTTCTAAACGAATTATTTTTCTAGTATTTCAAATGTTCAAACTATATGTTAACTTATTTGTAAATATTTCGCTACTACTATATTTCTAGTTTAAAATTTATTTCAACTATGTTTCCACACATATTGGTCAATGACCTAATTTACTCGTGGTTTCAAAAGAAATTGATTCCAAAGGAATTGTGTTTCAAATTAATGTGTGCAGGTAAAATAATTTATTGTTGAAGTGATTGTTACTTGATTTTACATGTTGCTTTTGAGTGTCCTTGAATATTAATTAAATGTTCAAGTGTTGAGTGTTATTTGTTTAAGTGTTATTATTTATTAGTTGAAATAATTACTTGTTTCCTTGATTGTTTGTTGATAACTTGATTGTTTGATAGTGGTATACCAAGGAGCATTTTACCCCTTGTAGTCCGATGTGTATTTTATCGCATCATTTACTACTTGTAGGTCGATGTGTACTTTATCGCATCGACTGAACTGGGTCTCAAGACCCTTTTGCTAGAAAGCCTATCTAAGATCACCTTCTTGAGCGATCGGTGGGTCAAAAACCTACTTGAGTACGCCATTAGTGTGGCCGGATAGGTTGGAAAGCTTTATCGTAAAACAAAAACTCCTTGGTCTTGACTGATCATTATTTGAACATGTTGTACGCCTTTAGCGGAACTGGGCCCTACCCTTGGTTGCTAACCTATTCGAGCCAGAAACGGACTCGGTCGGGTAGGTTGGAACCCTGGGCACTGATTCGGTATACTTGAGTATTACCACTGGAGGGATAAGGTGATGGCCAGATGAACTGAGGGGATTGTTTAGGAGTTATAAGGTGAAGTGGATTAGTGAAATAGCTCCAAGTGAGCACTGTATCCTTTTATAACTAATTTAATGTTTATTAAGCACTGTTCTCCTAGTTGAGACAATCCGAGCAAGTCTCCTCGTGAGTACTGATCTCCTAGTCGAAGCGGCCCGAGTATTGTTCTCTCCTGGTTGAAAAGTGTCCTGTGGGTGTGCTTGATTATTTGTCAAAGTGCTGGTGTAATGAATTGAATTATTTCATGAATTGTTTTTGTCTTGCAAATTTCTAGTGAAAAGTACTTTCTCACGTGATTTAAAAGATTTGAATATTCTAATGTTTTCGTGCTCTGATAAACAGTTACATTCTAAAATACTTATTTTCTCGGAACCTCACTGAGTTTTAGCTCACCCCAAAAATATTTATTTTCCCTCCACAGGAATCGAGGTGATCGGAAGCATGTGTAGTGGCCTTATTAGTAATTTTGGAGTATTTCTTGTACAATTGTAATTTTGGTTAAGTTGTAATTTATATTTTGGAGAACTTGGGTTGTATTTACTACTGGGACGTACTTGTGGCTTTTAGCATTTTTGTACTTTTGGAGTTTTAGAATTGTAATTATTATTTCTTGGAGTTGTAATTTGTAATGAATTGAGGACTGTAGTGAGTCCCGGTGAGAGTTGGGCAGGCGGCCCGCCGAACCCTTTGGTTCGCCCTAGGGGGAGGTGGGGCTGTCACAGAAAGAACTACTCAAGATGAAGACCAGGCACACGAAGAAAATGCACAAGACAAACAAGTTGCTGAAGGTCTAATGTAGATGCGGGACCCATCTCAAGATCAGGAATTGCATCAACAGGACACGACTCAAGACCCTGGACTGTCTCAATTTCATACTCCTCCTCAAGACATGGACACTGACACGGAGGAAAATTCAGACGGTTACAAACTTGTTCGAAGGCGTTGTGGCTCATCCCATCCCCAATTCTAGACATTTAGGCATCCAGTAGGCTCATGAAATTAGGCATTTCTAGGCCACCATCATTTTGTTCATGACTTTCTTCTTGGCTTCTGTTACTGTTTTTGTGAAGCCAAAATTACTTATTGGCCATGGTTGTTTTTGTTTGGCCTTGGCTTTTGTTGGCCTTGACTCATTGAACTCTTGTTGAATGTTGATTTTTATTCTCCTTATGTTTGGATGTTTATTGGTTTTGACTGTTTACTTTTTGGTATCCATGCTTATTGGATGTTCCTTTGACTTTTGGATGTCCCTTCTTTTTGATTGATGACAAAGGGACAGAAAAAGGGTTTTTAAAAGATGGTTGATATTGGTATATTTCTTGATGTTGAATATGTTGGTTGATATTGGATAATAGTATTCTGAGTTGGTATGGCTGTGTTGAGAATCAAATGCCAAGAGATGGTGGTATAAGTAAGGGGGAGTTTTGTAAAGTGAGTTTTGAAAGTAAGGGGGAGTATTTTTAAATGCTTATTTTAACACTTATGCATTTTTGCTTCTATTTCCATTCAAATCATCACTTAGTTTGTCATCATAAAAAAGGAAGAGATTGTTGGCTCGGACAAAACAGGACAGGAACACAATTTTTACACAAATGCATGTGAGGAGCACATGAAGAACGATCATACTTTGAAACATTCCCATTTATACTGCATTTTTAATAAGACTAGGCAATTCTACACTTGCAATGCAAGTACTAAAAGATTCGTGTCCACCATCCTCATAAGAATTGTATGTAATAAAGTTAAAATTGTTATGTGGAGATTGATAATACATCTTGTTGAATCAAAAGGAGGGGGAAAATTTTTGCTTGGTATAATAGAGTCAAAAGGAAAGGATTTGCTTGGTGTAATAGTTTCCTTCATGAAAGTTCATCGGAATCACGATCACGAACAACCTCAAGACCAGCAATGTGGTGTATGAGCAGCTTATTATTGTCAACTACCTCAACGATTTTCTTTTTTTTTTTTTCTTTTGGAATGTTCTCAACTATTTCTTTATGCGTACCATTTCATTGCCGCCAATATTCCCTGGCTCATGGTTATCAGCATACAGAAAATAATTGCAAGAGATATCAACCAATGAATATGTTTAGGAAATATGTTGAAGAGACAAAGCTAAGCCTATAATAATTCATGTCTATATTTGCAATATCGAAGAGAGAGGCAAGACAGAAACAGATTTTCCCTTTAAGATGGAAGAAGCTACGTTGTGTTCAAATAGAAGTGCACAGAAGACAATATATACATTTCAAGTTTAAGCATCAGAAGCACAATAAGAGGACAAAAAATTGATATCATCAGCATAGTTCAAAATCTCCATTCCACATAAAGAATGCATTGCTTTCATTAGCATCCATCATACAAATAAGTCACAATATGCTTTTCAATTTCACTCTCCAACCAATGAAATATGTGTGAAAGGCCAAATTCTTAGTTGTAAAATGTAACTTAACTATTACAGATATTGAAGAGGAAAATTTTGATGCTTGTATAGCATTTAAATTAACAAACCACCAAACATGGATCTTTAAAGAGTATTTCTATTTCCCAGATATTTCACTTCAAGAATCATAGATCATTAGAAGACATTACTTAAATGGTTAGTTACATTGAATGATATAACTAAAACCTTTAGAGCAACAAAATTTGAAAAATGCTATGTAAAGATAGATCATAATTGCATGCAACAATGAACCAGAAGATAGCCAAAAATAGAGCATCAAGTAGGACCAAACAGAACACATAAAAGAAAAGAGAAAAGATGAGCAAGCAAATCCTTCCAAAAAGATTAAGCATTACTCAAACACTACCATTGTGAACAAGACCATACAAGAAGTAAGCTGCACAGTCAAAAGAAAGACAAGTAGAAAAAAATCATGGTCATTAATAGTTAACAAATACAATGTGCACAACAAGAGAATAGAGGCATAACCAACATAAAAATATGAATGAAGAACCAAAATGAACACAAAAAAACAAAAAGCACAAACACAAATCACATGATATGGTAGGTTGTGTCTCTAATGACTGGTAGCTCCATATGATCGCATACATTTTTTTGTCAATGTGCTTGTAGTCATCCCATGATATCAATACCATAACTGTCAGTATATTAAAGATCCGATGACTAGGCAAAAGTGTAAACCTATGGATGAAGGATTCATTAACTAAAATGAAGCCTGCATTTTGAGAATACACAAGAAAATATGTTGGCTTTCCATATTCCAAGCAATATGGTAGGAAAATGATGAGAACAATCAACCATCTAATTAGATTTTGAAGAAGCAACATATTTTAGGTTTGCAACTTTGCATCGTAATCTTTAGACTCTTTTGTGGAGAAAAGAATATATGTTGGAGAACAAACCTCATTGAAAATAAAAGCTTAGTCAGGGACTTTGACAAGTGGAGAAATGGTACTATTATAGTCAATAAACACTACTTTTTGTTTCACCTTAGAAATATTGATGAGTTTGGTTCGGACCTGCTTACAGTTGAGGAATGATGAGCCTATTAATAGTAAAGACAATTATCAAAAATACTAATCAATACTTGATAATGACAATCGGCATATTGCCAAAAACCACGAGAAGCCAGATTGCCAAACTGGCTTCAAAACTTACCACCTATCTTTTGTAAATTCACTCTCAGAAAGTCTTAAACAGGCAGCAACTCTCCTTGAATAACCCAAGTATCAAGGATGCCTACACCACTGGTATTTCAAGCATTTCTTGAGATGGCATTGTCCAAACAATATGCATACCACTGCCAGGAGGAGCTAGAGGTCGAGGGCATTGCTTCTGGGTAAAAGGCTGAACCAAATATCTAAAATATTCTAAATCATGGTCTCCATATTGGAAACCAATTTAGTACCAAAATTTGGCATATTTTGGTTGGTCACCTTTCATAGTATAAATAGTCAACGTGCCCATTTTGTAGTTGCTAAGCAAAACGACCATAAGAATCTTGAAAACTGTTTAAAATATTAACGATCAAGTTTTATAAGATAAATAACTTCTAGGAAAAAAAAAAAAAGCAAACACAGATACTACACTAAGGATCTTTGATACACCATCTTGCATTTAGCTAAATATTACCCCAGAACCAGTATCACTTTGACCTTTGTGCATTAAAATTTACATCTTACTTGACTACTTAGCAGAATATTTTACCTCATGAACCATAGCTCCAAATATCCTAACACATTCATAACTTTTACTCCAAATATCTCGATACACTTCCTCGTCAGCTAAGAGTATCTTATTCAACAAGGGAAAAAATGCTCATAGATGAGAAACCACTAATAATAAACAAAGTAGGGCCTCTTATGGTTCTATACTAGCTTCTCACTTTCATAATTGGCCATTCAATTACATCAAATAACATACCATAACATGCTCTGAGATTCCAAAATCTCAAATAAATTATACGACTGTAAGAATATTTTCAATCACAACAATGTTATTATATTAAATTTATCAACTGAAAGATAAAACCAATGTTTAAAGAAAAGGAAAAGAGAGAGAGAGAGAGAGAGAGAAAATACTAGTTACCTTAAACAAATCCTTTATTGCTAAGCCCGCATATTAACTTCCTAGACTATCCATTCCATTCTCCATCTGCACCCAAACAATAAAAACAAACAAATAATAGATAGACCATTAGTCATTTCATAAGTTAAATAAAAAAGTACAACTTATTTTGAGATATCAAAGATGCCATGAGACAGATTATTCCAAGATTAAAAATATGGATTAATGAAAAAAATGACTATCTTTTCCCCTTCTTCATAGGAATTAAAAAAACCTAGACAACTAGGAAAAATATCAAAATATTGCTTGAAAAGGAATCGAAACAAATTGATCTACTTCAACCCCAAAATACACAAAGGGAAAAATGAAAATAGAAAAAGGAAACATAAAATTACCTATAGATTTAGACACACAAATGAGTCCCAAAATTTAAGTTGTACAAAAGGCAACTACCATTTTGACAGTATTAATATGGGTCTTCTTTGGATCCTAAATTTGGGTTGAGAAATCTTCTGCCAATGATATCCAGGAGGAATCCATTACCAGATATCATACCTCTTGTGGACATCACATATTTTAAATGTCTTCCCCCTTGTTCACCTATCTATTTATATGTATATCAAGAGTGAGAGAGAAAGAGGTGAAGTCAAAAGTTTGACAGAATTTTTTGATGGAAATCTACTTACACAACTATGGCTATAGGTGCGGTTTTTGGCAAAGGAAAAGGGGGAGAAAGAGAGGAAGGAGCAAGATGAGAGAGGAGGAGTGGCCGATATCAATGAATGAAAGGCAAAGATCCATTAGTAGATACCTCCTCTAAATGGTATCCAAGGCAAGTCACATGCCATTCAGATGCCAAGAGATGACTAGCAAAATTTCCATTACTTTTCTCCATATTAGCAGAATGATGAAAGGAAATGGAGAGTCTCTAGCCACTTTTAGTAGTTGTATTAATAAATCATACAAAAGGCAGCTACCTGTAGGTCCCGAAAGCAACCTAAGAGGGGGGGTGAATTAGGTTGATGAAAATTTAAAACTTAATGGGTGAATACAAAAGCACAATTAGAAGAGATCAAGTTTTCTTGGTGATATGAAATTTTAAGCACGTAATGAGATGATCAACCAAGTAGACAAACACAAGTAGAGCACAAATAAAGATAAAAGAGATGAACTCAAATGGACTACCAAGTTGCACCCAACTTGAAGTCCAATACCTCAAATTCAATTGCTACTTCAATTTGATGAATTTACACCAAGTTGTACATGGAAGGATCACCACTTGCTTGCATCAATCACTCCTTGATCAAGCCAAGAGGTTTTACAACAACCTTGCTAACCCTCACAAAGCTACACACTTGAGCCTTACACTCACAATTGAAAAGCAATGCTTGTTTGCACACACACTTACACTACAAGAAAGGAGGAAGACACAAATTCACTCTAGAATTGTTCTTAAAGCTTGTAAGTAATGGTTGCAAAAAGTCATACATTTCCAGCCTTTATGGTATTTATAGGGTGCAAATTTAACCACCCAAATTGCTCCAACGGTTCTGAATTAAATGCGGAAAATATAGCCGTTGGGTGTGTCGGACGTCAGACACTCAAATCTCGTCAAAGCCATCGTCCGGCGGTTTGTTGAGTTCTGTGTTGTAGGCCGGACGTCAACCAAGGACTCCACCGTCCGACAGAACCAGAGGCTCGTGTGTCCATCTTCTCAACCTGTCGGACGTCCGAAACTTGGATGACCGTCCGACAGCATTGTCCGAAACTTTGTCGTAAACTGTCGGACGTCCGAAAGCATCGTCCGACAGAACTAGTGGTCTATTGTTCTTTAACTGCATCCTGTCGGACGTCCGAACCTCAGCCTTGCGTCTGACAGCACCGTCCGACAAACTCCTGACTGGAATTTTGATAATAAACCTATTTTGCTATACTCAGACTTAAAGGGGATTAGTAAAAATCATCATAGTGGTTTGTTAATCATCAAAATAGCCAACAATCTCCCCCTTTTTGATGATGACAAACCACTTGATGATTTGAATAGAATGGGAGGCAAGAAAATATAACTTTGAAACGAAAAACTCCCCCTTACTTGTATACCCCAACTTTTCATAATTCATGAACCACCAGACTTCCCCTTACATCGAGCATCAGTTTTTGGCCAAAAAACAAGGGTAACCAATGTTGATCATTTTCACAACCATTCAACAAAAACTGATCATCATTCCATAACCAATCAACAAACATCATTCAGCGACCATTAACAAAGCCATAATAATCATTCAAACATCAATTTTCTCCCCCTTTTGTCATCAAACAAAAAGAAGGTTAAAGCATCCATACAAAGGAAGCATGAATAAAGGAAGCATCCATAAGATAGAAAAGTACTACCAACAAAAGTAGGGCCAAAAACAACTAGAAGCCCAAAATGAGCAGAATGATGCCACCCTAAACATGTCTAAGAAATGAGATGAACCTAGAAATGTCTAAGAAATGCCTAAAACTTAAAAGAGGGACGAGATGAGCCACGGCCTGCAATGAGCGATAACCCTCTGAACTTTCCTCATCTGTATCAGTATCCATTGCTTGAGGTGGAGTATGAAATTGAGATGGTCCGGGGTCTTGAGTAGTAGCTGCCTGAGAAGTACCCCGCATTTCCATCAGTCCTTCAGCAATTTGTTGATCTTGTGAGGTATCCTTATGACTTGGATCTTGGATCTTGTGCGGTGGTGTGTGCTTGTGCGGTTCACCTTGAGTGCCTCTTGATTCTTCCTTCCTTGCCAGGTTTCTTGACCTTGAGAGGGAAGGAGCTCTTCCTTGAGCTTTTGAAATGCCTCCCTTGTTCATTCATAACCATTCTAAGCCCTTCCTCAAAAGAATATGCCGTTGTTTGATTTCTAAGGAGAGAGAGAGAATGGGATCAAAGAAGTAGAAGAAGAAGGCTGAGAGGTCATTGGAGTTGAGTAGGCAAGGCAGGCGTTGAAACCTAGGAGTGACTGGAGTTTGAGGAGAGGAAAGAGGATCATGAATGGTCTTAGAAAGAGACTCCAAAGCAATTTCTTTGTAGACCCATTCATCACCGACAAAATGGATATTTTTCTTTTCAAAATAAGATTTTGTGAAAAAGCAATTTGGATTTTCGAGTGGGAGTACCAGTCAAAGGAGCGTTGAAGTGATTGAAAATAGAAGTTAGAAATTTTCCATAAGGAATTTTATGACCCGGATTTGATTTTGTTCATAAACCGACACATGATAAAACCAAAATCGACTCTTATATCTTCCATAAAGCGGTAAAACAATATAATTCCATTTTGTTTCTTTGTGCGATGGAAGTTGGGATTAACAAATTACCTATCATAACCCAGAATTTGCTGCAATGGAGTTAATTCATTTAAATGCTTGTTGGAACTTCAAAGCGAGTTTGAAAATATGATAACAATTTTGCTCCATTGAAGTGATTATATGAAGTTGGTTGTTCTTCATATGAGAAAAATTTGCAATTTTGCTAGGACAATCAGGTTCAATGGCAGTATGGAAGATTTCATTTATAACATTTGGATCAAAAGTAATATCAATGCCATTTACCCTAGAGACAACAACAGAAGGAGTTCTTCCTTGTCTGATGTTAGCATAAAATTGATGAACCATTGGAGGATAGATAACATGAGGAAAGGAAAGAAGATGAGTCCATTTTTGAAAGGCAAATTTTTCAAGAACCCAATCTAACTTGCAGGAATGAAAATCGAAAAAAAGAAAGCGAGCGTTGAGTGATGAACCCTCACACACAATGGAGAATCGGACCTCGGCATCAATGAAGGTTGGTAAAACCTCCCTAACGACTTCCTCTGTTTCACGGCGTTCAGTCGTCCAGCAGCCCTTTTTCTTCTCGATAAAAGGTGCGTCCAGAACCAGTTCTCCCAACTGTTTGTTTTGCAGATAAAGAGCTTCCTCTTGTCCAGTACCATGATGAATAAATGCAGCTAAATGTGGGATCACGGGGAGGATTTGGCAGAATGAAAAAGCTATTCTACACACTACGTGCAGCGTGATATGATTCAGAAAGGAGAAATTTTGAAAAATTCGAAACCTAAAGTTTCAAATGAGATTTGGGGATTTTTCAGGATTGAATAAGGAGAGAGAATTAGGGAGATCAGAGGCTGAAAAAGAAGTTGAACAACTAATATAGAGAGGAATTTTTAACAATTAGCTCTTGAAAAGATGAAAATGAGACCCTTTTTGCTAGGGAAGATGAAGAACTTCTAGGTTGAAGAGAGAGAGATGAACTGAAGAAATGACCGTCCGAAAACCCTTTTAAAAAAAATTTTTGAATGTCGGACGTCCGAACGTTAGTGATCGTCCGACACCTGCGTCCGATCCCCTGTTTTCTTAAAACAAAACCTTTCTGTTTCTGTCGGACGTCCAAAACTCTTGTAGGACGTCCGAACATGAAACCATAATGCTGTCGGACGTCCGAAGTATGTAGGACGTCCAATCCCCTGTATTTTCAAAGAGATTTTTCTGAAATTCCCAGTTTGTTCCTCAAGTACACAAATTGCTCTAAGGGCAATGCTTTTGTAAAAATATCAGCTATTTGATCTTTGGAACAAACGTAATTAACACAAATTTCTCCTCTTTGAACGAGATCACGAATGAAATGATGCTTGATGTCTATATGCTTTGTCCTCGAATGTTGAATGGGATTTTTAGTCAAATTTATAGCACTAGTGTTATCACAAAACATAGGTACACATCCATATCTCAAATGAAAATCATATAATGTATGTTTCATCCAAATCAATTGAGTACAACATGCACCTGCTATATACTCGGCTAGATAATGAAATGGAGTTTTGCTTTTTGCTGAACCAAGAAACTAAGCATTCACCAAGAAAGTGACAAGAACCACTTGTACTTTTCCTGTCTATTCGACATCCAGCAAAATCAGCATCTGAGAAACCAACTAAGGCAAGATTAGAACACTTAGGATACCATAGGCCATAGTTGATAGTTCCTTTTAAATATCTAAAGATCCGTTTTACAGCTAGTAAATGAGATTCCTTAGGACATGATTGAAATCTAGCACATAAGCAAACGACAAACATGATATCGGTCTACTAGCGGTCAAATAAGTAAACTTCCAATCATACCTCTATAATACTTTTCATCAACTTTTGTTCCATCTTCATCCTTGTCAAGTTTGGTGGATGTGCACATTGGATCAACTTGTTTTGAGTCTTCCATACCAAATTTCTTAAGAAGCTCCTTTGTATATTTGATTTGATTGATGAAAGTTCCATTCTTGCATTGATGTACTTGAAGTCAAGGAAGAAGTTCATTTCTCCCATCATACTCATCTCAAATTCCTTTTGCATAACATTGGAAAAATCTTTGCACAAGTGTTCATTAGTAGCACCAAAATAATGTCATCCACATAAATTTGCACAATTAATAAGTCATGCAAGTTATTTTTGGTAAAAGTGTGTTGTCAACATCACCTCTTTTAAAACCATTTTCACCAAGAATCTACTTAAGCGATCATACCATGCTCTTGGTGCTTGTTTCAATCCATACAAAGCTTTTGAAAGCTTGAAAACATGATTTGGATATTTTTCATCTTCAAAACCGGGAGGTTGATCAACATACACATCTTGATCAATGAAACCATTTAAAAATGCACTTTTGACATCCATTTGAAAAAGTTTAAAACCTTTAAAGCATGCAAATGCAAGAAACATCCGAATGGACTCCAATCTTGCTACGGGGGCAAAGGTTTCATCAAAATCTATTCCTTCCTCTTGAGCATAACCCTTTGCTACTAGTCTAGCTTTGTTTCTAACAATATCCCCTTTATCATTTAACTTATTTCTAAACACCCATTTTGTACCTATCACGAGATGATCTAATGGTCTTTCCACTAATGTCCATACTTTGTTCCTTTCAAATTGGTTTAGTTCCTCTTGCATGGCCATAATCCAACTATCATCTTTGAGAGCATCAATGACATTTTTAGGCTCAAATTGAGAAAGTAATGCGAAATTATCTACTAAAACATTCTTATAAGAACGAGTTTTTACCTTCTCAGATGGATCACCTATTATGAGCTCCTTTGGATGGTGTTGAGTGAATTTCCAAGCTTTTGGAAGATCTCTTGAACTTTCTTCACTTTTCTCTTCATTTTCTTGTGCATCTTCATTTTGAGGTGAATCATCTTGGATATCTTCCTTCAACTCTTCATTTTGCTTTTCTTGAATGGTAAGTTCCTTGAGTGCTTCATGTACATCTGCACCATCATCTTCACAAACATCTTGGGAAACAACATCATTAGCTTTATCAAAAGAAACATGTATTGCCTCTTCAATAACAAGAGTCCTTCTATTATAGACTCTATAACCCCGTTTATTTTCACAATATCCTAAGAAAAAGCCTTCATCCGTTTTCTTGTCAAACTTTCCAAGATGTTCTTTAATATTCAAAATGAAACATTTACAACCAAATACTTTGAAATAGCCAACAATAGGCTTTTTTGCCAAAAGAAGTTCATATGATGTTTTATTCAAAATAGGTCATTAAAAGAATTCTATTCATCACATAACAAGCGTGTTGACCGACCCAAAATATTTTGGCATATCACATTCACAAAGCATAGTTCTTGCGGCTTCTTGAAGAGTTCTATTTTTCCTTTCAACAACTCCATTTTGTTGCGGAACTCTAGCTATAGAAAACTCATGAGAAATACCATTGTGATCACAAAACTCGGGAAAACCACAATATTTAAATTCGGTTCCATTATCACTTCTAATTTTCACAATATTCAAATTGAGCAAATTTTGAATTTTTGCAAATAAGGACACAAAATTTTTGAAAGCATCATCTTTATGAGTTAAGAATAGAACGCAAGTATATCTAGAGAAATCATCAACTATGACAAAGCAATACCGTTTTCCACCCAAACTAGCAACTTGAGTAGGACCAAATAAATCAATGTGTAAAAGCTCCAATGGTTTTGACATAGAAACACAATTTTTTGGCTTAAAAGAAACTTTGTTTGTTTTCCAAATTGACATGCATCACAAATACGATCCTTTTCAAATTTGATCTTAGGCAAGTCTCTAACATGCTCCCTTTTAGATATCTCATTTAGCAAATCCATATTAAAGTGGCAAAGTCTCCTATGCCACAACCAAGGATCATCATTTGTAATTTTGAGACATTGAAACCTTTTTGAAATGATTTTCTCAAGAAAAACAACATAAATATCATTGTATCTTTTTTTCTTTAAAACCACATTGAATTTTGCATCAAGAATCAAACACTCATATTTCTTAAAAGTACATAAAGATTCCTATCACATAATTGGCTAACACTCAATAGATTATAACCCAAATTATCAACTAAAGAACATTATGAATAAGCGTATCACCATTTTTTACCAACATCTCAATTCCAATTGTCTTGGCTTTTGTGTATCTCCAAATGTGACTTTTCCACTACTTTTGACTTGAGATTGACAAAATGAGATGGATCACCGTCATATGTCTCGAGCATCCACTATCAATAAACCATTTTGAGGCTTTGCTTGCCTTCTTCAAAAGTACCTACACAAGGAATAGTGAAAGATAACCTTTGGAACCCTTTGTATTCTTGGGTCCTTAGGTGTTAGTTATGATCTCTAACAATCAAGTTGTTCCCAAACCATTTCTCATGTTTTTCTTGACATAACAATGATTTTTCATGTGACCAAATTGACAACAAAGCTACACATTTTGCTAGTGTCCTTGACACCAATGGGTTTTAAATATCTAATACCCATTTTTCTAAGAATGGTAAATTTGTTCTCACCATAATTAGATCTTCTAACATTCATTTGATAAAACTTTTGTTTTCATTTTGAAGAAATTCATCCAAATCATTCATTCTTTTCTCAAGGTAGTTTGTTCCTCTTGTAATATTTTGCAAAACTTTTCTTTTGCATCAAGTTTCTTTTGCAAATCCAAATCTACCTCAAGTTTTTTTAAATCCTCATTTTCATTTTTCAAACTCTTATTTTCTTGAAAGAGCTTTGCATTCTCACGAAGTAAGAAATTAATTTTCATTTTTAATTCTTTATTTTTGGCATAAGAATCTTTCAAACTATCATGCAATTTTTCAACAAAAGATTCAACATCATCATCATTCTCATCATCACAATCATAAATAGAATTACTAGTAGATACCTCATTTTCACCTATGGCCATGAATGCCATTTGTGCGGATTCCTCTTCTTCTTCTATTTCACCATCTGGGTTGCACTCATTCAAGTTATTTGGAAATTGTTGAATTTTTGTCTTCTTTCTCCTCTACCTTCCTTTTTCTTCTTCATTGGACATTCATTGGCGTAGTGTCCAATTTGTCCACATTCGAAGCATTTGTCTCCTTGCTTCTTGTTGATCTCTTGCTTTCCTTTTCCTCTTTGATTAGGGTTGAAGTTGCTTGGACCTCCTCTTCTAAATCTTCTTTTATTGAAGATTCTTTTGAAACTCTTGGAGAGTGCCAAATCATTGTCATCAACTTCAACATCTTCATCATCTAAGGAGAATGATTCATTCTCCTCTTGTGAAGCTTTGAGAGCTATACTTTTCTTCATCTTTGCATCCTCTTCCTCTTGTACCTTAGACTTGAGCTTTAATTCATAGAGGTTAGAGAATTTATGAGAGTTTCAATAGACATGGAATTTAAATCTTTAGCCTCCTCAATGGCCGTCACTTTGCTTTCCCAATCCTTAGATAAAGCATTTAGGATCTTTCTATTCTTCTCACCCAATGTATACTCTTTTCCCAGCACTTCTAGATCCTTTATGATGTCATTGAACCTACAATACATCTTATCATATTCTCATGAGGTTCCATCTTAAAGATTCATATTTTGTGACAAGAAGTGATTTCTTTTGTTCTCTCACATTGTCACTGCCCTCGTGTATTTCTCTAAGCTTATCCCATATTTCTTTTGCTGTCTTGCATCCTTTCACCCTTGTGGATTCAGTTGCATCTAAAGCATTGTATAGCACATTCACAGCTTTTGCATTTAAGGTGAGATTTATTCTATCTTGGGGAGTTAGTTCTATACTTGTTTTTGGTCTTGGTTGATGAGTAACCTCATCTACAACAAAGGTCCTTCATTCACAATGTACCACAACTCAATATCTATTGATTGCAAGAAGATTTCCATCCTATCCTTCCAACTCACATAATTTACCCCATTAAACATAAGTGGCCTTGTAATAGATTGTCCCTCTAAGAATAATGCATTGTTAGTTGCCATGATCACTCCAAAGCCGATTCAGCTTAATATCTAGGAGACCAAGCTCTGATACCAATTGTAGGTCCCGAAAGCAACCTAAGAGGGGGGGTGAATTAGGTTGATGGAAATTTAAAACTTAATGGGTGAATACAAAAGCACAATTAGAAGAGATCAAGTTTTCTTGGTGATATGAACTTTTAAGCACGTAATGAGATGATCAACCAAGTAGATAAACACAAGTAGAGCACAAATAAAGATAAAAGAGATGAACTCAAATGGACTACCAAGTTGCACCCAACTTGAAGTCCAATACCTCAAATTCAATTGCTACTTCAATTTGATGAAGTTACACCAAGTTGTACATGGAAGGATCACCACTTGCTTGCATCAATCACTCCTTGATCAAGCCAAGAGGTTTTACAACAACCTTGCTAACCCTCACAAAGCTACACACTTGAGCCTTACACTCACAATTGAAAAGCAATGCTTGTTTGCACACACACTTACACTACAAGAAAGGAGGAAGACACAAATTCACTCTAGAATTGTTCTTAAAGCTTGTAAGTAATGGTTGCAAAAAGTCCTGTACATTTCCAGCCTTTATGGTATTTATAGGGTGCAAATTTAACCACCCAAACTGCTCCAACGGTTCTGAATTAAATGCAGGAAAATATAGCCGTTGGGTGTGTCGGACGTCCGACACTCAAATCTGCGTCCGAAGCCATCGTCCGACAGTTTGTTGAGTTCCTGTGTTGTAGACTATCGAACGTCCGAACCAAGGACTCCACCGTCCGACAGAACCGGAGGCTCGTGTGTCCATCTTCTCAACCTGTCGGACGTCCGAAACTTGGATGACCGTCCGACAGCATTGTCCGAAACTTTGTCGTAAACTGTCGGACGTCCGAAAGCATCGTCCGACAGAACCAGTGGTCTATTCTTCTTTGACTGCATCCTGTCGGACGTCCGAACCTCAGCCTTGCGTCCGACAGCATCGTCCGACAAAATCCTGACTGGAATTTTGAGAATAAACCTGTTTTGCTATACTCAGACTTAAAGGGGATTAGTAAAAATCATCATAGTGGTTTGTTAATCATCAAAATAGCCAACAATCTCCCCCTTTTTGATGATGACAAACCACTTGATGATTTGAATAGAATGGGAGGCAAGAAAACATAACTTTGAAGCGAAAACTCCCCTTACTTGTATACTAACTTTTCATAATTCATGAACCACCGACTTCCCTTACATGAGCATCGGTTTTGGCCAAAAAACAGGGTAACTAATGTTGATCATTTTCACAACCATTCAACAAAAGCGATCATCATTCCATAACCAATCAACAAACATCATTCGTGACCATTAACAAAGCCATAATAATCATTCAAACATCAATTTTCTCCCCCTTTTGTCATCAAACAAAAAGAAGGTTAAAGCATCCATACAAAGGAAGCATGAATAAAGGAAGCATCCATAAGATAGAAAAGTACTACCAACAAAAGTAGGGCCAAAAACAACTAGAAGCCCAAAATGAAGCGTAATGATGCCACCTAAACATGTCTAAGAAATGAGATGAACCTAGAAATGTCTAAGAAATGCCTAAAACTTAAAAAGAGATGAGCCACGACGCCTGCGAATGAGACGATAACCCTCTGAACTTTCCTCATCTGTATCAGTATCCATTGCTTGAGGTGGAGTATGAAATTGAGATGGTCCAGGGTCTTGAGTAGTAGCTGCCTGAGAAGTACCCCGCATTTCCATCAGTCCTTCAGCAATTTGTTGATCTTGTGAGGTATCCTTATGACTTGGATCAGTTGGATCTTGTGCAGTGGTGTGTGCTTGTGCAGGTTCACCTTGAGTGCCTCTTGATTCCCTTCCCCTTGCCCGGTTTCTTGACCTTGAGAGGAAGGAGCTCTTCCTTGAGCTTTTGAAATGCCTCCCTTTGTTCCGGATTCATAACCATTCTAAGCCCTTCCTCAAAAAGAATATGCCGTTGTTTGATTTCTAAAAGGAGAGAGAGAATGGGATCAAAGAAGTAGAAGAAGAAGGCTGAGAGGTCATTGGAGTTGAGTAGGCAAGAGGCGTTGAAACCTAGGAGTGGCCAGGAGTTTGAGGAGAGGAAAGAGGATCATGAATGGTCTTAGAAAGAGACTCAAAGCAATTTCTTTGTAGACCCATTCATCACCGACAAAATGGATATTTTTCTTTCAAAATAAGATTTTGTGAAAAGCAATTTGGATTTTAGTGGGAGTACCAGGTCAAAGGAGCGTTGAAGTGATTGAAAATAGAAGTTAGAAATTTTCCATAAGGAATTTTATGACGACTGTCGGATTTGATTTTGTTCATAAACCGACACATGATAAAACCAAAATCGACTCTTATATCTTCCATAAAGCAGTAAAACAATATAATTCCATTTTGTTTGCTGTGGTACGATGGCCAGAAGTTGGGATTAACAAATTACCTATCATAACCCACAGAATTTGCTGCAATGGAGTTAATTCATTTAAATCTGCTTCAGCTGGAACTTCAAAACGAGTTTGAAAATATGATAACAATTTTGCTCCATTGAAGTGATTATATGAAGTTGGTTGTTCTTCATATGAGAAAAAATTTGCAATTTTGCTAGGACAATCAGGTTCAATGGCGATGGAAGATTTCATTTATAACATTTGGATCAAAAGTAATATCAATGCCATTTACCCTAGAGACAACAACAGAAGGAGTTCTTCCTTGTCTGATGTTAGCATAAAATTGATGAACCATTGGAGGATAGATAACATGAGGAAAGGAAGAAGATGAGTCCATTTTTGAAAGGCAAATTTTTCAAGAACCCAATCTAACTTGCAGGAATGAAAATCAGAAAAAGAAACAGAACGTTGAGTGATGAACCCTTTCCTGCACACAATGGAGAATCGGGCCTCAGCATCAGCATCAATGAAGGTTGGTAAAACCTCCCTAACAGCTTCCTCTGTTTCACGGCGTTCGGTCGTCAGGTGGCAGCCCTTTTCTTCTCGATAGGCGTCCAGAACGGTTCTCCAAGCTGTTTGTTTTGGATAAAGAGCTTCCTCTTATCCATACCATGATGAATAAATGCAGCTAAATGTGGGATGCAGGGAGGATTTGGCAGAATGAAAAAGCTATTCTACACACTACGTGCGTGATATGATTGAGAAAGGAGAATTTTGAAAATTGAAACCTAAAGGGTTTCAAATGAGATTTGGGGATTTTTCAGATTGAATAAGGAGAGAATTAGGGAGATCGAGGCTGAAAAGAAGTTGAACAACTAATATAGAGGAATTTTTAACAATTAGCTCTTGAAAAGATGAAAATGAGACCCTTTTGCTGGGAAGATGAAGAACTTCTAGGTTGAAGAGAGAGATGAAGCGAAGAAATGACCGTCGAAAACCCTTTTAAAAAAATTTTTGAATGTCGGACGTCGAGCGTTAGTGATCGTCCGACACCTCCGATCCCTGTTTTCTTAAAACAAAACCTTTACATTTACGTGGACGTCCCAAAACTCTTGTAGGGGCGTCCAACATGAAACCATATCTTGTCGGACGTCAGAGTATGTAGGGCGATCAATCCCCATTTTCAAAGAGATTTTTCTGAAATTCCAGTTTGTTCCTCAAGTACACAAATTGCTCTAAGGGCAATGCTTTTGTAAAATATCAGCTATTTGATCTTTGGAACAAGCGTAATTAACACAAATTTCTCCTCTTTGAGCGAGATCACGAATGAAATGATGCTTGATGTCTATATGCTTTGTCCTCAGTGTTGAATGGGATTTTAGTCAAATTTATAGCACTAGTGTTATCACAAAACATAGGTACACATCCATATCTCAAATGAAAATCATATAATGTATGTTTCATCCAAATCAATTGAGTACAACATGCACAAGCTGCTATATACTGGTAGATAATGAAATGGAGTTTTGCTTTTTGCTGAACCAAGAAACTAAGCATTCACCAAGAAAGTGACAAGAACCACTTGTACTTTTCACTATTCGACATCCAGCAAAATCAGCATCTGAGAAACCAACTAAGGCAAGATTAGAACACTTAGGATACCATAGGCCATAGTTGATA
Organism: Gardenia jasminoides; assembly: GCA_013103745.1. Classification (NCBI taxonomy): domain Eukaryota; kingdom Viridiplantae; phylum Streptophyta; class Magnoliopsida; order Gentianales; family Rubiaceae; genus Gardenia; species Gardenia jasminoides. The sequence goes on along the minus strand of CM023095.1, from coordinate 38,158,109 downwards.
GTTCCTTTTAAATATCTAAAGATCCGTTTTACAGCTAGTAAATGAGATTCCTTAGGACATGATTGAAATCTAGCACATAAGCAAACAGCAAACATGATATCAGGTCTACTTGCAGTCAAATAAAGTAAACTTCCAATCATACCTCTATAATACTTTTCATCAACTTTTGTTCCATCTTCATCCTTGTCAAGTTTGGTGGATGTGCACATTGGAGTACGAACTTGTTTTGAGTCTTCCATACCAAATTTCTTAAGAAGCTCCTTTGTATATTTGATTTGATTGATGAAAGTTCCATTCTTGCATTGATGTACTTGAAGTCCAAGGAAGAAGTTCATTTCTCCCATCATACTCATCTCAAAATTCCTTTTGCATAACATTGGAAAAATCTTTGCACAAGTGTTCATTAGTAGCACCAAAATAATGTCATCCACATAAATTTGCACAATTAATAAGTCATGCAAGTTATTTTGGTAAAAGTGTGTTGTCAACATCACCTCTTTTAAAACCATTTTTCACCAAGAATCTATTTAAACGATCATACCATGCTCTTGGTGCTTGTTTCAATCCATACAAAGCTTTTGAAAGCTTGAAAACATGATTTGGATATTTTTCATCTTCAAAACCGGGAGGTTGATCAACATACACATCTTGATCAATGAAACCATTTAAAATGCACTTTTGACATCCATTTGAAAAGTTTAAAACCTTTAAAGCATGCAAATGCAAGAAACATCGAATGGACTCCAATCTTGCTACGGGGCAAGGTTTCATCAAAATCTATTCCTTCCTCTTGAGCATAACCCTTTGCTACTAGTCTAGCTTTGTTTCTAACAATATCCCTTTATCATTTAACTTATTTCTAAACACCCATTTTGTACCTATCACGAGATGATCTAATGGTCTTTCCACTAATGTCCATACTTTGTTCCTTTCAAATTGGTTTAGTTCCTCTTGCATGGCCATAATCCAACTATCATCTTTGAGAGCATCAATGACATTTTTAGGCTCAAATTGAGAAAGTAATGCGAAATTATCTACTAAAACATTCTTATAAGAACGAGTTTTTACCTTCTCAGATGGATCACCTATTATGAGCTCCTTTGGATGGTGTTGAGTGAATTTCCAAGCTTTTGGAAGATCTCTTGAACTTTCTTCACTTTTCTCTTCATTTTCTTGTGCATCTTCATTTTGAGGTGAATCATCTTGGATATCTTCCTTCAACTCTTCATTTTGCTTTTCTTGAATGGTAAGTTCCTTGAGTGCTTCATGTACATCTGCACCATCATCTTCACAAACATCTTGGGAAACAACATCATTAGCTTTATCAAAAGAAACATGTATTGCCTCTTCAATAACAAGAGTCCTTCTATTATAGACTCTATAACCCCGTTTATTTTCACAATATCCTAAGAAAAAGCCTTCATCCGTTTTCTTGTCAAACTTTCCAAGATGTTCTTTAATATTCAAAATGAAACATTTACAACCAAATACTTTGAAATAGCCAACAATAGGCTTTTTGCCAAAAAGAAGTTCATATGATGTTTTATTCAAAATAGGTCGTAAAAGAATTCTATTCATCACATAACAAGTCGTGTTGACCGCCTCAAAAATATTTTGGCATATCACATTCACAAAGCATAGTTCTTGCTTCTTGAAGAGTTCTATTTTTCCTTTCAACAACTCCATTTTGTTGAACTCTAGCTATAGAAAACTCATGAGAAATACCATTGTGATCACAAAACTCGGGAAAACCACAATATTTAAATTCGGTTCCATTATCACTTCTAATTTTCACAATATTCAAATTGAGCAAATTTTGAATTTTTGCAAATAAGGACACAAAATTTTTGAAAGCATCATCTTTATGAGCTAAGAATAGAACCCAAGTATATCTAGAGAAATCATCAACTATGACAAAGCAATACCGTTTTCCACCCAAACTAGCAACTTGAGTAGGACCAAATAAATCAATGTGTAAAAGCTCCAATGGTTTTGTAGAAACACAATTTTTGGCTTAAAAGAAACTTTTGTTTGTTTTCCAAATTGACATGCATCACAAATACGATCCTTTTCAAATTTGATCTTAGGCAAGCCTCTAACAAGCTCCCTTTTAGATATCTCATTTAGCAAATCCATATTAAAGTGGCAAAGTCTCCTATGCCACAACCAAGGATCATCATTTGTAATTTTGAGACATTGAAACCTTTTTGAAATGATTTTCTCAAGAAAAACAACATAAATATCATTGTATCTTTTTTCTTTAAAAACCACATTGAATTTTGCATCAAGAATCAAACACTTATATTTCTTAAAAAGTACATAAAGATTCCTATCACATAATTGGCTAACACTCAATAGATTATAACCCAAATTATCAACTAAAGAACATTATGAATAAACGTATCACCATTTTTACCAACATCTCCAATTCCAATTGTCTTGGCTTTTGTGTCGTCTCCAAATGTGACTTTTCCACTACTTTTTGACTTGAGATTGACAAAATGAGATGGATCACCCGTCATATGTCTCGAGCATCCACTATCAATAAACCATTTTGAGGCTTTGCTTGCCTTCTTCAAAAGTACCTACACAAGGAATAGTGAAAGATAACCTTTGGAACCCTTTGTATTCTTGGGTCCTTAGGTGTTAGTTATGATCTCTAACAATCCAAGTTGTTCCCAAACCATTTCTCATGTTTTTCTTGACATAACAATGATTTTTCATGTGACCAAATTGACAACAAAAGCTACACATTTTGCTAGTGTCCTTGACACCAATGGGTTTTAAATATCTAATACCCATTTTTCTAAGAATGGTAAATTTGTTCTCACCATAATTAGATCTTCTAACATTCATTTGATAAAACTTTTGTTTTTCATTTTGAAGAAATTCATCCAAATCATTCATTCTTTTTCTCAAGGTAGTTTGTTCCTCTTGTAATATTTTGCAAAACTTTTCTTTTGCATCAAGTTTCTTTTGCAAATCCAAATCTACCTCAAGTTTTTTTAAATCCTCATTTTCATTTTTCAAACTCTTATTTTCTTGAAAGAGCTTTGCATTCTCACGAAGTAAGAAATTAATTTTCATTTTTAATTCTTTATTTTTGGCATAAGAATCTTTCAAACTATCATGCAATTTTTCAACAAAAGATTCAACATCATCATCATTCTCATCATCACAATCATAAATAGAATTACTAGTAGATACCTCATTTTCACCTATGGCCATGAATGCCATTTGTGCGGATTCCTCTTCTTCTTCTATTTCACCATCGGAGTTGCACTCATTCCAAGTTATTTGGAAATTGTTGAATTTTTGTCTTCTTTCTCCTCTACCTTCCTTTTTCTTCTTCATTGGACATTCATTGGCGTAGTGTCCAATTTGTCCACATTCGGAAGCATTTGTGTCCTTGCTTCTTGTTGATCTCTTGCTTTCCTTTTCCTCTTTGATTAGAGTTGAAGTTGCTTGGACCTCCTCTTCTAAATCTTCTTTTATTGAAGATTCTTTTGAAGCTCTTGGAGAGAAGTGCCAAATCATTGTCATCAACTTCAACATCTTCATCATCTAAGGAGAATGATTCATCCTCCTCTTGTGAAGCTTTGAGAGCTATACTTTTCTTCATCTTTGCATCCTCTTCCTCTTGTACCTTAGACTTGAGCTTTAATTCATAAGAGGTTAGAGAATTTATGAGAGTTTCAATAGACATGGAATTTAAATCTTTAGCCTCCTCAATGGCCGTCACTTTGCTTTCCCAATCCTTAGATAAAGCATTTAGGATCTTTCTATTCTTCTCACCCACTGTATACTCTTTTCCCAGCACTTCTAGATCCTTTATGATGTCATTGAACCTACAATACATCTTATCATATTCTCATGAGGTTCCATCTTAAAAGATTCATATTTTGTGACAAGAAGTGATTTCTTTTGTTCTCTCACATTGTCACTGCCCTCGTGTATTTCTCTAAGCTTATCCCATATTTCTTTTGCTGTCTTGCATCCTTTCACCCTTGTGGATTCAGTTGCATCTAAAGCATTGTATAGCACATTCACAGCTTTTGCATTTAAGGTGAGATTTATTCTATCTTGGGGAGTTAGTTCCATTCTTGTTTTGGTCTTGGTTGATGAGTAACCTCATCTACAACAGTAGCTTCGAAAGGTCCTTCATTCACAATGTACCACAACTCAATATCTATTGACTGCAAGAAGATTTCCATCCTATCCTTCCAACTTACATAATTTACCCCATTAAACATAAGTGGCCTTGTAATAGATTGTCCCTCTAAGAATAATGCATTGTTAGTTGCCATGATCACTCCAAAGCCGATTGAGCTTAATATCTAGGAGACCAAGCTCTGATACCAATTGTAGGTCCCGAAAGCAACCTAAGAGGGGGGTGAATTAGGTTGATGGAAATTTAAAACTTAATGGGTGAATACAAAAGCACAATTAGAAGAGATCAAGTTTTCTTGGTGATATGAACTTTTAAGCACGTAATGAGATGATCAACCAAGTAGATAAACACAAGTAGAGCACAAATAAAGATAAAAGAGATGAACTCAAATGGACTACCAAGTTGCACCCAACTTGAAGTCCAATACCTCAAATTCAATTGCTACTTCAATTTGATGAAGTTACACCAAGTTGTACATGGAAGGATCACCACTTGCTTGCATCAATCACTCCTTGATCAAGCCAAGAGGTTTTACAACAACCTTGCTAACCCTCACAAAGCTACACACTTGAGCCTTACACTCATAATTGAAAAGCAATGCTTTTTTGCACACACACTTACACTACAAGAAAGGAGGAAGACACAAATTCACTCTAGAATTGTTCTTAAAGCTTGTAAGTAATGGTTGCAAAAAGTCCTGTACATTTCCAGCCTTTATGGTATTTATAGGGTGCAAATTTAACCACCCAAATTGCTCCAACGGTTCTGAATTAAATGCAGGAAAATATAGCCGTTGTGTGTGTCGGACGTCCGACACTCAAATCTCCGTCCGAAGCCATCGTCCGACAGTTTGTTGAGTTCCTGTGCTGTAGACTGTCGGACGTCCGAACCAAGGACTCCACCGTCCGACAGAACCAGAGGCTCGTGTGTCCATCTTCTCAACCTGTCGGACGTCCGAAACTTGGATGACCGTCCGACAGCATTGTCCGAAACTTTGTCGTAAACTGTCGGACGTCCGAAAGCATCGTCCGACAGAACCAGTGGTCTATTCTTCTTTGACTGCATCCTGTCGGACGTCCGAACCTCAGCCTTGCGTCCGACAGCATCGTCCGACAAAATCCTGACTAGAATTTTGAGAATAAACCTGTTTTGCTATACTCAGACTTAAAGGGGATTAGTAAAAATCATCATAGTGGTTTGTTAATCATCAAAATAGCCAACACTACCATTTCCACAATAATTGTATGGGTTTTCTTGGGATCCTAAATTTGAGCAGAGAAATCTTCTGTCAATGATATCCAGGAGGATTCCATTACTAGATATCCTACCTCTTGTAGACTTCTCATACTTTAAATGCTTTTTTCCTTCTTGTTCACCACAAATCGATTTAAGTATATTCAAGAGTGAGAGAGAAATGGGGAAAGCTAAAAGCTTGACAAAACTTTTTGATTGAAATCTACTAACGTAGCTATGGCTATAGATGTGGTTTTTAGCAAAGGAGAAAGGGGAAAGGGAGGAATGAGCGAGATGAGAGAGGAGAAGTGGCCAATGTCAATGAGTGAATAAAGGTTTTGTCAAAGTTAGTAGTAACGGTGAAAAAAGAAGGATCCATCAGTGGATACCTATTAAATAATTTTCAAGATAAATCACATGCTACTCACATGCAAATAGACAACCAACAAAATTTCCATTACTTTCCTCCACATCAACAAGATGATGAAAGGAATTGGAGAGTGTCTAGCCACTTTTAACTAGTTGTACTAATAAGTCATACAAAAGGCAGCTACGATTTCGGCAGTATTAGCGTGGATCTTCTTTGGATCCTAAATCTAAGTCAATAAATCTTCTGTCAATGACATCCAGGAGAAATCCATTAGTAGATATCCTACCCCCTAAGGGCATCTCATTTTTCAAATATCTTTTTTTCTCCTTGTATATCACATATTTATTTAAGTATATATCAAGAGTGAGAGAGAAAAGAGGGAGCTAAAATTTTGATAAAACTTTTTGATGAAAATCTACTTACACTACTATGGCTATGCATGTGGTTTTCTCAAGAAGAAGGGCAAGAGGGAGGAAGGAGCAAGATGAGAGAGGAAGAGTGGCTGACATTGATGAGTGAATAAATGTTTTGTCAAATCTAGTGTTAGAGATGAAATAAAAAGAGATCCATCAGTGGATAACTATTCTAAATGGTATCCAATGCACATGCCACTCACACCTAAATAAAGGACTAACAAAATTTCTGTTGCTTTCCTCCATGTCAGTAGGATTACGAAAAGAAATGGAGAGTGTAGCCACTTTTAACTAGTTGTATTAATAAGTCGTCCAAAAGGCAACCACCATTATGATGGTATCAGTATGAGTTTTCATTGGATTCTAAATCTGAGCTGAGAAATCTTCCACCAATCACATCCTGGAGGAATCCACAATCAGATATCCTACCTCTTATGGACATCTCACATTTTAAATGTCTTTTTTTTTTCCATTGTTCACCACCTATCTATTTAATTATATATCAAGAGTGAGAGAGAAAAGGGGAAAACTAAAAGTTTTGTAGACACCAAATTTTGACTATTTCAATTGTTTTCTTATGTTTTTATCTATTAATGTTTAGTTAATTATTTTTTGAATATTCTAACGCATTTTTCTTATTTTTGTAGGTTTTTCAAAAAAAAAGAAAAAGAAAAAAAAAGAGAAAAGTCAAAAACGCGGACCAGTTATGCGGATTAGTCGGCGTAACTTGATCAGAAGTGAAAAAAATACGCGCGCGTTTTTTCCAGCCATTTTTCTCCTCATTTCCAGCTGTATTTTCTGCGCCTTGAGCATCAAGAAATCAATTTAGATAATACCCAACTCACCCTTAATCCCTTAACAATTCATCTAACGTTCAAAATCAACCCACCTCACCCCAAACTATCCAAACCCTTCATGCTAGGTTTTTGTGGCTATAAATAGCTTATGAGAGGGTTTTCTGAAGGAGGTTGAAAGCTGAGAGAGAAAGAGAGAAGGGGGAGGCTGAGAGAGAAAAGAAAAGACAGAAAAACGAGAGGAAAAGAAGAGAAAAAAAAGAAAGAAAAGGATTCCAGGGTTTTGCTTTAGGAAGAGAAGGAAACCACCTTCAAATCCGGAACTTTCCCCTTTTGTTTTGAGATCAAGAGGCTCAGGTGATTCCCTTTCTCATCCCTATTTTTTTGAACGTGACTCTTGCTGAAAATGTGACCTTTTGGTGGAACCAAGGTCTTGACTATGTTTTTTTATGTTTTATAATAGTTGATGATGTTTATTTGTTGTTATATGAGTATGTTACATTTAGATAGTCTTGGTAAGTCTAATAGATTTGTTTTTACGTTTAAAATCAGACGTTTGATGCTTCTGTGATGATTCTGTTGGTTTTCTGAAAAATTTCTGGAAAAATGTTCTTCACGTTTTGAAGATGTGAAGAAATGTACACTTTGCGGATTACTTTCGCTTTCCTCTTGAATGTTGAAGATGTGAAGAAACGCAGGACCTCTTGCGGCTTCGTTCAGTATCCTTCGCGTTTGCTTGAATATTTGAAGATGTGAAGAAACGCGGGGTTGTTACGCAGGCTAGTCCGCGTAACTACCCGCGCTTCTAGCCTGACAGTTCTTCCCTTCCCCTTTTTTGTCTATTTGATGATGTCGATGCTTAAGATTTGGCCTTTTTCTGTTTTAGCTTGTTTTGATGATCTGAATGATGATGTTTAATGCTTTAAATAGATCCCCTTGCCTCTGAAGATTTTGTTTTGTGTTATTGTCTGAAAAACTGGAAGCAATCTTCCTGATATTTTGAAGATGGGAAGAGACGCGGACTGTTACGCGGCTGAGTCCGCATTTCCAGTCCGCGTTTCTACTCCGCGTAACCTCTCTGTTCCTCAGTTTTGTTGCTATTTCCTGCTTTTTTGTTCCAGAATCTTACTCTATTATTCATATTTCCTGGTCTTATCCATGTTTCTTACAGAATCTGTTTTGATATCTTTTCTTTGAATTTTTGATTGATTTTTCCTTTAAATTGGTACCTTGATCCCTTTTGTTGACATTGAGTCTTAGATAACCATTCCCATCATTTAAGGATTCAATTAAGGCATCACATCAAGGGATGGTAACTTCTTTCTCCTATTATGTGCTCTTATATGTTTTTGCATGATCTTGCATGTTTTAAATTATGTTTTCCTTTGCTTTTTATTCATGCCTAGTCTTTATTTATGTCATTTAATTTTTGGGTAAATCATTTGGAGGCCTTGGATGCCAAGTTGTAATAGATAGGTTTAATTTTGCAAAAAGTGTATTTATTCTAGAAAATGTAATAGTTAGATTATTATTCCGAATTTTTTCCCTTTAGAATGTATTTAGGTTCCCCCAATGTAATAATTAGGTCTTTATATGCTTATTTTGCATGCTTGCATGATTATGTGTTTACTTGCTTTCCTAGGGTCTTGCATCTAGATATTATGCCTATGTGTTATGTGTTTACGTGATTTATGTGTTTACTTGCTTTATTATCATGTCTACATGTTTATTGTGTAAATATATTGACGTCACCACACTAGTCCAATGCTAGTTGTGGCCTTTCCCTTCGATTTCTCACTAATCCAATGTTAGTGAGAACTTTTTGACGAGGGCTAGTCTAATGCTAGACCCTTAAATGCCGTTCATGCATTAGATACAAATTTCACACACTTTTCACTTTTAGAGTTTCTTTCCCATTTTTGCATGTTATTATGTGAGAACCCTAGAAATTTCATGCATATATTTCACCCTAGAAATTCCATATATACATTACCATTTAACTCATTTAAGTGCATATAAATTTCTTTAGTGCATTAGTGACACGTTTTCCCCTAAGTGCATTCATTTCGTTTGATTATACTTGATTAAGGATTGAACTCTAGAATTAGTGAGAACTTCTTGCATGGTTTAATTGCCAAGAAAATAGGATGTGTTGGTTGTTAATTGGGGACTAAATTAAATTGGAGGAGTTAGAAAGCAATTAAGGGAGATTTTTGTTAGCTAATGGCCAAGAAATCACCACTTGTCACCCTAGGATTCAAACTTTGACTTGATGGCTTTTCCCTCAAACTTATCTCTTTAAAACAACACAATTTCAGCTTCATTTTGAGGAGGTCTTGGACGAAATTGGGAGAGAAAAAAGAGGAGAAAATTCACAAAAAACCAACCTAAATCTTGCTTAGTTTGATAGGAAATCAAAGAGAGGAAGTTGGTAGCACCTTAACCATCAATCTTCAAGCTTGGTAGGGGAAGATTTTGGTTGCTTGAAAAGTTACTTCTTTGGCTTCTTAAGGTATTTTTCTATCCAAACCCTAGTTCTATGATCCTAAAAGTTAATCTAATGAAGGTTGTTAGTGATGTTTATGGAAGGATGATGCTTGAAAACCTAGTTTTTAGGCTTGGATTCTTGTAGTTGCAACTCGAGAATTGATTTGATTTTATGCCTACCATATGTTTGATGAAATGCTTAATGACTTATGATGCTTTGATGATGGAATTAATTGCTGTTTTAGCTTGTTAAACACCTTGGCAAATGATGGAAATAACCTTAAGAGGTTGATTGAAGAAATTGCACCAAAGCTGGAATTTCGCAGAAAATCAAGTTGGAAAAACAGTGAAGTTCCCGAGGTTACTGTTGACTTTAGAAAATGAATTAGTATCCAAACCTTATACCGTTAGAAATCCCTATGAACCTAGTTTTAAACGCCGCTGACGGAGCTTGATTTCGATTTTTCTACGTCGAGTTATGACTGTTTTCCCGAGACTGTTCATCCAGCCTGAATTTTTCCGACAGTTTTTCTTGCTTCTCTGATATTTGCCATTTTGAGTGTGGTAAAGCATGAAATGATACCTGACCTCTTCATGAAAGTTGTAGAGCTATGTCTTAGCTTCGAAACTCCATAAAGTACTCTCCAATCTGATAAGCGTGGCCACAGTTATGATCAAGTTACTGAACCTTGACAAACCTGTCCAACATTGATTTCATTTCTGCAATTGCTTCTTTTAATCCTTTCGATTCTCGTGTCTTCTTGCCGTGCCCCGACCCACTCATACGTGGTTCTAGGATGTTGTTAAGACTTTTATTTGCTCATCTTCATAAACTGGATTGGTCATTTCGTGATTTGTGCATCCAAAATACGACTCTTATCCCATGAAAAGAAACATTGAGCATATGCATTTGATCACGTTTGGTTGGGCAGCCGAGCTTAAATATGTTCCATTTTATTTGATATTAGACTTTGAAGGAGGAAGTAAGGAGGATTTGGGTGCGAATACTTGAAGATATTTCACTCGACTCGGTGAGTGTTTCATGCTTGTTATTTGATCAACTTGATATCTGAAATATTGAAATACTTGAACTATGTGATGATTTGTGTTCTTGTGATTTGTGAACCAATTAATGTGATCGAGACGAGTGCATACTTTATCACACTCGATCTCTTTTGCTTTAATTGTATATCCTTGATATCATGATACACGTGGATTTGGCCCTTGCTTATATTTAATCTGTGAGTCGTTTGGGTAATATCCCATCGACTAATCTGTTTAGAAGCTTGTTTACCTGTGCTTGTTACCTGTGCCTGTGAAATGGCCACTTGTGTGATATCACAAGGGCTAATCTTGTTATTAGTTCTTGGGACTCGTGATCGGAGTCCACTCCATCGGCTTCGTTGGTGGTCGAGCCAGTTAGGGCTTGTGAGTAGACTAATGATGCCCTTGGATCCCTTTCTTGTTTTTGGTATACCAGTATTACCTCTGTGTTGGTGTTGGGAAGGTGGGAGAATGGGTGAGCGGGTATGGCGGCGAGTGGGGTTCTACTTGGATATTAATTCTTGCATTTCCTTGGTTGTGAGTGTCAACGGACTTGGATCAAGTTGCTGCTGTGGAACTTGGCTCCTGAGAGCCATCTGTATCCTTTTATATTTAAATTGTTATTTAAGTGATCCTTGTGCACTGATCTTCCAGTAAGAGAAGCTTGAGTGCTGAACTCCTCGTGAGCACTGATCTCCGAGTCGAGCGGCTTGAGTAGTGCATAGGCACCATCTCCTGGTTGACAGTGCTACTGTGATCATCTCTGTACTTATACTTGAAATTCCAAATTTTATTGCAAATGTGCTAGTGTGATTGTTTATCAAAATCTTTGTGGTGCAAATGTGCTAATTGCTATTTTGCATGCTGTCTTTGGAACATAACGGGTTTTAGCTCACCCTATTTTCCTTTTGTTTTCCTTAGCGGGGGATTTGCTTGAGCTTAGGATTGGAGATGCGTGCAAGTAGTTTAAGTTTTGTTGTACTTTTGTTTAGGGTGAATGTACTAGCAAACCCTATCATGGATAAGTTTAGAGGTTGATTTTGTATCCTTAAATACCATGTATGTTTTAAGTTGGAATGGTGGTATGAAACTTATGTATATATGTTGGTTGACTTTTGAATTTGGGAGTTTTAGTTTTGTAAGTTGTGAGTTGTTGGTTTATATTAGCTATTGAGTCTTGGCGAGAGGCAGGCATCCTTGATACCTAGGGTTCATAGGGAGAAGTGGGGCTGTCACAGTTGGTATCAGAGCGCTAGGTTCAGATCTTTGGCGTGGGAATGAATGCTTTCTGTTAGTTTTGTGAATTTGTGTGTGTGTAATCTTGTTCGTATGTCAGGCAAGAACGGGGATCGAGTTGCTTTACGCTTTAGGGTGGCCAACCTAGGCGTGAACTGATTTAATTCTTGTTTTGGTGCTTGAGTACGAGTGTGTCTTTTGGAATTTTAGTGTTGGATATGAAGTTGAATTTGATGGAAAAGTAGAATTTTCTGGCTCCGTTGTGGAGTATTTTGGTGATACCCCGTGGTTTCATATTAATAGTTGACTTGGTTTGATGATTGCTTGAATCGATGTTTGGCTTTCTCGTGTTGTCGTCTTGTTTGATTTGTTTGAATTGCCTTGGTATCTTGCTTTGACTTGTTTAACTTGATACGACTTGTGGAGCTTGTGGTAAGTTGTTGTTATCATTCATGTGTAGAAAGAGATTAATTGTGCGAGATGGAAACTGGGGGACAACGTCGGGACGGCCGCGTAGGGCTAGACAACCCAAGACCAAGGGAGTGAGAGAGAATCTGCGGCCACTCAAAATACTGAATTAAGGGCTGAAGCGGGAGACCAAGTGGCCACGGCCATAAACCGAATGACTGATCTTTTAGCACGATTAGTGGAGCACCAAGGCCAAAACCCTAATAATCAGCCTAGGAACAATGAGAATCCTGTAGAAGGAGAAGATAGAGCACTAGAACGATTTCATAAATTTTCTCCACCAAAATTCCTCGGAGGACCTGACCCTGATGTGGCGGAGAGTTGGTTAGATAAAATGATTGACATCTTTGCAGCCCTTAACTATACTGAAGAGAGGCAAGTGGCCTTTGCTGTATTCCAGTTCGAGGGAGCAGCTCGTTCCTGGTGGAATATGATAAGAGCAAGATGGGAGAGAGACCAGACGCCGAGAACTTGGGTCAACTTCACTAGGGAATTTAATAAGAAATTCTTTCCCCCATTGATCCAAGAACAGAGGGAAGATGCTTTTATAAGACTTCGCCAGGGCAACTCAAGTGTTGCCGAATATGAAACACAGTTTACCAAGTTATCCAAATTTGCCCCTGAGTTGGTGGTCACCGAACAAAAAAGGATAAGGCGATTTGTACAGGGACTAAATGTGGAAATTCAGAAGGATTTAGCAGCAGATCAATACATTTGGAGAAGTTCTGGAAAAAGCTCAACGGGTGGAGAGTGCAACTCTTCAAGTCAAGGCTTTTCAGACAAGGAAACGAGGAGCACCTAGTGAGAATTTTGGAAAAGTTGATAGTGAACATGATGCACCACCCTCCAAGATTGGAAAAGGAACAAGTGGAACAAAACTCCTGGAGACATCAGGAGATGCTTCGGATGGAGTTCGCTTGATTTGTGGATATTGTGGGAAACCCAATCATCATGAGAATGAGTGTAGAAAGAAAGGACGAAAATGCTTTCGTTGCAGCAGTTCCACGCATCGAATTGCTAACTGCCCAGTTAGCCCAAATGAGCCCGAAAAGAGAAGGATATGCAACAATCAGACATAAGGTGAGAATTTCGAGGACGAAATTCTTTTAAGGGGAAGAGAGTGTGAGAACCCTAGAAATTTCATGCATATATTTCACCCTAGAAATTCCATATATACATTACCATTTAACTCATTTAAGTGCATATAAATTTCTTTAGTGCATTAGTGACACGTTTTCCCCTAAGTGCATTCATTTCATTTGATTATACTTGATTAAGGATTGAACTCTAGAATTAGTGAGAACTTCTTGCATGGTTTAATTGCCAAGAAAATAGGATGTGTTGGTTGTTAATTGGAGACTAAATTAAATTGGAGGAGTTAGAAAGCAATTAAGGGAGATTTTTGTTAGCTAATGGCCAAGAAATCACCACTTGTCACCCTAGGATTCAAACTTTGACTTGATGGCTTTTTCCCTCCAAACTTATCTCTTTAAAAACAACACAATTTCAGCTTCATTTTGAGGAGGTCTTGGACGAAATTGGGAGAGAAAAAAAGAGGAGAAAATTCACAAAAAAACCAACCTAAATCTTGCTTAGTTTGATAGGAAATCAAAGAGAGGAAGTTGGTAGCACCTTAACCATAAATCTTCAAGCTTGGTAGGGGAAGATTTTGGTTGCTTGAAAAGTTACTTCTTTGGCTTCTTAAGGTATTTTTCTATCCAAACCCTAGTTCTATGATCCTAAAAGTTAATCTAATGAAGGTTGTTAGTGATGTTTATGGAAGGATGATGCTTGAAAACCTAGTTTTTAGGCTTGGATTCTTGTAGTTGCAACTTGAGAATTGATTTGATTTTATGCCTACCATATGTTTGATGAAATGCTTAATGACTTATGATACTTTGATGATGGAATTAATTGCTGTTTTAGCTTGTTAAACACCTTGGCAAATGATGGAAATAACCTTAAGGGGTTGATTGAAGAAATTGCACCAAAGCTGGAATTTCACAAAAAATCAGGTTGGAAAAACAGTGAACTTCCCGAGGTTACTGTTGACTGTAGAAAATGAATTAGCATCCAAGCCTTATACCGTTAGAAATCCCTATGAACCTAGTTTTAAACGCCGCTGACGGAGCTTGATTTCGATTTTTCTACGTCGAGTTATGACTGTTTTCCCGAGACTGTTCGTCCAGCCTGAATTTTTCCGACAGTTTTTCTTGCTTCTCTGATATTTGCCATTTGGAGTGTGGTAAAGCATGAAGTAATACCTGACCTCTTCATTAAAGTTGTAGAGCTATGTCTTAGCTTCGAAACTCCATAAAGTACTCTCCAATCTGATAAGCGTGGCCACAGTTATGATCAAGTTACTGAACCTTGACAAACCTGTCCAACATTGATTTCATTTCTGCAATTGCTTCTTTTAATCCTTTCGATTCTCGTGTCTTCTTGCCGTGCCCCGACCCACTCATGCGTGGTTCTAGGATGTTGTTAAGACATTTATTTGCTCATCTTCATAAACTGGATTGGTCATTTCGTGATTTGTGCATCCAAAATACGACTCTTATCCCATGAAAAGAAACATTGAGCATATGCATTTGATCACGTTTGGTTGGGCAGCCGAGCTTAAATATGTTCCATTTTATTTGATATTAGACTTTGAAGGAGGAAGTAAGGAGGATTTGGGTACGAATACTTGAAGATATTTCACTCGACTCGGTGAGTGTTTCATGCTTGTTATTTGCTCAACTTGATATCTGAAATATTGAAATACTTGAACTATGTGATGATTTGTGTTCTTGTGATTTGTGAACCAATTAATGTGATCGACACGAGTGCGTACTTTATCACACTCGATCTCTTTTGCTTGAATTGTATATCCTTGATATCGTGATACACGTGGATTTGGCCCTTGCTTATATTTAATCGTGAGTCGCTTTGGGTAATATCCCATCGACTAATCTGCTTTAGAAGCTTGTTTACCCGTGCTTGTTACACGTGAAATGGCCACTTGTGTGATATCACAAGGGCTAATCTTGTTATTAGTTCTTGGGACTCGTGATCGAGTCCACTCCATCGGCTCGTTGGTCGAATCGAGCCAGTTAGGGCTTGGTCGAGTAGACTAATGATGCCCTTGGATCCTGTTTCTTGTTTTTGGTATACTCGAGTATTACCTCCTGTGTTGGTGTTCGGGCCCGGTAAGGTGGGAGAATGGGTGAACGGGTATGGCTGAGTGGGGTTCTCTTGGATATTAATTCTTGCATTTCCTTGGTTGTGGTGTCAACGGACTTGGATCAAGTTGTCTGTGGAACTTGGCTCCGAGAGCCATCTGTATCCTTTTATATTTAAATTGTTATTTAAGTGATCCTTGTGCATTGATCTTCCAGTAAGAGAAGCTTGAGTGCTGAACTCCTCGTGAGCACTGATCTCCGAGTCGAGCGGCTTGAGTAGTGCATAGGCACCATCTCACGGTTGTGACTCTTGTGATCATCTCTGTACTTATACTTGAAATTCCAAATTTTATTGCAAATGTGCTAGTGTGATTGTTTTTCAAAATCTTTGTGGTGCAAATGTGCTAATTGCTATTTTGCATGCCTATCTTTTGGAACATCACTGGGCTTTTAGCTCACCCTATTTTCCTTTTGTTTTCCTTAGCAGGGGGATTTGCTTGAGCTTAGGATTGGAAGTACGTGCAAGTAGTTTAAGTTTTTGTTGTACTTTTGTTTAAGGGTGAATGTACTAGCAAACCCTATCATGGATAAGTTTAGAGGTTGATTTTGTATCCTTAAATACCCTGTTATATTTTAAGTTGGAATGGTGGTATGAAACTTATGTATATATGTTGGTTGACTTTTGAATTTGGGAGTTTTAGTTTTGTAAGTTGTGAGTTGTTGGTTTATATTAGCTATTGAGTCCTGGCGAGAGTTGGGTAGGCAGTCCGCCGATACCCTAGGGTTCGCCCTAGGGAGAAGTGGGGCTGTCACATATTATTCTCCCATCCCATATGCGAAACATGTCATTTAAGTTTTCTTTTTCGTCAAAAAAATAGATTTGTGCGTTTAAGGCATTACCCTTTGAATTAGGGAAAAGAGCGAGTATGGCTTCTTAGCCTTAGCACGCTTTTATTTCCTTCTATGAAAAGGAAGATTTAAAGTCACGAACTTAGTCCCCCGCACCCATTATGTTGCATTATCCCTCTTTAGGACATACATATGCATTATTCTATCAAAATCATTCTTTAAAAGTCAAGTTTCTTCTTCATGTTTTAGCAATTCAAAGTCAAAAAAACCGTTTTTCTTAAAATTGCATCTTTTGAAAAATTCAAGTTCCTCTTTGCACTTAAAAATTAATCTTTTCAAAAAATCCAATTTCTTTTCCCTTGAGATTTTGTAAAATTGCATTTCTTTTGAAAACCCTAGTTCTCCCGTCTTTTTCGAGTTTCATCATTTGCATTTTTTCGTGACCTCCTCGAAGGATCAAACTTGGATGACACAACTAATGTGATCAATTCCAATCAAATCTCAAGGAGACATTTTGCCCCTCTCGATCCAACATTAGGTTTAGGTTTTGCATCCATATAGATAACATCCAAATGTGATAAATTTAAAGTTAGAATTAGGAAATTTTTAACTAAATCTTGCAACTAGCTTTGGCTAGGTTAGAAGGGTGCCTTAGAGACGAGTAACATCGAATCTTTGCCTTCCCTTCTTTCAACTGTGACCCCCGAACCTTTTTCTCTAGTTTTCAAAGACCTGGAGTCATCTAAAAAAGGGTTTTCTTAGTTTATTTTCATTAATTAAAATTTTTGGGTGACTTGGTACACCTAAACTCCATACCAAGTGGCGACTCCAAACTTTTCTAAAACCCTTTTCTAGACTTTTGTTTTGGGTCCAAATCGTCGCATTTTTGTAGTCCCATGACCCCTTTCCCTTTCTTTTTCAAAAATCAATTTTCCCTTTTCACAAAAAATGGGGCGCGACAGCTTGGCGACTCCACTGGGGATTTTCCTAAGAGGGTCCGAGCACTTGATTTAGTTTACTATTTCGTTTTTCTAACTTTCTTATATATCACATTTGGATGTTTTAGGTTGCATTCCTTTTTCTTTTCTCTTCTAGGGTTTTCCCGTGCAATCACTTCTTACACATCGCGTACATGATAAATGAATTATTGTTTGTTGATATTTACTTGTACCGCGCCTTGCATTTGGGGTGGGTGTGCATCTACCCTAGAGCCTCGAGAATGTTTGGTATTTGAATCCCTCCTCTCAAAGGGAATCACTTTCATACGTGCATATGTATTTTACTTTGACCCTACTTTTTTTTACTTTAGTGGCTTGTCACGCCACTCTTCCCTATTAGGATTAGGATTGATCCACTTGGACATGTGGCCGTGGCACGACGTGCACGTAGCAATGTCTAGGGGATCACTCGAACCACCGACTTGAGGCATTTGGATTGATGACCTTTTGCCTTTTGGTCTGAAGGTTTGGGAGCCTGTAACCTTTGTCGAGTCTAGATGCATTAGTGAGCCCAACCTCATGCATCCATGTTAGAATTGCCTAGGGTAGAGTCCACCTTACCCTATTAAGGATCACTAGACACGAGAGGAGGGATTCCACCCCTCTTTATTTTTGTGCAATTTGTTGCTCCAATGTGTTATGTGATACCTGTTGATTAAACTAACATTTTGTTGTTTTCTCTTTTCTTGCATTTCACAAACTCTAGAAAATAAGAGTCTTGGCACTCTTTTAAGACAAGCCATCCTTCTAGGTAGGCTATTGCACGTTTGAATTTACGTTTATTGCATTTAAGTTGTAATTGCATATCACTTTTAGGCTTACCCCGGCATTCAAATGGGGCTCCTATAGGCCATGTTTCATTTCGCACCCTTACTTGCGTTAATAAACTGGCATCATGCATAAGTCATAGAGGGAATGCCGCATAGGGAATCCCATGTTAGGAATAAACCACCCTTGTGTCTCGGATATATAATCCAATGAGACTTGCATGTTTATGTTTTCAGTAACACCCAAAGGGGTAGTGCACAAGGTAAGGTAGGGTCCGATATCTTCTATGATAGTACCAAAAATATGGAGTGACCTTCGCATGCTAGAATATAAACCTCTAGTAATCATTTTTTGGCCATTTTATCAAAGTTGGTAAAATCCCAGGCATAAGGACACTAAATCGGAAAAAATTCACAAATAATTTCTCATTGTTGAAATAATAATTTTATCAAGGTCAAATCTTGATTTTAGAAGGCTTATGAGCTAGTGTGTTGCAAATAAAATTGAGATGTGGAGTTACAGGTAAGCAATGAACCTAGTTGACTTTTGGGTAAACCATCAATCCCATCCGATCCATTTGAATTAGATCAATGTTTCACTCAAGACTAGTCAAGGCACTACAATTCCTTCAAGAATAGTCCTTTTCATGCTAAATTAACCTTTAACCTCTCTTCACATATCAATTAAAGTAATAAATCCATTCGGACTTTGTCCTCGTGATGCATCAAGTATCACATATTCTTTTGGTCAATCCTCTAGATTGTTTTACTAATCACATATCAGTGAAGTGATCGGACCCATCAGGTATTGTATGATGCATACCCCAGAGGATTGCATTTTTCATGCTAGGCCGACCCTTGGCATATAAGCTGTTCAAACGTGGCTGGTTCAAAAACCTGTGTTTTCTGAAATTTTTAAGAACAAATAAGTTCGATGAACTTTCATTTTGAGTTGAAATTTTTGAAAAATCGTAACTTGAGTTATACAAGTCCAAATTGTGCAAGGTTGGTACTGTTGGAAACCTCTTTTAAGGTTCTAAAACTTTGTTGAAGGTACCCAGTTAAAATTTTGGACAGAAACTGCCCAAATTTTCGATTAACAAACTGCTACAGTACTGAAACAGAACATAACAGGTTGGCCGACCAGACAACTTTGAAAATTGACCAAAAATTATAGAAAAAGAATTCGCCTCTGAAATTTTCACAGTTTAAATTAATAAGTAAGAAGTTTCAAATTCCACTGATGGCACTCAAATATGACTCTTGAACAAGAAAATATAGCAGTTCAAACGTGGCTGGTTCAAAAACCTGTGTTTTCTGAAATCTAGTTTTATAGGGTAACATTTGGAGCTTCTTTTGAGTGACGAATTCTTACTTAAAAATTACCAAATTTGGTACACTAATACTTCCATATATAAGCTAGGTACATACCAAAATTAAACTAAAAATTTGAATGCCAAGACAGTTTTCTGCTTGCCCAAAGTGATATGGACAACACTTGATCATTCCTGCCAATTTCACTCCCTTTCTTATCATTACATTTAACACATCCAAATCACTACCGATTGACCCCATTTTCGAACCTAAGCTAATATTAACCTTCCTTAGCCTAATAATGGTCAAAATTGATACAAGTTTTGTAAGGCCCCGATTTTTCTCAATTTTTGGAAAATACTAAATAATGTTAATTATAGTTATTTTTGTTTGCCAAGGTGTTTATATGGTTTGTTTTACTTTTAAAAATGTTTGTTTTAATTATTTTGTTTTACAAGTTTGAAAACCCTAATTTGAATTTAAACCCTAATTTGCTTCGAAAACCCTAAATTTGGATAAAACCCAAATTTGTATATATGAAAACCCTAGTTTGGATTCGTAAAACCCTAGTTTTGAAAATAAATTTAAGTTTTATGTCCAATTACAAGTTTGTTATTTCTTTGATTTTACGTGTGTTAAAGCATGTGCAAGAAGAGAGATTAGGGTGCCGAGGTGATTAGTAGCCTAAGTAAGTGTGATTGAGCTTTGATAGGCTAGGTTAAATTGAGCACCTATGGACTAGTTTGATAGGAAAGAAAATTACTTGGGCAAGAGTGGAAAATAGCTTAAGTTTCTAGGTTGATTTGGCATGACAACTTTGACTTGGACTTGGACCAAATTTTGACCACCTAAACAAATATCTAAGAGACTTAATCTCTTAGCAAAAGCAAGACAAGAAAGTCGGCCAAGCAAGGAGAAAAGAGGGAAGAAAAGAGAAGGAAAAAAAGAGAGGAAAAGAGAGGAAAAAAAGAGAGAAAAGCTTGGGAAAATTTTGCAAGTTCAATCACTCAATCTTGATTTGGAGCTAGGAGGTGAAGCTTGCCCTTGGGAGCTTAGGGTTGCACCAAGAACATCAACAAGAAAGGTTTTCTTCTAGTTTCCTTCTATGTTACAAGTTGGAATTTTGATGGATGTTATGTAATGGTTGGATTTTGTGGTTCTTTTGGCTTGATTCATGCTTATTCTTAGCTTATGAGATGATTTTACGGATTGGATTGATTAAGTTTTATGTGTTAATGCCTAGCCATGATTATGAGTTAGGGTTAGGGTTTCATTAGTTGAAGATTTCATGATGGTTGATGTTTGTGGTTGTTGGTAGGATGAAATTAATGCTTGGTCTTAGCTTAATTTGTGAAATTATGGTGTAAACTTGGATGATTTCATGCCTTCAATTTTCGGCCAAGAAGTTTGAGGTTAGGGTTTGATTGGTTGAGTTATGGAATGATTGGGAATTGATGATATTGCACTTGTATTAATGCATTGGAGTAGTTTGGATGTGGTGGAATTGTTGGAAGGTGAAATGTTGGCTCAAGTTTAGGAACTTTAAGGTTGCATGTTTGTGTGTGTCGAGGGCAATATGGGATGTGTAAGAGCTGCAATTGCATGTTTGTTATCGCATTTGAGTCGTTGGAATTGCATGTGAGCGTTTTGGTTGCATGAGATACATTTGGGCGTAGAGCTGGAAAACAGGATTGACTGATCAGCAAATTTGGCCTCATTTTTCGTGTTGATCCTTTGTGATTTGGCTTTTGGCCAAAACACTAGATTTATATCCCTTCATTCTAGCTTTCCAATGCCGCTGGAATTTCCTGATTTGGATTTGTGAGCGCTGAGTTATGACAGTTTGAATCTAGCCTGTCGGAATTTCTGACGGGAAAATTTCTGAAACTGTTTCTGCGTTTTTCACCTAGAAAGAGAAAATCTGGGCAGAAGTTGTCTTCACAGAAGTTTTAGGTTGTTCTCTTAGCTTCGAAACGGCACCTCGTACGCTCAAATACGACACTTGTAGCCTGAGATATGGGCAATGCCGTACAAGGTGTCAAAACTGTTTTTTCACCTTTCAGTGTGTGTTTTCCGTTTTCATTTTGTTCTTATCCGTTTTTGGTCGAACGCCCATGCATGTACCTTATTTGCTGTTTTAAGTGTTTCTAAGTGATTTTGGCATCTTAGTGATTGTTTGAGTAATCTTTTGGCTCAACTTTTCACAGGAAGTGACGAGGTCGAGGAGACCGGGGAACTTTTCTAACCTCTTTGCTTTTGTACTCATGTTGGTGAGTAATGGGACTTTATGTGTGATTATATTGTGAAATGTAATCAGCTTGGACGAGGGAGTACTTTATCGACTCGACCAAAGCTCCATATATGATTCTTGAATGTACGTGTTGTGTGATATATGAATGCATATGATGAGTGATATATGAACTGTACATGTGATATTATTGGTGATGAGTGACCATGTGGATGGTCTGATCCCAAGGGGTGCCTTTGGGGTCTCAATGTCGATGTTATTTCTGACCACTTGGGTGGTTTGATCTCAAGGGGTTGCCTTGGGGTCTCATTGGTAAATGTTATTTCTGACCGCTTGGGTGGTTTGATCTCAAGGGGTTGCCTTGGGGTCTCAATGGTAAATGTTGTTTTTCCGACCAAATAGATGGTCTGATCTCAATGCTTTTGGGATCTCAATGATATTATTGCTCAATGGAAATGGCTTTGAAGCCACCCGTATCCTTATTTGTGGTGTTACTTTTGCTATTGATTTGAAAATTTGTGGCAATATGATTTACATGTACCCCCCCTCCTGATTATTCACTAAGCATATAGCTTACCCCTTTTCAATTTGTTTTCCTTAGCAGGGGGCTGAAGCGAGAATTGACACGTGGGAGGCATAGTATAGCCTTTTAGGTTTAGTACTTGCTTTGGGTTGGAGTTTTGGCCATGTATATTGTATTTTGGATAGCGGGTGTGAGAAACCTTAACGGGAGTTATTCTCTAACTCTCGTGGTCTTGTAGTGGATATTATGTATATATATAATGTACCTATCGTCCTTTGGTGAGAATTTGACGCGTTTATCGTTTTTGTTATCGAGTCCTGGCGAGAGTTGGGCAGGCGGTCCGCTTACCCCTCTGGTTCGCCTTAGGGGAAGTGGGGCTGTCACAAGTTTAGCTCAAAAGTTAGCACTAAAACAGCCTCAAAAATCAGACAGCATGCCTGCCCAATTTCCAGTTTTCCTTGTTCCACTAAAACACCAATTTTGCGTAACCCTTGAAAGGATTTTGTGTGGGGTAAATTAACAACTTAACCCTCACATTTAAGCCTCACCATTAACCTTTAATCTTCCCAAAATCACAGCCAAAATATAAAAATGAAAACAGCAATTTTTCTTCCTCATTTTCTTCCTTTCCCAACCGGTTTTTCCTTGAGATTTTTCCTCAAATTTTCAGCCACCATTTACAACATATATACTTACATTGCATTATTAATCATTCTAGAAATCATATTATCGCAAGTGTGGGAGTCCAAGAGCCCACTCATTCAAACCAAAATCATGAAAACAATTTAATGAAATTTATCATCTAAAATTGCAAACCAACACAAGAATCAACTTCATCAACAAATGTCAAGGTTCTAGCAACCTCTCAAGCTCCCAATCCTAACATCATGCTTAAAAATAGAATTAATAGACAAAGATGCAAGCTTTAGTTCCTTACCTCCTCCAAGAAGTAGGCAAAAATTCTCCCAAGAAATGTTAGACTAAAGCTTCCCAATGCTTCTCCTCAAGGCTCCTCACCCCTGTTCAAGCTCAAGCCAAGATTAATGGAGGTTGTAGGTGGTTTTAGAAGGGAATTTAGTGGAAGAAACTTGATGAAATTTCAAGGGAAGAGGGGAAGGGGAGTTCGGCCAAGAGGAAGAGGGGAAGAGAGGGATTTTTGTGCAATTTTGAATGAATTAAATGAGAAGAGAAAGACAAGACATAAAGCTTGTCTTATAACCCCAAAAGTCAACACAAGAATAGTAAGCTTGTTAGTAATTTTGGAGGGAAATTAATCATCTCACTTAACTAGGGATTTAAGAGTTAATCTTGGTTAGGAGGGAGCGATGGAAAGGAATAAAATTGAAGTGATTTGGGGCGAATTAAGTGGAAGAAACAATGGTTAATTAAGATTCTAGTCCAAGGAGATTAATCCAACTTAAACTATGATTTCGAATCCCTAATTATAATTACTCTTTTTAATTCACCTCTAATTATTGGATTACATTTCTAACCTTCGGGTGATCATCCTTACACTCTAGCGGCACATCACTCACTGCCCGAATTTTTACCTCGTAAAACGTGTTTTTCTGTCTAATAATGTAAAAAGGGCAAATTTTAAAAGCTAAACGAATTATTGATAAACTACAAGAAATTAAGGGTGAAATAAAATCGAGTCACCTCAAGATGAAATAAATTAAATAAATAATTAAATAAATAAAATGAATTTTCATTTAAATTTTTTGAAAAATTCGTTTAAATACGATTTTAAAATAATTGAACGAATTCCTAACAATAATAAAATTATTTAAAATAATACATTTTAACAATGTTAAAATAAATTTTAGAGGCCCTCACACAAGGCCTTTTCCCTTTCGTTACTGGCCTATTCGAGTCAGAAGAGGACTCGGTTAGGTAGGTTGGTAACCTAGGGCACTGATTACGATGTACTCGAGTATTACCACTGGAAGTTATAAGGTGGAGAAAGAGTTGACTGACTGATAAGATGAACTCAATTGCTCCAGAGGACATTGTATCCTTTCAATACTTGAATTGAATGTTTACTGAATTACTGTTAACTGAATTATTGTTTACTGCATTATTGTTTGTTAGATTAAGTGTTTATGGAACGATTGTTTAAGGAATTACTGTTTATTGTATGCTTTTGAATAAAAAGATTCTTACATACTTTCAATGTGAATGTGTGACCATGTCCTCGACTTACACGTTATTGTTTAAATACTCAAGTGTTTTACAAAATGATATTTAATTCCAATGTCCATGAATTTGATAAAACGTGAATTTTCTTGTTTTCACTGGACACTCACTAAGTTTCTAACTCACCCCAAAATATTTTATTTTCCCTCCACGGGGCTCAAGATGAAGGAAAGCGTATGTAGTGATCTTGCTTAGTGTGACTGGCCGGATTATCTCTTGTACTATTTGTAATCTTGGACTGTTATACTTTTGGTGTATTTGGACTAGTTGGGAATGTAATTATTATTTTTGGAGAACTTGAAGTGTAATTATTTGAGGTCTAAAATTTGATTGAGAACTTTAATGTCATGCTTGAGGTTTTGATGTAATTTTTGTATTTTTGGAGTGTACCTAAGAAATTCTGAATGGATAATCTTTTGTAATTATAACTATAATCTGGATGATTGTGATTTCTCTAATGAAGTTTTAACGTTTAAACATTGTATTGGATTGGAGTATTAAGGTTATCCTATTATTCTAAAGTACTTGCTCGCTAATGAATCATGGATTGTAGTAAGTCCC
The DNA here is from genome assembly GCA_013103745.1 of Gardenia jasminoides. Lineage (NCBI taxonomy): Eukaryota > Viridiplantae > Streptophyta > Magnoliopsida > Gentianales > Rubiaceae > Gardenia > Gardenia jasminoides. Next base: position 38,133,273 of record CM023095.1, on the reverse strand, counting down.
GATGAGAATTGGCAGGCGGTCTGCCGAATCCTTTGGTTCGCCTCAGGGGGAGGTGGGGTCGTCACACAAAATGGTTTGAAAAAAAGGATGGATGATTTAAATGAGTTTCTCCAAAATGAAAAATAAAGGATTTTTCAAATGAATGTTAGAAAAACTACTCTTGGTGCAAATGAGTTTACTATTCTTAAGAAAATGGGAATTAGATACATAAAACCCGTTAGTGTTAAAGACACTAGTATAATGTGTAATTTTTGTTGTCAATATAGAGACATGAAAAGTTATTTCTATGTAAAGAAAAACATGAGAGAAGGCATAAAAACTACTTGGATAGTTAGAAATTGAAACGAACTCCTAAGGACCCAAAATTGAAAGGGCACCAAAGGTTACTTCTTGATTTCTTGTGTAGGTATGTTTGAAGAATACCACCAAAGAGTCAAGATAGTTCATTGATAGTTGATGCTCAAGGCACATGACCGGTGATCCATCTCAATTTGTCAAGTTCAAGCCAAAAAGTAGTGGAAAGATTACCTTTAGGGATGACAGAAAAGTTAAGACAATTGGAATTGGAGATATTGGTAAAAATTGTGAAACCTTCATTCATAATGTTCTTTTAGTTGATAATTTGACCTATAATTTATTAAGTATTAGCCAATTATGTGATAGAGATCTTTATGTGTTGTTTAAAAAGCATGAGTGTTTGATTCTTGATACTAGTTTTAATATCGTCTTCAAAGGAAAAAGACACAATGACATTTATGTCGTTTTCCTTGAGAAAATTGACTCTACTAGTTTTCAATGCCTTAAAATTACTAGTGATGATACTCGATTATGGCATAGAAGACTTTGTCTTTTTAATATGGACTTACTTAATGAAATTTCCAAAAAGAAACTTGTTAGAGGATTACCAAAAATCAAATTTGTTAAGAATCGTATATGTGATACTTGTCAATTTGGAAAACAAACAAAGATCTCTTTTAAACCCAAAAATTGTGTTCCAATTTCAAAACCTTTGGAGCTTTTGCACCTTGATTTATTTGGTCCTACTAAAGTAGCTAGTTTGGGTGGTAAATGGTATTATTTTGTGATAGTTGATGACTTTTCTAGATACACTCGGGTCATATTTTTAGCTCATAAGGATGATACCTTCAAAAATTTTGTTTCTATGTTTGTAAAAGTACAAAACTTGGTAAACTTGAACATTGTGAAAATTAGAAGTGACAATGGGATAGAATTTAAATATTGTGGTTTTTCAAAATTTTGTAATCATAATGGAATTTCACTTGAGTTTTCTATAACTAGAATCCTCCAACAAAATGGTATTGTTGAAAGAAAGAATAGAACTCTTTAAGAGGCTACAAGAACCATACTTAGTGAATGTAATTTGCCAAAGTACTTTTAGGTTGAGGAGGTAAACACTGTGAGGGCCTCGAAATTCCAAATTATTTTTAAAATGCATAATACTATCTAAATTATGTTTATTTATTTGTTTATAAGTAAAATTGTGTTTAAATTGAATATTTTACAATTTATAGCATTTTATACGATTTGTTTGCCGGTGTGCGATTTTGGCCGTATTAGGACTTTAATTTTCTACCGGAACGTGATTAGCGACTTTAAGTTGAAATTAAGCCTAAATGACAATACTTTGAGGATATTAATAAGTTTGGACAGTGTCGGAATGGACCCGAGCAGTGTAAGTTAGACGGCTACAGCGACATAAAGTGCAGAAAAAGCACTTTTCCGAAGCAGGGAAAAGCACTTTGAGCCACTTTAAAGGCTTGACTTCTTGCCATCTTCCCATTTCATTTTCAGCTGCAAAATCTGGAGTAGAGAGAGAGAGAAGCGAGAGGAGAGCTTGAGAGAGAGAGATTTTGCTTCAAGTTTTCTTCAACTTTCATCAATCTTCTTGAACTTTTAACCATCATCAACCACCATCATCTTCATCCTCTAGCAGCCGAGAGAGAGAAGAGAGAGAAGGAGTTGTGGGCTGAAGTTCTTGGAGAAAATAAGAGGTAAGTGGGTTGATCTTCCTTTTTCTTTTCTTCCTACAAAATAATTTGAGTTGTGATGAGTTGATGATGATTTTATGGCTTGATCTTCACCCCCCACTTCAGCCGAACCAAGGAAGGAGAGAGAAAGGGAGATCCGAAAATTTGGAAGGAAAAAGGAAAGAAGGAAAAGCTTGGGTGAGCATCTTGGGGCTTGATCTTGCACTTGGAGGTTGATTTCTTCGACAAAACTTGAAGATCTTGAGTGGGCTTGAGGATCTTGGAGGCTATCAAGCTTGGGGAGTGTTTTTCTTGGAGAAAAAGTTGAGTGATCTTGTTGGGCTTTGCCGGATATCGTTGGATCTTGGTAGATCCGTAGGCAGAACTTGAATCTTGTAGATCTAGCCTTAATAATGTTGATTAGTGTAGATCTGTAGTTAATATTGATAAAAATGAAATCATCTGAAAAGATGAAGTTGGGCTCTTGGATTCCCAACCTAGGTAGCGGACTTGAGGTGGATTCTAGGTAGCGGACTTGAGGACCTGATTGGGAATTGATTGTTATTTGTGAATTTGTTATGATATGGTTAGAAATTAGGGTTTTCAGTTGATTGAAAAATTGAAGGAAAAATGATTAAAATGGCCAAAACCACACTTGAAAACTTCTATGTTTGATTTTGAAACTTTGTATTCAGTTGTGATGAATTTCTGTTTAAGAAAATATTTGATATGTACATTTATCAGTGTATGATTTTCGAAAAGATAACGAATAATATTTCTCATGAAAATTGGGTGAAAAATGTCATTTGAGGGTTTGTAGTGTCATGGTTTCTTTTAATGAATTTTGGAAGAAAGGTTATAGTTTAAAGTGTTTTAAAGTTATATTAACGCATTTTAAAGAAGGAAATGTTGAGTTTATGTTAAAGATGATTTTGGGTTGATAATTTTCACCTGACTGGTTTATTAAAAGAAAATGTGGAAAAATGCTTAGTGAGTACATCGGCAACGTATGGTTTTTGAAATGAGATAATGATTTTTCAAAGATTCGTTTGAATTATCGTATTGAAAATGAAAGTGTTTCCTTGAGAGAACTTTTGGGAAAAACATTGACTGAAAACTGAAAAGGGTGTAAATGAGTTGTTTTGAATAATGAGAGAAGGAACAGATTTCTCAACTACTGTTTTTACTTGTTTAGGGTTCGAAGAGGAGAGTGAATTCGACCCTTACGTAGAGGCTGAGCCCTATTACTTTGGTGAGTTTCCATGCCTGTTATGTGCTATGTGAAATGACTGAAATGATGTGTATTGTTGTGATTGTACTGTGAAACCTGATTTTTGAACCCTTAGGTAGGGCAGTGTGTACTTTATCGCACTGACCCTTATCTAAGTAAAATGATTATGCAATACTGTAAACTGAATGATAGTAAAAGTAAACTGAAGTGATAGAATGTTACAGTACTGTCTAGTGACTGCATGTGTTTGAAAAGGTCGAAATGCCCCGAGACCTATCGGTGAACCCTTCAACTCGTGCAGTAGGCCGGACATAGGCGAGAAAGAATGGGAAGAGCCATAGGGTTATTTCAATGTCACGGCAACGGTGACTTAACCCATTGTCTATCGCTCGAGGCCGAGTTCGCAATCAACTCGTCTCTAAAGAGCAACCACCACCGGCGATCAAATGAAAAGTACTGGACTTGGCTTATGGACTTGTCCCAATTGGAAAGAGTACTCTAAACCACCAAACCATCAAAACCAAAACCACTAAATCGAAACCACCGGAACCACTGAATCCACAGTAACCATCGCAAAACCAATTGACCATCTTGCATCGTTACCAATCGCTATAAACTACTTGTTTGGAAGAACGGCCCAGGGGTTTGGAGGAGTAAAAGGGAAGTGGAGTTCTACATGGTAGTGGTGATAAGTTGACGAGTGTCAACCACCGGTTCGGGACAAGCGACGTGGACTTTGGCTCCCGAGCCTCAGATCCTCACTTGTATTGTTAACCGCTTTATCTGTTTTACATTCAAGTGAAATTAACGTGAATATTCTTGTTGTTATGTGAATTGCATGTTTTTGGGAACTCACGAGCTGTCTAGCTCACCCTTTCTCCCATTTGTTTTCCTTAGCAGGAGATGAGATCCACGATGAGGACGACTACCCTTAAGATTAGGGTCATTCCTATTTTGATGTTTTTGAAGAATTTGGGATGTTATCTTTTGGAAACTTTTATACAATGTCTTTTGAGAACCCTATATGATGAAACAAAGTTGTAGGGATGAATTGTCTATATATTCGGGATTGTAATTCGAATGATATGTATTGTAAAGCTTTGTCTCTGTTATTTTGGGTTAAGAGTGTTATCTTGTTAAGTTGAACTTTTTAAGTGGAGTGATTATAGAGTGAGTGAGTCCCCGAGAGGCAGGTCAGCCGATACCCCGGGTAGCCTAGGGAGAGGTGGGTCGTCACAATGATGGCATTTATTTTCATTTACTCGAGCCAAACATGCGCATATTGTATAAGATTGTTATCCTTTATCAACAGAAGCTAGATAATCGCACACATACCCTTAAATTTTAGCAAGCCTCCCACCACCAAAACACTAACTCAAAAATACATAAAGTAAATAGCAAAACTCACAAATGAAATTATTAACATATCTGATACAGCTCATAAAACATGGACAAGAAGAAGAAGCTGACCAGGAATGGAAGGGTTTAAAAAAAAATTAACACAAAGATGAAAAGAATATATGCTTGGTGCAAACCCCATGATTGGTTTACTTTCACACAATTGTGCAATACAACACTTAATAGACATGTTATTTTGTATACACAAGTTTCTATGCTTGTAAAGGAGATTGGCAATGCAAATTCTTAGGTCCATATTATGTTTGTCAATTTATATCGAAGACTTACTCCAAACAGGCACAAATATGTTGATATTTAGCATGTCAAAACTCAAATTTGCAAAAGCTAACAAGCAATTATCACATGGACTGAAAAACAGTGAGGAGTTTACCCTTGGTAACTTAATTCTTAACCACTGATAAGTGCCCACCATGACCACAATTTATACAAGAAGCAACAGCCTATTTGCACCAAAGAAAATCAATAACAAAATTGTGCTGCAGATCTCCCAGATTGGGGAAGTGGATTCTCACGCAGGTCCAAAAACTCTTCTAGACGAGGCAAAGACATGCAGCCCCAAACAATTAAAAGAGAAACAAGCCAGAAAAGACAACGAAATTTCAAAGGCAAACATCCATCTACCAATCTATCATAAAAAATTACTTAAACGCACTTTATATTCCAATTCTTCTACGACCCCTCACCTCAGTTCTGGAAAAATCATATTTTTTTACTCACTCTGGAATTTGGAGCTTGTGATAAAGAAATAGAAAGGAACCCTCTAAATTTTATCCTATCTGACAACAACCTCACCAAAAAAAAATCTGCAAGTTCACCAATGGATAGTTAAAATAACTTAGCAATTCAAACATTAGCAAAATCAAAATCAGGTTTCTGAAGTCCGAAAACCTTAATCTATTAATAAGACGAACAATGTAAAACTCCAAACTTCCCAGATGGAATTTGAAAATACTCAAGATTGAAACAAGCGAGGGGAATGTAAGTCATTGACAAGCACAATCAAAAGCACAATATTCAGCTTTGTGGACAAGCACATTTAATATAAAGATCAAGTTTTTTTTTTAATATAAAGATCAAATTGTTTGGCAGAGTATAGAGTTTCTTGCAACTGTCAAGTATGAATAATAAGAATGTGGCAAGTTAATTTGAAAATGACAAGCTTGCTGCTTTCACCTAAGAAGAAGGAAAGCAAAACACTTGATACTCAAAGAACTTCCTCGAGACCATATGAATGGAATTACCTTCCGCCCAAATCAATTCCTGGATTGAAAGCTGAAGTTGGGATGAGAGAGGAGGGGAGGCTCTGGTTTGGAAGTTCGAGTTGGGAGCAGAGGCAGCCGGCAGGTGCTAAGCTCGGATAAGTGACAAGCAAAGAAGTAGAATCACCAAATCAATGGCTGAAGCCTTGAAGATTCACCGTGGTTGAAGCCTTGAAGGTCTTGAAACAGATAAAGAGGAGGAGGGATAGGAGTGAGGATAACCGATAAGGCATTCGACAAGTCTGAGTGGTAGAAGAGGAGGAGGAGAAGGAGGCGGTGGCTGCGGTGCTATTGATGGATGGTGGTGGTTGACGGAGTCAAGGACGGCGGTGGTGTTCTGGTCTAAAGTCGGAGTCGAAGAGAAAGAGAGGAGAGTAAGCCGAAATGAAATTAGGTTTTAGGTTTTCTATTTTGTCAAATTTGTGCCTTTTTTTTTATTTCTCATAAGTTTTTCTATTAATAATAAATTCATAATAACTATTAGTCTATTATCTATTTAGTTATTTCTTAAGAATTATTATCTATTTTGTTATCTCTTAATAACTATTAAGTTATGCATTATAGATTATATATATATATATATAATATATTACATATATTTATATATCAAAATCGAAATTGAAATTGGTATCCGATTTCGATTTCGAATTATGAATTCGAAATCGGTTTTCCGAATTTGTGTATTCCCCAAACCAAATTCGATCCTAATTCGCGATATTTGAAATCGAAAATTCCGAATTCACGTCCGATTTCCGATTTACCGATTTCGTTTTACCAAATTGATTTCGAAATCGGTCGGTAAATCGGTAATTACCTAATATGCACACCCCTACTCACAATCTCTCCCCCTTAAGAGAATGTCGTCCTTGACATTCTAAAATTGGTTCAAATCCAAAAATAACTCTAGTAAAACACAAGCACTTCAATATCACTCAGTCAATCATCAAGCACTAAGGTCACATTGCACTTAAGCACAATCAAGTCCCACAGTCCGGCATAATCCAAATACTCCAGAAGTACAACAGTCCAATATTACAATTAGTACAAGAGATAATCCTGCCAGTCATATTAAGAAAGATCACTTCCTGTTTTCCTTCATCTCGAGCCCTGTGGGGGAAAAAATAAAATATTTTGGGGTGAGTTAGAAGCTCAGTGAGTATCTAGTGAAAATAAGTTGGCAAATAAGTAACTCAGTAATTTAGTTTAATGAACAATGATTAGGCATCAAATAAACAGATTTTATTTGCTCTGGTGAGCCAGTGGAGCCATTGCACTCAAACACCCAAAGCTCAAACGAATCACTAAATAGTAGAACACTAATCATTAACAGTAGAGCCGTTGGCTCAAACGAGTCATTGCACTGGAAATCAAGTGGAGCTGTTGGTGTCAAGTACAAGACCACCACATACTCACCGAGCCAAATCATGTACACACACGCACACACATGTCATCATGAAGTTTTATGAACACTCACCAACCACAGCTTGCTTCACTTGTCCGCAACAGCTATCTCCATTTCAAGCCAAGTTCTAGAATCACAAATTAAGTAGGTTGGGACACGACAAGGGTGCATACTAGTCAAGAGGAATGAAAGAAACAATTGTGGCAAGAAAAACAACAATCAACAGGTTTGCTGCCCTTCAGTATTTTAATCATAACTCTGCCTGTGGTTATCAGATTAGGGCAAATTTCATGGAGTTTCGAAACTAAGACATAGACCTACAAATTTCATGAAGAGGTCATATCTCAAATCAGACTTAATCATGGTCAAAATTGGCAAAATTAGAGGCACAGGAAAACTGTCGGGTCAATGACAGGGTAGCTGAACAGTCTCGGAAGAAAGGCCATAACTTGATGTAGAAAAATCGAAATCGAGCTCCGTCAGTGGCATTTAAAACTAGACTGATAGATATTTCCAACAGTGTAAAGCTCAAGTTCTAATTCAATTCCTATTATCACCAGAAAGTTTGGCAAGTTGGCTGAATTCCATTTTTGATTTCATGTCAATGTCCCTTCTTCCACACAACTTCTATAAGCAACCTTTCAAGAATTATTTCCAACTCTTAGTAGAGTTTTTAGCATGCTAAAACATCAAAGAAAGTCATCAACAAAACACCACAAAATCTTAGACATTTCATCAAACACATGGAGGTTGAAATCATAACCCTAAGTTCAAGTTTCCAAACACAAGAAATTCTTCCACAACTTTTCCTCCTAATCAACCTCAAACACTTTAAACTCAACTAACATGCATCCTCTTTGAATTTGAAGATCATTAAAGCATAGATAAGTGGTTGGTTACCTTGAGAGTAGAGAGAGAAAAACCACCCAAAGCTCCAATTCTTCCAACCAAACTTGATGACCAAGTAACAATCTACGCTCGGGTTTCACTTGAAGATGTTTTTCCTCACTTCAAATTGCTAGAATCAAACTTAGGATTTTGGTAGTTTTCTTGTTCTTGTGGCTGGCCAAGAGAGAGAGAAAAGGAGGGAATTTTGGTTCAAATTTTTGAAGACAAGAGATTAAATAAGAAGCTTAAGTCAAGATCTTGTAGATGGTTGACAAGTGGCTCAATTTAAGCCACGAATTGGGATAAAATCTATACATTTATCCTCTAATCCCTCAATTTAAAATATAACCCACTTAATACCATATAATTTTTATGTATTTGGTTACATGAAACATGTAAAATGCAATTCCAAATTAATGTCTTATAATACATACAAAATAGGGTACTTAAAGGAAAATAATGCACTTAATGAAAATTTTATGCTACCAATGTTTAAAGAAAATGATATGAAGTTAAATAAATATAATGACAAATAATTCATGAAAAATTTAGGGTTCTCGCAAAAAATATAAGCAAATAATTCAAGAAATTTTGGGTGTATAATAGAAATTTCAGGTCCTCACAGTCCCCCAGCCTCTTCACACACATCTGTCAGGCGCGTGTGACCTGACAGGTTTTCTTCTTCTCCACAATCAGCTTTGTATAGGATAGCTTCCACTCAATTTCCCATCATTTTTTACTGCATTTTTTTCAAATTCTTGGTACTAATTTTGATCTATAATTTCCAACTAATATTTGTCCAAAATGCCAGTAAACTTCATGTAAAAAAGGACCTCAAAGAACATTTGTCAACATCCCCACATCTTCTTTTTACCCGTCATTTTTGCACCATTAGACCCAGGTTTACTGATGTTTGATCAGTCTAAAGCCCCATTTATGCATCTCTTTCAAAGATTTAGAATTAGAAAGGAACCAAAAAAAAAAAAATAGACAAGGAGTGAAGGGCCGCACTTCAGAGAAAGTGAGGAGAGGAAGAGAAATAAGGAAAAAAATAGGGTTGACGAAGGGCTCTATTCACGCTTGTGTTCCTTGTTTGATTTGACCCGATGTTGAGAGATTTTCTTTTCTGCATATTTAAGGATCGTAGTAGAATATTTCTCCTCCTAAGGGGTCCTTGGAGGAAACAGCTCTAAGGGTTTGGAATCTTGGCTCAAATACACTACAAACACAGCTCTTGCAGTCAACTACAAAAGCAGCCATTAACTTGGATTTACTCCATCTTTGAAGCTTGCATTTTTCTGGAATTTCCTCACCTCCAATCCTGCTCTGTGGACATCATTGGTTACCTTCATTCATCCCTTCTTTCATTAAAACTTGATAAGAAGTTATGAATGGATTTTAAGATTTTGTCTTGGTTAACTAGAATAATGCTTGTATTTCCTCCATTTGTGCTAGTTTATTGGTTGTCATAGATCCATGGTGACTCTTTGATAGTTTGTGTCTTTGGCTGAATAAAAGCCCCAAGAACTAGAGAAATATGTCCATGAACTTTGAATTGAGACTCTTACCTTTGACCATCTTGGTTTGAGCTTGCAATTTGCTAGATGTTAATGACGGTTATATGTGCTGTATTGAACTTGTAGTATGTTTCAAGAGATATTCTATTGCATGATTCATGACTTGGACGTTTTGGAGTTTTTGGAAAACTTTGACAGATTTTTCACTTTATTTCATTAGCATTATTTTTTTATCACTTATTCAAGAACTTGAGTTGATATAGATAGTGTGGTTGTCTTCCTTGTAATGTGGAGTTCATCCTCAAGTGGCGGACACACAGCAGTGGGGGCAATTGCCCCCACTGATTTTGTATAAATTTCCCAAAATGTATATAAGAGTTTAGTAATTTACTTGATTTGCCCCCACAACTCAAAACACTCAAAGAATTCATGGAAGAGTATTGTAGTAAATAAGAGTTAAATATAATCTTGTTGACTTTTGTCATTGGCCGGAATGGCGGGAAGATGCTTGGAAAAGTTGCAAGTAATGCGACTAAAATATTGCTATAAAATACCCAAAAAAAAAAAATGCTTTCTTTAAGAACCCAAAAGCTAGTTGTCTTTTAGTTTAAAAAAAAGGCTTCTTCTCCTCATTTTCCAAAGGCCAAATAGCAGACAAAACTCATCTATGCTCTGCTTTCATTAGCACTTCAATCCGGCAGTCCCCCCAAATCTCCAAATAAAGAAAACCACTGCCAGGGCCACCGGCCCACCTCTAACCCCTTCTTGACAAAGATCAATTGGAATTGGTGGCCATTGCACGTGGGACTGGAACTTCTTCAAGACTATGTGTGAGTTTAATTACCTTATTTGCTTATTTGCTTATTTGCTTCTATTGAGTTTAATTAACTTATTTGCTTTATTGTTTCTATTAGCATTGTCTATTAGAATACTTAATTCTTTTTGTTAGTTATGAACAAAGTAATTGAAACAAAAGTATATCATATAAAGTTTGCCCCCACTAAGAATCAATCCTGGATCCACCACTGTTCATCCTTACATTTTTTGCTCCCAAAATAAGTCATTGAAACTATTTTTCAGTGAAGTTCCAGCCATGTTGGCTGGATGTTTTCCAGATTCCGGTCAAACTTCATCTGGTCAAGAATCAAGTTGACCAGTGCTCCTTTTATTTTCCCCTTACACCAATACTGTTGTATCATTTTTTTACTTTTTCTTTCTTTCGTTTCTCTGCTTTTCTTTTCTGCTTTTCTTTTCCATTTATGATAGAAGTCAATTCATTATGTTAATTTAGTTGGTTTTTGGGTTGACTAAACATCATTGATTCAGGTTTACTTATTGAGCTTGCAAGTTTACTTGTGAACTAAAATTGGGTTGTCATCAACTTGTAAAGAGTATTTCTTGCTTGGGACTAAATTTGGGTTTGCTCTAATTTTGAGATGGGTTGATTCATTTCTTTTTGTTTGGGCTTGCATGCATTTCTTTTGAAATTAGTGGGATCTTTTGTTTGGAACATAAGACAACCTAAATGTCTAAGTCTGTTATGCTAGGTTAAGAAATTTGATCCAAACTGTTGTTTTATTTTTCCTTCATATTTTTCTTTCCTTTTCAATGTGTAGTATAGATATTTTATTTTACTTTGGGTTTCTTTATTTTTCTGAAAAATTGGTTTGTGATGGCATAATTGTTGATTTTGTCTAAACTCACAAGAAACGTTTGCAATTTAATCCCTAATTTTCTATCATTATGCAGACTTAAAATTGTGAAAAATGGACAAAGTTTCATTTTTTAGATTCTTAGTTTGCATTTGGGGTAGGGAAAGTAATCATCATACTAGAACCTTCATCCTAATTTAATAGTATTAACCCCTCTCTTAAAGGAAACACTTCATACATGCATGTATTACTTTTAACCTCTTTTTGTTTTTTCTTTTTTTGGTGGATGCTATCTCACCCTCCTTGTAGGATTAGGATCGATTACTTTGGATATGCGGATGGTGTGCCTTGCACTTACGGCGGTAGCTAGGGGATCACTCAAGTCATTAACTTGACGCATTGGGATTGATAACCCTGTATCTTTTGGTCTGAAAGTTTAGGGACCTATAGCCTTATCAAGTATAAATATATTAGCGAACCCCAACCTCATGTATCCATTTTGAATCACCTAGGATAGAGTCCACTTTACCCTATTAGAGACACTAGACACAAGAGAAGGGATATTACCCCCTTTCTTTACTTTATATTGTTGTACAATTTATTGTTCCAATGCATCATGTGTTATTTATTAAATGGAATAACTCTATTTCCTTATCTTCTCTTGCACTCCATAAGCTCTAGAAATAAGAGTGTTGGCATAGTACTCTTTTAGAAGTCCACCTTGCCAGATAGGTTATCACACGCTTAGATTACGTTTATTGCATTAGTGTTTCAATAATTACATGTCATGACTAGACTTACGCTAGCATATAAATGGGGCTCCTTAGATCATGTTTAAATTATTGTTATCGTATATTTATTCATTTTAATAAATTGTCATCATGCATTAACCATAAAGAGAAGGCCACTTAGGGAATCCCATGTTAGGAATAAACTATCTTCTTGTCTCGGACATGTGATCCAATGAAACTTGTACATTTATATTCTTGTACTATCCTAAGGGGCAAAATTCCAAGGTACATTTATATTCTTGTACTATCCTAAGGGGCAAAATTCCAAGGTAAGGAGTTAAAAGTGAATTTCTACTCAGATAGCCTCTTGCAGAGTATTGAATAAGATGCCTCGAAAGGTAATCAAGTGAAAAGATAACATGCTAGGTGTAGTGGAGAAATTATTTAAGTATGTAGGATATTTTCCAAATCATCTAAACATGACACCAAGCGTTGCTATCATCTCCGAGCTCTACTCAAATATTGGGATCCAGAATACTCAGTTTTTCAATTTGGAGAATGTGAGCTCACATTGACTTTGGAAGAAATAGAAGGCTTGCTGCAAGCACCTAGGAAGGGACATCCTATACTATATTCAAGTGGGAGAACGAGTGAACAATTTTGCAATTTCTTAAGATTAAGGCAAAATAGTTTGGACCAACATCCGGATGCAAGATCGTATCCTCCTGATTTTTTGTATAAATGATTTGAGAAAAAAGAGTCTTATGAAAAATATCATACTGATTTCTTCGTAAGTAAAAACCAATGGGAGGACAAACTCGTCCAAGCATTTAGATTAGTTTTGATCAACTTGCTACTATTCTTGCAAATGTATGGAAAAGTCACCTTCTTAACCATCAATATGATTCAAAATCTCTTCTTAGGAGTAAATGGAAGAACACCCATGCTGGTACCCATCATCATTGCTAACATCTTTACAACCGCTATAGAATGCCAAAAGAAAGGGGGATTTTTTATGCATCAAATCTGATACTCCAAATATGGGCCATGGACTACTTAGCAAAGAGAACACTTAAACCTTTAGAGCATTGCCTTTCAACAAAAGATTGAATTGGATCACACCGAGAAAGGGTCCTGAAATATTATTGAATAGCATCTTTGAGCCGATTTATGCAAGAATCCGACAGTTTGACACCAAGTAAAGTGCAATGGGTCTTGGATTGGATGAAAATTAGAGAGCCAGCTACTCAGCATAGTTTCATCCCATTGGCAAACACTAGTAGACTGGTCACTTGTACTCCACAGAGAGTCATGAGGCATTTTAGGCATTTGCAAAGAGTTTGGGTGTTGAAGAGATTAAATTTCACATGGTTGACGAGAGTCAAAACATAGTATTAGAAGTTCAGGGAAATCTTTAGAGCCTAGAAGATCTTTGTTTGGATCAAATGAACAAATCAGAACCTAAAATCACTTTAGAATATGATGAGTGGATCAACCAAAAAGTGGCATAGGAAATTGAAAAGTCATATTATACTCCTACCGGTCCTAAAAAGTAGATAGAGAAGTTAAAGAAGGAGTTGGAAGATTATCAACTACAGCTTATAGTGGCCGACCATGCCTTGAATGATACCAAATCACAATTGAAGAATGAAGCAAAGAAAACTAAAAAGTTAGAGCGAATATTGGAGGTATTAGACAAAATCCAAGAGGGAATCCGAAATCTTAATGTAGGGAGTTCTAGAAAATCTCAACATACTTGTCTAGCAAACATGAAGATTTTGTAAAATTGGTTAGGCAAATCATCAATGTTGCTACAAAGAATGATTAAAATTGTTGATGATCAATGAAAAGTCTTTGGTTCTCACATTGATATTCAAAATTCACTTACAAATTTAGAATTGAAATTTTGCTTTGAAGGAGTTGCATCATGCTAAGCCAACCCTTGGCAAGAAAAGGGCTCCCCCATAAGATATGCATCCAAATTATTTATGCATTTACTAACTTTGTTCTTTTCCTTTTTCTTGTTTTTTGAATAAAGTTTGGTAGTTCTAGTTGGAAACAAACCCTTAAATCAGCTTTTCTTCGAAACTCTCAGATATCTTTAAACATAGCTACATGTAGAAACCCCATCGTTACTAGATCTTGAAGCAAAGTTTTGAGACAATCCGCAAACATGAGTTCATTGCTAGAAGTTTTAGAAAGATCGGCTATGGTAATGTCGCCTGATTTTGCAGCATTGAGAGTTTAGTTAAGTGAGATATTGGGGAAATTCAATAAGCTTAGTATAGAAATGGCACCTCAAAGGCATGTGATTGATTAGTTAGTTGCAAACAGTAATAGTAGCAGCATTCCGAATGACCATGGGAGTGAACCAGATGATCCACTACCCAACATACCCAATATTCAAACCACATTCATTCCATCTCTTATCAAACCACTTCTTGAATTCCCCCACACACACTTAAATTATGGCCTTATAAACCCATCTCACAACCAAATTTCTCAAACTAACTTACAGACCAATTTGAAATCTTGCCTAATCCTCAGAGACCCCACCACTCTACTCCAGAACCATTCATGCTCGACACCACCTCTCAAGAAAAATTAGGAATAGATGAAGACTTATTGAAAATGTTGGACCGATTTGATGAGTTCCTGAAGAACAAACAAGGGTCGAACAAACATGGAGGATTAGACTATGATGATCTTTGTTTTTTTTTTTCCAAATGTATAGTTGTTGATTGGTTTCAAATCTCCTAAATTTAGCAAATATGATGAAAATGGAAACCCCAAGACACAAGTCAAAGTATTTGACAATAAACTTGGTAAACCTGTAGATGATTAGAGTTTGCCCATGCGCCTGTTCCCCAAAAGTCTAAAGGATGATGCACTGGATTGGTATTTGAATTTGAAACCTGAAGAGATCAAGACTTGGTTGGATTTGTCAACAGCCTTTGTAAAGCAATATGAGTTCAATTGTGAATTGGCATCGATCCGAACCACTCTTGAAAATACCAAGAGAAGGCCGTGAAAGGATCACAACACCTACACAGAACGTTGAAAGAAATTAGTTGTCAAGATGGAACCCCCTATGATTGAGGAAGAGACTATTTGTACTTTCATCAAAACTCATAACTCACCTTACTTTGAGGAGATTTTTTATATGACTAGGAGTTCATGTGTTGCTCTAATTAATAAACTTGAGGAATATGATGAATTTGTAAAAGTTGAAAAAATTCTTAATGTGTCAGCACTAAAGTTGCAGTTAGAAGTTTTACAAAATCAAATTAATAATGGAAAGAAGCCTCTGCTTAAGAAGAAGGAAGGAGACGCTACTTTGGTATGGGATCAAGACTCGTCTCTTAGACCAAGATCTCAAAAATATCCCACATATTCAAACCCTCACTCATATTATCCAAACCCTCAACCCTCAACTTCTTACCTCCTATTAAACCATATGAATACCCTACTGCTATTTTCAAATTTCTAGACTGTATTTCAAAATCGCCCTTGCCCTATCTATCACTTTAGACCAGCCCTACAAACAATAATTACCCAACCCAAAATCTACAGCCAACCAGCAGAATTCAAATTTAGAAACCATTCCAAATCTTTGCAAATCTAGATCGACCAATTGATTAGCTATACAAGTAGCTTAAAGCCTTGGATAAAATAGGTGTTGTACCCCCCAAAACTTTTCCATGGGGGCTCCCTATCGATTATGATCCCCATGCTATTTGTGCATATCATTCTAAAAATTCGGGTCACTCAACTGTCAATTACTAAGCCAAATGTTAGTAAAAATCCTCTTTCAGAACATAAGGACATTGTGAGGGCTATCACTATTGATGAAGAGTTTGGTGATCTGACACAGTACATCATAGATGAATCGAAAGAGATTGGAATAATTGAAACCAGTCATGTGAAGATAAGGAGGATGATGTCCATCAATGAATTCATATCAAGGAACATGGATGATGTTTTTAAAAGGGAAGTTGAATCCGCTTGTTTCTAAAAAAGATGAGCCTTGCTAAGGTTAGCACTATTGGAAGCCCCTTCATTCTAGAATTACCACCTTTTGAATGGGATTTATCAGAGCCTATCATATTCGAATTTCCATAGCAATTACCAGTCAATAACTTGCAAGAAATGCCATGGAACTATAATGAACTCACCTTATTGATTGGAGATAAGGAGATATCGAAAGAAGAAGCCATTGCCATTACTAGGTTTGGGAGAGTTTTAGGTGATTCTGAAATTTATGTTCAACTGAGAGCGAAAGAGAATTCTTTGCTGCCTAAACCACCCATGACCAAAGAAAATCTTGAATTTTTTAAGAATGCTGAAAAGAAGCGAATACAAGGTAGTAGAGCAATTGAATAAAATATCAGGTCAAGTCTCTATTTTGAACCTATTCTTAACTTTAGAGTTGTATAGAGAAGCATTGTTTAAGGTTTTGAATGAAACTCAAACACCTAGGACATCCCTATTGAGAAGGTGGCCAACATAATGAAAAATGTGTTTGCAGCTAATCACATAATTTTCTCTAATGATGACTTGACTCTAGAAGGGATTGGACACAACTGACCCTTATACATATCAGTGCATTGTAATGAAAATTTACTGTCAAGCGTTCTTGTTGTAATAGATTTGCATTGGATATCTATTCATGAAACACTCTCACCAAACTTAGGTTTTGTGATACAAAATTTTGTCTATCAATGACTATACTATGGGGTTTCAATAATACATAAGAAGATAACCTATGGGTGAAGTTGATTTAATGCTGGAAATAGGGCTTACTCAGTTTCAAGTCATTTGTCAAGTTATGAACTTTAACAGTGATTACAATATCTTGTCAATGCCATGGATACATAACTCTAACTCAATGCCATCATCGTTTCATCAAATATTGAGATTTGTTGTGAATTACCAGTTGATTACCGTATCAAGATGACTGCACCATAATTGTCAATATAGGATCCAAAGGAGGAAGTAGCAGAAGAACTCCAATTTCAACCCATCATGTGGCTGATATTATTTTTTTGAGGCGGGCATGTGAAGCTAAATCTCTTATTAAATCAAGTTGGTTAGAAGCCAGTGTCATGATGGCTAAAGAGATGATCCGAGTGAGTTATGAGATCGGAAAGGGTCTTAGATAGAATTTATGAGGAATCTCAGAGCCAATAGAGTTACCAATCCAAAATGATACATTTGGATTAGGATTTCATCCAACTACCAAAGATCAAAGAGGATGCAAACCTGTAGACAAGTAGGAAGAAAATGGAGACAAGTTGCCATGTATTTTTCCTCGCTCGTCCGGAATGATCATATCTAAGTTACATGAGATAGACTCTATCGATGAACTTGAAGTTCAGTTATTTGTCGAGACTACTTATAGTGCCAAATCATCAGAAGATTTGGAATTTCCTACAATCCCTAAAGGGATCCTTTAAAATTGGACAGTTGATTATCTTCTTTTGTGAAAGAAAATTTCGGTAAATTTGGGGGGTTTCCTTTGGCTGAAATCCATGTTCAAGCAAAGTTTTGGTCTCAAATTTTTGATTAAAAATTGTTATCATTTAGTCTCTTATTTATTTTGTTATTTTGAGTATGCTAAGATATTTTATATTCAATAAAGAGTGTACCATACCCAGTATAGAGCCCTGGGATGGGCATGTCCTTAATTAAGGACCATCCATGAAGTCATTTTTATTAAAATTTGCCTACTCTTGAGTTCAATCAAATGCAAGATTTTCCCTTGTATTTCAAATTATCTACCCATTTATTCATTTTGTGTGTTTACTTTATTTTTCCAATAGTCACAAACAAAACCTTTTGACCCTTTAGATGTCACTATTTTAGAATTTGATGATTGCAATCTCAATATTTCCAGCGAATATGAAATTATGAAATCTAAAATTCAAAATGAGAGTGATAGTGAGGAAGAATATGAGTTTATTTCAAAGATTCTTGAACAATATGAGGAGAAACCTAAACCGAACTTAGAAGAGACAGAAATCATTAACATTGACACTAAGACAGAGGTTAAAGAGACCAAAATCAGTATTTTTTTGAATAAGAAATGAAGAAGGAAATTATTGAATTCTCAACTTTTTTTCAAGTTGTGTTTGCATAGTCTTATGATGATATGTCAGGAATTTTCACAGATATAGTGGTCCATAAATGATTGTAAAACAGTTCGATGCCATGATCATTATAGTGCCTTATTATCCCATTTGACTCTCAAATCCTGTACCAATTCCTTTAAAAATGGTGAAGTATGGTGTGTGTTGACTACAGGGATTTGAATAACATTAGTCCGAAAGATGACTTTTCTCTGCCAAATACTCACATCCTCCTAGACAATTCTGCTACACATGAAATTGAATTCTTTGACAACAATTTGCTGATTATTATCAAATTTTAATGGCAGAAAAAGATAGAGAAAAAACTACTTTTATCACCCCCTAAAGAACCTTCTATTATCAGGTAATGCCTTTTAGATTGAAGAATGCTGGAAATACTTATCAACAGACCATGACCACTTTGTTTCATGATATGATAAATAAGGAGATGGAGATTTATGTGGATGACATTATAATCAAATATAAAAAGGTCGAACATCATCTGGCTGATTTTAAGAAACTATTTGAAAGATTGAGAAAATACAACCTGAAATTGAACCCTGCAAAATGCGCTTTTGGGGCACTTGCTAGAAAATTATTGGGATTTATTATCAATAAGAATGGTATAGAAATAGATCCAGTAAGGATTAAAGCGATCTGAGATATGCCAACTTCAAAAACTCAAAGGGATGTGAAGATTTTCTTAGGAAATATTAAATTTTTTGGCAACTTTATTGCATAGTTGATATCTACATGTAAGCCCTTATTCAAGTTGTTGAAAAAGAATGTACCCATAGATTGGAATGAATATTGTCAATAGACTTTTGACAAGATCAAAGGGCACTTACTGAATCCTTCGGTCTTAGTGCCACCCAAGTTGAGAAAATCTCTGATTATATGTCTATCTGTACTTGATGAAACCGTAGGATGTGTTCTGGGACAATATGATGAATTTGGGAAGAAGGAGCAAGCCATCTATTATCTCAGTAAGAAATTCACGGCATATGAAAGCAGTTATTCTTTTTTTAAAAGGAGTTGTTGTGCTTTAGCATGGGTAGCTCAGAAATTGAGACACTATTTTTTTGGTTATACCACTTATCTTTTATCTCGTTATGACTCTCTAAAATATTTGTTAGAAAAACCAATGCTGATGGGATGTATGGTTAAGGCGGTTGATTCTCTCTCGAAGTTCAACGTTGTTTTCACAACACAAAAGATGATCAAGGGAGAAGCCGTAGCGGATCATTTGGCAGAAAACCTGAGCAAAGATGACTACCAGCTTTTACACCCCTATTTTTTTGATGAAGATATTTTATTTGTTGGGATAGTTGGAGACATGAATGAGCAATATCCTGAATGGAGACTGTTTTTTTGAAGGAGTCTCAAATTCATTTGGAGATGGAATTGGAGCAATTCTTGTATCATTAGAAAGGAAGCATTATCCTGCCACTACTAAGTTGGGATTTCCTTGTACTAATAATATGGTTGAGTATGAAATTTATATCTTTGGATTAAAAATGGCATTGAAAATGGGCATCAAAAACTTGATAGTATTCAGTGATTCTAATTTACTAATGCACCAAACTCTCAAGCAGTGGGTAACTTGAAATTCAAAAATTCTGCTATATTATTTTATCTTGCTCAATTTGGTCGGTAAATTCAAGAATTTGGAATTTCAACGCATTTTTCACACTCGTATCTTTACTGATGTTTTAACTATTTTGTCCTCGATGATCCAACATCTAAATAAATTAGGAATTGAGTTTATACAAATTCAATTTTAAGAAAGGCCGGTGCATTATCTGACTGTGAAAAGTCTTCCAATGGATGTCCCTGGTGTAGCGACATCAAAGAATTTATGAAGACAGGATCTTATCCTCCTAATGCCGATTCAGCTGCAAACAGTTTTCTATATTGAATGTCCTCAAGATTTGTTTTGAATGGAGAAGTGCTTTATAAGAAAACATTTGATTTGGGCCTTTTAATGTATGTAGATGAAGAAGAAGCTGATTATATAATGAAGGAGGTACATAGCGGTGTTTGCAGGTTACACATGAATGGACATTTATTAACTAAGAAGATCATGAGGACAGGGTATTTTTGACTTACCATGAGTATAACTGTAAATTTTTTTGAAAATGTGTTAGGTACCAAATGTATGGCGATATTATATATGTTCCTCCTATAGAATTACATAGTATGACTACTCCTTGGCCAATTTCAATATGGGAAATGGATGTGATCAGAGCTAGTGACCCTTCTGCTTCAAATGGATATCGCTTATTTTGATAGCTATAGAATGTTTCATTAAATGGGTAGAAATTGCATCTTACAAGCATGTGACTAAGAAGGTAGTGGCAGATTTCTTGAAAAACAATATCATCTATCATTTTGACGTGACAAAGACATTGATCATCGATAATTCCAAAAACTTTACTAATGAGACATCGTGGATGGACTATGTGGATCAGATGAAAATCAAATATCAATTCTATCATTTATAGGTCTCGCATGAATGGAGCCATAGGAAGTCGCAAATAAGAATTTGAAGAAGATTATCCGTAAGATGACTGAAATACATCGGAATTGGCATGAGAAATTGTCTTTTGCATTAATGGCCTATAGAATAGTGATCAGGACTTCTACTCGAGCAACTTCTTACCTCTTATATATGGAAAGGAAGCGGTACCACCCAGAAGTTCAGATTTCATTCTTGCACATTCTAATGGAGGCTCAATTAGAAGAAATTGAATGGGTCAAGCAGCTCCACGAGTAATTGTCCCTGATTGATGAAAAATGACTAAATACTATTTATCATGGGCAATGTTACCAATAACGAATGATCCATGCTTATAATAAGAAAGTTAAGCAAAGCACCTATTCGAGTGTTGAAATGAATTTGCCGCCTGAGGAGGCTAAAGGAAAATTCCCTCTAAATTGGCAAGGATCATTCATTGTCAAAAAGGTATTGTTTAAGGCAAGACTTATTCTCATGGAAATGGATGGACAGGTTTTTCCTCAACATATCAATTACATGTGTAAAAGATTTTTCATATGATTAAGTAAGTCTTCTTTTAGAGTTATTGCAAAAGATGCATTAAAGGAGAAGCCTTTTTTCTTTCCCATTTAGATATTTATTCCTAGTTTTCCCTTTGAGCCTTCAGAAAAATTCATTTTTTTTCTTTTGGCAACCCCTAAGAATCATAGACCATACACTACGGAAAATTTTTATTTTTCATTTGTTCTCCAAGAAAACCAAAAAAATAGTGAAAAAGAGAAAAGAGAAAGAAAAGAAAAATGACAAAAAAAAAATAAAACAAAAGAGAAAGAGAGGGGGAGAACAAATGAGAGAAAAGAAACTGAAAAGAAAGGAAGAACCCTGGTTAAAGACTAAATTAGTAAATTTTTTTTTGTATTATTCATTATTCCTACATCGGGGCAAATTTTTAAACAATATGATCTCAAGATTATTTTAAACACTTTCAAAAATCTGCTTTCAGGCCTTTACATTTTTTTTGCAACCCACCTGATCTCGTTATAAATAGCAAAATATTACCGACTTTCACTTTTTACAGTACTTCTGAGAGGAAATTTCTTAATCTATTGGCCAATGATGTAAATACATCTTTTCTGAATCTATCAAAGAAAATTGTCTCCCACAAATTTTTATAAACATGACTGGATTTGTAAGGTTTATGGTTAAACTTGTACACTTCATTTCATGGTTTAGTCTCTTCCGTAAGATGAAAACCCGAAAGGGTGCGTTTTCAAAAAAAAAAAAAGAGAAGAAAGAAAAAAAAAGAAGAAAAGAAAATAAAAAAGAGAAACTCGAAAAAAAAGAAAAGAAAAGAAGAAAGAAAGAAAAAAGAAAAAAAAAGGGTAGGGGTGACCTTGTAAAAATCCGAAAGGGCATTAATGTAGGGTTTCTCAGATGCAAAAGAGTGATGGATGAAAGCAAGGGGCCGAAATTTGAAAAACTAGTGACTACATTTGTCTGGGTTTCTCTTGGTACAGTTATTCTTTGCCAACTTTGAGTTCTAGATGGACTACATCAAAAAGGGTCAAAGGTTGTATTTTCTTCATCAAATGCCACTTCATGTAAATCTATATCCTTTTTTTTATAGTCCAGAATCACTATTTATAAGCTTAATAAAAGTTTTATTATTATTGCTATTGTATGTCATGTTTGTTGTATTTTGTGAGAAATAATATTTTTCTAAGATTTTTTTTGTATATATGTCTCATTCTTTTCATTGAATTTCACCCGAAAGACAATCCCCTAATTTATCACACAGAATCATCTGAAGTAGTTGTCTGATGATATGCAGTAAAGTGTGGATAGAGATAGAAGAATGAGAAACCAATCAACCGAGGTTCGCTTCCTTTATTTTATTTTTGGAAAATGAAAAGCATAATGTGTTCATTTCTTCTTTCTTTTATTTTCCTTCTCCTTTCTTTTTTTTTTTAAGTGGAGTTTGGTGGGTAATCAATTATAAGATCCTCCTTAAGAGTAACAAATCAATGAAACCCATTGAATTTGCCTTTAGAAAAATAAAAGGAAAAAAAGTGATAGAAAAGAAAAAATAAAAGAATAAATAAATAAAGGGAAAATGAAATAATATAGCTAGGACGCTTTTGTCTTGAGACATCAAGCGAGGATAATGTGTCTATTTAATGAATTTAGGTTCATTTGTTCACCGATTGGATGAGATGGGTTGACTCATCCTTGGACAATTAATCCTGAGATTAATAATCATGGGATTACTCATCCTTGTTATCCAGTGTTTGGTTTATCAATATAGTTGTAGGTTTTTTCTCTCTTGATAAGGATAAAAGAATCTGATAAATCATTATTCCCTCTCATAATTATCCCCGGATAAATAATACCAAAACCCCCCATGGGATGACTTTATCCCATCTATAGAGGATTAATTTAGTTAACATGGATATGTAATCCAATTATAAAAATGCAACCAAACATTGGATGATACAGGATAAATCATCCAACTCGCCTCATCCTATAAATCAAATTAACCCTTAGGGAGATAAATTGTAGAGAATAAAGTTCATAGCTTTAGCATTTAACTCCATTGGGAGTTGTGATAGTTTTTGTAACACCCCACTTTTTTTATATAAAATAAAAAAGATGAGAATTTAAGAAAATTTTGTTTTAAAATGATTTTTTATGGTTTTCAAAAGGAAAATAAAAGAAAAATAAAAGAAGAAGGGCCTAGAATGGGACTTGACAAATACGACAGATTTAGGCCCACTAAAGTCTAGAAAAAAGTTTTTGTGAATTTCAAAGTCACCACTTGGTACAGAGTTTAACTGTACCGAGTCACCTAAAAAGTAAATTTGATTTTAAAACACAAATTACAACCTTTAACTAGACAACCCTGAGTTTTTCAAATTCAAAGAAATGAATTCGGGAGCTATAATTGTGAGGGAGTAAGTCAAGGTTTTATCCTCAAACACCCCCAACACCCGGTAAAAACTGGTTGTGAATTTAATTTTATTCTCTTAAGTTTAAGGCTAAAATTGGGTTAATTTAACCTAATACATAACATGTAATTAGTATCTAATCACATAAAACATGCATAGCACATAAAAATGAAATAAACAAAAATAATTTATTCTAAGGCTTCCGTTGGAAAAGCCAAGAAAGAATGCACTCACGGCCCACATGATCACATTCAACATCAACAAAAATTTAATTAAAGGAGAAATAAAAGAAACAAAAAATTACAAGAATTAAATGTTCCTATGTTCCTTATGGATTACATCACTTCTAAAAAAGGTAAATAAAATAAATTACAACATTAATTTGACAAATGAAAGTACTAATTAAACCAATAATCACCTAATCTAGTCTAAGAACCTAATTGAAAACATTAATATAAAGTTCTGGAGTCAAATTCTGAAGTCCTAAGACTTTAGAAGATAAATTGCAAAGAAAGAAAGAGTTGGAGGACTAAAGTTGCAAATCTCCAAACAATTATAGCATCCATACTAAAGGAACATGGCTAGTGAGCTAAGCAGCCCTACCTAGTTAGGGCTGCCTCACGACCAAGCTCATCGGAGTTATTTACTCCTAAATATCCGGAATTAAGATCATGACAAGGATTTGATTGATGAAAATTACCCGTATCAATTAGGGATCACGACTACGTTGATTATTAGAAGAAACACATCAATAAGATAAGTTGAATTTGTCTTGTTCTACCATAATATGACTTCTCTACCCTAATTCTCTAAGGAGATACATATAAATATAGGTATACGTCTCGAAGTGGGGGCTAATTGAATAGTCACTTTTTCTTATAAATACTCTAATTCTCCCTCTGTTGGAAATGGATTTGACCATCGGAGTGATCTTAGGGACTTGACCCCCAGGCCCTTCACGTTCTTTCTTCTTTAGTCTTGTAGGTTTCCTCAGGAGATTCACCCTTCAGCAATTGAGCTTGACTCACCTTGACCAGGTTTGCACAACTTGAGGAAGGCCAGCTTCTTCAATTGGCGTTGTCTGTGGGAAATCTAAGAAGAAGTAGGTGATTCCTTGAGGAAATCCAGACTTTTGATGGTGAGAACGTGTTCTATAAAGACTATCGGAAACACAGAGCAGAGTAATCTGAAGGAACAACAGCAA
Source organism: Gardenia jasminoides (assembly GCA_013103745.1). Lineage (NCBI taxonomy): Eukaryota > Viridiplantae > Streptophyta > Magnoliopsida > Gentianales > Rubiaceae > Gardenia > Gardenia jasminoides. Next base: position 38,108,412 of record CM023095.1, on the reverse strand, counting down.
GGGAACCTTGGGCAGACTCAGGAGGGAGGGAACAATAACCAAGGAGATAATGAGAAAAGGGAACAGGTCTTGCGGTTCATGTCTGAAAACCTTCCCTTGTTTGAAGATATAGTTCGACACATGAAAATGAAAGGAAAGATAGGAGAGCAACAGGATTTGAGAGCAATAATTAAAGGAAAAGACGGCCATGAGACTTCCTCTGAGGGTGATTCTCGAGATCATCCTCCAAAAAGGAAACATGCTCGATCTCTCTCTGGGACTCATCTCTCGATCTCAGACATTGGGCAGGAGCATTCACTGTGCCTCCTAATCTATTCGATGAAAAGCATATTGGATCAATCTGAGCATCGAAACTCTGTTAGGAATGAGCTTGAGCAGATCTTGCGGCCAATGCAGGATTTGGATTTCTATGCCGCCTCTTCTTTCTCCAAGAAAATTGATAATTATCTTTTCCTCATAGGTTTAAGATCTCAACTATGGATATGTATGATGCCTCTATGAACCCTGACAATCACCTATTTGTGTTTTTAATGCATATGTAATTATAGATGGCCATTGATAAAATTGGGTGCAAAACTTTCCCTATGTTCTTGAAGGAAGGGCACGACTTTGGTTCTAAGACTTGCCACCAGGATCAATCTGGTCCTTTCCCAAACAGGACAATCCACTGTGCAATTTTGTTTTCGAAGACCTACTCTAAAAATGTGGTGCATCTTATAGCAGTTAGGCAGAAGCCCGATGAGTTCTTGAGGAATTACATGGTTCGTTTTAACAAAGAAAGCCTCTAGGTTAGTGACAAGCATAGGAAGATGGTAATGGCAGCCTTTATAAATGGTTTGAAGATTAGCGACCTTTACTATAAACTTGCCAAAAAGCCACCCATGACCTTGGAATAGCTCCTAAACAAAGCATATGCTATAGCCAATGCAAAGGAGGTTGCTTAGTTAAAGCATGAGTCTGAAAGGGATTTTGAGGATAGAAGAAAGAAAAATGGTAGGTCCAACAACAGAGAGGGCCAGCCCTGAAAAAATGTTTTTGAGCGCTTGTGCAAAGCAAAGAGCCCGACCCATGAGAAAGGGTTTACACTGCTGATAGCCCCTAAATCCCAAATATTAGTAATGATGGATTCTAAGGGGATCGGGCATAGACCTTCTCGAATGAATAGGTTGAAGAATAAAAGGAATAAAAACCTCTATTGTGAATTCCACAAAGATGTGGGTCATAACACAGAGGAGTGTAAAGACCTAAAAAGGGAAATAGAAGAGTTGATAAAGAGAGCATCTAAAGCAGTTTGTCCGTAAGGGACAAAATCCTCAAGATGGGAGGATGGACTCCAGGCCAAACTACTGAGAGGATAGTAGAGGAAACATTAGTCAGGATCGTCAAAGGTCTTCTTGAGACCAGTCTCCTAATCCTAACTCTCAAAACCTGGTAGGAGTCATAAACATGGTAGCAGGTGGACCTATAGGGGGAGATAGCAACTCAACTCGGTGAATTTACTAAACTCTACCTGGGAATGATAAATCTGCCAAACGTTTGAAGGCTCATGAAAAAATTACGTATGGACCTGATAACCCAGTGCTTGCAGTTTCAGATGACCATGAAATGATAGTTATAGATGTTATAACTAACACTTTCAGGGTGAAGAAGGTATATATAGATCAGGATAGTGTAGTATATATCCTATTCTACAAGGTTTTAAAGATCTACAATTGAGGACAATCGGTTTACATCAATAAGGACCCGTTGGTTGGGTTTGCGGACCTCTAATCGCACCTATAGAGAAAATAACATTGATGGTAACTGTGGAGAAGTCTCCTAGGTATCAGATGATTCCTCTAAACTTCATTGTGGTTAAAGAATCTTCACCCTATAACATGTTCTTGGGCAGGCCTATGTTGAATGCCCTAAAAGCAATTCTATCAACTATGCACGTAAGCATAAAGTTCCCAAAACTAGTAGGAATTGCTGGCGTTCATGGAGACCTAGAGGTGGCAAGGGCTTGCCATGTGGCGATGCTGAAAGGAAGGGAGAAGTTAGTGCCTCAGGTGACCAGTTTGGACTCTTTTGTCCTAGAAGGAAAATGCGAACAGTTAAGGATTGAGGATAGCATCGAGGAATTCTCTCTTCTGAAGAAAGACCTTAACAGGTAATTAGAATTGTGTCTACTCTTCCCGTAAAAGAAGGAACTATTAAAGGAGTTCTTACGCTAATACACTAAGGTATTTGCATGGATAGTGGAGGATATACATGGGATATCGGTAGAATTTTCCGTGCACAAGTTGAATGTGGATCCATGAGTCAAGTCGATGAAGCAAAAAAATTGAAACTTTGCTCCAGAAATGAACAAAGTGATTAACCAGGAAGTAGAGAAACTCATTGATTCATGCATCATAATGGAAGTCTTCTATCCTAACTGGTTAGCTAATCCAATTTTGGTCAAGAAAGAAAATAAGTCATGGAGAATGTGCATGGACTTCATAAATCTAAACAAAGCATGCCCTAAGAAACTGTTACTCATTATTGTGGGTGGACAGGTTAGTGGATTCCATGATTAATTTTGACATTTTTTATTTTCTTGATGTCTTTAAGGGATATCAGCAGATCGAGATGGCTGAGGAGGATAGGGAGAAGACCTCCTTCATCATAGAGAGGCACTTATTGCTATAGGATGATGCCTTTAGGCTAAAAAATATGGGTGCCACTTATCAGAAACTAATGAACAAGTTGTTCCAGAAGCAAATCAGGGAGTATGGAAGTCTATATGGATGACATATTGGTAAAAAGACAAATTATCCAGCAGCTAATCCCTGATTCAAGGGAAATTTTTGATATCTTGAAAGGATGAAAGATGCGCCTAAAATTTACATTTGGGGTCAGCTTTGGTAAGTTCTTAAGATACATGGTATTCAAAGATGGAATACATGCTAATCCGAATAAATTAAGTGCCATAATGGAGATGGCTCTCCCAAAGACTATCAAACATGTGCAAAGACTAACAAATAATAGCAACTCTAAGTCATTTCTTGTTCAGGCCAGCCTGCCTAAGGACTTCTTTCTTTAGTATGCTTAAGAAGGTAAATAATTTTGAGTGGATAGAGGAGTGCCAAAGGAATTCGAGGAGCTAAAGCGATACCTGGAGGGACTATCCACTCTCACTTCCATTAAGTTAGGCGCAACCTTGTCAACCTACATGTCTATCTGTAAAGAGGTGATCAGTGCTATTTTGGTCAGAGAAGACTAGGGTATTCAGAAATGATGCACTACATTAGTGGAGCACTTCAGGGGGCAGAGTCTAGATACTCCCCTGAGGCAAAATTTGTCTTTGTGTTAGTTCATGTGGCTAGGAAGTTGAGGCTTTACTTCCAGACTCATACCATTATGGTGGTCATTGACCAACCTCTCAGGCAAATATTGACTAAGGCTGAGGTAACTGGTATGATGACCAAGTGGGCAGTAGAACTAACTAAGCATGATATCTCTTATAATCCCACGACTGCCATAAAGGCTCAAGCCCTAGCAGATTTCATAGTTGAAAAAGCTACAATCACATTAGCTGAGGAGAGCAACTCAGAAGAGTTCAAACCCTGTTAGACCTAATTTGTAGATGGGGCATCCAGTAGGGAAGGAAGTGGAACTGGTTTGCTATTAGTTAGCCCATCCAGAGAAGAGTTGACATATACTTTAAGGTTTGACTTTCAGGTAACCTACAATGAAGCAGAGTGTGAAGTGTTACTGACAGGAATGAAGTTAGCCCATCAGGTTGGAGCAACATTCCTAAAAATCTATAGTGATTCTCAACTCATTGTTAATCAGGTCTGAGGAACTTATAATGCTAAAGAAGAACCAAAAAAGAAATATCTGGTAAAAGTATGGGATATAATAAAAATGTTTTGAAGTATAGAAATAGAACGAATTTCTCGTTCCCAAAATAAAAGAGAAAATGCCTTATCTAAGTTAGCATCCTCTCATTTGCCCATTTAAATAAGGAAGTTCTGGTGCAAGTTCTTAAGTAACGCAGTTATTACCAACAAGAATTTCAAGAAATGTCTAACTCTGGTAATTGGATGACATCAATTGTAAAATTCCCCTTCCCAAGGGCTCTCCCTGAGGATAAGGTAGAGACAAGAAGACTCAGACTCAAGGTAGCCAGGTATGTTCTCTATCAAGAAAATCTTCACAAAAAATCTTACCTTTCTCTTTGGTTAAAATGCATTACCCTAGAAGATGGAGATTATTTCTTGTATGAAATCCATGAGAGCATATGTGATAGCCATATACGATCAAGAATATTAGCAAAGAAGTGCCTGTTAATGGGCTATTATTGGCTCACGGTCTTCAAGGATGCCACGAAGTTGGTCTAGCAATGTAGGTCCTGTCACGTGCATATGTTCCTTCATCATCAACCCACTAGTGAGATGGTCCCTATCAATAGTCCATGGCCATTCACCCAGTGAAGAATAGATATATTCGACACTTTTTTTCCTCAAGCACCAGGAGGCTATGAATACTTGGCGGTCGCCATTGACTACTTCACTAAATTGGTGGAAGTAGAGTCGTTGGCTTCGATCACTAGAAAGATAGTACAGAAGTTCTTCTAGAAAAATATCATATGTCGTTTTAGGATCTCAAGTGTGCCAATCTCTAATAATGGAAATCAGTTCACAAAGAATCCCTTTAAGAGATAGTGTGAAGAGTTGAATATAAAACAACACTTCACATTTGTAGGCCATACATAGGCCAATGGCCAGGTGGAGAATGTGAACAGAACAATTCTTCATGGATTGAAGACAAGGTTGGAACTAGTTAGGTTTGCTTGGTTGGATGAACTTCCCAGTGTACTTTGGGCCTATAGGACAAAATAAAAAATGACGGTTCAGGAAACCCTATTTGCCTTAACTTATAAGGCAGAGGTGGTCATACCAGTAGAGGTGGGTCTACCATAGTCCAGAACTCAGAATTTCATTGCTGAGACCAATGAAGAAGAATTGAGGTGTAACTTGGACTTGCTTGAATAAAAGAGAGACGAAGCGACATTGAGAATGGCTAAGTATAAAGGAACTTTAGCACATTACTATAACTCCAGAGTTCAACGAGTGAGTTTCTAGCCAAGAGACATGGTACTCAGGAAGAACTCTGTAAGTAGGGTCCATGGGACTAATAAATTGGATTGTAATTGGGAGGACCCTATAAAATTATGGAGGCAAGCAAAATTGGTTATTTAAATTAGCTCAACTCAGTGGGGATGAGTTGCAACATACTTGGCATGCTTCTGAAGCTTTTTATTGAATAAAATTGCTTTATATGATGTATCCCATACTTTTTTCCTACATAAAGAACTCTTTTTTGCATTTGGATTTCTCTTTTGTTACCTGGCATGAATCTGTTTTTTCAATTATCATGTCTCTTTAAATGTGCCCGTCAATAAATTGGATAGATTAACTGTACAATACGGAATGTTTCAGTATATGATAATCTTAGTGTACTTAGAAAATTCTAAATATATTAGGAACAGGAAGTATATGAGGAAACATGTAAGAAGGCATGAGGAAAGACACTTGTACAAGAAGAGAATAAGCGTAAAGGAGGAAGTAATTTCATTTCATTTCAAAATATGTACATCATACAAGAAAGAGAACTTTTGCAGCAGGGAAACACTAGCAGAGTTCTTAAGTAATAGTCTATTTTTCAGCAACCCTGCTGGTGACCTCCTTTTCTCCCTCCCCCCTCTTTCTCCGACTCACTCTACTGACCTTGGCCACCCCTGTTATCCTGACCCACCTCCAAGTGAAGATTAGAACTCTTCTTGGGTTGACCGACTATGTTCAAGGTTGGGTTATTGATCAGGTCAACCAGCTTATAACTCTTGCCTGTCCAACTTATCATCTACATGAGACTCATACTTAGGGAATTAGGACAGGTCAAACCCGAGAAGATTCATGGCCTTCACCTGATCCATAGCATTGGTAAAGCTATACATCTGGTTGGGGGTGATCAGAGCTGCAATATCATCTGTAGATTTTTAGGACTGGAAGAATTCTCGAACAACCCTCCTTTGTCCCTTTTCATAGACCTTGACCAGTTCTTCATTGCGCTTGGCCTCTAACGCTTTGTAATTATTTCCTCTCCTTAGTAAGGCTGGATTCTAAGGAGGTCACTTGCACTTGGAGGACTTTAGGTCATTTTGGTAATCCTATAGCTAGGCCCTAAGAGTGTCCATCTCTTTCTAAGTATTTAAAATTTGTTGCTCAAGAGATTTGTTTTTCTTGAGGGCACTATACAGTTCGGGGGCAAGACCTTCAAGGTGCTGGGCCATAGCTGCACCGGCGGTCCTCACCTAGAAGAAGCTCCAGAATACAGACAATAAATTTTTCTAAAACAATTTTGAAAAATAAATAATGTAAAAAAATGCAAAACATCAAATTTCTTCTTGACTTTTTCTTCTCTTTCTCTCCCTTTTTTTCACCTTTTTATTTCTTTTCCTTTTTCTTCTCTTTTTTTCTTTCTTTTTTTTCACTTTTTTCTATTTTTCTATTTTTCTTTTTTCAACTTTTTTGTTTTCCTTTTTTCTTTTTGACTTCTTTTTTTTTGACACTTAGTGCACAAAATTTGCCCCAATTTAACATTAAAAGGACCCAAATGAGAAATCTAAGAAAATGAAAATAAATCTGATAGATAACCCTCATTGATTTTAAATTTAAAGAGTAAATTCTCAAATATCATTTAGAAATAATCCCAAATTAACATTAGTAAAATCTTGGCAAACTTGCCCCAGTGTAGATCACAACAAATAAACTCAAATTCAAAATTTACCCTATTATAGGGGTGTGATCATCAGAATGGGCTTAACAAATGAAGTTCTTTTCTTTTCCTTTCTTTTTCTTAAGGTTAAAGGGAGTTTGTAAAGGATAATTTTGTGTTTTAATAGCAGAAATGATGTCCTATTCATCTTCCTTTCATCCTTTAGAAGCAATTGAATTGTAAGAGCTCGCTTCGCTTCTTGTACCACTTTGAATGTTGTATTTGATGCATTCATGAGATCAAGACTTGTGAATTTTACTTTCCGTTCAAATCAAAACAAGGTTTTTCAATACAAAACTAACCATTGATTTCAAAACAAGCATGATGTTCATCAAATCAACTATTCATTTCAAAAGCAAGAAATATGAGTTTCTAGTAGCCTTTACAATGAAAAAAAGGAAATTGAAAATTCTCCTATAAGACTAAGACTACGAAGAATGCTTTCACTGATCATCATCACTTTTCTCCTTCAGTAGCATTTTAGGCATGATTGGGAAGTAGGTTGTTGGTTGCATTGGCTGTGAAGCTCCTTTAATCACGATCTGCTTAGCATCTATTGTGTTTTGAATCATGTGTTTCAAATGAATACAAATTTCAATAGAATACCCAACCATCCCAGAGTGATAAGCACAAGTTTCATTTGGTTTGAAATATTTGGGATCCTAGTGCTAAATGGGCTCCATGGGGCTGATTCTTTTTTGAGCCAATAAAGTCTCATAGATTTGTGTACATGACAGGGAAAGAGGTGTGAAATTTCTAGGAGGTTTCTTGGGGACCTACTGCTGGGTAGGATAGAATTGTTTAGAAGGAAAATCTTGGGGTTTGAAATTAGGAGATTGAAGGTTGTTGACATGACAGGGCAGTGGTGGCACGAAATATGGCTCTATGTGGGATGGATATGGATTTGGTGGAGGTGAAAATGAAGCAGGGTATGCAAATTGTTGATGCTTAGAACAGTATGGAACGCGATTTTGAGGAGAAGGATTAGCAGTAACGATGTTGGTTTCATTTTCTTTCTTCTTTGGAAACATTGGTCTTTTGCCGTTAGAAGGAAGGAAATTCATATTCTTAGCGACCTTAGCAATCTATCCTCAGCAATCTATCCAGAACGAATTCCAATTTCTACTAGTGAACCAGCAGTGATCACTTCAAAAAATAGACGACCTTGCATGGTTAACAACTACTTGTAATAGGGTTCCTGTTGACCACAAATGAAAAGTTTCACCGTTTTGGATTCTTCCATAGGAGGCTGCATAATCCCTAAAGGACTCACTTGGCTTCTTACACATAGACAATAATTCAAGCCTATTTGGAGCATTATCTATGTTATGCTTGTATTGTTCATGAAACGGGTAGCAATATCATCCCAAGTACAAACCTCTGCAGGATTCAAGCTCGTGTACCATTCTAAAGCACTACCAGATAAACCATTTTTAGACAACTACATGCTTAATTGCTCATTCTCAGCATAACTTCCCAAGTCATTGACATAGATTTCAAATGCAATAAAGGATTGCCAACTCCATTGTGCTTGGTGAATTCAGGCATTTTGAATTTCTTAGGGTATTTCAGATTAAGGAACAAAAGCAAATCAAAGAAACGGGTGCATGGATAAAAATTCAACCCTAATAGAGATCAAAAAGAATCCTCTAATGACTACACCTTCAAACTTAATGCTTTAGTCTCCTCAGAATGGTCTAAAACAAGTTCACTAACCACCACTGGGGGGACAAAGGTAGTGTTGAGAATAAATGGATTTTGATTGTTCAAAACTAGGATTTGACCAATTGAAAAGATAGGATTAGGATTTGAACTTTGGTCATTGTGATTCAAGTCTTGGAGAGGTGGAACAAAAATAGAGGCAATAAGAGTAGACATTGGAGGGACATTGGAGAGGTGCCACTAGTGTTTTGGTCAGCAAATGCCTCAGATTGTTAGATAAAATGGTTAATTTGTGGATCAACTTGACGGTAAAAGTTCATCATGTTCATAGAAGTTTCCATTTTAGCAATCATGCTATCCACCTTTTATTGCATTAAAGCAAATTCAGCCCTAGAAACAGGCTCATACGCATTTGAAGATTCAGTAGGTTGAATGACAAGAAAGTCTGAGTTATTTTGTTCAGTGGCCATGACTTGTTTCACTGTTGATAGAGTAAGGATCGGATCATGAGTTGGGAGGATTGGCTTACAATGAGCTATTTTTGAAAAATCTTTGGATTTGAAAACAAAATATTTAAGAAAATTGAAAAATAAAATAACAATGCCAATGAAATACAATGCATCCAAAAGAAAAAGAAAAATAAATGAAGTTAGTAATTATTCAGCAAAAAAGGATGCATGTCCTACGGTGGGTGCTCTTTAAAGCCAAGGTTAGGTCTAGCATGATGCTGTCCTTGTGGATAGGGTACTTTACTATACATATTGACCCTTCTTGACTTGATTCTTCGATTGGCTTGTTTGAAAATTCCATTTTTATGACCAAGTTCTGAACCTTTGACACCACATTTTGACCATTTGATTCAATTAGCATCTTGAATTCACTTGGTTTGATCTTCATTGAATTTTAGTATCCATATGCTATGGTGATTACCACTCATTTATAATGGTCAAAATGTAATCAAGAAAGGTTTTTGACATAATCTTGTGAATTTGGATCAATTGACTCTTCATTGGGTCATTATCTTATCTTGTATTCTATCCTTTTAGATATTTGGCAAAATTTAAATGTGCATTGCCCTTTTTTTCAGGTTATGTACTCGAGACAGAAATAGAAGGCTCATTTGCCTTTTTTTGGGTTATGTACCCGACATAGAAACTGAAGGCTCATTCCTAATGGGGTATTTGATAAGGTGTCCTCTCTAAGGTTTATGCATGACGACAATTAGGAAAGCAGTAAATGATAGAATTTAAGCATGTCTTAAACTACCTCTTTTTTTTTTTTAAGTTGGCATGAGTCGAAAATGTAGACAAAAGAAATCCCGAGTTGGTTTGAGGATAAATTTTTTTTTTTTATGCAAATCAAATGAACTACTGGGGCTCCTTCTCTTTTTTTTTTTTGAATAAAAGGGCATAGTCTAAAGAAAAATCCTAAAATCTAGAATTCACAAACTAAAATCTAACGGATAATCATAAAAGCAAAATTTGGTGGGAATCCTAGGGATATTTCATCAACTTTAAAAAGTATGTATAAGAAAATAATAATGAAGACTTTGAATTCGGAAATAAATGATAATGCAAAAAGGTAAACATGCAAAACGGGTTTTGGACATGCTTGACCTAAAAAGGAATCCGCTAAGCTTCTCTCAACTATGGCTCATGAGTGCTTTTTTTTTTTTTAAATCTTGTTTTGTTGTTTTGTGAAAATGACAACATAAGTAAAGGAGAAAAGAAAAAATTTTCAATGGGTTAGAGAAAGAAAAGGAAATGAATTTGGTGCTATCCCCCTCCCATTGTGTCTAATGTGTACTAAAAGGAGTAACAGCCCTGACCTATGGATTGGACTATATGCAAATGTGGTTAAGTTTCACTATTGCATCTAGACTCAAAGGTTTAAGGTTCCTAAGCCTGAGACTAAAGGACAAAAGGTCATTATTCCCGATACTCTATGTCGGTGGCTTGAGTAATCCTCCAAATACAGCTATGGCGCAAAACATACCATCCACATATTTGGACAAATCGATTCTAAATCCTATAAGGGGATGGGATAGCATCCACGAAAATTAAAAGGGTCAAAAGATGCATGTCATGTCATGAAAGTACATTCCTAAAAGTGGAACAATTAAAATACTAGAAAAAGTAAAATATTTGCAAAAAACTAAAATATAGGCATATAAAAAATTGGCAATACTAAGCTAATATAAACAAGCATGCAAATAAAGCATCAAGGCACATAAAATAGCAAAAATCAACTCAAAAGGCCTTAAAACTATAAGAATAAAATTAAATAATGCTCAAACTCACTAGTGATCTCAAATGGAGTCGCGCAGCTGTCACGCCTTATTTTTTAAATAAAATAAAATAAGAAAATGAGAATATAAGAAATTCTTTTTTTTTTTGTTTACACATCCTCTTAAAGAAATAAATTAGTCAAAAATCAGTGTCTACATTTTCCTTAAAAGCTGTTTTTAGTATCTAGAAGCACTCTTACTGTGCTTGACAAGGACAATGTTTCAATAAATTTAGGAGTAAATCTTTTTTTCTAAAATTCACTTTTGAAATAAACTCGTAAATGGTGCTTTTGGAATACCTTTTCTTTCATAAAGAATGGAGAAGACAAGTTTAACTTAAAGTATAATTTAGGAAAATAAGAATAGGAAGATTCAGAATCTATAAGTATGAAAATTTTAAGAAATTTTTAATTTAGAACGAGTCACTGTCCACTAAATAAAATTGCAAATAATTGTTGCATAACTAAAAAAGTCTTGTACTAATATGCACTTTATTGAATACCAGCATGCTTCTTAATGATTATACATATGATATGCGCACTTAAAAACACACACATTCACACACTCATGTATATATGTCTACACACACGTCCTAGTGTACACACACGAAAAATGCCCTTGTGAATATATTTACACATGCAAGTGTACAGTACAAATATTTATTTTAATGGATAATAATGTATATTTGAATGAACACATTCAATTGATATATATCTATATATATATCATTCAATTGATATATATATATATATACCCTTAAACATGCTCATTTGTAAATTAATGATTTTTAAAATGGATGGAACCTTTAATCTATAATCTGCTATTACACATTTCCGAAAAGGTTCATAAATAGCATTTTAGGCATTGTCATTAAACCTGACCTGACCCAACAGTTCAACCAGTCAATCCTGTGAGCCAACCATTGAGACAAGTTGGGTCTTTAATAGAAGTCTTTCCAGAAAGGTTCATAAATAGCATCTTAGGCATTGTCATTAAACCTGACTCGACCCGGTAGTTTAACCAATCAACCCCGTGAACCGATCATTAAGTCGAGCTGGGTCTTATTAGCAGTTTAACCAATCAACCCCGTGAACCGGTCATTAAGCCGAGTTGGGTTTTTAATACGAAACTTTGAGAAGACTTTAGAATAGTGGATCGAACATGGGACCTCATATGTGCAAGCAAAGTGTAGTTCAGTATTGGACCATAAGCATATGTGTTGACTATTTGTCCTTCTTATATTACATATTAGACTTTTGTTCTTATTTTATTCCTCCAAAACAAATAAAATTGTTTTATCCCCTAAACTCTATAGTTATGAAATGGATTTCAAAAATAATATATTACACAATTCATTTTAAAGGCAAACATCATTCCTAACGACTTCTTGCACTTAAAATTCGTAAATGAACTAAATAACTACAATAAATATAGATAAAATTTTACGTTTGGAGTTTGTGGATTTCTAATTAAATTTAGGATTTGTTGATTCTTATAAGAATTAATGATTCTATAACGAATTAGACTAGATAGGCATTTACTATGGCACAATTTATTATAGTTTCGACTATATACTCTCTATCAAAAATTATGAAACATAATATTTAAGTGTAGTTAGTGACCCATCGATTCAACCATTCAACCACTAGTTGAACTAGTAACTTGATGACCTATCTCCTTCATCGGGTTCTCCCTCGACTATGATCTTCGGCCGCTTATATTATTTCAAAACATGGTTATTTACAAAAAGTTCAAATACTCAATGTTTTCATCCCTAATTCCACTTCACAATATTAGTTTCTTGGATATGTTTAGTTCGTATTTTGGAATCAAAATTAGAATTGGAATTATTAAACTCCACTATGAGTTTCTCGTCCTTGACCAGTTTGGTTGAAATCGATTTGCATTTTATGAATGACTTATTTAATTTGAAATCTAAGTTGTTGAGAGGGTTTTGGTCTAGAAACTAAAGTCTAGACTCCATAAATAAGAGGTATCGGGTTAAAATCCCCCTTTCTTTCTCTCTACTTCTTGATAAACACACACACAGATATATATATATATATATATATATTTATATATATATCTGTATATGTATATTTATGTATGTATGTATGTATGTGTATGTGTGTGTGTATATATGCATATATATGTATGTATGTATGTATGTGTATATGTGTATATGTGTGTGTGTAAAACTTTGACACTTATTTCTGGCATCATATTTATTTTATCATGCACCCTCTTAGTGTGGTTAGAACCAGATAGATGGAAACCTTGAAAGTAAAGAAACTATACAAGTTCTCTAGCGTCAAATTCCACTACACCTTATTTTCTTTCGCCATGTTCATTGCTACTTGTAGTCTTATTTCTTTTTGGTTGCCCATGTGCGCTCTCTCTCTCTCTCTCTCTCTCTCTCTCTCTTTTTTAAACACAATTATTTTCTACTCGTAATTCTCTATGCGGGTTAGAATTCTATCTTTTGTTGCTTCATATTTTAGATTGAAAAGATAAGTTTCAATTAGTATACGACTATTTTTTACCTTAAACTATTGTTTTGAGAACCAGACTGGACCAGCTAGTTCAACCATCAAACCATGAACCAGTCATGCCTCTAGCTAGTTCCATGGTTAATTCAAATTTCCAATTACATCAGTCAAATTCGGTTAAGAACCGGTTGAAGCAGTAAAAACTGGGAAATTCAACTGGAATTCACTAAATTTTTATTATTTTTTAAAATGTTTCAATTGTATTCAAATTTCTCATACTAAAATAAACAAAAAGTGTTAAACCGTTGAATTGGAGTCAAATCAGTTGAAACAATTGACTGAGAATCAGAAGCTCTTCCAGTTCATTTCCCAGTTCAGGTTTAAAAGCATTGCCTGGAACTAGCTTATACAGCATGATGGGAAATTTCTAGTAGTGATTTGTTGACGTACCTTTCTAGAATTAATTTTCTAGTAATATTAATACGCACATCGCTGTGGAAACTATTGAGGGGTAACAGACAATTTACTAAGTTTTAAAAGCATGATGGGAAATTTTTATTAGTGACTTGTTGATGAACTTTTCTAGAATTAATTTTCTAGTAAAAAAATGTGCACATCGCTGTGAAGACTATTGCAGCGTGACGGATAAGTTACTAAGGGGCCGTTTGGTAACGTTCGTGTTTTTCTATTTCTGTTTTTTGCTATGAACGAAACAGAACAATATTCTGTTTTTAAGTGAAAAAACAGAACATAAACATATTTGGTTCATAATATTATTATTTTTTGAAATAAAGGAATACAGCTATGTTTAATTAGACATTATCATTGTTGTATCAGAGAAAATAATTAATGAAGTTTAAAGTTAATGTATATTAAAGTTAGCACATAATTATGGTTTGGATTTGGGTCAAGTTAATTTCAACTTAAACTACATATGACTTGAATAATAATATTAAATTAAATATTTTATATGATTAATACTTATACATGTTCAAAATAAGTAAGAATATACAAACTAATTATATATTTATTAAAATGTATTTATCTTAAAGTATTATTCTTATAATTAAGTAATACATAATTAATAAATATGTATTGTAAGTATATAAATATATCATTTTTTACTTATAGTATATAACAAAAATTTTTAAATTTTTAAACATCTATGATTTTCCAAAAAATTTTAAATTAACTCAATTTCAATGCAAAACTCAATCTAGAAAAATGAGTTGAGATAAAATATTACATGCATGAGTTTTAAATGGGTGAATTTTAACTAAAAAATAATAATTTTTTTTATCTTGTATTTGGTTTAGACTTGTTGAAATTCACGTAAAAACAAGTCATAAGCTTTAACAGCGGGTCAGGTTTGTGACGACCCACCTCTCCCTAGGGTGTGCAGATCGTCAGCCTCTGCGGGGACTCACTACAGTCCTCAATCATCAAACAACTTACTAGACTAAAACTCTGAGTACAATACAAATGGAATGATAGTTTACAATCCACAACATCAAATTACAAACTTTGGATCCATAAGTCTTCCACCCTTACATTCAAAATTCGAATTACAAAAACTTGCAACAATCACACTCCAAAGTTCTCAACCTGCTCAACATAATAAACCCTACTTCTAAGGGTTGGCTTCTCCTGGGTACTCATTACTGTAAGGAAAACAAATTTAAAGGGTGAGCTAAAAGCGTGAGTTCCCAAAAACATAGAAAGCACATAACACATATGATTTTCACTTCAAAATTCATACTCGAATATAAACAAAGAAGGAAAGCCAGTAATCACACAAGAGTAGGATTAAGTTCATCACGTAGCCCAAGGTTGTCATACCAAGGGGATTAAGTTCATCACGTAGCCCAAGGTTGTCATACCAAGGGGATTAAGTTCATCACGTAGCCCAAGGTTGTCATACCAAGGGGATTAAGCTCATCACGTAGCCCAAGGTTGTCATACCAAGGGGATTGAGTTTATCACGTAGCCCAAGGTTATCACAAGGGGATTATATCACGTAGCCAAGGTTATCGTACCAAGGGATTAAATTCTCAAGAACAGGGAATACGGACACGTCCACATCACTTCATGCAATTCAATACAGGAATCATGGCACAAGACAAAAGACTCAAATATACTCAAAATATCGGAAAACACTTTGCAGTAGTACCATTCAAATGGAGTAATTGCGATAAAATACACTACTCCATTTGATGGATCAAAACCTATCTTTCACGTTAATTCACATTTCAAGTTAAAAACACATTTCAAGTCAAGTAAGTCACGCACTTGAGAGTGTCTTTACTTAGAAATCATTTCAATAGTAAATTATTTCACTTATAAACACTAATAAACCATTTAGCAAGCACGAGTAAATTATTCCCTTTGAAATCGCTAGTAAAGTCGTTCATTTGTAAATAGTTTGAAACATAGTCTGAAATACTCACAAAAGTAGGAAAACATTTCATTGGTAAAGAATAGTAGTAAAACATTTCCTTTGAAAACAAGTTAGAACTAGGTTGAAAACAGGTTAGAACACTCACACATGTGAGACATTGCAAAAACCCTTTCACAATTTCTTTTCATTTACAAAAAGGGTAAGTGTGACAAAATACACTACCCCATCAGAGGATTCAAGAACTAGGTTTCACTTCAAAATCACTTTACTAAACACCATTGCGATCATTTTCACATAATCATATAACAAGTATGGAAACTCACCAAAGTAAGGTTCAGCTTCCTTGTAGGGGTCAAAGTCACTGCCTTGCACACTTCCTAAAATAATTTAAAACAATCCATGAAATTCACTTCATTTTTCAGTCACTAACACAATTACTTTCACTTGTTAGTCTCAAACGACATTTTTCCAAAATTTCTTCGAGGAAAAACTCTCATTTCACATGGCACAATATTTCGAATAAATCCTCTTTGAAAAATCACTTTTCCATTTCAAAAGAGCATCGCACCGATATACTCATTGGCACTACAAGATGCTCTCTTTCACAAAACATTTAAGTGAGATCTCACACCTCAAAATCACTTTTACACACGCTCGACAATTCATTTTTGGCTAAAACTTCCATATTGATATAAAACGTTTCATATCAAGCCACTATATTCAAAAATCCCCAGAATTTGGCCAAAATACAGTGAAACCCTCAAATTCATTCAAATGCCACTTTTCACTCAAATTTCATGAAAACTCCACTTTTTACCCTTTTAAAATCCAAACACTCACTCACACACACATACACTCACAATTAAAACAATATACACATTTTTCTCAAAAGGTAAAATCCTTCGAGAACATTCACGACATTCCAAAATCAAACATTGAAATTACTGTGCATGGGTTTGGCCATAACATACATTTTCCTTCAACTTTTCAACAACTAAAACCCTAATTTCTAACCATATCAATGTAAGTTCACAAATAACAATCAAATCCCAATCGTCCTCAAGTCCTACCTAGAGGCCACCTCAAGTCCTACCTAGGTTGGGATTTCAAGAGCCCAACTTCACCTTTTCGGATGAGATCATTTTATCAATATAAACCACATCTACGCTTAATAATCACTAATAAGGCTAGATCTACTTAGATTCGAGGTTTATACCCCTGCATCTATCAAGATCCAACGAGATCCGTAAGATCCAATGAAATTCCTCGAAGCTTTTCTTCAAGAAAGTCGCTCAAGCCTAGTAGATCTCTCAAGCCTCGATCTTTACCCAAGATCTACAAATTTTGATGAAGATCTACAACTCCAAGCTCACAATCAAGCAACACTCCACTCGATCAAGCCTTGTTTCTTCACTTTTCTTTTCTTTTTCCTTCAAGAACCTCGGCCCACACTCTCTCTCTTCTCTCCTTGGTTCGGCTGAAATGGAGCAAGAAATCAAGCCACAATCCATCATCAACTCTTCACAAATTCATGTTATTTGTAGGAAGAAAAGGAAATGGAAGATCAAACCCACTTACCTCTTGTTTTCTTCCAAAATTTCAGCCCAAACCTCCTTCTCTCTCTCCTCTTTCTCGGCTGCTAGGAGGATGAAGATGATGGTGGTTGATGGTGGTTGAAAGTTCAAGAAGAATGGATGAAGATTGGAAGAAGATTTGAAGGCAATTTCTCTCTTTCTCTCCTTTCTCTCTCTCGGCTCTATCCCTCTCTTTCCTCCAGATTTTTCTGCTGAAAATGAAGCTTGAGGAAGCCAAGAAGTCAAGGCTTTAAAGCCCAAAAGTGCTTTTCCTTGTTTTGGGAAAAGTGCTTTTGGACTTTATGTCACACGCTGCCTAATCCTACACCTTTTCTTTCATCCCGACATCTCACCTTAATAATATTTCCAAAATATCACTACATATGCTCGATTTCAAGTCCAAGTCACTATTCACGCTGGAACAATTTTTAACGCTAAAATTTGGCCAAAACCACACCGCAAATTTTCAGTATAAAATTCTCTAAATTGAGAAATAATCACTTTAAACATATTTTCACTAATATTTCAATAAATAAACTCAATATAAATATTATTATGCAATTTAGAAATAAATTCAAAATTTTGAGGCCCTCACAAGGTTGGGCCGGGTCGAGTTGGGCCAAATTAGATGGTATTGGGTCAAGTAGATTAAGATATCTAGATGGAATAAATGATGATTGTTAAGTAAAGATGAAATAAAACAATTTAAAATACTAATTTCGAGTTTCTACTTTTAAGTTTTTTTTTAAACAGTAAAACAACAATTTTGATGTTTTGAAAACAAGGCTCATGTTCATAAACGCTTTTTTTTTTTTTGTAAAATATAAACAATTTTAACAAATGTTGTTTTTGTTTTGTTTGTCAAAATCTACAAACAAAAATAAAAAAAAACAGGAAACATAAACGTCACCAAATGGGGCATAAGTTTTAAAAGCATGAGAGAGTGAATCGTCACTTTCCGAATGCATAAGGAGGGCTTATTGATAAGTTGCTCTCAAATTTTTGACAGTAAAATAAACAAAATAAATAAGAATTTGTAAAAGCTTCAGAATTTAAAACCTCTCATAGTACTTCAGTGACATATTAACTAATGATGAAAACTCGAATGACAATGAAGCATGACCTAGTTGATAAGATGTTTTTAGAACTGTTAATTGAAACAAGCAGCTCGAAAGCTCGAATGAGCTCGACTCAACAAGTCTCGAACTCGGCTCATTTATTTTAATAAACAAGCCGAGTTCAAACTCGGAAAATGCTCGACAAATAAACGAGTCGAATTAAGCTCGACTCGTTTCTTAGTCGTTTCTTAGTCGAAAGCATTAGACTCGTTAATCAGGTATATTTGTCATTTTACATTAGATTTATTAATTTTTATCATTTCACAAAATATAAGTTTTCAAATTCGAACTCAAGTTCGTGCAAGCTCAGCACGTTTATGATTAACGAGTCAAGAGCGAGTTCGATCTCGAGCCACTTATCCCTTTTATCGAATCGAGTTCGACCAAATTTCAAGATTCGTTAACTTAAACGATCGAGCTCGAGCTTGATTCGATAAAGGCTCAAGTCGAGTTCGAAAATCCAATACTCAACTCGACTCGATTAACAACACTAGATGTTTTACCTATAACTAATAGGTCGTGATTTCGATTTATTACGGGGTAATAGAAAAATCACTATTGATCCTCTTTATTACAAAAAAATAAATAAATAAATAAAACTCTATAAAATTTTGGAGGTACAAGATGTGAAGTCAAAAAGCAGAAAAGTTTTAACAATTCATAATACTTCATGTAATTTCTTTCCAAGCATTATAGATCGGATTATCTACCATCATGATTCAGGTTCTAAACACAACTATATCATAACAGCATACAGCTTTCTTGAAGCAGCTATGAAAATGATCGCCCTATCTATGAAACAGGGTTTGTACAACAAATGATTCTCTCAAGCTCTCATCATAACTGTTAATTGTGCGCTTTTACAAGGTACCAACCTTATTTCAGACCCATAAAATAATTATCACTTGAACAAACCTATATGAAGTGAGAGGGGGGGGGGGGGAGGACACTATGAACCTAGACATATAAAATAATCACCAGCTTCTATTGTAACAATGTGCTGTAATCCCACCATTTTACAGACAACACCAACTTCCCAGATTAGGGTAAATGGCAATGTTACAAATACTGCCATGGAACTAAGCATGTAAAACATTCTTACTGCTATCTGCGGGCAACTGCTGCATCTCTGCCACCATTGCAGCATGTTGCTCTAAATACTCCCGACTATTCATCTCGGTTAACCTACATTAGATTTTAAGACAACATATATACATTTTAAGAACTCAGTGGCATGAATGAGCCCCAATCAGAAATGCTGCATAATGAATGGATCGCAAAGTATGCAATACATGTATTTCTAGGATCAAAAACCATAGAGGTTAGCAGATTGGTGGCAAACAAATCTACCTGCTAACGGTACGATCTTTCGCAAAGCCCAGTTCATTGTCCACACAAAGGTCAGAATCATCACTCTTCCTTGATCTAGAAGAAGTTCTGGGTGACATTTGCTGAGCATCAAAAATCGTCACTATCTTTTCAAAAAGTTCAACTGGAGTTCCTTCAGCCGTGCATAAGAGCCTAGCCTTGTTCTCATACATCACCTATCGAATGATGGGGTGTAAAATGTCAAATCTTGTTCCTTCAGCCAGAGAGAGCTGAATGCCATAGAACACAATAGACATGCAGGAATTTCCTCTCAGAGTATTTTATTTTTGTTTTAAGAAGGATCTACACATTGTACTGCAGCAAGTCCCGTACGGATAAATTTAGAGGATTTTTTGCCCTAATATAGGACTAAGAGCATTCATTAACCAATAACAAAGCAGAATAGATATTGATTTTTGAACGAAAAATACTAACATCAACTAAAGTGACAAACCGATATGCAGCAGTCCTGTTGTGGAGACCAAAAATTGGCAAACCTTCCAAAGCCAGAGTGTGAAATTTCTCTGTTCACAAGAACAGCATTAATTAAGAGCTCATCAGAACAAATGCATATGAGTGTGTGCTTAATTATCCATTGTAGCTAAGAATAATTCCAACAAAATGTATAACCATCCTTAAGTCACCAACGTCTACATTTTAGGTCCAAAATCAGAGAGAGAGAGAGAGAGAGAGAGTTGAAGAGCCAAAAGACTTACTAAATAATCCAAAATAATCTGCAGCCCCAAGTGGTCTGTCACAGAGTTCCTCGAATGGGAAATAGGCACAGCCATTAGCACCCAGCGGAACCTGAATGGTCAGTAAAAGAGAAAAGAATGAGAAACAATCACGCATTCAATACCACTCATCCACCTCTCCAAGACCATTGCAAATCTCAGTCAATGTACGCACCCGCAATGTCCTTCCCATAACTACTTCCACCTCTTGTGGTACAGCTTTGTGGTTGCCAATCAACTGGTGAAACTTTTGATTTAGAAGGCTTGACAAGTCTTTCCCAATGAAGTAGAAACCCTGCTGTGCCTGCATTGGTAGAGAAAACTCTCTAGTCACACAGCTAATTCTTTTTCTTGTGAAATAGTGGTACTACTGGATTTAATGTAATCAGATTCCATCCATAACTACACAAAAAAGCAAAAATGACTTCTCAGAGAGTAAATCAGATGAAGATGATATGTTACCGAAGTCATCTTGCGGTAGTCTACTGATGACCCGATTTCGTGAACAATACATCTTTCCTGTCTCAAGACAAATATAAAAATACCAGTTGGCAAGACTTTGACAAAAAGAGAGAATATATGCACAAGGTAGAAAATACAACAGCTATGGGTGGGGGGGCGCGAGAGAGAGAGAGAGTGTGTGTGTGTGTTTGTGAAAACTTTCTTGCTCATACTATTGGATTCATAGCCATTATAAATCAATAATTTAATCTCTAGGACCAGGCTAGTTCAAATGTCATAAGATGATATGCCAAAAAAAATAGTAAATAGAGTAGAATCACCATTATACTTTGAGATTCATACCTTAAGTAATTCTATAAAAGGAAGAAAAAGATCCCTTTGGAGTCCACCCTCATAAAGATTATCAGGAGCACGGTTTGATGTTGCAACAAGGATCTACAATTATCCTCATCATCAACCAAATACAAAACTTCAGTTTCTTATTTTAATGAGTCTCCATGAAATATGGAGCCATTAAAACAAATTAGAAGAAAGTTCGAATTACTTACAGCTCCATCACTAAATAAGTGCCTAAATAAACGATTTAGTATCAATGCATCAGCAACATCAGTAACCTACACAGATACAGGAAGAGTATCAGAAAAAGGTAAGCAAGTGGAGGAGAATTGGTTTTTATGCTCTGTTACTTGCTTCACGACTCTATGAGCTCATCTAGCACCAGACAAACTCACAAAGATCCAGGAGCGCTGCAAAAGTTTTCTGTGGTAGTACACATACTTTACGAACACAAAAGTAACAAAATTGCAGTGCTGTAACACAATTCTCATTACCATGAATTCATCAAGACATAACAAGATTGATTCATCTGATACTTCTCCAGCAACAACTTCTAGGGGATCAGCAACACCCTTGTGCTTCTGCAAATGTAGGAGTTCAAGGAGAAAGTGTTTCAACAAATTCTTTGGTATTGCATCAAAGAGTGAATTGTAACAAATTGCAATTAAATCAAATCATCCATCAGATGTAGCCAGCATGAATAAGCATTAGATAACTCAACATATCATTTGACTAAGGAAAATAAGATATAAGTGGTTAATGGAGAGATCAGCAGGTGTTAGTTGATTGGTATAGAAGCATTGCATTATTTGCATATTGGGATAGTCAGCAAGAGCTCCAATTGACTATCAACCAGTAAACAGTCCTTTTGCAAATATACTTTGAATACTAGGAAATATATCTTGATAATTAGAACCTCATTAATACTCATAATTAGAAGACTGCAGCGGTTAAATTCATACTTGCAAGCGGCTGTGGACATTCAGCATAAAGTCATGAAAATGAATTCTTTTCTTCCTCCAATTGCAAGGCCTGAAAATCAGGTGAACTGTTGAGTGGCAATAATTTTACGTGTTTCCACACTCAACAGCAATCAAAATGCAGACAAAGTGTCGTTCCATATTGTTTTTAATCTTATCCTTACAACTCATCAAAAAACATGTCCATCAACATAGTTTTCCCAGTACCAACTCCTCCATAAAGATAGAGTCCTTTCACAGGAGCATATGAAGACTGTGGTATGAAACGTGACCACAACCACCGACTCCTGAAATAAGCAAAAGAG
This sequence comes from Gardenia jasminoides, assembly GCA_013103745.1. Lineage (NCBI taxonomy): Eukaryota > Viridiplantae > Streptophyta > Magnoliopsida > Gentianales > Rubiaceae > Gardenia > Gardenia jasminoides. Next base: position 38,085,898 of record CM023095.1, on the reverse strand, counting down.
TGCCAAATTGCTGATTACTTGAAAAATGATTGAAATGAAACAAAGGAAATGATACTTGATACAATAGCATTGGACTACAGATTTATAACAATTGACAACAAACGATTGAGAGCTTGGTAAACCTTACCTTCCTGCTTTCTCCGAAGCTGCATATCGATCAAGTCGGCAAGCATCAGCTTTCTCGACCAGCTCATCATAGAGTCTCTGCAGTTGTCTAAGGGTGCCTAACTGCCAATCAGTGTCAGGATGTCTTTGACGGGTAAAATAACAACATAGGGCTTACTCTTATGAATAATCTCATGGCACTGTAATAATTTGCTTAATATCAACTTTTTCCTTCCAAATATCCATGTTTAATTTCAAGCAAATACAAGTAAAGTTTTTTAGATAATCCAATTTAAGTACCGAAATTACTCGTAACTGCACATTTAAAAAGAATAGAAGAAACCTAGTACGGAATAATTACAAAAGCTAAAAGGGAAATCCTATTTCATTAACACAAATTACGGACAGGGGGAACTGAGAAACTTAGCAAGATGCAAATAGTGATCAAATTCTTATAATCAATATTTCCATTTTCCCACTCAAACTCACATGCAAATACACTCAGAAAATGAAAATCCAAATTACAAACCAACCACAAAATTACATAATTTATTGTTTTACCAACCTGGCAAATATCTCCATCCACAAGTTCACCAGCAGCTATTCTTCGCTCATATTCTGCAAGAGGACCTGCTCGATTTAATTCTGCAATAAAACCAATAGAACCAACAACCAGCCAAGAGAACATCAGCTTTACCAAACAAGAGTAACCAAATAGCAAAAGCAGAACAAAGAATTCATGAAAAGGGCAAGTTTTTGGATGCTTAATTCACAAAGAGGCACGACTTTCAGCTAATTTATTATGAATGCATTTGTGCTAAATCTACAAAATTTTCAAGAAATACATGTAGCATATATTTTGTTAAAAAATCCAATACAAATTCCTTTTAAAATTAATTGCCCAAAATGTGCCCTCTTCATTAGCTAAGCATCTTAGTGCGCCCTTTCCACTAATTTTCGCAAACTATAAACTGAATCATAGTTACATGTTAACCTCCATTAGTTACATTAACGGCATCAGTATGCAAAGCTCGCGAGATCATGTAAGAAGGATGCTGACATCTCCAAAAATCTGCATACTGGGGCATATAGTAGACTGGCCCTCCATTCTTATTAACAAAACAATGCTGTCTTTTTGAGAACCCACTATAAAATCTATCTCCTCTCCATAGCAAAGCTGATCTAAATTGTCTGATGGACCTAAGAATTGCTCTCATCTCCAGTCAGGACGTCAATACAAGAATAAAGATACCAAGAAACGAAATTGCCACAAGTCCTTTGAATTTCACCTGAATGCTGAAACAAACTGCAGCAAAAGAATCACATGTTTCAATCAGAATATATTCCCACTTCCACTTTAATCAGAATAAACAGAAACATGAATCTACCAAGTAGTATAATAATTCAGGAGATTAACAGCAGATTATCTTAACAAACAGCATTGTCTCCAGCTAAAAACAAAAAGAAAGAAAGGAAGAAAAGGCAAGTTGACAAAACCTGATTGGCTGACTGAGCAGAATCCAGGAAATGAAATTGCTGATGATGTAAAGGATTGAATGATTCTTGAATTTTTACTATTCAATACATAAAAGAACAGTCAAATACAGAAAGGGTATACAAAAGCAAGTAATTATTGATCAAATATCGTTGGAAATTGCAGATAATCAAAATCTCTGTCAAGGAAGGAAGCTCGAGCAATTTCTTGAAGAGGGATCCGAGCCTCCAAGGCTCTCGGGAGTCTAACTTTTTTAGTGTTTTTTTTTTTTTCCTGGGTATTTTTGATACATTACCAAGCTGTCACATCTTTTTTGCCCTTTTCCCCTCTTAATTGAATTTTTTTTTATGCGCTGTCACATCTTTTTTGCCCTTTTCCCCTCTTAATTGAAATTTTTTTTATGGGTTGCATTTACCCCTTTTTTTTTTCGAAATTTAATTATTACTGTTCTTTTTCCCCTTGTCATCAAGCCCTCCTCCCCATTCTTCTCTCTTTCTAGGATAAAAATATCAAGAAACTTCGTGTGGTTTACATAATATTTAGTTTAATTACATGTGGTTCAGAAACCTACAATTTAACTCCCTATAATTCTAATTAAAATATAACTTTGACACAAATCGTTCAAACTAATGATAGGATATAAAATGTCAGAATTGCCCTTATGGTAAAATACTGAAAAGCTCATTGTGATTTATCTAATGTTCAAGTTAACTCACTGAGATTCGAAAACCTACATTATGACTCCTTGAGATTTAACCTACATTATGACTCCTTGTGGTTTGGATTGCCTTTTTTGGCCTAAAAATTTGTACTCACATCATCGACACAAATTCCAATCACATTTTTATCTCATATATATCACGTCAAAAAAGTGCTATAGTATCCTTTTTAACAAATTATCCCAAATAATCTACTATCCAAACGTTAAATTATATGTAAAATGTCATAATTGTCTCATTCTTCACTGTAATCCTCCATCCTCAAAACCAATTATTCCCTTCTGGCATTCTTTATACTCCAACCCCATTACCACAGTCACAATCAACAACATCCCCTTCTTCTTCTTTTTTAAAATAAAAATAAGGAATGATAGAGATAGAACTTAAGATCCGAATCACTACATGATTTTTCAAATATGAATAACTACCTTTTTGGTAACATCTCTATTTCAAAAAGGAATGAAAAAGACATCCAAATGTCCCTTCAAACTTTGATTTTCTTCTTTGTCTTTAATTTTTACTTAGACTTCTTCTGTCATTTAGGAGTGTAATTGGATTTGCAAAACTTCTATAGTTTCACTAAAAATTCAAGTCCAGGGACCCAAAAGGCACTCGGAAGAATAACATGACACAAATGATGTATCCATCGTTTTGCTGTTACAGAAGAGCCAAAGAATGGGGCTTTGAAACCTAAAAATGAGTCTTCATTCATCCATAAGAGTAAAACTATCAACTATTTTGAATGGTTTCTGTCAAATTACATTTTAACTAGAATCATAGGGAGCTAATTTGTAAATTTTTGAACAATAGGGAGTTAACTGAACATCAATGAAAGCGCATGTCTCTCAAATTCAATTAGTTTGAACGGTTTCTGTTAGGTTTTCATTTTAGTTAAAATTTTAGGGAGTTATAATATAGGTTTTCTAAACTCAGGATGTTAAATTGAACATTAATTAAATCACAAGGAGGTTCTCTGTATTTTACCCAAAATTCTATAGTGTCTTTGGGATTTGAGAACCATTTTTTCAATTTGTTTCTCTCAATGATAATCTTGATCCATATTTTAAATTATTCAAACTATTATATATAGGAGCGTGTAAATTTCATTCCAAATGTTGGCATGTTAAATCAAGACTCAAAAATAGAATTTTCTATATTATTATTTAGCAGTGTTTTAGTCAAGTTAGGTTTTTGGTAATTCTAATGGGATGAAGTTATGGTAGGTTTTGTTGTTTAGGAATTAGTATTTAATTAAGAAATTTCTTGTGATTGTAAGACTTGTTTACCAAGTCACCTAGTTTATAAATAGGGAGTCTTGTTATTGTTATTAGTTGAGAAGAGTGAGAATTTGAGAGTCTTGTTATGTGTGATTAAAGATATATTGTTAGTATTATTCCTCTTCTCCCACACATACTTGTATGTGTGTAAATTGCCTGCCTCTCCCCATATATATTGGTTCGATGAAATTTATCTCCTATATTTTTTTGATTGATTTTTTTGGCTCTACATCTGGTATCAGAGCCCTAGGTTCAAGAAATTGATCTTGGGGTGCCTGTAAAGAATTGGCCCGACTACGAGATTAGTCGTGGATGTTTTCCGCTGTCAGAGTTAGAGCACAAAATTTGCTCAGAAGAAGTTAGAAGATTGAGTTAGACCACAAGATTGGTCGTGGTGTGTCCAGTTGGTGAAGATTGAACCATAAGATTGGTTTAATGGAATGTTAGATTGATTCGGGGTTGTGACAGAGATCGAGGAAGAATCCTGTCAGTTGAGTTGTGATTATCAAATCACAAAGTGATTAGTTGTCAGTGAAGTGACAATAAAATTGTGTGACGAGAGCAGTCTATCCAGATGCGTGGATTATTGCAACAAGAAAGTGTTTGAAGGTGAAGAACCAAGGTTGTCAGAATTTGCAAGGGAGATATTGATCGTGATTGTGGTGGAGCCGATCCAAGAGACCTTGATTTAAGGGAGGCAATGTTGGCATGTTAAATCAAGACTCAAAAATAGAATTTTCTATATTATTATTTAGCAGTGTTTTAGTCAAGTTAGGTTTTTGGTAATTCTAATGGGATGAAGTTATGGTAGGTTTTGTTGTTTAGGAATTAGTATTTGATTAGGAAATTTCTTGTGATTGTAAGACTTGTTTACCAAGTCATCTAGTCTATAAATAGGGAGTCTTGTTATTGTTATTAGTTGAGAAAAGTGAGAATTTGAGAGTCTTGTTATGTGTGATTAAAGATATATTGTTAGTATTATTCCTCTTCTCCCACACATACTTGTATGTGTATAAATTGCCTCCCTCTCCCCATATATATTGGTTCGATGAAATTTATCTCCTATATTTTTTTGGTTGATTTTTTTGCCTCTACACCAAAGTTTTCAAATTTATCAAATGAAGAAATTCGTTCAAGAAATTTTTTTCCTTGGGGCAATTTGTTTAGGAACATAGTGGCACTCATAGCTGTTTTTTCCCTCTTGATAATAGAAATCAAGACGTAGGTTCTTTTTTTTTCCACTTTTTCATGACACTGTGGTCGACGACAATTGTCAAACATTTATATATGGTATAATTTTGGAAATCTCCCATCACTAAGCGCCTTTGAAGTTGCGAAAATTTCACTAACTTCTCTTCTAAAACTATCTTTCCTTTTGTAACAAAATCATTTAAAAAGAGAGATGTATTGTGAAACAATTAAATATTGTAGATGTCTATTACTTTTATCTTATCCCCAAATAAAAACATAACTATCACGTTCTATGAGATGATAAAACTATCACGACCCTTGAGAAGCATGACTTTTAAGAAGCACGACCTTTGAGCAACATGATTTTTAAGAAGATATTATTCCTATCTTATCACCTTACAATCTACGAGAAAATGTCATTTCTATCTGATAAGTCCCACAATTAACATATGTATTTTGGATTCTTTATGTATTCTCCTATAAACAGGGGCTACCCCCTCTTGTATCAGGTATGAAAAATAGAATTGAAGTTCATTTGATTGAATGAAAGTTTAGTTTCCTTACTTTCTCTTTTCCGGAATTCATTAGTCTCATCGACTTTATTAGTATAGCGCCTACTATATAAACACAACAAATCCTACAACACAAATTCACCACCATATTTAGTATTAGTTCTATAACACGTTGTCAGTATGAATTTCTATCATTGAGCAAACATGAATCGCGAGTCTCTACCTTTGAGTAAAGGTAAAATGGCTACTACTATTGTGCAATTGTGATGCACAAGATTCTACTTCTAGGGAAAAGAAAAGCACAAGATTCTCCCAAGACTTTACCAATATTGGATCAACCGTTAGGCACTTCTTTGGATAATTTTTGACAAATTTTTGAGGTAATATTTCACACTCTTAATTCATTTCATTTTTCTTATAACTAACATTTGAGTACAAGTGTTTGCCATGGAGCAATCATTCAACACGTGCATATACCTTTAAGGCAATTTTTGAGGTAATATTTATTCTATTCAATTCTATTTATTTATCTTTATTATCAAAGAATTATTTATTGAATATTAGATGGTGAACTATATCTTGATACAAATAGATTTTGAAGGCACCATTAATGAAAATAATGATGCATAAGGATCTGCTCATCCTTTAAAAAGGAAAACATCTAACCGCTTGGCAATAGTTGTTCCTATAAAAACCAGATATGATAAATTTATTTAAAACTATAAATTTTTGAATCCATTAATAAATATATTCTGTATTGTTTAGGGTTATTACATAATCAAAATTTTGTGAAGAAAATATTACCGATATAGATATGTTGAAAATGTATTCTCCATATTTCATTTCTCAAAAATGCTCCTGAAATAGCAATATTGAGAGAAGGGATTTGAGAAATATTCTAAACTTAACACATGCATTTGTTTAAAATCTAATTTAATGACTCTAGTCTATTTTCTGAAGTAAATGTGACTAAATTCTGACCATAATCGAGACTGTAAATGCAACTAATGTAGATATGTGCCACCTGAAGTGAGGTAATAATAAGAAAGAATGCGAAAAAATGATCTTAAAATAAATACCATTTGTATAGTATTAAAAGTCATTAGTCACATATCTATTGTATGACTAAATATCTTATTGACCTTTATCAAACATTATAATCAAACACCCTGAAGGTGTAAATTAACCATATGATTAATGATGGTAATACCCATATTTTCTTCCTAAAGAAGAAATTGATATCAAATACCTAATATTTATTTAGAATTTGATTATTTGTAACTTTCACATATGTTCTGCTACTTTTTTTTATTATAAATTATGTTATTTATAGATTTTATTAATGTTCACATTTATTTGTATGTTTCTTTATTAACTCTTCTTGAAGAAGAATAATCTCTTTATTAATTCTTCCTAAAAAAGAAATGAATTTTTTTTTATTATTTCTTCTTGAAGAAGAAATGCATGTCAAATATTTGGAATTAAAAATCATGGTGATGATAATGTGCGTCTCATTAATAGTGCTACTATACACACTATATTCCTATTTAAAAATATGAGAGATAAACATAATAGTAAAATAATCAAAAACTCTAAAAGCGCCACCACTATATTTCTCACTGAAGGAGTAAAGTTTGTTATAAATGATATACTACCCTCACCCAAAGTCTCAAAGAAATACATTGAATTTAAAAATATCCGCTGAAATGGATATTATATCGAGACACTAAATGAGACAATAACATATATCATCAAGTAAGATAAAGGTTGATTATATCGCAAAACCATTCGAAAGAGAAATGGTTATTGATATAGTTGTCTTCATTCTTATTTGATTTGTAATCAATATTATCACCTACAATAAACTAAAAGTTTACTGATTCCAGCATATTTATGATTTGTTAAAAGTAAGAGTTTTCATACATACCCCATTGTACTATCTATGGCTCCAACAGAAATGTATATCGTAGGTGAATCACCCTTACAATTAGAAATCATGAAATATTGATGGGTGATTTATTTATAAAATGATATTGTACACTTCCCAACATTAGGAGAGAAAATGATCAACTAAAAGGAAATCATTTGAAAACTATTATTGGATTTCCATGATTCTCATACAAAGAAAGAAATTGCTTGAAAAAATATTATTGGATTTTCTTGATTCTCATAATATGAATTGGAAATCTAAAAGAATATTCATTTGCAGAAAAATTGCAAACTAATTGTCAGATATATTTATCGACTCTAGAAGAGTTATTGAATTGAATATTCCTGCTAGAAATATTATAGTTAAAATTGATATCCCGGAAGGATACGTATATTGGCTACAAATGAAATTAAGACCGGCATGCCAAAATAGGACATTTTGATTTCAAATATCTCCGGAGATAACATAAATGTCATGATAAAATTTAACCTCCTGAAAAGATCATTCCTGAAGAACCAACTCTTGAAGAGTTTATTCTGAAGAGAATAAAATCATAGAAAATTTATTTAAACAAAATGAAGTTACATATTGTATAACACTTGATACTATGAAAGAATCGGTAAAGAAATAATTGACGAAAATGGAAAGATGTGATCCAATTTTAAATAGATTCACTGGTTAAAAGAAAAGTTTTTGAACCTACAGTTCAAACACCTGAAGGTGTTAAGTCAATCAGTTACTAATGGGTATTTGTAAGAACAAGAAATGAGAATAATGAAAATTGTGAGATATAAAGTAAGACATGTTCACAAAGATTTGGAATTGATTATTATGAGATATTCTCTAATAATGGATGGAATTACATTCAAATATCTTGTAAACCTAACAATACATGAAAAACTTGATATGCGTCTAATGGACATGGTCACTGCTTATTTGTATGGGACATTGGATAATGATATATACATGAAAATCTCTGAATGATTTAGCATACTTGAAGCATGTAAATCAAATTTTAGAGAAACTTATTCCACAAAATTCCAAAGGTCTTTGTATGAGTTTAAACAATCTGGACATATGTGATATAATCACCTTAGTGAGTGTTTACTTAAGGAAGATTATACCAATGACCTGATATGCCCATGTGTTTTCATAAAGAAAGATGGGTCTAATTTTGTAATTATTATTGTATATGTAGATGCTTTTAATTTGATCGAAATTCTTGAAGTGTTCTAAAAGACAGTTGAATATTTGAAACGAGAATTTGAGATCAAAGATTTTAAAAAGATCAAAATTTTGCATTGGTTTACAAATTGAACATTTGAAAAAGGGAAAACTGCACTATTCGTCTCTCACATATTACTGATGTGAAAATTTAGTCCCCGAGAACAAAAATGATCAATTTTAGTTCTTAGCAAATAAAAAATGATCAACTTTGGTCCCTAAGCACTTTTCTGTTCAACTTTTGGCCGGAACTAAGCACGTGCACATCTTGTGACCAATTTTCAAAGGGTAAAAATGGCATGTCACTCTAGTGTTGACCAAACCAAAATGTAAGGGACTATTCTTCTTCAATCTCCTTCAATCCTTCAACATTCTAAATCCACCACCAATGGCACCATTGTTTGCCAATGGACGCATTGTTTTCTCACGGCGGTAGTTTGAATTTTGAATGGAGGGGAAGATGACACCACGTACTTCGAAGTTGAAATCCATTTCTTTTATTTTCTTTAGTAGTAATACTGCTCTTCTTGGAGGCTTTCTGATTCATTTGACTGGTGAATTAGCTATGATGGGTATAGCCTATTAGGATGGCGGCTGATTTTCAGGTAAGCCTTCGTGAGCCAACAATGTGCTAAAAGAATACTTTGCCCACTAATTTAAGGTAAAAAATGTTTCTTGATGAATCAAAAACTAAACAGATGAATAACCCATTCAAAATTTGGTCAAAAAAATAAAAAACTAAAAGATAGAAAATGTAAGCAAAAAAATCACTAATTTTCGCATACCCAGCTGGCAAAGATAGCATATCTCAATTTCCCCTGGCACTTACTTTCTCATCTTTGATGATAGAAGATAATTTTAAAAAAAATAATAATAATAAGAAGAAGAAGAATAGTCAAAGCCCTGCAAATACCTGACCCAATATTAAATTCATATCCTTCAACTCTTATTGAGATTTCTGCTACTGCAACAATGGCCACAGTTCCAACTGCTTCATCTTCACCTCGCAAACCATGATGGTATACTCCTGGAAGGTACCTTTTTATTTTTTTTTCTTGGAAGTTATTCTTAATTGCTTAAGTGCTCCAACAGTCAAACCTCGAGGAAGTAATAATAGAAGGTTAAGTGATTAGTTGGGATATTTATTTCATTTTTGGATTATAGGGTGATTATCTTGTTTTTTGTGGATAATTATTGGATTCAAGTTCATGTTCATGCCATGGTGCTAAAGCCTAGATTTAGGGTTTGGGAGAGATGGAGATAAAGAGATGAAGCAGATACGGAATGATGGACTAATGGTCCTTTACATTTTTTATCAAAGTGGTTTGTCAAAATTACCCTGTAAAAGTTGGGCATGTGATATGCTCATGACATATTCCGGCCAAATTTGCTCCAAAAAATGAAAAGGGATAAAAATTGGTCATTTTTTATTTGTCAGGAACTAAAATTGATCATTTTCATTTTGAGGGACTGAATTTTCACATCAATGATATGTGAGGGATGAATTGTGCAGTTTTCCCTTTGAAAAATGAAATTTCTGTTTACCAAACTGTTTATACTCAAAAGGTATTAAAGAGATTCTATATGAATAAAACACATCCGTTGAGTACTTCAATAGTCATTTGGTCATCTGATCCTATTAAGAATCCTTTTAGACCAAGAGAGGAAGATGAAAAAATATTTGATTCTGAAATACCATATCTTAGTGCCATTAGTGCACTAATGTATCATGCTAATTATATAAGACTAGATATATCATTTGCTATGAATCTATTAGCAAGATTCAACTCATCTCCTATAAGATGACATTGAAATGGTATTGAACACATTTTTCACTATCTCCAAGAAATAGTTGATTTTGGCCTATTTCATTCAAATAAATCTCGACATGAATTGTCTGGTTATACTGATATTGGTATCTATCTAACTCACATAAAGTAAGGTGCCAAATTGGCTATTTATTTACATGTGGTGATGCATTTATTTTAGGGATAATTTCAGAAACCTCCCACGAGATTTATAGTAATATCACTTGGTACCCCTCAACTTTGAAAATCTCATCTACCTCCTCATTTTCAACTTTACGTAACATTATTAACCCATTTCAAAAATATTATTAAAAAACTCATATCTGGAGAGAGCAAATGTTTTCATGCCAAAATTGCCCTTATGTTATCATATTGTTTTTCCAAGAGTGATGATATATTTTAAAAACTTGAAAATAAAGACAAACAGAGTAAAAATATAATTGTAATAGAATAAATTATATAAGTAAGTGTTTTTAAGTTATAAAAGATTATTATTTAAAAGTATGTTTAAGATTATACACCAAAAGAAATAAGAGAACAAATGGTTTTATTAGCTGAAGACATCAAGTATTTATACACCAAAAGTAAGCATGACAAGGATGACAAATAGCCAACTCATTTGCTAGGAAATTGACAAGTGTTTTGGAGTTGCTTTGTCATGCTTTTGGTTGATATTTCTTGGACTTATTTTGCCTATTTTTGTGGCTGAAATTTCATCCAACAATGGAGGAAATAAGACAAGAATTTTGCTATTTTTAGAAAAGGGCTTAGTTGCAAAAATTTAATTATTTTCGGGTCCTTGAAGTTTAGGTATTCTTGCAACTTGCTCCCCACCTGTTTTCTTGCACTTTTTGAAAGATGTTTGATAATCTTTTGAACACCATGAATAGGTGTAACAAGTGCTTAAAATTTTGACACGAAACCATATTTGCAAGTAAGAAACGAATACGATCAAAACAAGGCAAAAGCGATTAGTTTAATCACATATGACACGTACATGTACATCGACCGGTGAGGTGTGGGCTACAGGCTCACAGGTTCTTAAAAATAATTCACAAGAACTTGAGCATATAATTTAGATTTTTTGTCAAAACTTATAAATTAGAATATATTAAAGTAACTATTATAGATTCTAAATTTTATTTTTATTAATCTAAAAAATGAAGCTCCAGATGGGAAAAAAAATCTAAAAAATTGACCTTACGAAATTGTTCTTACTTTGTGATATATAAAACACACATGGATCTCATTCTTTTAGTATAATAAAAACATTTTACGGAATAACCACTAGTACATCGATTTAAGAGTTCAATGACTATACTGAAACAAAAAATATTTGAGCAGCCAAAGGTGTACTAGCAGAATAGTTTAGTACCCATTGGAATTGTTAAACTGAAATTGAAAAGTTCAATGGACATATTTACCCTTAAATTTTGACACGTAATTTGCATGTGATTGGTTTATTGTATAGATTAAGAGCAAAATTTGACAAAATGGCTAGGGATATACTGATTAGTTAGTTGAGTGGCTAAATTGAGATGAAAAATAGTTTAGTGGTCAAAGTAGGCATAGTGTTGTTTAATGGCCGCTGAGGTTTTTGCCTTATCCCTCTGTTCATTTTGATCTCCGCTATTTACAGTACAAGGTTCAAATATTCAATTTGGCCAGTGTGCCTCAAAACAAACAAACAAGATCACTAGAAAATTTGCAAGGCTTATCTTTATTTGCATGTCAAAAAAGATGGCAAAACGAAGAAAGTAGTGGCAGAGAAATTCAAGTGCACTTCAACATGGATTCAGGGTAGCATACAATGTAGACTCTAATATAACAAATATAACAAATGTACATACTAAACTTATTAATGTAGACACTAAGACAATGATATACAAAATACGACAACTTATCACTTAATAAAAATTTGTGCTTACAAATTCAATATTAGTCATCTAATTTTAAATCACTCCATCTATCATCATGAATTGTTCTCTACCATCACTACCATAACCGAGAGAAAATCTGTATCCAAAGACCAAAATCTGTGTCTACTGCCTAGTCAGAAGCAATGAAATTTTAACCTATGTAAATTGAGTATACTAATCTATCAAGCTAACTTGCTCAATTTCTAGATCTTATGAAAACTCTTACAAGATTTTACAATTACTACCTCCAGTCTCCGAGTAAGCTTAACCATAATTCGCACACCATCAAGTCTTTTTACGACAAATAGCCAAGAAAACCATTTATGACTCCCCATCTTGGTTATTAAACTATTTTTTAGACAACAGTCCTTTAATTAAAAAAAAAGTATATTTTTGGTTACTCAAGTAACTCAACTAATAAAAACTTTCACTTCTGATCAAATAGTTTTCAGTCACAAACTGTATATTCTAATTAGTCGAATAATCATTTTGGCTAAATGAAACAGTTTTAGTGACCAAACTAAGAAGTTCTAAATAGTTTAGTGACAATATTTTAATATTTGCTCAGTTTGTAGGCCAGCATGGGGAGGGATGAATGCAGAAATTGTTGCAAGATACAGAAAATTACACTTTATAAGAAAGTTTATCTGTTACAGAAGATGAGAATTAGGAAAAATCAATGGGCAACCTAACCAAATCAGACACAGATTTTGAGGAATTTGGAACCTGATGTAAAAGATAGAACCCGGAAAGCAAATTATAAAGTAAACGAACCAAAAGAAAAAATGCTAATCATCCAGGGACAAGTTTTTCTTCTGCTTTCCGTGCTTGTCTTTGACCTTCTCAGCCTTCCCAGTGCTGCTGTTTTGGTTACTGATAGATCCCTCCTGAGCACTACACATTTGAGACTTCAATCTGAATCCAAATTTCTTAGACACACTACCCCATGTGCTAGATCCCTTTCCCCGTCCTAATTTCTCGATCTCCTGCCTCATGTTTGAGCATTCTTTCTCAAGCTCAGAAACCCGCATTCTCATGTTATCCATTCCGACTTTTAACACCTGATTTTCCCTCACAGCCGTCGCCCAGCCTCCTTCATTTGGTCCCACCAAACCACTTCTTAGTTGTCTCGAACCACCATCAAGGTTGTCCGAGACCAGGAAGCAGCCAGCAATGGAGGTCCTTAGTTGGAGCTGCTCAAAGAAAAGAACCTGAACTATAATTCTTAAGGGGAGTCTCTCATTTTGTGCAGCATGCGTGCAAGCTTCCAAGGAGAGCTTCTGGCAGTCCATCAGCCTACAGAGTTGTTCTCTGTCAGCCTCTGCCAACCATGGGTGGGACTGCAAATACAAAAAATTAGAAGGGTTACTAGCTGGCTTATGAAAGTATGGCAGAAGAATAGTGTTCTTTCTTTTCTGGTCTCTTGACTAGCGGTTAGATTCAGGTTCCAGTGGATCACATGCTTCAACAAGGAAAGAACAACGGGCTTCTCAAATTCATGTTATATGCATCTAATCAAGTTAGTGAACTGAATCTACTCAGCTGTTTGCCTCGTTTTTATGAGTTTCTCTTTGTTGTTTGCCTGTTATATATGGTCAGATTTCTCAAAAACTACATTGATAATGGATAGACCTAACCCACTCCATAGTCCACCATATTTCCCCCGATGCAGATATATAAAAAGTCACTGAAAAGAGTAAAGATTTTGGGCCTCAGTCCTGGATTCAATTACTAAATCTGAGGTTGCAATGTAAGAAATAACACAACACAGGACATGGAACATTAATAGCATTCTAGCGGAATGACACTGAACCCTAAAACTAAAGCCTGCATGCTTGGAGGATCTAGCAAGTGAAGTAGATTCACCTTTGGTAAATATCAATTGCACGATAAAGGCCATCATCCAGGGGCCTAGCGTACTCAGGAACAGAAGCTGCCAGAGTTTGAAACTTGGTTGGCTTCAGGTTAACATCTGGGGCGACTTCCGCAAGGTACCCATCAATTAGCTTTGCTACCATAGTGATTGGTGTTAGAGAAGGTGACCCCATCAGTTGGCCATCATCCACTGAACAAGGTGATGCGCCTCCAGTCACCCGGTCCATTGCCAAGAAATGCTCGAGTATCCGCTGCACACAATCAACATCATACAAAGTCTCCATAGAATGATTAAAGCTAGGCATCAATAGATCTTCAAGAGTAGCCTGATCAAGCTGCATCCCTATTCTCTTTTCCAAGGTTGATATGCAAGACAGACTTGCATGAAGAATCTTGGCTGTTCGAAGTAGTCCAAAGAGGAATTTAGTGGAGACTAGGCCTTTTTGCATCGGAAGTAAGCGATCAACCTCTTCCAGTAAAAGCTTCTGGTCCTCTTCAGAAAGGGTAGCTCCCAATCCTGTAAGACGGCTACTAGACTCACCAGCACTCTGACGACGGTTTAACCCAGGTAGATATTTTTTGGCATAGAAACTGAGGGAGGCAGAAAAAATATCTTGTTTGATGCCTCGAGATTCCATGGCAGTAATCAATCTTTTGTAAAGAGGTAAACTAAGAGTTGATGCGTCCTCATACCACCAATCTGAACTTGAGTGTTTTGGCCTTGCACCAGTGCTTATTCCATTCCACAAGACACTTCCACCAGGACTCTGCATAGGCCCACCATGCTCCATGACCGGCCAACCAAATAGATTCGGGTCAGTTGATGCCTTGGCAGCCAGTGATTCAATGCACCTTTTGTGATATGGGTTCTTCAGCATAGGGAGAGCATCATCACATGTCTGGAGTGCTTTCAAAGAATCTTTCCAGCTTTTTAGAACTACTTGATTGAGAAATATTTCAGCCTGTGAAATGAGATTGCCCTCTCCATACTCTTCTGTCATTTCAAGATGTTCAGCTGCACACCGAAGGTATACAACATTGGATGCAGTCAATTCAAGTTTCACTCCATAGCAAAATTTGGCAACCAGCTCAAAGGTTTTAGCCCCACCAGGAATGTCTGACAGCTTAATTAAACAACCTTCTTCTCCTTCATCAGATGCTTCTGCAATCAGTCTTTCCATAACCCCACTTCTTGAAAGCAATGGAAACTGCACGCATTAGGAATTACAAAGTAGAATAAGGAATTGCAGTGGTCATGAATAAGGATGAAGACAATCAAAGAAGTTTGTCCAAAGGTAAAATACCACTGATTACAGAGTTCTCTACTAAATATTCAAGTTCAAATCAAGAAAAAATAGAAATGTCTAATCTATTTAGGTTCAGTAACACAAGAACAAAACTTAAAGTGATCTATCCAACAAACTAGATATTTTGCAACAAATGATTTCTCATGTTGTTTGATGTGTCATATGCAAGCCAGAGTAAGACTTCTTTTGATAGGTTACTTTCAAGCTAACCAGCTGATGACATAAGCTACCTACACCTTCTCTTGAGTCATTTTCTGCTTTTGACACTCAACCGTAAAGAGACTTGGATTTACATGCTATTATCATAGAAATGCCAAAAGAGTTGGATTTAAATTCTATTATCGTAGAAATGCCAAAAGAGTCAAACTAAACACAAATAGAGCAGTAGCTCACTTCCTCATTTGCGCATAACTTAAAAAAGGCAAACAAATGTCCTGAAAACAGATCAAATTCCATAAACTCATCTGTGCTAGAGACTTCTCCTTTCTTGACATTGAAACTTACATATTTTGAGCTCCAATGGACATAATTTATACAGTGGATGCTGGAAAACATGTGATCCTTAATCCTTGCATATATCCTTTTACTTATGACAAAATTGTTTGACTTTCTGAAATAACGGAATGATATTATATCATGGAAAAACAAGTCAATAACTGTTAAGATGAATAAACCAGCAAACAAAGTAATAAAACCTCTAATCCACAAACTTGCCAGGGAAATTCAGTTAAATTGAAGCTCCACAACTAAATGAGCACAAAAAAAAAAAGTATAAATAAGCACAAGACTCGGCTTCTTTTTTTTTTTTTTTTCCCCAGGAAGCAATTATAATTGCATACCACTGCTAAAGCACCATTTGATAAAGCTTTTTTATTTTTAGTTGAAAATGTACCTTGTGTAGATGGAATGACATCTCCCCAACTTCAACAATGATATCACTTGGAAGACCAGTTGTGCAGAACCTACACAGGAGAACCAAAAGATCAAGGTTCAGCAGAAAATATGCAATCAGAATTGTTAAAGTTAAAAATTAGTCACTTTTCTTTAAACAACGAATCTTTTAAGATACTTCAAAAGGACAAGAAAGCAAGGAGGATCCCACAGATTTTACACCCACATAGTGGTCTTAGATTCAATATGCCGAACATTAGTTCATTATCTGAAAAAGTTCGCTTTCCACAGGATTCCACAAATTTTAGAAAATCCAGATTTATACAATTAAGAAAAATTACAAGCCAGAATGCCATAACTCAAGAGTTCATGGTAGTCGTTTAACGCTTCTTCACAAGCTTCCCCGTTGGATAATGGAGAAATTTCTACCTGAAGCGTGTCTTCATCAGATTTTACAATAGTGATACACACCAAATACCAAAAACAACAAAATTTGCAGGATTTGAAACCAGACTTCAGGATGACAAACACAGACTTCCAATCACAACGAAAGAGCTTGATGAATTAGAAGAACTTTTAACTTGGATTGCTCTCTAAAATATAAGAGTTACCAAGTCAATCTCAGACACACAGGATCCAGCCAAAACAGTCACAAGTGAATCTGGAAGTTGTAGTAAAATCAGAGAGTTAAACCAACGCTTTACTTGACCGTGGTACATTAAGAAAAATGACCTCTCCTTGACGCAATTAAACAAACACAAGGAGATGAAAAATTAAATGTACAGTCTGCAGATCAGACTAGATTGAATGACAAACTATCTATCACAACAGATCAACAAGAGAACATTAAGTTACAGGGCTAAGAAACCATACCATGCCTGGCCTTGCTTCTGAAAAGCATCACTTTTGGAACCCAATTTCATACAAGCCATGTTTGAACAAAACGTGCCAGAAAAGGACTTCAGCAACAGAATTTCCAGCAGAAAGAGACTTGATTCAAGTACCACAACTAACCTCTACTAAACACCTTGTCTGACATCAAAATGCACCTTATCTTAGTCCAATGCATTCCAATTGAGCCAGTTTCAACACCAACACCCCTTTTGACTTCTAACTTCAGCCCAGATTCAAAATTCCCAAAACTCCAAATCAGATCCTTCAGCACAGAATCAAATGCACCTTCTTTCTTACCGCAAAAAACCTCAAAATTACCGAAACCCACCTCAGACAAACTCCAAATTTGACCAAACAAGCTACTTAATCTATCAGGAAAACAACTCCACAGAAAAAACCCAATGTGAAACTAACCCAAAATCTCAGTCCTGAAACCACCAAAAAAGATTTATCTTTTTTGGACAACAATAATAATTTTCCCAAAAAGACAAATTTTAGGTCAACCTCTCTGAATTCTGCTGTTTTATAAACAACCCATTTGCTCTGACACAAACCACTGCCCAGAGTGCCCACTCCAACTACCAGAAGATTCCACAGTTCAGCCCTTTGTGCTATCTGAGCACTATACTACTACCACTACTAGTACTAGTACAAAATATAGAACCTTTGAGTAAAGTACAACGATTTCAGGCAATTCAATATTATAATGTCTGAAAAGATCATAACTTGGAAGACTTATCTGTAAAAAACTTGGAAAAACT
Source organism: Gardenia jasminoides (assembly GCA_013103745.1). NCBI lineage: Eukaryota > Viridiplantae > Streptophyta > Magnoliopsida > Gentianales > Rubiaceae > Gardenia > Gardenia jasminoides. The sequence continues at coordinate 38,067,990 of CM023095.1, read as the reverse complement.
CAATTTTGGGTAATAAATGTTGTAGTAGCCAGTAACTTATGACGCAGAATGGTTTCATGTGGTCCTGTTTTTGGCTTGAAATTTACTCATAGGTTTCCTAGAGACAAGAGCAAGCAGGCCAGCAGGGCTTCTGAGAATCTTATAATTAGGACCTAAGGAGTAGCATTTAAGTATGTAAGTTCTGTAATCCAATGTTGGGAAAGATGAAGAAAGGGAAATAAATAATTCTGTCAAGAAAGAAAGAAACTTCTTTCTTTGTTTTATTTCTTTTTTTTCATTTTAATTTTGTAATGAGTCCAATGACTATCTTTGAAAGTAACTGCAACCTGTTAGTCCAGCTAGGCCATGTGGAGGACTTGGCTGCTGTTAGGCTTATTTTATGATTTGCATTATCTATTTAATTTTTTCCTAAGATTATGGGTTTATTAATAAGACGCACATCACTTGTGTACATTTTGTTCTTCTTTTCCGTAAGAATTCATGAAATATGTTGGAAATGAAAAACATTGAATTGGTGATTTAGTATTTAGTAATGATGTGAATGAATGATTTAGATTTCATTGATTTGCTCGAGTATTCTAAAATAATGTTCTAATTCGAACTTGAGCGGTTCTAATTAATTAATCAAGACATCAATTAACTCAATTGAACTCAAAAAATATATGTTACCTCAACTCGAGTTACCTCAATTGACATCAATTGAGGTCACACTAGAGCTCAAATTGGATCGGCTCAAAATTCAGCAACACGAGTAAGAGTATAATTTTATCATATAGCATATAAGTCAACTCGAATTAGACTAGAGATATTTGTTTAATTTTTGAACTCGAATTTGAAAATGAATTATATTATCCAGCTAAAGTTTGAACATTAGTCTATAGGAGTTCTTGAATATGTCATATAGGTCATAGATAAAGCTGTAGAGTATGTTAGTAAAGTTATAATAGAAAAAGAATCTCAATATACTTAAACAATTATGAATTAGAAAAATTGGATTAGAACACGGATGATGGTTCCTTGTTTTCATTTTGTACTTTCTAAAGCTTATATAATATTTATTCTGGCCTTCAAAGTTGAAGCAAAACAATTTACCTATTGTTGTGAAACGAAAAGAAAACAGAAGTTATGGATACCCATTTTGATAAATTAAATAGTAAAAGTTTTGTACCAAACTGAACATTATTTTCAGGGCAGGAAGCAAATTGCACATTGGATCTTCAACATATATAGGCCTTTTAATTCTCTTTGCATCCTTGCTATTTAAGGTTATCAGCAAGGAGAAATTCGAAAAGGGCAAACAATAATTACGCCAAAGCATAAATTTTCCATATACATCCTTGAAAAAAGGTTGATGGGTTTTGATTGTTTTGACTTATTAGTTAATATGTCTTTCAGCTAAGGAATTACCTCGGTGCAGTGACATATTAGGCAAATTTGGAGTTAATATGTGAAATTGAACCAAACTTTATTGCTTTAATACCTTAACAAACATACTCGACATATTTGCTCCAAAATTGGGAAGACATATTTTTCTCCAAAATTATGGATTTAATTTGTCAATAGAATAACAATTAGACAAACTTTTCTTGTTGAATCTCCTTCCATTCTGCACAATGTATTTTTTTTTATTTTTTGTTCCTTTATACCATAAAAGGTATGGAGATGTACCTATAAGATTTTTAACTTTCAAGTGTAGCAAGTGCAAATAACAGAAACTTTGAGCATCATAGTGATAAGACGATTTGCGATATGATGTATTCAGCCCTTTTGGCAATATCTTCGAGCATTTGGGGCCCTAATGGAAAGTGACATAGAACTGCATGCATAAATGTGGAATATTTTCATTTTCCAAGTCAACATCAGAAATAATGCTTTGGATCCTTTGGATCTTAATGGCTTCCAACAATTATATAAATCCACACTGGAGACCTCTAGCATAAATTTCTTGTCTCTACTTTATCACTTTTGAAAATCTGAGACTTTGAGATGGGTCCTAAATTCACCAGAATGAGAAAAAAGGATGTGCTTGACTTTCAAAGATTCTGTTAGTCTCTCTCTCTCTTGACCTCCCACCCACCCTCGCACCCTTCTCATCCGGTACTGTGAAACTCAAGATTCGAATCCGAACATAATAGCAAAGAAAATATTCTGTTGATTATGTAGTTACAAAAGAAAAAGAGATTAAATTAGTCTTCAAATTTTTCTTTTGGATTTTTGATTTTGTGGTGTTATTACCATCAGATGTTATGAAATCAAAAGATACAGCAAAAATTGCACCTGTACTTCACTTTTATCATTATCATTGCCTAAAGTATTTGGATTAACTTTTTATACATTGACAGTACAGTGATTTTTTTACATTAGCAGTTTTGATGCATGCCACATGTCCATGATTTAAATTTTAAATTTAAATTTGTGTTATGTGACAAAATCGACTGTAGTGTAAAAAAAATTATAAACTGACAGTGTATAAAAACGTTATCCAAGTATTATAGGCTAGTCATTTTTTTAGAAAGTACTATAGATTATTCAAAGTAATTTATTTAGCCTACAATGGATATACACATATTAATAATTATTACCTTCCCCATATATTTATATATTTTCCTATTTAATTTTACCTACTCTCTCTTTTATTTATTTACTTTTCTAATTAATCTTATTTTTTAAAAAACATGACACTTGACATATATTTTAGACACCCATTAGACAGACCCATATATAAAAGTCAGATAAAAAATATGTGGTGTTAATACCCTTATGTTATCTTCTAATTTTCCTTGTATACCCTGGCTACTAAGCGTAAATTAATGGTCCTAACGTTTTGAGGAAAAGAAAAAGAAAGAAAACCTCCCGGAAAAGTGAAAACTAAATATTGTCATCATACCAGTAGACGTTCACTTCTCCATGTTTATCAACAATTAAACATTCTACACTTTACGAATCCCATTCACACAGGAAAAAAAAAAGGAAGAAAGAAAAGCCAAAATTTATGAAGTGTTAAATATTTTTTTCTAAAAAATACTAAGAATATATCATTAGCACACGATAACTTTCAAAAACATTTACATTTTTTCTTCCCTTATCAATTGCCTTTGAATATGTACACATATATTGTATTAATTACATTAGACTACAATAAAGAAATGTCAGTAACTTTTTTTTTAAATTGAAATGTCAGTAAGATGAACCCCTTTAGTTCTTTTTACAACCAAATAATTAAAGATTATTTATCAAACAAAAGTAATTACCTTTACAAAGACCATGTAAATGCTAGACCAGTAATTTAAGTATTTTAAGCGATTTTATCTATTACTTAAGAGGGGTATCATAAGTCATCCCTCACTACCGTAAGGATAATTTGTTTGTAAGAAAGTATTACACACATATCTTAATTTTGAAAATTCTGAATACTGGAGTGATTGAGATAATAACAATTTGTACATAAATTTCTTTTTTGGTTCTTTACTTCACTTTTTTTATGTAAATACTAAAAAGTATTTTACTAGTCTACGTAAATATTTTTGTCTATAGTTAAAAGTAGCATGTTCTAAAATAAAAATAAATAAAAAATGGTTAACTCTATGAATCATTTTTTATTTTTAAATTTTTTTAGTAGGAAAAAGGAAAGCGTAAATAGGCAAGGAAGGGAATTGAGAGATTTGAGTAAAAGATTTCTAATTCTTAATTAACCATATGACTCAAGATGAATAGAATGTAAATTTAGCTACCCCATCCCCCTTCCTCATTCTTAAATCCCACATCTCCTCTACTTTGAAATGAGGGATAATATCAGAAACCTCTTTTGAGGTTTCTCCTAATATCATTTAGCACCTTTGAGAAATATTACTTACCTCCCTTAATAACTGTAAAAAAAGATTATAATAACCTTCACTTGATACATAATTTACATATCAAATAAATACAGCTCAAAAATTTTAAAAAAAGAAAATAACTATCATTTTCTTTTCTTTCCCTTTTCTCCAACATTCCTCTTACTCATTTTTTGGATGACTATATAACTTTTTATTGGTAAATTATAATAAATTGAATATTGTTTGTCTTTTATTTTTTTGTGATTGTGATAGAGTGGAGTATAATTTCTTTATTTATTTTAATTTAATTTTTATAATGATCGATACAAGTTAAAAGCTTGGGCATGAATTGAAAAGAAGTCAGAAAAAAATATAAAGTTATTATGAAAGCAAATTTGAGTATATAGAATTAAATTGGTGTAAGTGTATTTCTTTACAAATCTTTTCTTATTTTCCAAAATTATATTTTTATGAACTATAACAGTATGATGTGGTAGTACTACTAGAGATTACTTTTAGGTGTTGGTTTTCTTGAAATAAACAAAGTGATTTAAGATATTTTTATTTAGCAAGCAAAAGGGTAATTGAGCATTTTTCAAAAATTTGTTACACTAATAATAGAAGTAAGGGAGGTAAGTGATTTTTGAAACCTTAAAGTTACTAGGTGATATTAAGAGAAATCTCTAGAGAGGTTTCTAAAATTATCCCCTTAAAAAAAAGATAGAATGTAAATAGATGAGATAAGAAAAGAGTTCCACTTCTTTTTTTTTTTTTTTTTTACGTGTCTGCTCCCAATTCCACCGCCTTAATATACTTATTGAGCAATATTATTATTTTAAGATTAATGATTTTTACCCCTTTGGCTTCACCATTTCATATGTTGAGCCAATAGATACATAAGTGCGTATGACATTTTACCCCAAAAGAAATGAAAAACACAATTCCGTCTTATGTAAAAATTGTCACACTACAAAAAAAAGGGTATTTTGTGACGACTAAAATTCGTCACAAAAAGTAGGATGTTTGTCACAAAATCCTTTCTTGATGATTACTTCATCACCAAAGTCTCGTCCAAGATAGCCCGTGGCTAAAACCATTTTGTGACGAACAATCAATCATCGTCACAAGAGTATTTGTGACGATAAGCCAAATCGTCAAAAAAGATCATAATTTGTGACGACTTGTCGTCAGTAAAAGTCAAACCCTGTAATCACAAAAAGTCTTCGTCATCACAAAGGCTGGCATTGAAAGAATAATTAAGCAACTTTTCGTGACGAGACCATCATCACCAGAAATATAAAGTCATCATAAAAAGCTCCTGTTTCATAGCATCTCATACACAGCATACGTACTTTCCATGACAATCATTTCCAATCATACTTAAACAAAATATGTGCTAAAAAAAGAAAAAGGAAATAAGGCTTCTAACCAAGATTATGCACATTAATTATTAATATGTAAAAATGATCAAAGACAGGTTCTAGTACAATTTCAATTGAGATTCATGTACAAAGTGCTAAAAGTAGGATGATGTTAGGATCCCTTCTCAAATATGGAGATCTACAATGCTGCCATGTCTCCACCAGCACATAGCCTGTACATGCATTAAAAACATCAAAATTAGAAAACAAAGAACTACTACTCAAAAAGTTTAAAGTAGCATATGTACTTGTAATAGCTTAACTATTGAAACATAACATAAATACTTAGTTTTGCTTAAATGACTTCAAACTAGCAGTGCAACATATTTGTAGTCAACCCACTCACAACTGTAAGATCAAAAGAACAAGATACCTAATTAAGTTACATACTTGGCACCTAAATAACTTAAGACTCATAAATCCCAACTAATCACAGTAAAAACCAAAATGCAAACTTCAATAGTGGAAAAACACACAAGCTCACAATTACGAAATTTTATCAATCACAACACTTGTTGGACAAATATTTGAGAGCATTCAACCAACACACATACAAAGGCAAAGGGAAATTTAAGTGGAAAAAGAAGTAAAATGAACATAGAATATGAAATTTCAACAGTCAAAGGGATTATCATGCATATATTCGAAGAAAATCAGTTTTATTTAGTTTGGATATGGAAAATCAACCATCAAATATCCAAGAAACCTCAAAATTGAAGATATCCACAACTTGAGATCTTAACTACAAGGAAAGATAATTGCTACAAATTAATTTACATCCAAACTGGCCAAGGCATTGCCAGTCAAATTGTAATATCTGAATTCATTACTAATTGCAAGTTGTAAAAACCAGCAAAAAAAAAAGGAAAGGAAAATCAAACACCAAATTATACACTCGTGCTTAGTTAATGTACCTTCAAAAAGTGAGCGTGCTCGACAACACTAGGGGTGTTAAATATATCATTCTTATAGTGGCATTCACCTTTGCAGAAGTTAACATCAAATATTTTCTAAGGCAGGAAAACAAATGTGGCTATCATGTCCTTCAAATGGTTAAATAATTTTAACTAGGAGCACACATGTGAAAATCTCATCTTATGATTCTATAAAGAAGAATCAGAATCCGTGAAACCATACTTATTTACTTCTACAAAGAAAAAGAAATTGTTAATAACACTTATATGATCAAATAATAATGATTCGTCAAGACATGGCAACTAATAGTTAACAAATAAACTAGACATATTTGATAATTGCACAACTGTTGACTAGACAATTTGATACTTGTAAAACAATTATCAAAAAACATGGTAAATGATCACTTCTACGCATTAAGGAGTACAACAACATGAACATCTAATCTAGAAAGGCATAGGAATTGGAGGGATTCATTACTTGTTTGTGTCTGAACAAGCAACACAAATTAGATTAGTAGTGGTTCAAGTCCCAAATGACCAACTTAACTAAAAACCTTTTTGCATTCCTCCTCCTTGCAGTTAATAGAACACTGGAACCAGTCATCTTCACATCATGTATAAACCTATCAATATACGGAATACCAAAATTGGTAAAGGATTATATAAACTTGAGCACCAGTCAATTCACAAGAAGTAAAACAAACAGCTAGCTAGCATGCTTATTGGAGTATAAGAATAGTTTAAACCAAAATAGAAATATCACATAAACCTGAGCCTCGAGAACGCAAGTTGGTGAATGACTCATGTCCTGGAGTGTCAATTACCAATAAACCTGGGACATTCAGGTTTGCATCAGCTTTTAGTTCCTTGGTTCTCTCACGTATATTCCCTGCTGGGAAATATGTTGCACCAATTTGTTGAGTAATACCTCCAGCTTCACCTTCCTGAATGTTGGTACCTCGAATGCAGTCAAGTAACTTAGTTTTGCCAGTATCAACATGGCCCATAATGCAGCAAATAGGTGAGCGGAGATTATTTTCACCCTGAGTTGAAGAAGCAACTGGTCCTGCAGCGTTCTTTTTAATTGGAGCTTCTCGTTGCTTCTGTTTTTCAACAACTTCAACCTCAGGATTCACAGATTTTAATGGTGCAGTTGCAGGCTTTGATGCCAAAGGATGAGATGCTGCATCATTTGTAGCAGCCTTTGTGCTCTTTAACTCCTTTTAACAACAGGGCTCGCTTGGAATCAATCTCTTCATCGACAAATGCACTTTTACCGGTATAAGATCAGCATCATCCCAACTTTTGGTATCCCATTCTTCATCATCATCATCTTCTTCTACTTCTTTTCCTCTTCTTCTTCTTCTTCAACCCCATTCTTCTCCACAACTTCAACTTCTTGGGGCTTCTCTACTTCCAAAATTTGCACTTCCTCAACTTTTTTTTGTTCCCACCAAGTCCACCTCGGGTCCAATTTCGATTCTTTCATTTCTTGGCTTTCAGCAACCTCTGCAATTGCTGCACCATTTGTTTGAGAAGCTGGCTTCGAATTTTTTGTCTGCTACTTGGGCCGTTTCGTAGGCACCCTAACAGCTGCAATATCAGTGATGAACAAACAAAACCTGATTTCACTAGTAGGCACAATGCTGAAAGTCTCCCCCATTTCTTTGTTCTTGTAGTACAATTCAGTGTTTATTCCTTGCTCCTTGAACTAGGTAATAACCTGTAATGGTGAAATAGAAATAATGAATTCTTTAAAGCAAGAAACTTTACATGTTGATAAGGAAATCAATATATTCTAAAACCTGATCGAGCCTCATGTTGAATTCAATTTGAACATCTTTTATTTGTTGCTTCATGGCCTTGTTGATAGATACATTTCGCATGTTTTCTATCCATAGAGTCATCAACCTTATTGGGCAACAATAAATTCTGTGTTCCTCATCTTATCAATCAATTACTACAAAATTTTAACCAGAATTTCCATATTATACTGTAATCATTTGTATGGGAAAAAAATCTGAAAAACTCTTGTTCAATCAAAAAGTTCACTAGATTAATATAGATGTACATGAAAAGTCAGAGATAATGAAAATTGGTGGGCTGTGAGTGTACTCTATTTTACCAAATTTTCACTAAAAAAGGCAAGCAGAATAAGATTAAAAAAAATGAAAAAGGGCAAGCGAAATAAGATGGAAATAAAAGGAAAAAAAGCACACAGAATAAAATTAAAATAGAGATGCAAAGTGCGTCATTAATTGCAAATCCAAACTAGGATCATTTTCCTTCTCAAATCCTCTCGATGTGAACTAATCATTGGAACATGACTTTTGAGTAAAACCAGTCCTTGTCATAGTAAACCATTAAAACACATGAAATAGAAACTATGAGTAGGATCGGAGGAAAGATATAAAAACAAATGATGTAAAACTTCTTCCTATATGAAACATTGGATGTCGGTGAAAATAATCATGGAATTCAGCTTGAAAAGAGCAAATTTGGGAACCATTACCCATAAAGAATCAATAAAAAATGGAGCCAACACCTGTATAGGAGATTTAGAGAAGAAAAAAAGGAAACCGGATGGAGATTTGGAGGGCTAACCTATATATGATAGTCGATGAAACCATGTAGGAGAAGAGAATTTGTGGCCAAATCTGTTAGTGCTGCTTGCAGATCTAAGAACTTGACCCTAAGAAGATCCATGAACAACCAAAAAGTGATTAGTGCTGCCGTTTCTAAGTAGTGAAATGAAGAGAAATACTAGTCAACTGATATGGAGGAGTTGCAGAGATTGGAACAATGGCGGAAGTGAGGTGAGAAGGGTGGGAGACTTGGGAATTTTTTGTGGTCGTGCGTTTTCCAGTAAAAAGAACGAAAAACTATATGAAGGACTAAACGACATCGTTTCTGGCTTTGAATTACCGTCTATAATGATGCCCCCAAAATTTTTCTGGAAACCCAACTTCTTGTGACGGAGTACAATGACTCATCACAAAAATTTAATTTTTGGTGACGAATTTGGATCTTGTCATAAAATGTTTGTCATAAAAAGTACTTTTTTTTGTAGTGTCATTCCTTTCATTAATATCTAGATTTAGCCATGACGTTTATAACATGTCTCAAATAGGCCTCACTCGTTCATATTTGAGCAAATCTGCCTTGCTTTTTATAGAATTTCCTTCCTTCATCGCCAAACCATGTTTAAATCAAATGCCCAGACCCCTTAAAATTCTTCAAGCTCTAGTAAGTTTAGACAGTTCAAAAAGAACCATCTTTCATGTAGAGGAGATGCTTAGGATGTGTAACTGTACATACATCATTGTTATTATTATTGTTATTATTTTAGTTTCCTTAAACCCTTCCCACCCTCAACTGCTAAGTATAAGATTCGTACTCTGAATCTGATAGCAATGAAAACTCTAAAAACTCTCTTTGGCCACATTTATTGTTCACTTATTTCTTTTCGAAGCAAGAAAGCAAGCTGCAGATGGTTGTTATTTTGCCTTTGAATCCAGAATTGATCACACTCCTTTTGTCGACTGATAAAAGTTGCCTGCCCTACGCACACGAGCTTAATGCCCCAGGATTGTTGGCTTGTCGTTGCTTGCCTTTCTTTTGGTTTGGTGTAACATTATATTTTCTTTACATTGAAATTTTGGTACATAAAAAGTCATTTTTCTAACAAGCTTTTAGAATTTAGATGACAATGGAAGAGTCAGTATTTAGATTATCATGGATCTTCAAACTTTACGAAGTTGAATTGACTAAATAATGCACTACTAATTGACTAAATTAAACGTTATACATTATTTTTGTTTCTTTACATGGAGGCGAAAGGAGAGCAAACCAATTGTAAGTAAAATAGGGTTAGGATGCGCAAAAAAAAAAAAAAAAGGTTAGGAATGAAAGTCACAAAAGTAGGCGTTAGTGGCTTTGCGCTATGACTCAATTGTTTAAAAATTGATCTATATGGTAACTTGATAGTTAAACAAGCTATGATTCAATTGTCCAATGGAAGAAAAGTAGGATAACATTTTTTCGTGCACCGTGCTGTAGAAATATCAAAAATTAGGTTTATAAGTAGATAATTATGCTTCACATTGGTTGAGAAAAGGAGGAAGAGCGGTTAATATGTGCGTAGGAAGCGCAAGGCTTAATAAATTAAATTTTTGGGTCAATATTGGATTCCTAACTTACATCTTGGATCTCTTCAATAAATTCTCTTAAGTGATTTCTCCCTAACATATACAAATAATTTTTTTTTTGTCTAATGAAGTGAAATCCTAATTGTCATTTCTAAACAACATACATAAAAATTTACACTTAAAATAATTGACATTTTTAAACAATATACATACAAATTTACACTTAAATTTGGCAAAAGAAGAAAGAAAATTGCACACAAATACTGCTCAAACCTTTTCGCATAATAGTTTTCTGCCAAAATATCTGCCTTTAAATTAAAAAGTTGCGTATAAAAGTGGATCTAGGTTAGTAACTTTTAATTGTGTGGGGTTTTCCACATAAAGCAGCATGTAGCCCTTGTAGCAGGCATAATCATTCCAATCCCGCCAGGTTATTTTTTTTCAATATTATTATGGAAAAAGATATTCGTGTAAATACCAACAACAACGGAGAAAAACCAATGCACAAGATCACAGGATCTTTTGAGAGAAATAATCTAAAATTTCCTTTCAATAACGAAAGAAGTTCGAGAAGTTCACTATATAATTGAGAAATAAAACCTGAAAAGGAATCGACAATCTTCAGTGCAAAATACACATTGCACATGGTTTTGCTTCTACTTTCACCAGAATGTCAAGTTTATTTCAGAATTGATCTCATTTTGATTTTGAAGGGAAAAAAAAAAAAGGCAAGGCTATTAAAAGAAGGAATAGACATTACAATATTATGTGGTCACATATATATATTTTTTTAACGGGAAGTCCCTCCCATTTTACCACCCAACCTAAAATGTTTATTGAATAATTTTCTTTTCTTTTCCCTTTTATATCATAGCTCAAGAGCATAACTATAGAACATTTTACCATCGTAATTATAGTGTTTTACAATTTTAATTTTTTTATCTATTCAGAAGTTAATAACTGATGCAAGAATGTGGTGATAACAAGTGAATTTCGCTAAGCTCTTCTCCTTTGCACGAGTACCTGAGCCAGTGAGTTTTAGAAATGAAAAGGAATTTTGTAACTGATATGGTAACAGTTTTAATTCTAAGAATTGTAAGCATGCAGGTGCCTTATTCCATAATTGGCCTTGTTGACTTCTAGCTATTAATTTCGTAACATGGTCCGCACGTGTTCAATGCCGTCAGAATGAAAAATAGTCATTTTGTGACACGCATTCGTTACATATCATGATACATGTGCTTGTGCTAATATTCTTGCATACATTTATATATATCATAGAATTTTTTTGAAAGGACATATATAGATCATATGATTATTTGCTTGTTTTCACCTTATGCATCAAACTTTGCAATTTTCCTAGTTTTGAAAAGTTCTAGAGGAGGGGAAGCATGCCATTCTAAAGTTAGGGCATGCCACGTGTGTAGTTTCTAGTGGCTATTTTACAAATTACTTATTGATGAGAATTTGATTACTAATAAAATTCTAATTATTTTAGACAAGGTAAACAAATGTTATTAAATGATTGATCTTAAAATTTTTTATCACTGTTGGGACTAACTAGTTGACAAGTTTAGTAGTTGTCTTTCACTAATTCATTAAACAAAGATCCAACAATTTTATTAGAATTATACTTAATGTGGAATTAATAAATTTCAGAATTTTACTTGAGGCATTTTTATTAATCAAAGATCAAATTTTTGTCGATGCTGGATAGTGATAAAATTTCTCCCTAACCCTATGGCCTTGTTGGCAAATTTTGCGCTTTCCGCAAATCGTATAAACCGCAAATCGTATAAACCATTAAAGTTGCGAGTATTAGCGGATTGAAATTGAATATATGATTCTTTATCAAGTGGGTACACTACACTTTTCTCATAAACTAGTCCTCTTTTGACTTCTTCAATCATTCTTTCAACTTGTTTATACTACTACTATTTTCTTAAAAACTTACAAAATTTGTGTTGTTTAATTCTTGAACAAATTTTCACGGCAATGTAGTATTAGTAATTTTTAGAAATAATTGCAATTCATTTTTGAGTAATGTATCAAGTCCATACCTCTTTCTACTTTTTCTGTCTTTTTTCTGGTGGTAGATATGCTCTTATTTTAATAATTAAATAAACACTCTCTCCATCCCTAATTTTTGTCGTGCTCTAATACTTTTTGTTCACGGTAAACTCCACTAAAACGAAAAAATGCTTTTGTTCCACGGATGCTCTTTAGTCATATGCCAAGTTTTTGGGTTAATATAGGTGCGAGATTGTCCAATACTTTATGGACCAAGTTATACTTATACATCCTTTATGGCATCGTGAGGGTATAAAGGAGATTTTAAAACTTAAAATCTATCAAAAAGTTAACCATGACAAAAATTTTAGAACAATTTAAAAAATAAAGTACGACACATTCAATGAAACGGAGAAATTAATCCAATCTAAAGGGCTTGTTTATCTTTCACTTAAAAAAGAAAATAAGCCAATATAAAGGACTTTTTTTTACTTTCACTCAAGGTTTTAAAACCCAGACCGTTCATTGAACCGGAAAAATTATTGGGTCACAGGTCACTGGTTCAACCGTTGGGCTGACCGTTTTTGACCCGTGACGTCATAAATAAATAATAAATAAATTATATATTATTACTTTTATCATGTCTGCAATTTGCACATTCTTCTATAGAGGTTTAGACACATGATCATAACTATAATTTTTTTGCTAATGAGATTATAATAGAACAAACTAAAAGAAAAGCAAAGATACAAAGCAAAATAAAAGAAAAACAAAGAAAAAAGAATTATGATTATATCAATATGACAAGTTTGATACCCAAAAATAAAAATCTTACTTTAGAAAATTAGTAAATTATAAAATAAAATAAAATAAATCATAGATTAGGAAATGAAACTTGTGTATATAGGTCAAACACAAATTCAAACATTGTTGGAGGAATTTGTGAGAGTAATGGTGAGATCATGAATAGAGGGATGATTAAGAAGAGAAAAAATTGATAGAAATTAGGTAAAAAATTATAAATAAAATAAAGAATAAAGGTTAGAGTCTTTTAATTTTAACTTGAATTGACTATAAGTTGTGGTTGTCTAATTAGTTTCTTTGTTACATTTTTTTAGAACTTTTTGTCTTTTTTTTTTTAAAAAATTTTGATAAATTGAATGAACCGGATTGGTTTAGTAAAACCGTTTCAGTTCAACGGTTCACTGGTTGGACCAGCCGGATCAACTGGCCCTCACTAAATAAAGCGATTTTTTAATTTACCGGTTTTGAGACCTAACCCGACTCGAATAGCAACCCGGTCGACGGTTCAACAGGTTTGACCGGACGATCCGGGCTGGGTTTTAAAACCATGCTTTCACTTGAGAAAGAGATGGACAGTAGTACCAGCAAATAGTAACACACGAGAGTAATGATTTTTGCTTGCCTTTCGGGTTACGATTCCGAGTCCCGAAAATGCCTCGTAAATAGCGAGCCATCAGTAACGCCTCCCGCGACTCGTGCCGCGCCGGTAATGATGGGAATTACTACTGATAATAAGAGCAAAAGCTGTTACTCGCGTGAAATGAATGAATAATGATGATTCCGTTGTCAGCTTAATTAGCTTAGACGCTTATCCCAGCCGGCTAATCAAGATTTAGCACCCGCTTGTTTTGTGGCTCCATTTGAAAATGTGTAGATCCCTATATTTTCTCCCTTTTTTGGGAGAGTTTTTTCTGAAAAAAAAAATGTGAAAGAAGCAATTTATTGCAAGGAATTGTATGGTATGAAAAGATAATTAGAAAATGTGTTAAAATAAACTTTTTTTTGAAAAATTTTGTTGGAAAGAATCATACAAAAAAAAAAAAAATAATGAGTGTTTATCTTTAAGGGATAATTTCACTGGCCTCTCTTAATATTTTAGTAATACCAGTAACCTACCCTGAGGTTAATAATCTAGTAACATATCAATCTATTTTATAATAAAAAATGATATCATAAGAGAGAACATTTTATGACTCCACCAATGTTTCTCGTGTAGTACATTAATTAGTTGATTGAGTATGAAAAGTAATTAGACATTTTAATAAAATAAAACTTCATGGGATGCAAGTGCAAATTTGGCTGAATTGCAAGGAAGAAGCAAAAGTTATTGAATAAATAGCAGTGCTTTGCAATGACTCTTATATTGTGACTATATATAATAACAAAAAGATGAAATTTCATCGAAATTTTGTTTTATTCCTTTGTAAGCAGAGTACGGAAGACTTTTGCTATCTATTCACTTTTGCTTTTCTCTTACAATTCAACGAAATTTACGCTTACATCTCCTGAAGTTTTATTTTGTTAAAATATCTAATTATTGTTTGCACTCAATCAACTAACTAATGTACTATATTAGGGGGTAATAGCTTAAATTTTGTACTTTGTGAGTTGGTGGTATCTTGAATTAGAACTTTGTCACTAAAACAGATGGTAAATTTCGATTTAAAAAATATATATATACTACATGAGGGGTATTGGTGGAATCACAAAATATTCTCTTTCATGATATCATTTTTTTATTACAAAATGGACTTACATGTTACAAGATAATTAACCTCAAGAAAGGTTAGTGATATTATTGAAACCTTAAGGGAGACTAGTAAAATAACCAAAAGCCTCAAGGGAGGTTTCGGAAATTATCCCTATCTTTAATGTAGGGAAGGATTAGGGTGCTCTCTTCATTGGATATTTTTAGAAGATCTTACAGCATGGGATGGTGTATAATTAGTAATTTATGTCATAATGAATATAAGTGGTGTGCATAAAAAAAAACAGAAACAAAAAAAATCAAACTGAAAAGACTTTTTTTTTTAAATTTTTGGATAAAATTTCAATAAATGCACAAAGTAGATTAATACACAATAATTATAGACACTACTAAAAACGAACTTACAAAATGGTGGGACGAATACTAATAGTTAGAACAAACTCACATATTATTGAAACGTGAATTCAAAATCTCTAATTCTAAGAATTACATACAAGTTGGATTGTAATCTTACTCTTATTTTGCGAACATCGCTAACTAATCAAGGAAAAAATTAGTGGGGTGTACGCATTGTGATTTAAAAGTCTCTTCTTTTTTGTTTTATTTGAAATTACATATAAGTGAATAATTATAAATGAAGTTTGGAAGGATGTAAACAACAAATGAAGTGAAAATAAATGGATACTAGTGAAAAGAATAAAAAAAATGTAGTAGAATTACAACATATAGTAATGCATTACCATGTTCATAGCTGATTATTGAACTGCCTAATGCCTTTTCAGATTTCTTTATGTGCTTTTTGTAGACATATATAGCAGGGTTTAATCCAGTTTTAACTTCTCATAGTTTTATGATAGTTTCGAATGTTCCCAAAACTTTGAAAGTGCAGCAAATTGCTAGCAATTTTCCTGTTATAATTATGATAGAATAAGTGGTTACTTTTGAAAAAATTAGACTTAATTACCAAGTATTTCAATTGATATACCAAGCTTGTTGCCACTACGCACCAGATGCGCCAGTGATGTAGTTGATAAGCTTTTGTCGATTAAAACAATAAAAAAGAACAAATTTAGTGCCTTGTGTAGTTTTAAAACCATGACAATTTCAAAGAACAAATTTAGTGCCTTGTGTAGTTCTAGAACCATGACAATTTCACTTTTGTAGGAAGAAAAAAGGAAAATAAACCAAAAAGAAGGCGCCAGTAACAGTTGTCTAGCTAATCCACAGAAGTTGACCAGGTCTGTGGAAATAGAGAACAGACTAATATGTCTTTTTTTTTTTCCAGAAACAATTGATCTTTTATTTTTATAGAAGGAATATACACTATATGAGCAAAGGCTCAAATTGAGCTATACAAAAGTGCGAATAAGCATTGAGGATTACTAACTCCTCATCTTGAGTTATGCTTAAAGTATGGTTACGAAAATATTTACTAAATCCTTCTAACTCTAATGTTGGAACAGCAAATGAACATCTCTTAAACATCGAGTTTAACTCTTTAATATCCTCCATAAAGGCAAAAATCCCGATGTACTTTGAACTTGGTGTCTTCACTTGTCTGTTCAGTCGGTTACATGAAGTCATAACTTGCAATTCTTCCCATCCACATCCTTTGGCTTTGCTCAGAGCCATTTGTATAGCTATAGTATAGTCCATCAGTTTTGATCCTGTGCTGCATTCTTTCATTAGCCACATTGCTTTTATCCTGTTTTCTGAATCTATTGTTGTTATCCTAATGCCCATGTTTTCTTCTTCCTTATGGTCACCCACTTCCATACACATGATCAGACCCTCCTCGCTGTGCTGCTGATTTATACCTTCATGTGTTTCAGGCATGCTTATTGGTTGACTGTGTTGGAAATTTTTTCAAAATTTGTATGATGTACATACATGTAATTAATGTATATTCATTCATGTTATTGGTACATGTATAGTATTATGAATGTTTCTAAAATGTACATTCATTTATGAATGTATTCATGTATGTGGGAATCCTTGAATGAAAGGATAGATTCATGGATCATGAGATGCATGAATTAAAATGCATGAATTTGTACACAATATTTTGAATCTATTCATACAAGTACTTAATGAGTCCTTTTGTTTCTTAAACAATCTTCCTATATAAAGGGGTCAAGTAGAGAGTGATTTGCTGCAGAAAATTACTTTCCTACTACTTTGAATTCTCTCAACAGCACTCCTAAGTTCAATAGGGTTTGTCTTACTTTGTGCAAGAGTTTAAGGCAAACAAACTTCATCTTATCCTAAAGGATATTTGTCCAAGGTTATTGCACTTTTTATCGGACAAATAAAGCCTAAAGGAAAGTGATATTCTATCACGATTTGAAGCCAATTCTTGTTCTAGTGTTTGCCAGTTCATTGTAATATATCCAACAATCTTTAGGCTTTAACTGTACTCTACAATGGCTGGTACCCTGAAAGAGTTGGCATCCAACATTGTCAAGCTCGAGAGGTTTGATGGAGGAAATTTCATTCGTTGGCAAAAACGTGTTCATTTCCTTCTCACTGCACTCCAAGTGGTCTATGTTTTAACCACGCCAAAACCATTGATCATCAATCCCGAGGAAGAAAATCTTGAAGACATCCGGAAACGTCAAAAATGGGAGAACGACGATGAAATATGTCGTGGTCACATCCTCAATACCATGAGTGACAGCCTGTTTGATAGCTACCATTCAATTACTACCGCCAAGGAACTTTGGGATCGTTTGGAGTCCAAATACATGCAAGAAGATGCTACAAGTAAGAAGTTTCTTGTCTCATCTTTTAATAATTATAAAATGGTAGATAGTAGGTCTGTTATGGAGCAATTTAGTGAAATTGAAAGACTTCTTAATCATTTCACACAACACAATCTGCACATGGATGAAACCATTATTGTTTGCTCTATAATAGACAAGTTACCACATTCTTGGAAAGATTTCAAAAGAGACCTCAAACATAAGAAAGAGGATATCTCTCTTGAGATTCTTGCTAAATCTCTTCGAGTAGAAGAGGAAATTCGCATGCAAGAAAAGAAGGATACTCAAATCTTTGAAGAGAACAAAGATTCTACTTCAAAAAGTGCATGTGATTGAAGAGAGACAAACTGAAAAGTCTCAAGGAAGCAAGAAGGGCCAACAACCCAAGAACCAGTCCAAGAAAAGAAAGAAAGGACAATGCTTCTATTGCAAGAAAGAGGGACATTACAAGTCCGAGTGCAAGATTCTTCAAAACAGAAAGAAGAAGCAAGAGTCTTCCCAAAACACAAGCAAAAATTTTGTGGCAATGATCTCTGAGATCAATATGATTGAAGATGATTTTGCTTGGTGGGTTGATTCTGGAGCTACGCGACACGTGTGCAACAATAAAATGTTCTTCAAGTCCATGAAACCGGTGGATGAAAGCACCGTTGTTTACATGGGAAATTCTGCTACAATTCCGGTTCAAGGCATTGGAGAAGTAGAATTAAAATTTACTTCCGGCAATGTTGTAACCTTGACAAATGTGTTTTATGTACCGGAAGTTAGGAAGAACTTGGTGTCGGCTAGTCTGTTAAATAAATTTGGCTTTAGACTTGTGTTTGAGGCTGACAAATTTATTTTGTCTAAAGGTGGTATGTTTGTAGGCAAGGGTTATCATTGCAACGGGATGTTTAAGTTGAATGTACTTGCTATTAGAAATAATAAGATTGATACTGTTTCTGCGTATTTGGTTGAGTCTTCTTTTGAATTGTGGCACAATAGGATTGGCCATGTTAATTACAAAAGAATGCATGAAATGATGAGACTTGATTTGCTGCCAAATTGTGATAAGGTTGAAGGAAAATGCAAAACATGCATGCTAACGAAAATCACAAGAAACTCATTTCCCAAAGTTGAAAGATCATCTAAAATCTTGGATCTTATTCATAGTGATGTATGTGATTTGCATGGTACTCCTACTTTGGGTGGTAAAAAATACTTTGTGACTTTTATTGATGATTATACTAGATATTGTCATGTTTTCTTGTTACACTCAAAAGATGAAGCAATGCAAAAATTCAAGACATACAAATCAGAAGTTGAACTTCATTGTGAAACCTTTATCAAATGTCTAAGAACAGATAGAGGTGGAGAGTATTATGATATTACCTATTTTGGGTCTACTGGGATAAAACATGAGGTGACTGCTCCTTATACACCACAACAAAATGGTGTAGCCGAAAGGAAAAATCGTGTGTTGACAGAAATGGTTAATGCACTTTTGTCAAAATCTGGACTAAATCAAGGATTTTGGGGTGAAGCCTTGTTAACGGCTTGTCATATCCTAAATAGAGTTCCTAATAAAAGGAGTTCTATAACCCCTTATGAATTTTGGAATAAAAGGAAGCCCAACCTAAACTATTTGAGAGTTTGGGGTTGTAGGGCTGTTGTAAAACTCCCAGAACCTAAAAAAAGGAAATTGGGAGAAAGAGGTGTGGAGTGTATATTCTTAGGATATGCACAAAATAGCAAAGCATACAGGTTCATGGTAATTGAACCTAATGATTCAATTTCGGTTAATACCATAATTGAATCTAGGGATGCTATTTTTGAAGAGAAAAGGTTCGCCTCTATAAAAGATGCTATTCCAAAATCAAGTGAATTGACAAAAGATGGTGAAAATGAAACCATTGAATTGAGAAGGAGCAAAATAGCTCGGAAGTCAAAAGATTTTGGTTCAGACTTTTATATGTATCTAGTTGAAGGAACTAGAGATACAGTGAGCAACCAAATTGCATATTGCTTCAATA
Organism: Gardenia jasminoides; assembly: GCA_013103745.1. Classification (NCBI taxonomy): domain Eukaryota; kingdom Viridiplantae; phylum Streptophyta; class Magnoliopsida; order Gentianales; family Rubiaceae; genus Gardenia; species Gardenia jasminoides. Next base: position 38,048,393 of record CM023095.1, on the reverse strand, counting down.
CTGAAGCTGATCCCAAGACCTATGAAGAGGCAATGAACTCACAAGATGCTCCTTTTTGGAAGGAAGCTATAAATGATGAGATGGACTCAATCATGGGTAATAAAACCTGGAAATTAGTAAACTTACCACCTGGTTCAAAACCAATTGGTTGTAAGTGGATCTTCAAGAAGAAAATGAAGATTGATGGAACTATTGATAAGTTCAAGGCCAGGTTGGTTGCCAAAGGGTTTACACAAAAGTATGGTGTGGACTATTTTGACACATATTCTCCAGTAGCTAGAATTGCTTCAATTAGAGTGCTACTTGCTATAGCTTCTATCCAAAATCTAGTCATTCACCAAATGGATGTTAAAACAGCATTCTTGAATGGTGATTTGGATGAAGAAGTGTATATGGAACAACCCGAAGGGTTTGTGATACCTGGTCAAGAGCATAAGGTGTGTAAACTGGTAAAGTCTTTATATGGACTAAAGCAAGCACCGAAACAATAGCATCAGAAATTTGACCAAGTCATTCTTGCTAGTGGATTCAAAATAAATGAATCTGATAAATGCATTTATAGCAAGTTTAATGATGGCAAAGGTGTCATAATTTGTTTATATGTTGATGACATGTTAATTTTTGGGACTGACTTGGAGCAAGTTAAAGTCACTAAAACTTTGCTTTCAAGCAAATTTGACATGAAAGACATGGGTGAGGCTGATGTCATTCTTGGTATAAGAATCTTAAAAATTGATAACAATATAATGTTGTCTCAATCGCATTATATTGAAAAGATTCTTAATAAGTTCAATCAAAATGATTGTATTCCAGTCTCAACACCATTGGATCCCAAAATAAACTTTGTGGAAAATGAAGGGGATCCAAAATCTCAATTGGAATATGCCAAGATTATAGGGTGTTTAATGTATGCAATGACTTGTACTAGACCTGATATTGCATATGCAGTTAGTATATTGAGCAGATATACAAGCAACCCTAGTAGGTTACATTGGCAAGGTGTAACCAGAATTTTAAAGTATTTAAAGGCCACTAAGGACTATGGTATATGTTATACCGGTTCTCCTTCAGTTTTAGAAGGATTTTCAGATGCTAGTTGGATCACTAATAAAGATGATCACTCGTCAACAAGTGGTTGGATCTTTATGCTTGGTGGAGGTGCAATTTCTTGGGGTTCTAAGAAACAGACTTGTATCACTGATTCAACAATGGCAGCAGAATTTGTAGCGCTTGCTTCGGCTTGTAAAGAAGCTGAATGGCTACGTAATTTACTTTGTGATATACCGTTGTGGCCAACACCGTTGTCGCCTATCTCAATTCATTGTGATAGTGCAGTTACACTTGCTAAAGCATATAGTCAAGTGTATAATGGTAAGTCAAGACATATCGGTTTAAGACATAGTTATGTCAAAGATTTGATCACAAATGGAGTCATATCAGTTGACTTTGTGAGATCCAATGAAAATTTAAGTGATCCTTTGACAAAAGGGTTATCAAGGAATTTGGTGTTAAAGACATCAAAGGGGATGGGTTTAAAGTCCAAAATTCTTGATCACTAATGGTGGAACCTCAATTCAACGCTAGATACAAACATCTAGTCTTGAATTCAATGAGTGAAAGTACACCATTCTAGTGGTTGGTGCACTATGTGAAGTTTATACATCCCAATGTAGAATAGTGCATGTTATTCTCGCTAGTGCAAATGAAAGGGTGAGTCATTAATTGGACTCTTAACGAATCTTGAAAGTGCTATTTATGGCGGGGGCACTAAGATGTCGCCTATATGAATGTTGGTTTCGGCAAACCACAAAGTTAAGGACTTTACTTTGTAAACATTCATGAAAGGATAGTGATACAAGGCCGTAAAATGTATCGTTGAAGAATTTATGGTTGTGCATTGCTCAGTGTGTGATATGTTTATGAGGTTGGTCCAATGTCCAAGTGGTTCAAAGCTTGTCTACCATCTTGTAGGATTGATTTCAAAGAACCTTCACTAAGATAGTGGTTCAATCGAAAGACACCATTATTTATGCATATGAGTGTCAGATTATTCGGTGACCGTTTAGAAATCCATTTTCTAAATTTTGAAAATGGCGGGGGATTGTTGGAAATTTTTTCAAAATTTGTATGATGTACATACATGTAATTAATGTATATTCATTCATGTTATTGGTACATGTATAGTATTATGAATGTTTCTAAAATGTACATTCATTTATGAATGTATTCATGTATGTGGGAATCCTTGAATGAAAGGATAGATTCATGGATCATGAGATGCATGAATTAAAATGCATGAATTTGTACACAATACTTTGAATCTATTCATACAAGTACTTAATGAGTCCTTTTGTTTCTTAAACAATCTTCCTATATAAAGGGGTCAAGTAGAGAGTGATTTGCTGCAGAAAATTACTTTCCTACTACTTTGAATTCTCTCAACAGCACTCCTAAGTTCAATAGGGTTTGTCTTACTTTGTGCAAGAGTTTAAGGCAAACAAACTTCATCTTATCCTAAAGGATATTTGTCCAAGGTTATTGCACTTTTTATCGGACAAATAAAGCCTAAAGGAAAGTGATATTCTATCACGATTTGAAGCCAATTCTTGTTCTAGTGTTTGCCAGTTCATTGTAATATATCCAACAGACTGTTCATCATTATTATTCTATATTCTTCCCAGTCATGTTGTGCTCTCTTAATCACCTTCCACGGATGTTGGTCTTTTTGTTTAAATTCCTTCTCATTTCGAGCTTTCCAAATCTGCCACAGAATGTCTACTGTTAGAGCTATGTGTTTTCTTTCATCCTTCCTTCTCTGAGCTTCTTGTAGAGGAATATACTAATATGTCATTGGTTACATATATACGTTATTGTGACTAGATCTTCCCTAGTGTCTGAGAAATTGTCTTCCAATTTTCTTCTAATATCGTTATATCCATGTAATTTGCGGCAAATGTAAAATGGTTATTCAATTCCAAAAATACATGCAATCATGTTTGGAATCTAACCACAAACACCTCCAGCAGTGGTTCAATTCATCTTAATTAAAACGTACTCCTACTAGTGTCAAATATTTTTTGTCACTAATATTATTATGGAAGGAGTTTTCTTACAAAAACAGACTGAGCAATTGATACAAGTATGAGAATTCCTAAAATGAAAAAAGTAAACCATCACTTAGTTTGTGTCTATCATATAAGTTGAGGATTTTCCTGATGAAAAATGCCCCTTAAAGTTTAAACTACTCAAATCTTTTTTTTTTTTCTTTTCCCCTCCACATGATTTAAGTGAGTAACTTGCTTGGAGTCGTTATATTTTTAATAAACAAATATATATTATATATCAGAAATACTATTTTTTTTTGATAAAGTGGAGGATACATAAAATTTGTCGATAAATTGATAATGCATGCAGAAAGAGGACTATTACATCGTATTCTGCTCATCACTTGCCTACTGATTCTAGAAAATGAAAACATCACAATCTCCTACATGAAAAAATTTAAACTATAAATTCCGGTGCTGTGCTAAAATGATTTCTAATTTAAGCAACTATTTCCGGTCGCTTATTATAAAGGATGCCAGGATATTTGCGAGCCACGATAACAATAGTAAAAGTTAAACAATGACATATAAGTGTTGGATCAAATGCAGACTACACATGAACACATGTGATGGTATAAACATATATACATACATGCATATATACATACATATACACACACATATATATGTGTGCATATGCGTGCATATCTTCATTAAAGATAGGTCATTGTTCATTTTTCTTGTGTGCATGTATAAGTATGTATGCATAGCTTATGTATTTTTGTACTCACAATGATGAGGCTTATAGAATTCTTAAATTTTTTTTGGAAGAAAGTATACAGATGAGGGAATTTTACATAATTTTGGAAAAAGTTGTTTGGGGACATTGGACAAATTAAAAAATTTCTAAATTTTGGAATTGCTGTCTTTTGGTGCTTCTGTTATCAACTGGTAGGTAAAATTAAAAAAAAAAAAAAATCATGTTTTGCAAAACAGGGTTGAATAAAATACAAAATTTTAAAGAAAAAAATATTGTAGCACAATTTTGAAAATCAGTTTTGTATTTAGCCCGTATACATAAGAAGAAACAATCAACCCTTATACATAAGAGGAAACAATCAATAAGTCTCAACAAATTTTTAGACATTAAAACAACATATTTTCAGAAACAGAAAGCGCTCTACCCATTGATTGTTTTGTTTTCGTTCAACATGTCTTTGGACTAAAATCTGTATTCTGTACAACACTCTATCAGTTGTCTTATTCGCATTCAATAGCGTCAAAGTTGATGTTTTATAGTCCTAATATGCAATAAATTAATACGAAACTTTTGAAAGTAATTGCATTCCAATTTAATTTCATTTAAAGAAAAACCTACACTTTAGAGCCCATTTAATGGGTACCTTTGGCCAAATACAAATAAAAGATTAATTTACTAATAAAACATCAATATTTGGTAGCCGTACGACTGCAGTAGGATTTCATACCATAAGTAACATGTAATTGTAAATCTTAAGTGCATGAAAAAGTGATTACTAATGATGATGTCACTTTAATCCAGATACATTAGTGTGAACAAAAAATTAATCCTCACATTGTCTATATAAGTAATTAAATATTTAAGTTTTTAAAATTTTTGTAGAAAAATATACTATATTGATATGATGTATTTGAGTTAAAAAGGGGATTGAAAAATGTGTCCAGAAAAATTTTCTGGAAAAACTATTAATCCTATCAAGGCCTTCAATCAGTTACTGATCCCAGGAAAGGACAGTATTGCTTGAAGAAGAAACATAGATGAATGTTTGAAGTGACCGAAAAGAGGACAACTTTAAGTGCTAAGCCGGTGATTACTTTTGATGATAGTTGCATGGAATTTTTCAATCTCATTGCTTGAAAGTTGGAAAAGTTCATACTATACATCTAACGAAATGATAGGGTCATAAGCAATATTATTGATCATAATCAAGACAACAAGTTTAATCATGTTACGTACCATTTAGTTGTCAAAAAGTGGGGAATAACTTTGAGCAAGTTTTGCTTTCAATTTGAACAAACTTAGTAGTGGTGGTTTCATTAGGGATAATTTAAAAAAAAAAAGTGGCTAAAAGATGACTCATTTTTTCCCCTCTTTTTACAAGTTGACCCATTCCCCTTACAAGTTCTACATTGACTTTTTGTGTAAATTCTTGCAGTAAAATGTGCACGACTAAATTTTAGATGGAAATTATATGGCAGTGTTCATTCATGATTCAGAACTAATCTAAATGATGAAAACCTTACAGTCTAGAGAAGTGTAGATAAAAATCTTCAAATTGATGCACAATACTTCTAGCATTATGTGCTCGGAAAAAAAAATCCACAAAATTCTTGCTTTTGGTATTTTGTTATACTCGCCTGGAATTAGCTTAGTTTGAATATATCTGTTATGCCTCGGATAGTCTCTCAGTCAAAAAGGATCTCGGAGTTTTATTCTAAATTTCAATTATAGAACACGTTAAACATTGGATTTGTGTGGAGTGGTGTTCATTGAATACTAGTTTTTAACCTGTTTCTTGAATGGGATGATGGCACCTTAGAAATGCGAAAAGCAATGTAAAGTACACTGAATTTAGCATGTGTTTGCCAAGTTGTTGAAGAATAAACATAGACAAATTTGCGAATGAGTGGAGTAGGGCAGTACTGGAATATGTGTGGCAAGATAATGAGTGGGTGCAAAAGATGTATCAAATGAGATCCTTTTGGAAGGAGGAAGAGTAGGGGTGCATTCGAGGTGAATTGACGTCAACTCGAATGGATCTCGACTCTGAGTTATAATGATTAAACTCAAGCTAGAGTTTGTCCTCCTCTAATTTTTAGAAGTCAAGTTCAAACTCAAACTCAATTTCAATTTACCTTACTCGAGTTTGAATCGAATCAAGCCTAATCGGATCTAATCGAATTCGATTGAAACTAATCAAGCTCATCTAATAAAAATTAATATTATATATACACATTTAAACAAAGGATATAATCAATATTTCACACTAATAAATATAAAAATTTTAAAAATTTATACACTAAAAACTTGATTAGGCTAAACGAGCTTATGAATTTAGGAATATAATACTCGAACTCTACTTGTACCTATTATTGGATAGCTCAAATTCGACTTGAACTCAATCAACATCGAATTCGAGTCGTGTAATTGACCGAGTTACTTGCAAACTCAACTTGAATAGCTTGGTCAATTTGCTGCCCTACCTTAGATGTCAATTTTTCCGAGAATGAGAAGCATCCAATGGTCAGAGTAAACATACGCATTTCTGAACCAGTATCTTCTTTCGAAGATGACACAGACACTGTTTGAGTTTGTCAAGACCTTGGTTGAGTTTGTCAAGACCTTGGAATTGGCACTAGCATTCCTTTGGAACACAAAATCACGAGCAATCCATGACATGGAGGACAGTAGATTCATTTTGATGACAGAAAATTACCATCTAGAGAGGCATGCTGCTGAAGTGTACACTCGGAATGCTTTTTACATGGTAAGAAAATATTTAAGTTGTCAAGAGCAGATGCTTTTGATGGACTCTAGTGTACCTGGCCGAGCACATGAATTCTCTATGTACAATGCCCCGGGACAAAAATGGATAGTGAAATTTAACAGGTCAAATTTGGAGATGAGGTGTTCATGTTTGAAATTAGAGTCCAAGGGAGTGTCCTGTGATCATATGTTCCATGTAAGGGTGAACACATATCTAGTCGAAAAGCAAAATCAAAAACATGTGGCAACTGTGGGAATGACCTCAAACTTTTTCTGGTTTAATTGTTGCAACTATGTGTGATCCCACATGCACCAGTTTTGATCATATTACATTCCATCTCGTAAAAATCATTTTAGTTACTGTGATAGAAAATCATATGTCTGAACGTTTTAAGTAGTGTAGTTGATAATCTTTTGTAGCCCAAAAAAAAAAAAAAAGAAAAAAAGAAGAAGAAGAAAGAAAGAAAGAAATTGTTGCCTTGTAATTTGTATAGTTCTGAAACCTTGACAACTTCACTTTTGTTGGAATAAAAAGGAAAATAAACCAAAAAGAAAGCACCAGTAATTGCCTAACACAGAAGTTGACGAGGTCTGTGGAACTGGAGACAAGAAAAGACAAAGAAAAGGGTTATAAGTTCGGTAAAGCTAAGCCATGCAACTGTAATCATTATTCCGTTGACACTTGATGACGTGGAAGCAAAATAGGCTGAATTGTTACACGGACAATTCAAGTAATAATGAACGGTATTTCATGAATAACCCTTAGCAAGATTCAAAGAACCTTAGGAAACTGTGAGAATACTCGCAAGGAACTTGGAAAAAAACCAAAGAGAATTCTTATTGATAACTGAAATGTTCCCTAGAGTCCACGACACAAGCCTATTTATAAGTTTGAACACAAAAGAGTTAAAGGAATACCGTGCTAGTCAAGACAATCAATCAAGTCTTTTCATGTTAATCAAGGCAATCAATCATGCCAATCATATCAATTATTTATTCTAATAAAATCTTATTGAAATAAAATAAAATCCTATCAAATCCCATCACATCTTCTCATTATGGTAAGATGTGGCCAAATCTTCATGTGATATTATTGCCATAAAATTCTTCTTCCTTCATCCTTCATGCAGTCCCATTTAGTTAGGAAATCTTCGAAAATCTGTTTTACATCAGTTCCTCCCTCCTAAGAAAAACTCGCCCTAGAGTGGTTTTGAAGTGCAGAATAGAGAGGTTCATCAAATGGATGATAAAGGAAGATATCCGCAACATTAAACATACGTGAGATACCCCCGTGATTCCGGCAAATCAACAATATATGCATTTGGATTAATCCTTTGCAGAATCTTGTAAGGACCATTTTTGCGTGGTTGCAACTTATGGTATTGGCCAACTAGAAATCGCTCTTTGCGCAGGAAAATCATCACCTCATTACTAACTTTGAATTCTGCAGCCTGATGATACATACCCGCAGCAGCTTTAAAATTTGCATTAGTAGTTTCCAATTTCTGCTTGACTTATTCCTGTATAGCTTGTGTATCCTTTGCTATATTTCCTGCTGCAGCACTATATCCTGTAATGTTAGGAGGTTTCACCAGGTCAACTGCTGTCTAGCAGGCTTCACATACACAATAGAGAACAGTGATCTTCCAGTTGAGTCATGAACTGCATTATTAAATGCAAATTCAGCCTGAGAAAGTGCATGATCCCACTGTCGGGATGTTCTCTACAAATCACCTTACTAAGTTGCCGAGAGTACGATTGACTACTTCTGTCTGACCATTTGTTTAAGAATGGGTCGTACCGCTGAAGTTCAGTGAAGTATCAAACATCTTCCATAAAATTAACCAAAAGTGGCTCAAGAACTTGGTGTCTCTATCAAAAGTAAGAGATTTTGGCACGCCATGTAAATGAACTACCTTTCAAAAGAATATGCGAGCAATATGAGAGGCGTCTGAAGTTTTTCAGTATGGAATAAAGTGCACCATCTTAGAAAACCTGTCAATAACAACAAACACAGAATCTATGCCTCGTTGGGTCCTAGGTAGTCCAAGTACAAAATCCATTGATAAATCTTTCCAAATAGCTTTTGGGACAGCTATTGGAGTATACAATCCCGTATTTTGAGATTGCTTCTTTGCTGTTTGGCAAGTGTAGTATTTGCATACAAAGTTTCATCCATCACACTTCAATTGAGACCAGAAGTACCTCTTCTCCAAAACTGAAGTAGTCTTATTAATGCCTAAGTGTCCATTAAGACCACATCCATATAGATCATGAATCAACTGCTCATGCTAGGAAACATGAGGAATTCATAGATGATTACTTGTGAAAAGATAACCATCATATATATGAAAGTCATCCTGTGTCACCTTAATCTCTCATACAAACCACAATTCTTTAAAATAATCATCATTTGTATAGGTTTCTTTTAATTCTTCAAATCCTTTGGTTTCATGATTCATAGTTACAATCAAAGTAGCACATTTTTGTTAGGAATTGGGGCATCAGGCACAGCGGAAAATAAAAAAATTTTAGCCCCAACTCCCACCAGGAATCACTCTAGTTCTACATATGACTTCACAGAAGAGGTTCTGAGGATTACCTTAATCCGCAGATGAAGCCTCTGAGACGTCTGAGAAGGCTGAGACGACCCTTGTGTAGCAGTCCAGATGTCCTGCCTCTACTGATGTCCACGCGAGATTGCTCCTGGACTCCTGATCGTCTCTACGATCTGTGTGTGTGTGAGAATGGAGAAGTGGTGCTAGCCTTTCTCTCTCACTTTCTCAGACTTTCTGAGGTTTTTCTCTCTACGTCAGTTTTGGAAAACTCTCTCTCTCTATTTTTCTGACTCTCAGAAGTGCTAACTCACCCTCTCACCTATCGTAGTATCTGATACTTATTGATAGGAGAGAGATAGAGAGAGAGATGAGAGGAGAAAACAGAAGGATAGAGTCTGATGGTTTGATTCAAAATCAAACCACCGTAACATCTGATGAGACTCTATCTTTCTGTTATCTGACAGATAAAGGATAACACTTTTATCTTATCTGTCAGATGACCCCAAGATTTATTTATCTTTATAATTAAACCCCAGAAGTATTTATTTCCAAGTCCCTACTTGGACACACAATTTAATCCAGAACCCAATCTCTATGCGTGTGATCCAATAGGTCCCAAATACACTGGTAATAATTATGAATTATAATTCTTAAAGAATTAGATAAAATAAACACTTTTATTTTATCATTAATTACAATAATTAATTATTCATAATTATAAATTGTGAGCGGTGTCTAGCAACACATCACAACTACCCAGGTATTCGGAATTGATCAAGGGAAATTCCGACCTAACCTTTCCATGGAAAATTACCGTGTAATTATTATCCTTTCACCATTGATATCCAATTAGTCAGGGAATAAGGAACAAGTGCCAATTCCCTTAATGACTAATTAATTTTCTAGTTCCCGGAATTAACCTTAGATTAGATTAACTTGAAGACACTCTTCAATTAATCTAATGTAGTCGACTACTAAGGTTACATTCCAACTAGTGGCCTTACTGGATATCAGCTCCCACTATTGGAGTGGTGAATCCTGTCTTGATCACTCACTATCTTTCCATGCTTCACACTACCCCCAATTTCTATTCTTTAAGTCACAGAATCAAAAGGTAGTGATTCACACTCAAGATACTATGGTGATCTCAAGTCTAGGATCACTTACACAATTTCCCATAAGAGATTCAACCATTGGCACTAAATATCCTAATGGGATCTCTGTGTGGATCACTCCAATGAATTATTACTCTATAATTCATCTACACATTAGCCTAGGTATCCCTATACCATGGTTGATGAGAACAACCACTACTTACATTAAGTAGGGGCTAACTGTGTACTAGTCTGTCCGTATTAATGATGTCCTGTCTCATTAATACTATGACTAGGGACATTTAAGAATATTTATTATAAATGTGATTGATATCTCATAGTCAGCAACTCTTGTGACTATCATCACATTAATAAATATTCTAAGGACTTTTACCAGTTATATCATATATTAAACAGATAAAATTGGAAGTTCATAAAATACAAAAACTTTAATTAGGAATGTATTTCAACAAGTCAATTGTTTTTGGGCATACATTCCAACAATTTTGGTTGAAGCATCAGCTACCTTGTTTTGCTGTTCGACTTTATGTTTCAGAATGAATAGAAATTGCTGAAGATAAGCACTCCACTTGGCATGCATTTTACTTATATGCTTTTGAATGTTGATGTACTTTAAGACTTGGTGATCCATATAGAGTACAAACTGATCTTAGATCAAGTAATATTCTCAATGCCTTAGAGCATGAACCATTGAGTAGAATTTTTGATCATAGGTAGACCACTTCTATCAAGTCTCACAAAATTTCTCACTGAGGAAAGCCATGGGCCTACCTTCTTGAGATAAAACAACTCTACTGCCAATGCTACTTGCGTCAAATTCCACTACGAATAGTTTATCAAAACTAGGAAGAACAAGGCATGGTGCAGTGGTTAGCTTTTCCTTAATTAAGGCAAAGCTTTTGTTTTGTTTAGGACACCTTTCGAGCTTCCCTTTCTTCAAACAATCCATGAATGGTGCCACAATTGAACTATAATTGTGGATAAAATGCTTGTAGAAAGTTGCTAGGCCATGAAAGCTATGAACATCGGTCATAGTACGCAGAGCAGGTCACTCATGAATAGTTTTTACCTTTTCTTCATCTGCACAAATGCCATCAGCACTTATGACGAAACCTAAGAAAACTAGGCTTGTCACTGTGTATATGCATTTCTTCAAGTTGATGTACAATTTATTGATCTGCAAAACCACTAGCATTTCTAGCAAATGCTCTAGGTGCTCTTGCTTAGTAGCACTGTAAATTAAAATATTATCAAAATAAATCACAACAAATTTACCAATGAAAGGCTTTAAAATCTAGTTCATAAGGCGCATAAAAATACTTGGAGCATTAGACAATCCAAATGGTATCATTAGCCATTCATACAAACCATCATTGGTATTGGATGCCATTTTCCATTCATCTCCTGGATGAGTATGGATCTGATGATAGCCACTAGTAAGATCAATCTTTAAGTGAAATCAGGGTCTGGATAGGCAATCCAGTGTGTCCTCCAGTCTAGAAATTGAAAATTGATATCTGACTATGATTTTGTTGATAGCTCGACTGTCCATACACATCCTCCAGGAACCATCCTTTTTAGGAGTCAACAAAGCTAGTTCCACACAAGGTCTCATGCTAACTCGTATGGATTCTTGCTTCAACAAGTCCTCCATAGTCTACTACACGATCTCATTCTCTTTGGGACTCATTCGATAGTAGGGTAGATCGGGTAAACTCGCCCTAGGAACATGGTCAATTGCGTGTTGGATATATCTCATGAGAGGTAGACCTGCAAGTAACTCATCAGGTGTCACGTTCTCGAACTCATTCAGGACTGCTTGCACCTTTGTTAGAATTTTTAGTTTTGGTTTTGTAACTTCACTGCTACTGGCTCCTTTGATTACTAGAGCATACACCTCTTGAGATTCCTTGACATCTGCAAAGAAAACTCCTTCCAAAGTTGCAACAGTCAAAAAGTTCTATTATCACTCTCATAGGACTTAGACTTAGGATGCACACTTTGTTTTAAAGGCAGCAAAGTGATCCTTTTGCCGTCTTTTACAAAAGTGTAAACATTTTTTCGGCACTCTAAGTGTGCATCTACATCATATTGTCATGACAACCTAACAACACGTGACATGCATCCATGTCAATCACATTACAAATAATTTCCTCAGAATATTTTGCAATAGAAAAGGGAACTCTGCATCTTTTAGTGACTCTAATAGATACAATATCTCTAATCCAACCAACAATGTAGGGGTCAAGATGTTTTTTAACAGGCAAGTGCAACGGGAAACTTATTTGAGTAATAGGAAAAACCAAAAGCATTCAAAAAGTTGGGTTCTAGTGGATTTTGTTCTACAACTAGGGTAGCCGAATACCTGTAATTCAGTGTCCGCAGAAATATGTTTTCTTTTTGAAAATTTTTTTCACTTGGTAGATTTGCTAGGAGACAACAATTATTTTTTTTTAAATTACATGAAAATTGCAATTGAGTTGTGCAGTTTCTCTTGGAAAATTTTTGTCAAGGAACGTTTTTGATTGGTTAAAAAGAACACTAAAGAAACCACAACTAAGCTGTGTGATAGGATGCAATTTATACTTGTTTTATGTGGGGGATTAGTGTTTAAATCGCTTGTTATGGTATCAATAATCATGGAAGCTACCTAATTCAATAATATTTATGTATTTTAGGAGAAAGTTTAAATTTGGAAGAAAAGGAGTTGCAATGGCATGTGGAACCATTGTTTTAGACTCGTACCGGACTGACCGATCAGACCAGGAACCGGCCAGGCAGCCAGTTCTAGCTAGGAGAAAAAACCACAAATAGTTGACTCGTTCAAACCCGATCGGATTTGACTGTGTGAACCGGTGACCAGGAAAAAACCTAGTTCTTTTGCAATCTAATTTTTGGCCTTTTTTATTTTTTTTTTGTTTAACCACTTCTACTCTTTGACCAATTGACCGAAGCTTTTCTCCTTCCCCATTTTACTTCTTTTGCTCCGAAGCCAAAAAAGATGGAGGAATTCAATTGAAGCCAATCTATCTAGGGTTCCTCCACAACAATCCAACCACAACTGCCAGCTGCTGTTCTTCTTAATCCATCACCGATTGCCGACACTGCACTGCTCCAAGCCTCCAACCACCGTCGCTGCACTTCAAGCTCCAAGCCTCCAACCACCACCATTGCACTTCAAGTTCTGAAGTTCAAGACTTCAAGTGTTCAACTACCACCGCCGCTGCTCTTCTCTATTCTTAATCCACCGGCACAAGATCCTATTTCTGGGTTTAACTTCAAGGTAATTTTCATCATTTTTTTATCTTGAAAGGTTGAACTTGTTAATTGGATTCTTGTTGTGGTTCAGTTTCCAATTATATAGTATTACTATAAGGGGCAAAAGAAATTTATTTTAGTATGTCGCATTAATTTTGTGCCAATCTGCTGATGACAGAAATTGGGATAAACTTAGGATGCTAGGAGCATTTACATAATCAGATGATCATTTTCTATGTACTTTTGCAACAAACAATTTCAAGAGTGCTATTTTAATAGTATTTTAAGCTTGATGGTTGGACAATAACTCTCCAAAATGGACAACTGGCTGGAGTACATCTCTAAATCTTAGCCTAAAAAAGTGCCAAAAAAAAACATAAAAGTTCTAGAAAACTGCAATTACATAGAGGCTATGAACGAGGATGGAGGATGGTTGTTGAGTCACTACCAAATGGCGTGATTGCATGCATGCCAAGCGGTGAGGAGCCTAATTGTCATGTACTTTATGTCTTTCTTGCTCTTTTTAATTTGTAAAGTCGATGATTTTGGTTGGTGTCTGGGTATTATATTGTTAAGTTGGCTGACTTTCACAACTTGTATTCTTAGGAGTTCTTGAATCTTGAATAAGCCTGCTGCTTTCTTATTTTTCCTCAATTCATCATAGGCATGTTTTTAATCTTCTCTTGTTAAGTTGGCCGGTGAATGAGATAGCAATTGAGCATTGTGTAATAACTTTCTAAGTTAGGAATTCCAGACTTTTTTTTTAAGCAATTGAGTATTATCGAGGAAGAGTAAATTGCTCTTGATCGGATATATTATTCATCAAACTTGTGAAATTTGGTGCTTTGTTGTATTGTCAATTGTTCTAGATGTCTATATAAATATATATATATTTAGATAAAATAATGTTTGATAATATATACATATATGTTCTAGCACCTAAGAGTTGCTCCCAGTGTCCGGTTCATTTTTACCTTTTACTTTTCTACATAGTAGTCAAATTCTTGTCATCAACTAATTTTATTTTACATGGGACTAAAATCCTAACTATTCTTCCTCCCAAACATTGGTTGCTTTGATTTGAACTTTTGAGCCTATAGTAAAATTTTAATCGCATGTCTAATTTCGCATCATTTTTTATGTTAAGGGATTACATGTTGACATTGCAGACCCAACTTTCCTCTCCATGGTGGTTACTACGTGCATCCATGTCACAATGAAATAACGGATGTATTTTCGTCCTTGCATTTACTATAAAATATTTCTCAAATCTAAATACACGTAGGTTCTGTGTATTCAGCAAAAAATAAAGGTCAAATTTAATTAATATGCCATCAAACAAAATCTAATTATGATTGAAAGCATGGAAACGTCTGTTAACTAAGTCTATTGAGGAACATTACCTTGTTTTAAATGAACTAATTGACACTATCTTGTTACTTCAATTAGACATCATAAGTATTTCTTATTGAAAGGGTTAGAAGGCTTATAAATATAATTTCACCCATGTTTCAATGTTCTTTCTAATACAGGATCATAGAAGGTACTGGTTCACAGTCCACTCTAACAAATGAAGAATCAGCATCAAAGTCCAGTTCTGGAAATCATAGGCAAAAAACTGATATTGCTTGGAGACATATTATAGAAGGACAAGATTCAAAGGGCAAAACAATTTTAATTTGTCAATGGTGCAACAATACTTTTAGAGGTGGAGACATTAATTGAATGAGACATCATCTTGCAAAATCCAAGGGAAATGTTGCTCCATGCAAAGCGGTGCCTGATGATGTTCATTTGATAATGGAAAATGAGCAAAAGAGAAAAGAGAGATATTTGAAATTGAGAATCCATTTGGCCGAAAGTTTAGTGGGATTTGAAAGTGATAACATTCAAGAAATTCCTCGTCCAAAAGGAAAGAAAACTCAAACTAATATGGGTGAGAAAAAGGGAAAAAGAAAAGCACAGCATGGCATTGAATCTTATATGACAAGTAAATCTCTTGATCATTCTCAATCAAGCATCAAGTGTTGTATGCAAAATAAAGAGAGATGGTATGATATAGACATGGCTATAGCTTTGTGGTTTTATGATGCATGTATTTCAATGAATGCTTGTAATTCTCCCTATTATAAACAAACAATTGGAAGGATAGCAAGTATGGGCTATGGATATGAAGGGCTTAACTATCATGCCTTAAGGGCAAATTTGTTGAAAGATGCAAAAAAGCAAGTTGAATTAATTGTTGAAAATTTGTGTAGTAAATGGGCTGAAACTGGTTGCACAATTATGGGTAATGGTTGGAAGGATAATAGACAAAGAAGTTTAATCAATTTTCTAGTCTATTGTCCTTGTGGAATCTCATTTATCAAATCTGTTGATGCTTCAGATTTTGAGTCTAATACTAAATATTTGTGTAATATATTTTCTGAAATTGTTGGGATTGTTGGGTCTAGTAATGTTGTTCACATGGTCATGGATTATGCAAGTAATTATAAAGCTGTTGGGCAATTGCTTTCTAAAAAATATCCTACAATTAGTTGGTCTCCTTGTGCAACACATTGTTTGAATTTAGTTATGAAAGATATTGGAGAAATGACTAATGTGAAAGATGTAATTACTCTTGCATCAAGAGTCACTGTTTATGTTCATAATCTGAAGTGCATTCTTAATTGGTTAAGGAAAAAGCCTAGTTGGAGGGAAATTCTTCGTCCTGCTGAAACATAGTTTGGTACTAATTTTATTGCTTTGAAGAGTCTTCATGATTTGAAACAATATTTGGAGGCTTTAGCGACTTCTAGTGCATTCAAGAGAGAGTTGAAAAATGAAAAAGCTAAAGAAGTCAGAAAAATTGTTCTGGATGGCAAGTTTTGAAAAAATTGCTTGATTATTATGAGAATTATGGCCCAATTATGCGCTTATTGCGTATTTGTGATTCTGATGAAAAGCCTTCATTGGGTTATGTATATGAAGGTATGTGGAGAGTTGTTAATGGCAGTAAAGAATTGTTCAAGAATAAAGAAAAGTATTATGGCCCGTACATTGATATAATTGATCGGAGATGGGATAAGATGTTGAAAAAAAACCTTCATGCAGCTGCTTTTTGGTTGAATCAGGCCTTCCAATATGATAGGGATAGCCCTTATCACATGCCTGAAATTATGAAAAGTGTTTTAAAAGTCATGCAGAAGTTGAAAATGGATGGGTTTCAATATATAATGGATGAAATATCAATGTTCCAATCAAAGAATGAAAGTTTTGGGTTTCAATTTGCTCAAAATACTTACAAAACTGCACGTCCAGGTATGCCTACTTTAATTTCATCTTTATTACATTAATTGATAAGAATTAATTTTGCTATTTTTCTTTAAAAATGGTACTAACTTTATCTTATTAATATAGATGAGTGGTGGAAATAACTTGGTAATGATGCTCCACATTTACAAAAATTGGCAATTAACCTCTTGAGTCAAACTTCTTCTTCCTCCGGATGTGAACGCAATTAGAATGTATTTGAACACATCCATACCAAAAAGAGAAATAGACTTGAGCATCAAAGGTTGAATGATCTTGCTTATATTCATTACAATTTACATTTGAAGAATAGGTATGGAAATACTGAGAAGATCATTGTTGCAATTTTTTGCCCCCAAAAAGATTGGGGTGTAAAATTGTTCACCAACTATTATAGATGCTTACTTTCTTTTATAAATTTATTAGTTTTTTAAATTTTTTACTTCTTATTGATTCCCTTTTTTTTTTGATTGTAGGCTTTCATATAAAAAGAGATCCTATGATCCAGTAGATTATGAAGCCATTGATAAAGATGAATTTTGAATAGTTGATGATGAAGAAGAAGGAGAGCTTGACTATGATGAGGTAGAAGAAATGATTAAAGAAAAATTGTCCAAAACTAGTGAAGATGAACCCTCTCAATCACGTAAAATTATATTTGTTCACTTAACTTTATATAAGTTTTTTCATAGTTGTTGTTTGAATCTTTTTATATATGAGTATTTGAATTGCTTTTAGGTAAGAAAGACAAAAATGTTGTGCAACTTGATGTTGAGGATGATGAGGATGATATTGACTTGGAAAGTTATGAAATTGGAGACAAGGAAGATGAAGATGAAGATGAAGATTGGCTTAGGTAGTTCTAAAATGTGTGATTTTTAAGTATTATCAAAAAAACTTGTTGCATTATTTGGATTTATATTTATCGAGAATTAAACATGTATGAAATTTTTATTTTGTAAAAATTTGTAAATTTGGATGAATTTGGTAAATTGTTTGGTAAATTCAACATAGATAGAACTTTGGATTCTTGGTTATATCCTGTAAATTTGATATGTAGAAAAATGAATAGGTTATATATATATATATATATATTATGACGTCATTCGATTCGACCTTCGGTGGAATCCGGTCGAACCCATTGACCCCTAACCCCTGAATTTGGTTGAGTTGATTCCCGATTTGAGTCTGAAAACATAGTGTGGAACATGAATTGGTGAGTAAGCTAGAGTTTAATATCAAAATTGGAGAATTTTTCTGGATAAGACAATGGAATATGATGCATGCTTCACGTGAAGAGTATTTGGATGAATTTTGACCAAGACGCCATTGTTTATTCTTTATTCAAACAATTGGAAGATGACGGCTTAAGCTCCACATGCATAGTTGAAAGATGATGGCTGAAGATGATCAATCAAATGTGAAATTCAATGACCGGTGCCGATTGTTGGTGAGATCTTTGCGTCGGTCTTTATCGGAAATCTACGCTTTTGTTAGCTTGTAAAAACCTATTCCGTTTGAGATTCAATTGTAACTTTAGGAAACTATCAACAAAGCACTTAGGACGTGTTTAGGGGTTAGAAATAATAGTTTTAGCTTAGTTAAACATTTTTTTTTCATATCTTTCTTTTGAAAAATCAAGATTGTTTGAGATCAAATCAAGGAACAATCACAGAGAAGATTGAGGCGAGTAAATTGAGAAGTTTTTTACCCTTTTTCTTCTTCTTCTTTTTTTTTTTTGTAAACTCTTTGAATTTGTGATTTTAATTCTTTCTATTATGTCGAATTAATTTCTTTTCTAGGGTTAAGTTTTTATAAAGGGATTTTCATTGATTTTTCCATTTAAATTCTTGACTATTGCTATGATTTATTCATCTTGATTTTAATTAAATGTTTCTGACTGGCCACCATAAGCATGATTTTTGGATTTGTATTGAATTAAAAAAGGAGATACAACCGTGTATTAGATAAATAAACGTACTTAACCTAATCACGAGAGTAGATTAGGATTTGTATGATGCACTTATATCACTTAGAATCTTAATGGATTTAATTAAACACATATAACCTTGACAGAGATTTTAGATTTAATTAGGTACATTTTAGATGCATCGAGATATGATCTAAAATATAAATTGCATGATGCATTCATAGCTTGTCAAAAAAAATAATTGGAGAATTAATTCAAAATTCTGGATTAAAACTTGACACCCTAGGCTTACTTCTGTTGTTTTCCTACCACTACTTTATTTGATTTAATTATTTGGTTTTATTTCATAGTTAGATATTAAATCCCCTTGAACTTGAATTTTTATTATTTTTCACAGTAATTAAAGTAGAAAATTTACTCGTTCTTGTGGGTTTGACCCTTGGAATACTCCAGGTGACTTTATTATTATGATTGACTCTATGCACTAATAGGAAATTGTTGATTATTGTGTGGTTTCTCTTGAAGAATTTTTTTTTTGTCAGTGAATCAAAAAATAGACTAAAGAAACTGCATCCAAGAGATGCAGTTTCTCTTGCAATTTTTATTTCCTAGAGAAACTGCATTCAAGAGATGCAGTTTCGATGGGCCTTATTTAAAAAAAAGTTCTTGTAAGATTCCTGGTCACATGGTCACACACTAGAGAATTGACTGGTCTTTCCAAGGAAACCACACAAGATAAATACGGTTTCTTGAGAATCTTCAGAGTCAAACAGTCAAAGAGAAATAAAGCTGGTTGATGAAACAAGAAAAGCTACATTTCTCATGTGTTTTTGTCAAGAAGATGGCCACAAATAGAGCCCATTCTTCTCCGCTTCAACCACACAACTCACTCCAATTGTTCTTCGCCTTCGCTTTCTATAAAACTAGAAGGCCCTCAAACCTAGTAATGTAGAGCTGGCAACTCTGCTCACTACAAATTCCCACATATTAATCCAAACATTCATTCGTAAAATCATCAATATAAGATATTAAAATTACTAATAAACTCTCACAAAACACAGACCCCAAAATTTCATCAAAATTACATTGATAAAAACTCCAAAATATCGTAAACCATCAAATTCATCCATTAATTTCAATCTTACGCAAAAAGGGAAAATCCTATAAAAGTACTAACTTCCTCGATTCACGTGCCTCTCCTCGGAACCTAAGGAAAACAAATTGGGATGAGCTAGCGCCGGTGAGACCGAAAACATGCACAGCAACTCAAAGCAAGTAAATAAATTATTAAAACAATAAACGAGCAAAGCGAATTTAGCAATAAAGCTTTTAAACAATACAATTTAAGGATACGGTTGCGGCTCCGTTTCCAATTCTCTGCAATTATTTTCTTCACCGCATCAATTCAAGCCACGGGTTGACACTCCGTCAACCACTCACTCTCACAGTCCATATTCATCACTTTTCTCCCTCTCCCGTCTACTTACACCCCCTTGACCGGGCCCGAACTCCTAAATTTGAAAAGTGTTTGGCAACCCACTATGAGTATGCCAAGTCGGTGGACTCATTCCAACCGACGTACTTTAAACAGTAAAAACCCATGGTTTTTCCAACCCTTGCCCTAGCCCCTGTTGCCGGACAAGGCGAAGGGATCCCCGATGGGGTTTGGGCGTCCCCACAGTTTAAACAATTTAAACAATTCAATCAAGTCAAGCAGTTGAACAAGAAACCATTTAAACAGTTAAGCTCATTTTGAAACAAATTCAAGAATGTGAGCGCGATAAAGTACATGCTCACCGAGGAACACAAACATGCTTTCAATTTATTAACATCATTTAAAGCAAGTAAACATGCACTTGGACACTCACCGACAAAGTAGGGGTCGGAGTCCAAGTTTTGGTCAGTCGCAATTTCAGCACTTTGCCCTAAAATAATTAAAAGAGAACAAAAATGAGTGTTCCTAATCATTGGTTAAGTTTAATTCAAAAAGTCGAAAGTTCGACAATTTCTCGAGTTGAGCTGAAAACTTTGAAAAATCATAACTCAAGTTATACAAGTCGGAATTCCGCTCATTTGGTACCGTTGGAAACCTCTTTGAAAGCTCTAAACTTTGCAGAAGACATCAAATCGAAATTATGGATGAAATTAACCCAGATTTTCGTTGAACATTCTGCTACAATAAAATGACAGTGTTTGTCAGGCTGGACATCCAGCACAATTTGAAAATTCGCCAAAAATTACAGAAAATTAATTAACCTCTGAAATTCATACACAATATATTACTACATAAGAAGTTTCAACAGCCACTGACGAAACTCAATTCCGACATCCGAGCATGAAATGACAACAGTTCAAACAAAGGCAGTTCGAAATTCTGCAATTCTGGAAACATGAAGATACAGGGCAGTTTTCAAGTTACTGTTTGAGTGACGAATTCAAGTCCAAAAATTACCAAATTTGGTACACCAAAACTAACATATATAGGATAGGTTCACACCAAATTTCAGCCATAAATTCAAGCAAATGAATGTCAAACCGAAATGAACTCAAACAGTGCTTAAAGCTGGGGAAGATTTTCCAGATTAGAGAGGCAGTTTTGAAACATCATTTGAGCAATGAAATGGTACTGGAAAAACACCAAATTTTGCAGGTAACAACCTCAGTACATGAGCTACACCTGTACCAAAATTTAGCTAAAAACTCGCACAGGAAGACAGTGAACAAAGCAATTAATATCAGGGCAGCAAGGTTCGATAAATCTGGAAACTGTTTTCCAGATTTTAACTTCATTTTTTCATGCGATTTTGACACACCAAATGGAATGATTTTTGCAAATAAATTTACATACATATAGACCAACATTTCAACTCTCAAAATAACCAAGAAACACATGAAAATTTGCAGCCAAAACAGGGCATAAAAATCGAAAATGAAACTAGCAGCATTACCCCTCTACTATCGATTTTGCTTTTTCCTTTCTTTCCAACATAAGTCTTGAAATCAAGAACCCTAACCCTAGCTTCTTGACCAAGAGTATACACACTAAAATCAACCAAACCAAACAATAGAATCATCTCAAAAGCTATAAATGATCATGAATTATGCTAAACCAACAACAAAATCCAACCACTTCATCAACCTAGATCAAATTCCAGCAACTTAGAGAAAAATTCAAGCTTTGATACCTTCAAGAAGATGAACTTAGGATGAGAACTCAAGCTTCCAACTCCAAGGATAAAGATTGATGGTTGCAAAGGGTTGAATCTCCAACTTTTCTTTGTTTTTCCTCTCTTTTCCTCCTTTCTTTTTTCCCTCTTTGGCTCACGGTTCCTTCTTGTTTTTGTTTCAGCCTTGCACCCGATCCTATTGCTTCTCAAGTGACTAATAGATCAAGCTCATTAGATATTTATACTTAGTCAATTGGCTTAGTCATTGGTCAACCATGTCATGCCAAAATAATCCATCCATTTGAGTTGTATTTCACTCTTGCCCCAAGTGATTTCTTTTCCTATCAATTGAGTCCATAGATGCTTAAATCAACATAGTCTATCCAAGCTTAATCACACCTAGTTAGGCTACTAATCACCTATGACTCTTAATCACCGTGCTTAAGCATGCATTAACACACATAAAATCAAGGAGGTAACAACCTCGCAGTTGGACATTTCCAAAACTAGGGTTTACATTTCAAATTAGGGTTTTAAAGAGAATTTAGGGTTTTGTCGAAAACTAGGGTTTTCGAAACAACTTAGGTTTTTTTTTTTTGGTTTTTTTAAAAATCCAATTAGGGCTTCCAAAATAACTTTTGGCCATTTAAATTATACAGATCAATGCTTATTAGAAATAATTATGGTGAAAAAATAGGGAATAAACTGGGTCCTTACAAGTAAAACTTTGTTTCCATCCATCTTTAAAACAACTCCGCCACAATAGCTCCATCTAGAAGCGGGGATAGATTTACAATCACCTGGAACATTGTTAATTGGAAAGTAGCAAGGACTGAGCTCTGGGAAGTCAAGAAGTTTAGCAGAGTCGCCTTTTGCTTTTCCGTTAGCATTATTGCAATTTATTATTAGTTATCATCAATTGTAGTTTCACTGATAACGGTTAATATTGGTGTAAATGTTTAAGACATCATTATTGTATTAAGTCATTATTAGTTTAAATATGTTAGCTTATTATATTAGTTTAAATATATTAGTTCAAATATATTGTATTACATCATTATTAGTTTAAATATATTTGTTTAAAGATATTGTTAGTATAAATATGTTAGTTTGTTATATTAGTTTAAATATATTATATTAGTCATTATTAGTTTAGCTTAAAGATACTGTTAGTTTAAATATCTTAGTTTATTATATTAGTTTAAATATGTTAGTTTATTATATTAGTTTAAATATACTGTATTAAGTTATTATTAGTTTAAATATATTAGTCCAAATATTTAAGTTGTTATAATTAGTTTCACTATTAAAAATAATAGATAATTTAAAATAATTAAATCATTAATATTAGTGTAAATTAAATATTGTATTATTCTGTTACAAGTATTAAATAATTAAATGATTAGCATATTAGTTTTTTAATTGAGCATAATACTTTTGTTACTAACCATAATTATTGTAATATTTGCATTATGTAGTAGTTGCACTATTAATCTGATTACACGTAATTATTATATTATGTAATTAAATATGATACCGTTTTCTTGAATAATGAAAAACATTTAACTCTAGTTTATACATCATTTATTTACTTCATGAAATTGTAATTGCTGTTAAATTATTTATTTCATATATAATAATCACAACATACAAGAAGAACCACTTTCTTGACATAAATAAAATATTTGTTAGATTAGACGAGTGATGTTGGCGGACATTGTACTAGTGATTCAGTTTTATTTGGGAGGAAAAATAATTGAAATCAAAGGATCTTTTGCATATGATCCTCCAAGGTTTAATAAGGCCATATTAGTGAAGGCATGAATAAGTTTTCAAGAACTACTAGACAGATTGTATACCTACATCAGGCTAGATCCGAAAGAATTCAAATTGCATTTGTGGTTCAGGAATTCTATAGGTATAGTGGTCTTTGCTGGGTTGCAACTAGACTGTGACAATGACACTAACATGATGTTTACATAAAATCAATTCACCTCAATCGACTTGTGTAATTTATGTAGAAGTGGAATGGCACCACGCACATGGCCATGGTGGTGCCTCAAGGTGTAGAGTTAAACTAAACCACATGAGTCATCTAGTACAAATGGAGCGTGGAGGAATAATACAGGAACAATCAAGTCATGTCCAGTCTAGCGGATTCAAGAAGTGCTGGTTAAATGGTCGGATAGCGGGTCCAAGCGGTTTTAATGAAATTGATGCACTGGAGATGCCCGTAACAAATCCTCCAACCATAATACCAAAAAGTGAGAGTATAGATGTGGATCTTTTTTTCGAGAATGACCCATTTTCTAAACCAGAAGTGGATGACTTCGGAGAATATGATCAAGAATTTGATGGTTCCAAAGAAGTAGAAGCTACACAAGGTGACAAGGCGGGTCCTAGTGCACCATTGTCAATTAATTTTGAATCGTACATTCATTACGGTGAAGGTGTTAATGCAGTCATAAAATTCGACTCTACATATAGAGGAGTTGTCGACAAGTTGAATGTGTGAGATGATCAAGAGAAGGATTTGCATTTGTTGGTGGATGCATGTCAACAATTAAATAACAATATTGGAAGTCTTTGGTGGAAGATTTTTTGGCCCCAATAATAGTACTTTTTGGTCATGTGAGAGGCAAGGGTAAGCATTGGAAATTATTGATAAAATTCACTGCTATTTTTGGCAATGAAAATTTTTTTGGGACAGACCAAAATAGAAAGAATGGCACTTTCAATGGGACGAAATGAGTACATTATAGACCATATTGACAATGGTCCCTTATTTCCGATAAAAGAAATTCAGGTGATAATTCAGTGCCAGTTTTACACTGACATGTCATATAAAAATGCCTGGTACGCTCGACGATATGCTGTTGATATAGTGTATGGCAATTGGTGTGAGGACCTGAAAATTTATTTTTATCTGACCTATTTATTTATTTAATTATTTAATTTCTCTGAATATTTGTTTTAATTGTTTTAAATCATTTTAATTGCAATTACACCATACATTACCTCATTTTATTTTAAAAACCTTGTTTAACCTTCAATTTAATTTTTCTATTGCCCAATTGTGAAAAACAAAAAAAGGCACATTTTTCGAGACAAATATTTGGACTGAGAGTGAGTAAGTTTTGAAAGTTAGGGTATGCAATTGAAGTATTTAAGTGAGAGAAATTGGGATAGTAGTGACACGTTGCGCGAATTAACCTCAACATGACAAATAAGGTTTAGGCCATTAATGGGCATTAATGGATAAACTCAATTTTCCTTCCTTTTCACCAACCAAGTACCAAAAGTCAACAAAGCCATTAAATCCTCTCCTTCTTCTTCTTGTTGGCCGGCCCTTCCTTTGCATTTTTCCTTCATCTTCATCAACCAAAATCACCACCAAGTTCCACCACAACAATCACCACCAAGTTTCATCCAATCACCAAGGTAGCTAGTGTAGTATTCTCCTCTTCTCACTTGAAGCCTCAAGACTCACCAAGGAAGAGAGACCAAAGGTTGAACAACCCTTGAACTCTTGAGGTAATGGCTTCTCAAAACCCTAATTCCTTAGCTTTCCTTAGCTTTCAATGTTTAGTTTTGAAGCTTGTGGTTCTTGATGTTAGTTTTGTTGGTTTTGAATGTTTGGTGGGCTCTATGAACTCCCACCCCACTTGATGATTGGCTTGTGTAATGTACATGTGTAATGGAGTGTGTTTTGGATGAAATTTTGATGAAATGTTGGGGCTAGAGGATTAGGAGGCTTTGAATGAGGTGAATTGAGAGAAAAGAGGGGAAATGCTGCCGGGTTGAATTCAACGAATTCTTCCCTATTTGGCAGCGGTTTTTCATGAGGTTTTGGGAGCTGGAATGTTAGGCTTTAAGTTGGCATTTTTCTAGCCAAGAAACTCCCTCAATTGGTGTGTTAGAATGTGCATGAAATAACGTTCAAAAACCTGGAAATCTGCTTTGTTTCGTCCAGCTTGACCGTCCTGTTTTGGGGTGGTTTGGGTTCAAATTTTGCTATCAATTAACCTTCATTTGATCAAGAAATGTTTTTAGAATCTTGGTTTTGAAAATGGAATGGAATGAAGGACGTTTTGGATGAACCAAAGGTTGAAACAAGAAATGATTTTCATATGACAGGTTTGAACCTCAAAATTTCAGTCAACTTTGGGGGCATTGATCACTGTCTTCCCGTGTGATTTTTTAGCTAAATTTTGGTACAAGTGTAGTTCATGTACTTGCATTAAAACTAGCCCTGCAAAACTGGAATTTCAGAAAATCAGGAATGACGAACCTACGATGTTTGGACAACTATATTTTCTTACTCGAGAGTCATAATTGAGTGCCGTTGGTGGTGTTTGAAACTAGAGTTTTAGGGATATGAACTGTGTAAATTTCAGGGGATAATTCATTTTTCACAATTTTTGGCGAATTTTCAAAATTTGCTGAAAACCATGACTGTTATGCCCTATTTTCATTATTGCAGTAACTTCCAACTGAAATTTGACTGGTTTATGATTTGAATCTTGCATAAATTTCTTCTCGAGAGTTTTAGTTCATTGAGTCTATTTTCCAACGGTATAAAATTTGTTATTTTTGGACTTATAGAACTCAAGTTATGATTTTCCAAAGAACGTCGCGCAAAACTGAAAATTTCTCCAGGGAAGCGACGAAAGCTTAGAAACGTTTTGGTACCATTTCTTGGTTTTCAGGCGCAACGTTTTGAGTATTTGTACACCATTCCAAATTTGGAAAATGGATTTTTTAATTTCATGAGATTCCTCTTAAATTGGAATCGAAAAACTTAACTGTTTGAAATTTATCTTCCATACATATATAGGTAATTTTGCCTATGCATCTCTCAGGTGATCACGTGGACACCGAGAAGCTTGTTTGATATCCTGAATTGCCCTCGCTTGCTTTCGACTATTGGTGAGTATTCAAGTGCATGTTAAATAATGTGTTAAATAATGTAAATGATTTGAAAAGCATGTTTGTGTGCCTTGGTGGGCGTGTACTTTATCGCGTTCACCTTATTGGAATTTACCTCTAAATGAGTTCTACTGTTTAAAATGTTAATTGATTGACTGCTTGAACTGCTTGAATTGTTTATAACTGTGGGAACGCCCAAACCCCATTGGGGATTCTTTCACCTTGTTCGGCAATAGGGGCTAGGGCAAGGGATGGGTGAACCATGGGTTATTACTGTTTAAATTACGTCGGTTGGAATGAATCCACCGACTATGGCATACTCATAGTGGGTTGCCATTTACTTTTAAATGTTGGAGTTCGGGCTCGGTCAAGGGGGTGTAAGTAGACGAGAGAGGGATAAAAGTGGTGGATATGGATTGTGAGAGTAAGTAGTTGACAGAGTGTCAACGTGTGATTTGAATTGGTGCTGGTGAAGAAAATAATTGCAGAGAATTACGGGAATATGGAGCTGGCCAATTGTATTTTTCAAATTGTGATGTTTAAATGTTTTATTAACTGTTTTTGCTCTTTAACTGTTTAATTAATTTATTTAACTGCTTTGATTTGCCTGTGCATGCTTTCTTGGCCTCACTGAGCTTTGCTCACCCCATAAAATTTGTTTTCCTTAACAAGTTTTGAAGTGGAGCTTGAAATTCGAGGAACTTAGTTCTTTTGTAGGATTTCCTCACTTTTGTATAAGATTGAAACTGTTTGTGAAATTGATAAATTATTGTATTTGAGGTTACTATTTCTGGAACTTTGATATAATTATGGGACTTGTACTCTTGAAAGTCGAACTAGTGATTTTGATAGATTTTAGTTATGGTTTTAAAGATGAATCTTTGTATTTATATCTGATTTTAGTGAGTGAGTCCTGGCGAGAGTTGGGCAGGCGGTCTGCCGAACCCTCTGGTTCGCCTTAGGGGGAGGTGGGGCTGTCACAATTGGTCTATCTCCATAGCACAAATCCCAACTTATATGCAAGAATTAGTTACGACAAATTCTCGAATGGTTATCAGTTGGGAGCACCATCCACAAAGCACGGCTGCATGCACAATTTTTCATTTTTTTGGGTGTTTAGGCTAGTGATTGAAGCATTTTCACATCTTAAGCTTCTCATCTGTGTGGATGGGACATTTATGAAGGGTGCTAGTTGCCATCGGATTTGACATGTGCAACTGTCAATTCCCTTGGCCTTTGCATTGGTGGATGAGGAAACTAATAGGAATTCATCATGGTTCATGCACCAGTTTCGACAACATGTATGTAGGAATGTCCAAAACATATGTATTATTTCAGATCAATACAAAGGAATAATACACATGATGAGTACCTTGCCCGAATAGAAAGCACCGTTTAGAGTATACCAGTATTCTTGTGTCCACGTGCAAGCCAATTTCATACAAAAATTCAAAAACTAGAAGTACGTAAACTACTAATATTAAAATAATTCATTAAATCACTTAATCAAATGATAGGTCTGATTTAAGGTATTTTTTTCTCATTTATTTATGTTAAACTTAAGGATCTTATGTGGGCAGCCGACTCTCAGAACCAACCAAGGAAGTACGAAATTTTCATGAAACAAATATGGATGGTGAATGAAAATGCATACAATTGGTTGAATTTGGGGGTGTTAAACCACAATAGTGAGCTCTATGTAAGGATGATGGATGTCGGCGGAGGCACTTATCAACTAATATGGTTGAGTATTTTAACAATTTTTTTACATAATACTTGACTGTTACCAATCAAGGCATGCGCACAGTTCACATTCAATCAGATGGTGGACCTAGTCTCAGTATTACCACGGTTTTCCTGAAGAAAATTTGAAATATTTTCATAAAGAATGAGCAAAAGGCAAGGACACACTTGGTTCAGGTGTACTACCAAAGGAATGACATTTACTACTATAGGGTGATGATCAAATCACAAAGGATCCAATGCACAGATTGTCCACTTTCGTAATGGCACATGCACATGTGAAAAATGGATTGAGTTTCAATTATTGTATTCGTACGTAATTGTAACTTGTTACAAGTTGGGCACCATTACATGAGATCTAGTATTTTACATGCACACATTTGCAATAGTTAAGGCATTTTTAATGAGCAATTCCCTACGATGGGGATACTCATTATTGGGCTGCATCTGATCTGCATCTTAATTATGACATTAACAGGATTAAACAGAAGAGATCTGGACCCACGCAAGTTACCCAAATATATAATGAGCTGGATCGTCGATGCCTTGATAAACCTCATCGGTGCAGTCACTATTCACAGACGGGGCACAATACCTCTAAATGTCCGTACTCTAGTCATTTTCATGTGTAGTAAAGGATTGTAGTGTTGCCACTTTTGTGAATTATGTTATGTGTAGGTTTGCTTGTAATTGGAGATTCATATTTGTTAGTAAATGTTTTCATGCACTTTTATCATGTCTTTTTGCTATATTTACAAACACCCCCCCATTGTCATTTTATAATTTAACTTTTCATTGTTTTGTTTTAAGATGATTGCATAGTTCATTTGTGACTACTCCGTAGCAGGTACCATAACAATGGAGGGTAGAAACAGATTTACCTCTGATTCGAAACATGGTCCGCAGGATAGAAGTCTATTATACTTACAAGATAAATACAGATCCAGGGTAGTTTTTTAGGTGCTCGAAAGAGTTTAAGTTCAAGCAAGGTGACGGGTACTTCCGAGACCTAGCAGCACATTAATACACGTGAATCGGAGTATCCGATTGTGCAGGATTTTAAGGCGTCACACTAGCTGGCCACTTTGAGCTTGACTATGGATTATTTACTGCACTTGTTGAGAGATGGAATTAGGAGATCCACACATTCCACCTTTTCGTGGGAGAGGCCACTATTATATTGTAGGATGTAGATGTATTATGAGGCCTACAAGTTGACGGATTACATGTCACACTTGTTGACAGAAGTTTGAACATTCTATAGAAGCAGGCATTGATTGAGGAGTTATTAGGATTTAAACTAGGTGCAAATCGCTATTTCAAGGATGGTAGGCTCAAACTAGTCTCGATATTAGACTTTCTATACGAGCCACTCTCCAGGATAATACACTCGAGGAGATAGTCTGCTAGCATGTTTGCAGTTACATCCTCATATTATCTGAGGGACAGTTATACTGATACATGCAGCAATATTTTTAGTTGCCATTAGTTGGATTACATTCGAGATATAGAGGATCTGTTGGGCTAGTTCTACACTAGTTTGTTTGTATAGATCTCTATGTAGGGCATCGAGAGCATTACAGAATTGTACAGCGGGGCCATATATGCTGCTATAGGTGATTATTTAATTTTTCCAGTTTATATACATACTTTAAGTTCATTTGGAATATACTTAATTTTTACATGAATATGTGTATAATTCCTGGTCTTCCAATAGTTGTGGGTCCGGGAGAGGATTCCTTATTTTCAACCAATCATTATTGAGCCAGCGCTACAAGGTTTGGACTTTTATAGAGGTGGTAGGTGGTTGATGAAGCACACCACAAAATACATGCCTATGCATGTCGTTTCTCTCTTCAGAGATTAGCTTACCATGCTCATGCCACATGAGGTATTACATATATTGACATGATATTTAAATGTGTATTTTTATAGATATACTTGATTAAAACCAAATGCCTACCCCAATTATGATAGTTTATTTAGGAGTCGTACTCTGAGGATCTCTTAGCATCTCTTCTCGACTATTGCAAAGCTGTCAGACACATCTGGTAGATGCAGGTCACTTTGATATGTTAGGATATCATTGAGTTTCGTTTTTCACAGCGTGTGATACATCAGTTCGAGTTGCACCAGCCTATACCGGATAATGTTGACATGAATATGAAAAAGACGTTGCATCGGTTTGAATGAGCAGGACACCCAGACTGGAATTGGGTCTAGGAGCATCTTACATGGATCCAATATTGAGAGGCTCATGATAAGGCTGTCGTTCGGGATTATGTTTTCGATCCAAATAGGGATATGTAGGATTACATGACATGGTACGCTATGTTGTACCTCCAGTATTGAGGAACCTATGACTTGACAGCCACTGAGATGATGCAACTAGGGTGGATCTAT
Source organism: Gardenia jasminoides (assembly GCA_013103745.1). Lineage (NCBI taxonomy): Eukaryota > Viridiplantae > Streptophyta > Magnoliopsida > Gentianales > Rubiaceae > Gardenia > Gardenia jasminoides. The sequence continues at coordinate 38,017,429 of CM023095.1, read as the reverse complement.
GATGACCCCACTTTTCCCTAGAGCGAACCAGAGGGTTCAGCAGGCCGCCCGTCCATTTCTCGCTAGGACTATAGGTAAAATAAGGTAAAATAATAGAATCAACCAACTAAGAGCGACCTCGATAAACAAGTGTCAACCGATTCATATCCGAGACTTCAAGCCCTACATCTATTACAACCAAGTGTAATTTAAGTACTTCCAAAATACATTTCACATTCACACTTACACTTGTCAAAATTTACAAGAAAACAAAAGCTTATGCAAAAGGGATGATTTTACTTTTCCAAGGTCATTTCACTCCACAATCCTGTTAAGGAATAACAAATATAATGGGATGAGCGAACGCTCAGTGAGGCCAAGAAGAACATGCAAGCATGCAAGATCAAGTAATATACACTTTCATTGAGCAAGATAAGTAACCAGAACTTTCATGCAAGAATGCAAATAAGGAAATTAATTACACATTAAATAAAGGATACAGGAGTTCTCAGGAGTTAGTCCACCGCTTGATCAATATTTCCAGTTGAGTTGAAACTCCGTCAACATAACAAGAGCAAGTCTGTAGAACCCCACTTGTCAACCATCTCCGTCCACCGTTTCAACCCCTCAACTGGGCCCGCTCGTCAAAACAGGTAATTTGGTAATACTTGAGTATACCCAGGCAAGTAGTCGGCGAATGCATTCCAACCGATGAAACCGGGAAGCACCCAAGGCTCATCAAATCTCCTCAACCAGGACCTCATGCCTAGTTGCGAGTCAATTCATTAACCGATGGGTTTGGACGTCCCTATAAGCAGGGTTGGTTGATGAGACAACACGCCAATCGACTTAGATTCGATCATAGCACTGAGTCGGGATAAGAGGCACCTCCCACCGAATAATGTGTGGTACATAATGCCGTTCAGTACTCTCGAATTACAAGCATATTCAAGTACAAGAGCAGGTCATACAAAATCACATCACAAGTATCAAGTAACCAAGTCTTGCACCTTCAAGATCTTCCAAGGTTCATTAAAGATCCACTTGTTTCTTGGTGATTTCTTCCACAAACTTCAAGTTCAAGATGGTAGCACCTCTTTCTCTCTCTTGGCAGCCCTCTCTCTTCTCTCTTTCTTCACTCTCGGCTCTCCCTCTCTCTCTAGCTCGGCTGGACAAGAAGGAAGAGAGCAAGATGAGCTCCCAAATAAAGTCTTCAAGGGACAAGAAGATGAAGATGAAGAAGAAGAAGAAGAAACAAGCTTCCTTTCTCTCTCTATTTCTCTCTCTCTCTACCTTGGTTCCCTCTCTCTGTTTTGCTCCCTTGATTGGCTGAAAAATGAAGGAGAAGATGGAGCAAAAAGGAAGATATTAAGGGGACAAAAGACTTGGCTCTCCATGTTTTAAGGAGAGTTGGTGGTTAACTCCACCAACTTGACTTTATGTGGCATCGGCGCGCGACGTTCGAACTTTTATTGGATTTTCTCCTTCTGACACTGTCCTACCATAAATATATCTCTGTAAAGTCTCTGCATATGTTCGGTTTCATTTTAGAACTACTATTTACATCACGGCTCAACAACTAACACTTAAACTGGCCGAAACAAAAATCGGGCAATTTATTCATGAAAAATTCTCTAAATTAGAAAATGATAACTCGATGCATAAATTCACTAATATTTTTTGTGAAAATACATAATATAATTATTATTATTATCATTATTATTTGTTTTTTGATAAAAATACAATTTTCGAACCCTCACAGGATTTGTAAAATTTATTAACTTTTGTAAAATTTTTATGGGACAGGTTGATGCGGTGGCTCGTATAGGATGGGTCTGTAATCAATACATCGACCCATCAGATCTTTCTCATTGTGAGCATCCCGAATTAACGACGATATGAGATTAGACTTTCAGAGCACTAATGTGTGTAATATGTAGTCTAAATCCTAAACCCAAAACCCTAATGCCTAACTTCAAAACCTTAAATTTTTTCAAAACCCTAAACCCTAAAGTAAATTTAAAAAAAATAATGTGGAAACCGCATCCGCAATGTGTGGTTCCATATCTTGCAAAGAAACCCCATATAGTGGATGTGGTTTCTAAAAGTTTATCAGAAACCGCATAAAAAAATTGTAGTTTCGTAGTAGTTTTTTTTTAAAAAAAGAATTATTAACGTTGTCTAATCCGACAAGTGAACAAAAAAATTTTAAAAAATCCAAATTTTTTTTCCAAGATCACTACATGTACCATTTTCGGCAACCATATTTTTAGAAAAAACCCCAACAGAACCCCTACATTCCTGATGCTTTTGAATTTTAACATTATTTTAAGAAATTTGCCCCAGTACAACAAGTTGTTTAAAAATAAAGCTTTTAGAACTACCACTATAAATGACTCAATCAAATAGTTTATTGAAAATTCGACGCATGGCTCGAAAGAGTTTGTTTGATTGTGTATCATCCTTCCTTCTTGGTGCTAGCATTAATCTACGAACCATATAGACTAGTAGATCAAGGTCTCCACCTTCTCATCTTTGTCAGGTTCACAAATGATGTTCTCTAGTTGTTTTGCTTTTGGGTGGTGCTCATAATCGCATTCTTCATACTCTACCATATTGATTTGTTATTTGCGATTTGGGTAGTTGTTTGAAGTATGGCTCAACTATCTACATTTGTAGCATTTATCACCAGTTGGATGAGTATAGGGTAGTGGTGGAAAATTGGTATTAGCTGGCCTTGGTGCTTCTTTGGTTCTCCTATGGGACACTTGTTTTCATGGTACCCCGCACGTATCTCTTGGAGAGACCTTTGGTTCTCACAATCTACGACATAGGGTGGCTTATATTGTTTTCATGAATTTTCTATTATGGTAGCCTTCTTTAATTATAACTGCCATTTAGACTTTAATACCACATTATATGCCTCTAACAAGGTAAGTACAAATTGACAGCCCATCTTTTCTTAAATAGGCTTTCTCAAGCCATCCAAGAATGTTGACACCAGTTAAGCTTTCATTTCTATAATATTATTACAGGCAAGTAATTGCAAGAAATCAGCATGGTATTGGTGAACTTGTTACCTTGAGTGTAGTGCTGGAATTATGGAAAAGGATATTGTTCATAATTTGGCCATGAGAAAATGAGTTTTTCAGCAATTGCTTCATCTTTACCTAAGAGTTTATGGGTTGTTTTCCTTAGTGTCGCGTCTGGATCTGTGGCTGTTCCTACCAAGCAGAAGCACCACTTTTAAATCGATATGCCACCAATTTAACTTGTTGTTCCTATGGAATATCCATGTATTCAAAGAATCGTTCGACCTCTGTGATCCAATCAATGAAATCTTCGATTCCCAAACTACTGTTAAAGGAGGGAACATCTACTTTCAATTTGTGTTCCTCAAATTGACGCTCTTGATGCTCGTTACCCCATGGGTTAGGGTTGTCTCTACCATTGAAACTTACTGTCTCTTCATCAAACGAGTCGTCATAGGTTTGATTCCTATGAGGAGTCCTTTGCTTCGGTGTTGGCTAAGATACGGTTGAAGACATTCTCTCATCCCGCTTGACCATCGCCATCTCGATCTCTATTACATAACTCCTCTAAACTCTGCAATAAAATTTCAAGAATTTATTGCATATTGTTCTGACTCTCTTCCATGCAAGTGTAGGAAAGCTTTAAATGATCCATGCGCTCACTAAGCAATTGCATATCAATTTTTGGGGTAGATCCATTGGTGGTATTTGGCATTGATATAGGAGTAGGAGAAGTCTACTTTGATACCAATTGACATGGAAGTAGAATAGACTGAATTGTTACACGAACAATGCAAACTAATAATTAAGGGTGTTTCACAAAAAACCCTTAATAAGAGTCAAAGAACCTTAGAAAACTGTGAGAAGACTTAAAAGGAACTTGGTAAAGAATCAAAGGGAATTTTATTGATAACTAAAGTGTTCCCTAGAATCCACTAAAAGAGCCTATTTATAGGTTTGAACACAAAAGAGTTAAAGGAATGTCTTGCTAGTCAAGACAATCAATCAAGTCTTGCATTGTTAATTAAGACAATCAATTATGCCAATTATATCAATCATTTAATCTACTAAAATCATATCGAAATAAAATAGAATCCTATCAAATCTCTTCATATGTTGTCGTTATAGTAAGATTTGGCCAAATTTTCTTATGGTAATTATTGTCATTATATTCTTCTTCCTTCCATCCTTTATGCGATGCTATTTGCTCAGGAAATTTTCTAAAATCTGTTCTACGAAAAAACTAACAGACTAATATGTCTTTGGTGACCTATCTTAAAATACATAAAGCGCCCTGAGGTTGGAAATACTGAATCTCACTGGTTATTTTGCAATTTTGGAGTTCATTTTGTCCGTCTTTTTAACTGCCAAGGCATAATTCTAGAATGTTGGCCTTGTGCTTTTGTCGGCCACTCTTTAGATTTTCTATTGCTTTTTCCCAGAATTACTCCTTTCGCTGGTTTATTCATTATTGCCACGTACATTTTGGCCTTTTTCTTTCTTTTTGTTCCTCACTATTTTTAGTGCTTATTTTCCTTCCTTGGCTATCTGATTGGGCCTAGGATACTTTTCTTCTTCCAAAGATGCATGGTTCTTTATTTTTCCCTCATCGCTGTCTCGTTGCACTGATGCTGCTCTATCTGCTTGCTTGTTGCTTTGGGCTCTTGTCTACTTGGAACAGTTGAGTTGCAATTACTTATTTTGTTCTCCTTATTGCATTTTCTCATGCCTATGTCGATAGGGTCTACCATGAGCCCTATTAGCAATCTAATCTACATTTAATGCTTGTATGTCCTTGCTTGGTGTGTTTGTTGCTTAGATCCATTGATTATCTTATAGTACATTCCTAAGCCTTTCCATACCGTTGATTTTATGAAACTGGTTTAAACAGTTCATTGTGGTCATTGCCTTTTTTTGCTACTTGCTGCATTTTCCTTCATATTATTTCTGCTTTCTTCTCAGAGCTATCACATTTGTTGCTCTTTCTTTTTGCTTTGTTTGTATTTCCATCCGCTTTGTAAGCTCTTTTGTTGCTTTTGTTTTATTAGCTATGCTTTGATCCTCTGTTTTTATCCTTCATTGCATGTTCTCCGACTTTTTAAATGAGGCTTGTGCTCATCTTTGCTTTAGCTTTTTTCCATTATACAATTTGCTTTTCTTTGTTCCATTTCCGTTTTGATAAAGTGTATTTATTGTTCTATTTCTTGCCACTATCTTCTCATTGTGATTAGCCTATGATTGCATCTTCCCTTCTCCCCTTTATAGGTTAATTCACCATGTTCTTCTCTTCCCATTACTTGTATCCAGAAATATTAGTGTCCATATTGTTTGTCGTGCCATACTTTTCCCTTTAGAACCTCTTTTTATTTTCTTTGTGGATATGTTTCTCGCTTGCCCATTGCCATTCTTTTCCTTTTCTACTTTGTGCATTGTTATCAGCCTTTCTGTTAGCCGGTCGTTTTATATTCCTTTCCTCTCTCTGTATTGCCTTTTCTCTGGATTTTCCTTGTTTTTGTATTATTGCATGGTAATAAATACTGTTTCTTGCGTAATAAGTTTGGCTTACTTTACTTTGATTTTCCACCTCTTCATTTTTGTACATCATTTGTTTGTTACTTATTATATTTACCGCTTATTGGCCTTACAAAATTTATTTACTGTAGGCTTCCTCATCGATTTCCTTCTGCATTTATCGTCCAAGTAAGCCACTCTTCCTTTAAGCTCATAAGTGCGTTTTATGTAGACCCTACGTTTGATGCAGTAATCGCTTTATTATTCCTTGTATCCTATGCTTCATCTTACTCTACATGTTTGTCTTTCTCTTATATATGCTCATCCACGCTTACCAATCAGCTCCAAATGGTGCACAGTTGTTAATATCATGTGTGTGCATCTATATGTGCATATATATGTATAAATGTATATATATGTATACATGTATGTATGTACATGTATGTGTATGCGTGTGTATACATTGAGGGTGTTTGGATATGCATTATTTTGGTCATTTTGCTAGATATTATTTCACAAACTTTATGGAGACATCAGATAACGAGAAAACTGTTTGGATAGCAGATAGTTACTTGGAAAAACCTTTTGGATACAAAAAAATAAATTTCCATGTAAGCAATTGGATTGTGATTTATTTTATTCAACTGGATGATACCAAACGTTCATCCTCCAAAGCTTGTGCATTTTATTCAGTTGTGATGCCTCTTGAACAACCAGCCAATTAATTATTGCGGTGTATTTTATGCACTTGTCTATTTAACTAGCAAGTGATCTCAATGAGTCAGGTGACATTCACCCAAGTCCATATGTTGGGAGAAAAATTTCTAAAATATGTTGGGTGCAAAAATAAAATATATATGATGAAGCTGGAAAGTGGTCTTGACCACTAAGATTTACTAGTCGAATGTAAGGACTGCAATTTTTCTTAATCTGTTGCTTTGCTTGAAACCCTGACATTAGAACTTAATTACACTTTAGAACTCATTTACCTTGTTTTAAACGCATTCTTCTAACACAAACTTTCTTGGCAATTACAAAAAACCTAATGCCACACCATTAGTATGCACCCATCATAAACCTCCATTTATTTTTTTTTCAAATTGTAAGACGCCACCCTCTTCCCCGAGACTAATTTAGTACTCTAATCAACTACTAATTTAGTAAAATAAAGCTGCATTAGGCTTTTACGTAATGTTGTTCCCATAGCCATTACACCATAATAGAAAATTTGAGTACTAAATGCCATACACAGGTTCCCTAATTGGTGTTGCTAATAAGTAAAGTAAACCAACGGATAAGCAATTGTTGACCTTAGTTTATGGTACCATCACTTAACATCTTTCTCATTTCACCTTACATCCGATAGCTTCCTTTCAGGAGGCTGGACTCAGCTCTTGTTACTATTGTCTCACGACATGATGCAGACATGCATTTGAGTCGCACTTTCTTCTCGTGACCGCCTTCCATGCTTCTACCTCCTCTTGCAATACGCTTAATGGTTGGATTTGTGGGTATGGGCCAATCCCACTCTCACCCTCAACTTCCATGTTCTCTTCTTCATGCTGCATGAAGTGTTCATCAAAAGGTTGGTTCTTCCTAAGGAAATTGTGTATGGCACAACATGCGATAACCACATTTATCTGATTTTGCATATATGAATATGGAAACGATCCCCTCAAACAGGCGAATTGTTGCTTTAGCACACTGAATGTCCGTTCAATAACATTTCTTAGCTGAGAGTGGCGTGTATTGAATAGCTCTTTCGGCCCTTGGCCTCGTTCGCGTCCACGACCTCCTGTGTAGCACGTGCACCCTTGAAAGGTGGTACGAATCCAGGTATCATCTTATAGGCAGCATCAACAAGGTAGTACTTACCTATATACATACAGGGAACAAGTTAAATCAAATAACTTACATCTCCCCAATGTTACGAAGTGAAAAAAAACCCCATGTAATTGTCAACCGTTTAAGAATTTGAACTATTAAACGTGGTGACGGAATAGGGAAATCAGTGTGAATTCTTAATGCACCTTCCAAGACTCGAGCATCATGGGTGCTACCCTCCTATCCAGAATACACATAAATGAAACATATATCGAGGTCACACACTGCTAGAACGTTCTATGATTGTGTACCATGCCTATTAGTATATGTTAGCTACTTGTTTGTAGGAACCATAGCAGGAATATGAGTGCCACCGATAGCACCAATACACCCTACAAAAGAAAAAGAACGTGGATGTGCAAAAGAGTTGAAAAAAAAGGTTAGTTACATAATAGGTTACTAAAAAAAACATGCAGCAAAAGATTCCTCCATTAATGGATAGTTGTAAGTGTCCTATTATGTTGCTCCAGGCGTAAAAAGAGTAGTGGGTTGATGATTGCATGGAGTGAATAAGCATGGGATTTAAGTGTAACAAAATGACTTGCATTATATACAATAGATAATAAAACTACATAGAATAAAATAACCAATAAGTTTGCTAATCTTCAAAAGCAAATAAATTCATATGTGTATATTACTATTGTAATTATTAACCAAATACAACAACAAAACCTGCATAGATCAAAGATACATGTAGGTAAAAGTTCTCTTACCTTGAACCAAGGGTAATATTTGGTGTGTATCTAATTGCGGATGAATCCCATTTCCATTCTTTGGACGAATAATCCTTTGTGCAAATCTACATAGCCCTATAAGCACTTCCTGAACATTTCGATGGATGGTTTTTGTTGAATGCTGGAATCTCTCAGCTGCCACACGAGTACGGGTGCTATGCCTTAACATAACTAGAGTCATTGCCAATGACTCTTCAATTGTGACATGTTTGTGGGGATTTTGTGGTACATAATTATTTTGGACAGGGATTTACAAAGCCTCAAAAAAAATTGTCAACCGCGGATTCACATTCTCCAAAATACATGGGGATGACCTTCAATTAACGATTTCACCCACTTCACGCCCATCATATCCCCATTATGACAAGGTATTTTTTATAAGAGGGCCCATCAGGTATTGTTCCGTTGTGGTAAAAGAATCATTGTTGCACTATTGAGAATTACCTGCATGATCTTCGGGAGGTGGAAGCGTTGCCTCCCATCGAGTAGGAATTGAACATAGCCATCTAAAATGATAACAATGGGCACTATGTATCTCTTGATATGCGAGCAAAATGCAATATGGATAGGTGACTTTAGATGTAGAGGAAGAAGTGTGATGACAAATTGATAAAATGGTTGCCCATTTATAGAAATTGGACGCGTTGGTGTGGACACACATTTCTAGGAGCCTTTAGTGTGGACTCGAACCCAAATTATGACTAGCCGCTGCACCTAGCCATCTTCCATTTGCTCTGGATTAGGATAGCCTGTACAAGCTATTAAAGGTACATCTGACTTAGTCAGAGTACATGTTGACATTCATAGATATACATATATATAGATACACACACAAAGTCACACTACACACCCCTACGCTTGTTTTATTATATAACATATATAATGTGTATATATATATAGATGTATACACACCAACCCACATTCTACATATATAAAGAATATATATATATATATATATATATATATATATATATGTATGTATATAAAATATAGATATGTATGTGTATACATATGTGTTTTTATAATATGTACATACTACATATATATATATATATATATCTATGTATATATATATGTATATGTATATATAGAGGTAACAAAAATATCCAACATCCATTAGGATCCGATACTTGAATTTAAATTGCCTTTGGAGTGGATATCTAAAATATGGGTTCGACCCTTACTGAGATTTATCCAATTTTACCCATTTAAATTATGGTTTTTTTTAAATGTGTTTTGTGTGGGACTCGCATGGGTATCTTGCTAGGACTCAATATAAATTTATGTAGTTTAAAAATTTTTTAAATAATTTATGAAGAAGTGTGTAAAACTTTACAAATTAAATAAACAAACTAAATAATATAAAAGAAACACAATTTTGAGCCTTTTGATTGGCAAAAAAAAAGTTTATCTTGAAAAATAAAAAAAATTGGATTAATTTAGCTATTTGGGGATCAAAACTAACATTACCCATTTTAGCCCCACTGTATTGGTCCCATGACTTAAATGGGTGACTATTTGTACATATCCCATATTACAATTTGTGGATTGAGTCCCATCTAAATCCAGCCATCCAACTATTTTGGACATCTCTAATAGTAGATAGTGTAGATGTGTATGAATTTTAAAGACTTATAATGTGCGTGTTTGTGTATACACATACCTAAATACATACACACACATACAATAAATTTTCAAGAGGAAAGCCTTTTCTATTTCACTCTAAATGGGGTTGTGTTTTTATTGGCCCTTTTTGTTTCCTCTCATTGAAATCAATTTTGTAGAACTTGACTTTGAAGTTGATTTCTTGGAAATTGATTTCTCCATTTCTTGAGCACCACTAAAGTGAGAACAAGTTGATTCATTTTGATTAAAATGCTGCTATCCTCATGTAATGACCCAATATTCCGCTTGTCATAATTTTTTTGTTTCATCTGGTTGTGTAACGCTTAAGGTGAAATTTTCGTGCAATGTCAAAATTTTCAGTGTAAAATTTACTCCTCACAACATGAATATATCTCAAATTTAATCCATGCAGTTCTCTATTCAAATGTTTTCTTGTATGTCGAATTGAATTCACTCCATGTATTTGGCTATTCCAATGTTGTTTTCTCGATCTGACCCCAAAGTTTTCCAATTGCTTATTGTCCTCTAATAAAGAGAACTCATCAAGTGGTATTTTGGATTTCTATTCAAGGAATGTAGGAATAGAAACCAACAACAATAATGCCGCTAGAGAAATTTTCAAGATACTTAAATAATAGATGGTATGATACAAATCAATACATCAATGAACTAGTGAAACGAATCCAGTGTCCCATCTACAAATCCTAGTGTTCAAGCACGCCACCGTGGAAGGAGCTTCGATTTGCTTAAGAAACCAAGAAAAGAAAAAGTGGTAGTCTCGAGCAATACTGCTGATTCATACTAGTTCAAAATTGTCTAGGTTTGGGAAGCTCCAACACATGGTTACATTTCCGCTGTCAACCAAGAGGAAGGCGTCAAAGAAAACCAACCTAGATTAGACAAGGTCTAATACTCTAAATCATAGCCATGAGTAGGAATACTAACATCACAAAGCCCGCAAGTCTTAAACACAACAACCATAACAATAGTAATACATGAAACAACCAACAACTCGAACAACTGTAGACTTCTCCGCCTCACTTGCCTTCCATCTTTGGATGATGAACATTTCTATCCATGTCCGTGCTCACTCACTAAAACTAAGGAACAAAGTACCAAATTCTTCATCCAAGAACTCCTTCAACAAAAACATATGTAGATGCTTCTCCAAGTTCAAGCTCTTCAACAATTGCCTTTGCTACGCTATTGAATACTTTGCTTTGCCTCCCTTTCATTTGAAGCAATGCAAGAGAATTTGTTGAAATTACTAAGTGCCTCTTAGTAGTTATCCGACAACTAGACCGGGACTTCAGACTCTTGATTCCTCCTTTTTCGAAGGTAACGCCGACATCGGTCTCTTGTAAGGAATTCTTAGTACAGGGCTTCCATCATCATCAGAGGAAAACAAGTGATTGGGTGGGTCAATGACCAAACTTGATGCCACGCCTTTCCCAGATCGCTAGACTCTCTCCCATGTCTACTAGATCGGAGGTACAAACTAGGGATGGGGTTGGTTGAAGATTGAGCCCCACCACTGGCTGTTCTCACATCTATCACCTCATCCCACTTCATGAAACAGATCAACACTATTGGGATACTGGAAGTCCATGTATTGCTTATTCATCTGCTTTGACAAACAAATGGTATAAAATAACAAATTATTATGTTTTAATGTACCTATTAAATAGGTGATTGTAGTAGTTGATGATTAGGACACTCCGCCTGTTAACATATCCATTAAAGGAGCAATTGATTCAAAAGTGGGAGAAGTGTGCAAGTGATATGGTTGGTTAAGATCATAATAGTGATAAAGGAGAGAAGTCTCCGCCAACAGATTATGACATGTTAAAGAGAGATAAAAATAACAAAGTCTTCAATTCATAATTGGTCCAGAATCCAAAAGTTGACCATCCAATAAAATTTACTACAGAAAACATCATTCTGCATATAATAGTTGCCTTTGGAGTCAAATACTAAATCGCTGAATGGTGACACTAATGAATATCGCTTAATAAAGGAAGCTAAGAGAATCACTATGAAAAGTAAAAATGATCCATACTAAAAGTAGTCACCCAAATTTCTTCAAACTAATGTTTGACCTCCATAGTTCTAATTTAAAGCTTAAAAAAGAATAGACATGACTTTCCATTCTATTACTAACAGCAATTGAACAAGAAATGAGGGAAAAAACTTTACGATATAATGCTTTCCTTACTAGTCTGTATTTTCTTATTTTGGGACCAAAGGGTTTATATTCCATATCAATTAAGTCTGATTTGTTAAGCAAAGAATAAACACAAATGGTAATTTGTCTAAAATACAAAGGTTTCTTGGAAAGCTTAAGCTCTCCACAATACTCACAACATGTTCTCTCTATGTTAGTTTACTTTTTCTAAGGTCTAAGGTCCCAACAGCTACTCTTCCTCTTGGTATCTAAAACCCAGAAACCGTAACAACATAAAATAGCTAAATTCACTTTTAAATTGTGCCCAACAAAAGTGAGGAAAACATAGATCTTCGCTTCTAGATGAAGCAATGGACTAGATATCATCGATAGATGTTCTCAAAAAAGATTGCTAATTCTAGAATGGACAGCAAACATCATGAATCTGATTATTCCCTCGCTAATCCATTCATTCACCCAAAATGAAAACACCATAAATAGGTAAAAATACCTATGCCGCTGAATACAGTAGAGAGCTCCTTGTACTACTAATTGGCTACTAACATAAAGCTTCACATTGTATGATTAATAGCATGTAGAAAGTTTGAAACAATTCCATATTTGTGAGAGATGCAAGAATAGAGATTGATTACCCTCATCATATTACTCTAAAAAAGCTTGGAATAGATGATATAGAAACAAACTTGACCTGAGACAACAGGTCGACTACTATGTTGAAGTGTCTCCAGCTCTACTACTCAAGAATGACTCATCCGATACTCGTAACACGGTTTCACTTTTTGTTGGCACAAGCTTTTTTACAGTTCTAGACACAACAAAATCAAGACTAGTATAGGCTTCATATTAAAGGATTTTTTTTTTTGTGGAGTAAAACCACCAATAGTCATAAGCATTACCAGCCCCTAAATAGTATAATACTCAGCGCAAGAGCAATCAACTATCAAGTGCATTACACAAGTATGAATCATTTTCTGTATAAACAAATGGTAAAGGTAGATTATAAACCGATGAAGCTACAAGGCAGCAACTACATTTAAGTCAACTTTGGCACTATGACATGCACACAGCTAAGTTAGGTTGAACATCTCTTTAGATAACAATGGTCAACCTGCTAACCTTCAACACAAGTGCCAAGTTGCTCACAGCTATAATTATTCATAGCATCGCCAGTAGTTTCATATTCTAGGTCTGGAGGTGAGCTTTGCAAAACAATGGAAGTTCTTACAACATCAAGAACTTTGGTCCCATGAGTCAACAAAATCCCAAGATGATTCTGTTTGTGCAATGCAACAACTAAGAGACTAATCCAACGATGACCCGCCTCTTGTACTAATAGGTTTGTTGTATTGCATCAATCAAAGGACCAAAAATAAAAGGGAATGGATTCTCATGGTCACAAAGGCCCAAAAAATATGGCATTTGCTAATTGTATAAAATCTGCTAAATTCAATAGTCGTACCTGGTACAGATTTCCCCACCGCCAGTCCGCCAAAAAGCACTTATGCTACCTAATCCCTATCTTAGGTTTTGATGAATCTCCTCGAGACGAGTGAAGAGCTCCACTTCTCAAATCCATTCAAGAGTATTTTGACTGACATCGAGGTCATATGATGCCATAGTCCCGGTCAAGAAATTATTGAAGTGAAATTGGCTAGTGTAGATGTGGATCCCAGCACTTTTCTTTCTTTTTTTTTTTTTTGCCATCTATGTAGGTATCAACCAACAAGTTCTCCTCCCAAGCCTCGCCAAACTTTCTTGTTGGACATCCGTGGTAAAGCACAAACCATATTCGATTAGGGTGTTACAAGTACTGAATAGACATTTAGCACACAAGCCAATCTTATCTAAGCACAAAAATTATCACCTCAAAATAGTTAAGTCATGCTCTTTCAAAATTGTTCGAAGTCACACGGAATGGACGCCATTTGAGAGGGATGGGGTGGAAATGGATTTCTGTCAAAGATAAATACTTAGCTAAAACTTGAATTGGTTGGTATAATGGATGTTTGGTTAGTAGCAGTATAATAGCATCAACTCTATACCAAGACTCGCGACCTTGTTTTGTCCTTTCTTGGGGCATGTACACTAACTTAAAACGAATTTATCCAAAACAACTCCCAATAGATTCTCTTGTATCCTATATTGCATGTCTATAAGTATGAGACTAGATTGGCCACAAAAAATCAACACACCCAAGACTAATAATCAACATTTTGCTACCATGAGTATGAGACTAGAGTGGATACGGTTATACTTCCCAACCCGAACCCAAAGACATCAAAAGTAATCAATATGCAATTTAGACTTCTTTCATTTTCTTAGGGTTTATAATTCTATTGTCTTAAATTTAGAATTCTCTAAGTGAGCGTGCTGGAGGCATTATAGGTATTTTAATATGCTAGGTATAAATGTAATTTTTCAAACTTAGGGAGCTAATAAAATTGTCGAAACCCTGGTGAGGTTTCAAATTATCCCAACAATTTATTTTATTTTTCTTTTTTTAGTCATTTTCATGACTAATTCAATCAAAACAACAAAAGTAGGAATACATTAAACCCAAACAACAAATAAAATGGCACAAACATAAGCAAGAGATATACATAAGAAGTGGTTACCAGCCAAAGTTGAGAGATGAACAGAAGAATCACTATATGGACAAGAACATCAAAAACACTATTAATAGTAAGTGATAATTATTAGAAATGACCAATAGAAATTAGAATTTTCCTAATATGCCAGCAATCTATGCTTTTTTTTTTTTTCTTCATTGTTCAATGATATGTTTAAAAAAATGAAAAGTGGTAGTTCACCATCAACCAATTATCTGTTTCTCAACATAGAGTAGAAAATTCACCATCAAGTTACACCTACTTATACAAATGTTGAATACCTAATCATGAATACAAACCCCTCAAGTAAATATTTGACAAGAAAAGAAAAAAAAAGCACAACCTAAAAAATGCAAAACTAACACAAAAGAATAACAACCGTAAACAATACCTCATCCAACCATTTAGGATACCCAATAAACAATTAAAAATCTTGAGAATCAGTATGGCTAACATGCATGAGGATACTTTCATTCACAAGTACCAAATATGTAACCACAAGCCCTAGAAATAGCTAGACATTCTTAATGCATGCATGTGGGAGGTTTTGTGTCTATATAGATATACAGATCTGGGTGAAGGCTGCTCTGAGCTGGTAGAAGGCAACAAGCCTCAAGACTTACTAAAGGATAGAATTGCAGCCCTCTAGATGGTGAAAGGACCTAATCCAATTGAAGTGTCCGTGCAAAAGAACCTAGATCCAAGTTTTGTCTCTAGGGCCACAAATTGAAAAAAAAAATTTAAAAAAAAAATCTTGAGTTCTAGTAATGATGCGTACCTAATTCTTAGTCATATTTAATTATCATAGGTTCCTTCAATGACAATGAAAATAAACTAACAATCTAGTCGATCCCAACTTTGGATGATTTGCTTTCACTTACCTACCTTCTCTCTAATACATCAAGAACTACATGATGCGCAAGCCATCAGATCATACACCCGCTTAGCTATCACTCATATTCTCCAGAAAAACAAGCATTTGGTTACTCCGCAGTCAAAAAATAAAAAAATTTATAGTGTAGTTTCTATACATATCTTTGCTTCAAAATGACGAGCTTGGTGTGATTTCCAAGAAATTGACTTTTTCCCAATATCACCATGCTAAATTAGTAGTCAATGACTTAAGGTATATTTCTTACCACATTAACCCGACATACATATGAGCATTAAGTCAAGGTAATGGAACAAACATAAGGAGTAAATTGCCTTTTAGCCAATTGTGCAGGACCGCCTTGAACTTATGCCCCTAATTTGATTGTACATTTGGTGTGATTTCACCGTCCAAACCCAAAACTAGTTAAGGAAATCCGATTTATTTTCACTGTGTCTTTGAATAACTTTATTGTGAAACTTCTTTCGTAACATAATCTTCTATTTGCGCTTTTGTTTCTAGCTGATACCATTTACAGTTTGTTTCCACTTTAATGTGATTTGAACCTCATAAGATGTTTTTTTAATGCATTACAAAGATGGAGTCACAAGTCATACAAGTTAATTTGTACCCACAGCTGAGATCCAAGTTATGCATATAAAGAGGGTGCATTTGAGTATGTTGTCAAGAATAAGCTGCAATTGCAATAAGTTAAATCTGACTTTAAATGCTAGAACCTCTTTGCTTTAAGTAGTAAGGCTGCAGATTTTGCTATCCTGGGTCCCGACGTGGAGATTAAATTAAACTAGAAGAATAACCGAGCATGTGGAGAGAAAGATAACAAACACAGATGCAGTAGAGTAACCCTGAGCATGATTCCTATAGTGGCAAGTCCACATGAAAACTTTGCATGTCCTTCATAGAAACCAGATGCAGTAGTGTAATTAAAGCCTAAACGTTCCTCTATTTTTGGTTGTACCGTGCATAACAACTAAATATTCAAAACAGCAAAGAGAGTCTTCTCCAACTTCCTCATGCATTCAATTATCTTTCAAGTTTACCACTAGTTGTGTCTATGTCGTTATCTACAGGCAAATGGAAACATATTCATGTCATAGAAGTAGAACTGCAAAAAATATGGCAAATTTACTTCTTTCTTGCAATTGTACACCAAAAAAAAAAAATGGAGATTCTAAAACTAGTTTCAGGACAAAAGAGTTAATCACCAAAACTAGTTTCCAAGAGGACATTAGCAGTGAAACCAACAATAACGGACTTGAATTTTACTAAAACTAAGCATGAGTTGGAGAATCCAAAACCCCAACACAAAAAAAACCCAAACAATAAGAACACATAAAAAATGACCTTCACCCAATTATCAAATTAACAAAGAAATTTTCACACACAGAAATGGCCTATATGCGCATGCAAGAATGCAACCTACAAAATCAAAGTCAAGAATCAAATTCATGGGCGCAAATATAGATTGAAGCAGCTATGTATATAGGCTAGGCATCACCTTTCAAATGGAACCAAAAGCTCGCGAAGAATATAGGGCTCTCAATTCATCATGCTAGCCTTTAATCTCAAATGGAGCAACAAAAGACAATTAATCCAATTGAAATCAGTCGCATGCTATGGGTAATTAACCAACAAAACCAACTCGATCTACCATTTGAAGCAAGCAGATCTTGTGGAGTGAATTTGCGATCTAAACCATCCGCAACATTTATAGGCAAATTCCATGGCTGAATCAGTTAAAGCAAGTAGTAATTTTACTAGGGGAATCAATCCTTCTTTCGATTGAACCCCGAGCAGAATTTATTTTTTACTTTGGTCACAACTTTTCGAGCTGATTTATGAAGAATCGGATGGAAGTCGGAAGACAAAAGGCGAGGAATCAATTCTTTTTGCTTTGTGAACGACCAGCCTTTACTCCATTGAAGCTTCAACGGTCAAGATCGAGTGGACCGCTCAATTTATCAAGATTGTAGACGGTCGCATGCTTGAGGGGTCTTTTGACATTTTCATTTGGTTTGACACTTTTTTTGCAACCCCGACCCATCCTTCATGCATACAACTTGTATTTTATTGTCTCTCTTGTCAGTTGGACTAGTTAGTGCATTTTTGTTATGTGCTGAATTGTGTTTACTATTCAAACAATTATCTGTTACATTGTTATTTGGGAAAATCCAAATATTACATATCAAACACCCATTGTTATTGACATAATCATCACCCGTTGTTAGCATATCATATAGGGTCGCAAACGTAAGTTCTTGTCGATGATGAGTATCGCTTAAAAAGCCATCGGATCGCGTACCGATACATCAGAGCATAGGAAGGCAGCTTTGCTGGATGGTCAGCAGCAAGATAGTGAGTTGTAGGCATTGTCGCCATCACCTCTCACTTGAGTCACCGATGCTAGCCCGCTCGGACATTCCTATCCATCACCATGTATCGTGTGAGCTATAAATCCTTGCCTCTCGTTTTGATTTGCCTATGTTTCCACTTTCTTTAGATGTATTAGCTACTCCATCATCATCGCCTCTCTCAAATTGATCCAAAATGCCTCCAATCATGCACATTGCATTCCTTTTTGCCATTAGAATCTAACGAACGAACCTGTCACTTTTAACAAATCTTTATCTATATAGTTTGCCTCCCTAAAAAGATGATCCAGTTTACTGAGCCTTGTTTCTTCATCTTTGTTTGATCTTAGTGTATAGTCACCCATCTCCATTGGTGCAGATAACTATTATTTTGGCTCTGTATGAACTCATAAGTTTTCCAAGAACCTCTCTAATCGAATTAATTTGTTATAGAATATTAAGCTTAGATTTCTAAGTCTAAAACTTTTAGCCTTGCCATTGATGATAAACCAACCATCTTGTATGCTAATACTATCAGAGACAGTACCGGGTACATTATCCACCTCTCAGTTCCTTGATAATGTATCCTGTTTCCAGTGTGAAGTTTCTATTCTTGCGATGTGATAAAGCATGAGTGCCACTCTATGCTTTTAGGTAATTGCCGGCGAGAACAAATGTACCGCTTATGGAATAGTTACCATCGAGCCAAGTAATTACCATCTATTCCACCGCCATGCTAAGAGATTTTACATGGAACCGCCACAATTTTTTTGTACTTCTGGAAGATTCGATTGGTTGAGACAAGGATGCCTGATAAATTGTGCAACTTTATAAAGCAAACACTCCTAAATCAAAAGAGTTTAGGCAATGTATTAGAAGTTACAATAATATGCTTGCTTTTACCTCTTTGGAAGTCCATTATGATAAAGATCTTAGTAAAAGAAACAATGGCATCTATACCTTTAGAGTGCAAGGATAGATGTATCATTTTATTACTCCATTGGTTCCTTTGGCAGATGAAAAAGCATCAAACTTGCAGCTTTAATTTTTTTCATACTGAACACGAGATAGCAAATAGAATGGCTATTTCAAGTAAGTTCAAGGAGTCTATTGTGGAGCAGCTTAGATCAATCCTAAATAAAAATCCCGATTCTCTATTTATCCAAAGGTTAGCAGAATTTCAAAACTTGGATGCCTACAGAATCTTTTTGAAATCAGACACATGATTAGATTAGCATGTCTATAGTGAGCTTTCAGCATCCCAAGGTGCAGCCATCTCGTCGAGGGGTGATTAGAATACTCTGCAGACCTCAAGACATATTGAAATTTGCATGAAAATAGGCAGCAAGAAAATTGTTAAGCAGTGTTACGGATGCTACGATGCATTGTAGTAATCGCTTATATATGCTCGAGGAGAAACAGGTTGGCATTTAGGAATCCTTCAGAAGAGCAAAGCTGATATAGTTTAGCAGCCACATGAAACCTACAACCAAGAAAATTTATTGTCTTCTCGTTGATGCTCTGGCATTGATCAGATTTTGCATATAGGAGAAAAAGGTACAGCCGCGTATCCACTTTGTTTTACTCTTGTTTAGCTATGTCCCTTTATGCTCACTTCTAAATGTACTCTGATATTTTTATTATTGCAATGCGCCAATAAGAAAAAAATGGAGACCAACAGCCATGTCGAATATTATGCATACAAATTCCAAATTAGAGATGCAGATCAGTCCAACTTACTACATATTAGTCGCCTACTCCAGCAATATTCTGTTGATACCTATGTCAATTTGGAGACTTCCAGACTGAAATTCTACAGAACCAGGCAACATAAACTGAGGATAGAGGCTTATCAAGGCCTCTTGGATGTCTTTTAGCTAGTCAAACAAATGCTGCAAATATTAGTAAACGATCATCTTGTCGGCAAGCTTCATAGTTGGACTAAGAGACATGTGTCGTTGAAGGTACATGGATGCAATGACTTTAGTGCATGGCATTTAAAACCCGACATCTTCCTCACCTTGACCTGCAATCCATCATGGCTAGAAATCAAGCTGCATTTACATGAAGAAGATGAAACCTCGAATCGGCCCGACTTGTTCGCCTGTATTCCATGCAAAATAGAGCATCTAAAAGATGATCTCTTTAAAAAAAACACCTTTTTGGCCATATCGTCACCCACACGTATGCCATCAAATTCCAAAAATGAATTTAGCATCAGTTTCTATGCTGAATGGTGCTCAGAAATATGCATTCAATAAAATTATGCAAAAAGTGAATGCAAACAGACCAGGTGCATTCTCCATTGACGGTCCTGGAGGCACTGGAGAGTCTTTCTTATATAAAACCTTGCTTACAACTGTCAGATCAAGAGGAAATATTGCCTTAACAATAGCAACATCTGGCGCTGCAGCATTGCTGCTTCCTAGAGGCCGGACAACCCATTCTTACTTCAAAATCCCTTTTCATCAGCAACGTAGTAGCACATGCAACGTTTCCAAACAAAGCACTATTAGTTAACTAGTGCAGTACGAAAGTTGATAATCTGGGATGCTGCAATGGCAAAAAATATGCAATTGAATCTTTTGACAAGTCGCTCAAAGACTTGCTCAATTATGACTGTATCTTTGGTGGCAAAGTGGTTGTTTTGGTATGAACTTGACACTTTGCGATCGTCCGGAAAAAGGCTAGCGAAGAAGATTGCATTTGCATCACTTAGTGACTTCTTACATATGGCCTCATCTTGAAAAGATTTAGCTCACTCAAAATATGAGAGTACGGTCGATCCTTCATTTGCTGAATTTTTGTTAAACATAGGAAATGGTACGTAACAAACTATTAGAGATAGTAAAGTAAAGATTAAAACTTCGATGCTCATACCTTTTGTCGATGATGATGCTTCCTTAGATGCTTTAATAAATGCTCGCTCTATCCACGCTCGACTTTTTTGAACAAGAATTCCACAGTTACAAATAGAGCAATTTTGAGTACAACAAACGACAGTGTTCATCAAGTAAACCATATCTTGATTCAAAAATTCCCGGACAACATCAAGTATATCGCTTTGATGAAACACCGGATCCAACAAAACAAGCTACCATAGGGATTTCTTAAACTCTATTTAGCCTCCGGATTACTTTCTTATGAACTGATCTTAAAGCCAATGTGCCCAATTATACGCTTAGAAACCTTAATCCTACACAAGGCTTATGCAATAGCACACATCTCATTTGTTTAGATTTTGACAAGAATGTAATACATGCCCGGATTTCTTGTGGTATTCATGCTGGTAAACATGTTTATCCCTCACATTCCACTCCATAGTTCCAATGATGAGTCTTACCCAGTACCTTTCAAATGAATTCAGTTCCCAATTTCATTATGCTTTGCTATGACTATCAACAAATCTCAGGGACAAACACTTGATTTTGTTGGAATATATTTGAAAGAGCCTGTCTTTTCACATGGCCAGCTATATGTTGAATTATCAGGAGCAAAAAACTCAGAGAATATCAAAATCTTATTAAGGCCTGTTAATATGCATTCAACAAAAATTGATTACACTCGTAATATAATTTATCATGAAATTCTAGCTTTTGCAACTGCTGTTTAAGTAATGCTCATTTACATCCACAACAATTTGATCTAGATCTCCACTGTGTATACATGCTTTTATTTTCTAGTGCAGATATGGATGAAAAGTGCATATCAATCACTGATCTAACTGAAAAATCTCTGAGTGGATGATGAAAGTCATTGTGATTGAAAAATCAAATATATTTCGGGCAAGGAACAAGGATCTCTTTTCCAAATAGTTTCATCTTTGCAAATGAATAGGTAAAAAAATCCCTATTGTCATTTCTACTTCACAGAGTACACTAAATATCAATTGTATCTAGGCATTATTTATGTGTTGCATTAGCAAAAGTCACTACCTATAATGCCTTCAAGTATAATTCTCAGCAACTAAACATGACAATATATTATCATCTTATTGTTCACTTACATAGTGTTTAAAATTTTTCTTGTTATACTGATTCCCTCATATATCATTTTACTTCATATCAATCAATCCCATTCTTGTAGAATGACACTATTTAGGCAATTGCATTCAATAGAGATGTTAACCATGCAGACAGTAAGTTCTAGCTTTACCATACCTACTATATTGCAAATGCTAGCATTTCAGCAATCACTGATCCAAGAAACCAAGCTGGATCTCTATCCTATCAACTCACAGTAACAAAGACTCGTCATCAAAGAAGCAATCAATGCTGGACAGATCAAACTTGAACAGCATTTTCCCATTACTTTATTCGGGAACTTGATGATACCAAAACAATGATAATCACAGATTCAGTAGAATCACTTTCTTATTTTACAATTATGCCAAAATAACATCTCTACTTTCTAGCTAACCATTTTCTGAATATAATACTTCCATTGATCACCATTTTCTTCTAGATCTTCTCTGTACTGTTATACAAGGATTCCCAGAAGCTGTCATTCCAACTGGTAAGGGCCCTCGAAGAATACGCAGATTTGTAGTTCTTAATCCAGAGTGTGCAATTCAATTTTTACGCATTGCACATTTATCTAATTGCATATCATACATTTTATCCCTATATATTTTTCCATACATAAATATACCATCTTATTTAGATTATTATATACATTCTTAATGCAGACGCAGGCCAATGTTCTTTACAATGTGGGAACCATACGCTTATCTTGAAGGAATGCAGTTAATGAATATGATTCATACATTTCCAACAATACTGATTATCAAGCCCAAAATCACTGAGTATCATGGTAACTTTTTTTCCCTCTTGCATATTTCTTCATTCTTGTACTCTTACCAATTTATCCATGCACCATTACAAATAATTACTTCTTCTTTCCTTGTGTCCTTACATCAAACTGCTTGTTCAAGGAATCGATATCACCACAAGATCTAACACTTCCATTATCCTCGATCCAGTGGTCCATCAAGTAGCTTCAATCAAAGTCTGGTACGAATACTTGCACCAAACACATCTTTTATATCAATATACTACTGCAGAATCCTAACAGACTAATTATCCAGCTTCTATTCTAATTTCCAAGGTTAGTGAAAATAGACAATATATTCAAAAAGTCTTCAATGAAAAACTATATGAAAAACACAAGCAACAAACAGTTGCACCAATTAACACTCAGATTCGGCCAATCTCAAAGATAACTGATGCAGCAATTCCAGTAAGTTCATTACCAGCAAAACACTTTGCTCTTAAGCAATCTCTCTACTACCTTTTACATCTTTAACCACTATAATTATGATGCTTTAAACATATCATCTCACCAGATAAAACATTTCTGGGTTAGAGGAACCTCTTCCATAATCAATTCCAATCAAGCACTTTTCTCGCTCCGCTTGCCTTGCATGTGGCAAATCCACATGTGCTTTCATGGATGTTGAGTTTGATCAGAGCTTTTTGTGACTCTAAAACAAAACTCCAAAGCAAGGTAACCATTCCGCTTAACATATCTATAGTACCTCTTCCACACTTTTAAATTAATGCATTCTCGTGATTATCACTTCTCTACTAAATGTGGGCAAAATTGCAACTGAAAATCACCGATAATACTAGATTCCTATCAGTTACAATTGAGGACAAACATGTAGAGACTTTGCTTGGAATTACTACCTCAGAAATCTATGACAGATATCTCAATGTACTGCTTCCACTGCACTTTTATACAATATTGCTGTCTTATTTACTATTCAATGCTATTTTGACATCTTTCCTAAAAAACATATCTCAGAAACAGCTACTACCCATTAACACCATCGATGAGGCACTCCAAAAGCAGACACTCCTTTGTGAAATTAGATCGTACCTGCCACCTCAGAGACAATACAATCCACTTTACCTTTTAACAACATTCATTCCAGATAAATCATCTCCTCAAAGCTCAGCTCACCAACTCACTCATACCCCACACTTAAAGTTAACAGCAAAGACAACATCTCCAGTCAGCAATCCACTTGACGAGATTACTCCAGATGTTAGTGTCTCATAGCCTTCCACCTCTCCGGGCCTAGCTAGCACAAAATCTACTTCCACACATATGACAACAACAGCAACATCATCTTCTACCAAGAGCAACTTAGAGCCGATTTTGTAGAGGGATGCAAAATGCCACAAGCTTGATTAATGTGCTCAACCTAGAACTCTGCTCATCCTCTAAACTAACTATTTTTGTTCAGCAGACATACTGTTTCTATGTGGTTTTATACTCCAACACCAACAACTACCTTTTGTGACTAAGTAAAAACTCTCATTGGCTTGCATATGGAAAAAAAAGGGGGCAGCCATTTCCTTTCTAGCCAACTGTATTCTATTTTCCTCACTCATACATCTTGTTTATATAAGCAGTAAAATGAGACACTCCCCAATAAGCTACCCCACTTCTCAAACACAGACACAACACCTGTCCATTCTCTCACCAAAATAATCCAGCAAATCCAAAGTCACAAGGTTTACTATCCATGCTGCTCAGTAACAAAATGTACCCCTATATAACTGACTATGACTTCATATGCCTAATAGTGGCCTCAAAAAGCAGATTCCAATTCAAACATTTGCAGCTCCCACTCTATCTTATTGCATTTACACAACAAAGACAACAATTATTAATATTACAAAGCCACCAATCTCAGTCATAGCACCAAAATTTTACCCATGGAAGCTCCACTTTTCATCAACTCCAAAATTGAACAAATAGAAGACAATGTTGACTTGATAACCTGTTTATTTTATCTCCATACCCTTAATGGAAAAACAATTCAAGCAATACAAGCTATTCCAACAGCCAACGGCACATTCACCTACCAAATAAGCCATACCTTCCGAAATCTCTTCCATTCAAAACTCATTAATACACATCCTGAACATTGGACAACTCACTTTGATGCAACATGCTCAAACAATTCATTACTACATATCCCTCACCACACAATATCAGGTGCTTACCACTCACCTCCTCCTTTTATTAAACATCAAGATTCCTGCTTATGCATACAACCACATTATTCCTTTGCATACACCATCTCACAAAACTGTATTACAACTATAGATTCAGCACGCAGTTCATTCCTTAATGAATACAGAGCCCATTCCCCAGAAACATTGGTAAAATATCTGTTTTTGCCTTCACTCATTTCCATATTAATCACTTAAACAATTATACTCCTAACTCTTTCTCGTACAGAAAATACCAGAACAGTTTTATCCATTGCTCAGAAATTATTGTACTAATACATTGGTTGTGAGCAATGGAAATCGTACATGGTTCATAAAACTTGACGCAAGTTTTGAACTGTCTGGATGGAAAAAATTCATTGAAGATCATCAACTCCAGGATGGGTCAATGCTTCAGTTCTTGCATATAGGCTGCATGGTATTTAGAGCAGTAGTCTATAATCCAAATAATTACATTAGTGATCATGAATGGAATATATCATTGAACGGCCAACACTTATCTACTGATTGTGGTACACATTTCATTTTACATACCTTTTTATGAATTGCATAACTATCATATTTATTCACTGCCATTTCCTTACCTTAACTTTTTATCATTATCAAAGAACTATTCACCGAAGCTGAGAGATTGATGACCCATTTCTCATTCTTTGTCATCTTTACATCAGAATATCTCGACAGTCTGGTGAGTTCTCTCCATGTCATCCATCCATACAAAAAGCAAATCACATATCCATTCTTACATCAATACTTTTGTATTTTAGATGCTTTCAAAAAATATACATTGCTACATCCAAAAAGACATTAACACCACTATAAACTGTTACGATAGATCAAAGGCATGGACATTTCTAATTGAAGACAGATGCTTAAAAGGATCTTGGTCACTTTTTGCTCAACAACACGCTTTACATGAAAGATGCATCCTCATCTTTACACAGCTTCAAGAAAATAGCTGTGATGTTCAAATTTTCAATTCCACTTTCATCCAAGAAGCTTAACAAAAGCTTTGATCCTCCACTTAATATAATTTAACAAATTGAAGTTTTTTTTGCTCCTCTCTAATTTCACTTCTTGACCTCAAGAAGTATTTTTTTTTCGCTGAAGTTCTTGTGCTACTATCATAAGTTTCATTCTCAGTTATGAATCTAGTTTCAGACATACTCTACTTCCCATAGTCCCCCCCCCTGCTTTGCATCCTCATGAAGTATTAGTTCGTTCTCTTGTTTCCCCTATTATGTGATACCCATAGTTTTCGATCCCTTAGATTCTCCATTCCCCAATACACTTATTATATTCATTTCCAATCATTGTTGAATATCTGGTTGTCTAAATCTTTCCTTCATCTTTGTTCCCTTTAATGTCTTTTTCCTTAATTTCTTCATATGTTCTCATTTCTCATTCTATTTCTTTTGCCATTGGATAATCAAGAGGTTTATAGAAAGAGAGAGAGATAGAGAGAGACAAAGAGAGAGAAACGTTAGTCACAGAGTAGCACGCTACATGCTTTGTTAGCCGCATCCTCAATTTCCAAATCTAGCAATTCAATTTTCCAAACCTTAAATTTTTACGTTAACCAAAATTAATTATTAAATTCTAACAATTCTACCATTTTCTACAAATCTGTTAATAAAAATTGTTTTTCTAAAAGCCAACACTGTACAAAGGCGTGGAACGTAAAAAATAGCATAGGAAATAAACATAACAAATTTGATTCTTAAATATTTAAAAGAAAAATTTTGACCATTTGACTATCAAATACCTTAGAAAAATTCTTATTAATTACCACAACTATATTAGTATAAAAAACCATAAAATTTGTTACTATACATTTATATACACATATATACATACATAAATACATTTATACATACATATATATATATATATATATAATACATACATGTATATATATAATACATTCAATCAAATTTAAGTATATTAAATGTGAAGAAAAATTCAAAAATAATTCCCTTATTCTCGACTTTTAGATCCACTTATTCTCATCAAAATACTACATTAGCCATCATTGTATAAAAATATTTGTATATCCACTTATTCCCCTATTGGTTGAATTATTTTGTACACCTTTTATTGCAATTTCAATAATATTTCAGAATTTGTTCTAATGAATTGTATTTTTTTAAATTTAAATGTGGTTGGTTTTGTTGCTAATGGTAATTTTTTTTTATGGGTAGAAGAACCAAGTCCACGTGCTCAAAGACTCACATATTGTTGTCTACGTGTGTGTACTACATATACAACTGCTATCTATGAAAATTTAGGCTTTTACTCTGAAAGTTAATTAATTTTATTTTGACAATTAAACCGTGAAATAGCAAAAAAAAAAAAAAAATCAGTAGACTACTCTAATGTCCAATTTAAATAGCATGACTGCTTCGATTACATAAATCAGATACGAAAAGTGTGTAATAGTTCAATAATTAGTGATTTGCATGGCCCCCATATTGACCTATATTTACAATACAGTAAGAAGCTTAAACACTATAAAACATCTTTGCTTTTGATGCACAAATATATAAAGAGAAACTTTACATCTTTTTATTTTCTTTGAGAATAGAAATGTACAGCTTTAGGAAAATATCTAAGTAAAAATTGTATATTAAAGTTATTATCAATAGTTGACGAAAATTAGTGATCACCATCAACCAAATAGCTACACAAGAAAACCTAAACTGTTATTGTCCAGAATAGGAGATCCTGCCCAAGAGTTGTTGGTAACTGGAAGTGTAAGTGAAAAGTGACAAAAAGATCTTAAATTGGAGCTGAAATCAGTTGACATAGGAGATGAACTTTGTCTGAAACCATTTACAACACTTGTCTGACTTTTCAAGCCTTTAGAGACAATTTCCTCAAACCATACTTTCCATGAACTTCTTACCTGTGTGTAAGATATTTCCTGCTTTCTGTAAATCTTAGAGCTTAGATGGCCAAAAGGGTGGATATGATATATAAAGATACAATTTAGCTGCCAAAAAATATTGAGTAAACCTTTCATCCGGTGCTTAGACGATAGTCCACTCTAAAGGAAGCTAAGTTTTAGGTCCAATATTTACATAAAAATCAAAACAAGCACTCAATGCAATGTCAATTGAAATTAGGATCAAAACTTAGCTAATGAAAGGTCTACTATTATCCTAAATTCATTAAGAATTACAACTTTTATTTACCAATATATCATAAGACTTTTTCAATTGCAACCAATATTTTAATACGAATAATTTCAAACAATTCAACAAAAAGAAAGGCATTTACCCTACTTAACTAAAGAGGGAACAATGAAAGTAACATATTCACAGCCCTATTTCGTAGGTCAAGTTTTTAACAAATTTGTATAAAATTGCTTGTTTCCTACTTTAACTACAGAAACCCTTTAAAAACTCCCAAAGTTTTATCTCAAATATTTAAGAAGTATTTATAAAACCTGTTTGTTTTCTATTTTATTATTTAATAGATCTAAAAAATCAACAAAAATATATAATATGAATATATTATATTGCTATGATGCAAACATTACTCTTTTCAAAATATCACTAGGCATACTTCCATCACTATATAATCTATGAGTTTAAATATATAATGTGACATTAACAATCAAAATTTCCTATTGATTTAACTTCAATTATCATAATTGAAAATCCTACATTGCCCCATAGTACCAATTAATACACACATATATCACACCTATATCACACTATAAATATAATTAATACACACCTATATCACACTATAAAACGCACAAAATCGGATATAATATAGGCACCCCGCAATGTCCGTGCGGCCAAAAGCCTAGTATACCTTATTGCTACTAGGTCTTTCCTCAATTTATTTTTTTTTTGGGACAGACTCGTTCTCAAAGAAGGACGGTAGCTTTGGGCTGTTTGGCATGTGAGTTTTGGGGAGAGGTATAAAACTCTAACTTATTGTAGTAGTAAAATTTATTGGATGTGTAAAAATTTTGATAAATTGTTTTTTTCTTTTTTCTTTTCTTTTCTTTTCTTTTTTTTCCTTTTCTTTCTTTTCCTTTTCCTTTTCTTTCTTTCTTTCTTCTTCCTCCCCCAGATTGCCAGGTGAGACTGCCGACCCATGAACCACCGGCGATTGGTGACCCGGTCCTTCCTTCTCCTCCCTCCTCTCTCTCCCCTCCTCCCGGACGATCTTCTTAACTCTTTTTCTTTATCCCTCCCCGCCATCCTTTCTCCTCCCCCCCCATCTATCGCGGACCAGGAATGGGTCACCGATCCATATCTGCCGACAGATGACCTAGTCGTGACCTGATCAGTGAGGTGAGGGGTGTGATGGGAGAGAGGGAGAGGGGGAAGGGGAGGGAGAAAGAAGAGGCTGTCTCGGCCTGGGGAGGAGAAGAAGAAGAAGAAGAGAAAAAAAAAAAGAAGATCCACTGAAATACTCCTGCTACTGGAGGTGATGTAGCTTAGTGCTCTGAGTGATGGCCTGGCCTGGAGAGTGTTTTTGGTGTGTATTTTTTGAAAGGAATGAAGGAGTTTTTTTGTGTAGTTTTTTGGGTGTGTATGTTAAAAATTTTGGAAGTTTTTTGAGATTCCTGTAGTTAAAGTAGGGAAAAAACGGGTATTATACAAACTCACAAAAAATTTAGGCTGCCAAACAAGCCCTTTGATTTATTAAAAACATCGAGCTGCATAGAGAGTGGAGGGTACGGAGTGCCCGGCCTCCACTACATTAAATAAAAGTAGTTAAGGAGAAAAACTACTCTTTTTCAATATATAAAACTTGTTCTTTTGTAACGCGAAACAAATTAAATATGCCAATTTTCTAATAATATCATTATATTTGTGTAAAACGGTTCCTCGATTCAAGAAAGACATACCATCAAGTTTGAAAGCAAATGTGTTTCAAACACATTTGTGCAACAGTTTAGTTCGTCCTTCGCTTTAGATCATTATAAAAGAAGCCTTTTACGATTAGTGTTTAAACTACTCTCATCATCATCATCATCATCTTGAGTCTTGGGAAGATGTAGGATGGACAAAATTTTTTATAAACAATTCAGAAATCTCCCATGAGATTTTTTAATAGTTTTATTTCCTTCTCTAAAGGTTTGATAATATCACTTATCTTTCCTATTAATCATTTAGAACTCAATGCTTACCTTAACAATGGTCAAATGACTTCATTACTCTTAGGAGATTTTAGGTGTTTATATGTATGGAGAGAAACAACTAAGCCTTGTTAACTAAATTAACTATATTTTGGAATTAACATGTTAGGAAATCTTGAATACTAAATTTTTTACTGATAATTTTTAACATTTAAAATTCTTCTTTTTCCCTATATTTTAGTAGTTGTTATAATTTCTTCTCTCCCCAAAAAATAAAAAATATTTAATTTGTCTTCATGTATTAGTATTTCATATATATTTCATGAGAATAACAAGATGAATACCCAAAATAGACTTTTTGAATTTTCCTTTTAAGTAGGTCAGATGGATTTAGAAACGAGGAGAGACAAGGGATTTGAATAAAAAAATCTCTAATTTTTATAGTTTTAAGCTTAACCACTAGACTAAAACTTTCTTGGCATGCCCATAATACAAAAGAAAAAAAAGGAGTTAATTATTGAAATATGTTTACAAATTAGATCTTGTTTAGTAATGGACAGAACGTAACTATACATAATCTTTTCATTTCTGTTTGTTTCCAATATATTTGGTGTTTCTTCCCTTCTTCTTCCGTATGTAATTCAAATAAGATGGATAGAAATTATTTTCCTCTAATTTTACTTCCTTTCTTTCCACTGAAGTCATTTCCTTTTCATTAATCCAAATATTGTTTGAGAGTTATTATTATTTTATTAGAAATGATGAGAATTTCTTTGTTAATCATGTGAAATAATTACCACGTAATTGAAAAGAATAAGTTATATCATGCCTAAATTGAAAAACATGAGATATATTAACATATTTTATACTGTTTATTATTAGTTATAGATCATGGCATTTTTCTTGAGGAAGCCATAATTTGTGTTGTCCGACTCTTGTTCAAACTCCCACAAATTTCAACAGTAACTTCAAGAATTCAATTCCTAAATCTTGATTCCAAATTAACAAAATCTCCTCTCAAATTCTTTGATTTTATTATTTTGTTCATATCTATGGAAAGTAATCACTGTTACCAGATCATGGTGCTCATGATGGTGTTGCAATTTCCTACAATTACATTGACACTCCCTGAATTTGGTTTTTGTTTTCCATTTTTACCTAATATTCTTTTTTGAAATCATTATTTTTTACTGTTGCTTTTTTTTTTAATTGGCTGATTTGTCTCAAGAAATTAGTTTCAAGAGAGCTTAGTGATATTTTTGAAATTTCAAGAGAGGATGTGAAGTTGCCAAATCTTTAGGGAGGTTTCTCAAATTATTCCTTAATTTAGTAATAAATTAATAATGCATGCATAAATATGAGTATCACCTTGTATTCTGTGGACATGCTTGCCTACTGATTCTAGATATAGAAAAACAATCCCATGCATATATCGCTCAAAGTTCTTATGTTTAAAAAGCTACCTTGAGATTCAATATAGTGAATTATCTTGTTATTTTAATTGTAAATTGTGAGAACCCTAGAAAAAAATTTTAATTGATTGCACCATGAAATCATTAAATGCGTTATTTTCCTTTAAGTACTTTATTTTGTGTGCATTGCATAGTATTAATCTAGAATTGCATTTTTCATGTTTCATATAGCCAAATGCATAATATTTATGTGGTATTAAGTGGGTCACATTTTACATTAAGGGATTTGAAGACAATTTACATATATTTTATCCAATTCATGGCCAAGACATTACCACTTGTCAACCATCCATCAAGCCTTGACTTAAGCCTTCCTATATAATCTCTCATTTTCAAAAAAATTGAACTAAATTTCCCTCTCTTCTCTCCTCTTGGCCGGCCACTCTAGCAAGAAAAACACTAAAATCCTAAGCTTGATTTAGCCATTTTAGTGAGGGAAAAACTACTCCAAGTAAAACCCTAGGTTGGATTACTACTTAGTCATCAAGTTTGGTTGGAAGAATTGAAGCTTTTGGGTGGATTTTCTCTCTCAACTCTCAAGGTAACTCACCACTTATCTATGCTTTAATGATCTTCAAATTCAAAGAGGATGCGTGTTAGTTAAGCTTAAGGTGTTTGAGGTTTATTAGGAGGAGAAATTATGCAAGAGTTTCTTGTGTTTGAGAACTTGAACTTAGACTTTGTTTTAAGCCTCTATGTATGTGATGAAATGTCTAAGGGTTTGTGATGTTTTATTGATGGATTTATTTGATGTTTTAGCATGTTATGCACCTTACTAAGAGATGGAAATAACCTTAAAGGATTAATTGTAGTAATTGTGTTGAAACTGGAAATTTTCACAGGAAATCAGAAATGGAATTCAGTGAAATTTTCGAACTTGCTGGTGATTGTAGAAATTGAATTAGAGTCTGAGCTTTATACCATTAGAAAGGTCTATGAACCTAGTTTTAAATGCCGCTGACGGAGTTCGATTTCGATTTTTCTACATTGAGTTATGGCCGTTCTTCCGAGGCTGTTCGACCAACCTGCACCTAGCCGACAGTTTTCTGATGTCTCTGAGTTTGGCCATTTTGACCCTGATTAAGTGTGATTTGATGTTCGACCTCTCATGAAAATTGTAGGTCTATGTCTTAGCTTCGAAACACCATAAAATACACCTCAATCCGATAACCGTAGCCACAGTTATGATTAAATTATTGAAGGGCGGCAAACCTGTCAAATGTTGTTTCATTTCCACGATTATTTTCCTCATTCCTCTTGACTCTTGTGCATTCTTGCCGTGTCCCGACCCGCTAATTCATGATTCTAATATGTTGATAAGATTTTCGTTTGTTCACCCTTATAATTTGGATTGGTCATTTTTTGGTTTGTGCATCCAAGTTGTGATTTCTATCAAGTAAAGAGAACTATGAGCATATGCAGGAGGTCTTTCTTGTTTGGGGTAGCCGAACTTAAATACCTTTCATTTCATTTGTTATTAGACTTGGAAGGAGGAAATAGAGGAGATTTGGGTGCAAGCACTTCAAGATACTTTGCTTAACTCGGTGAGTGTTCCATGCTTGTTACTTGACCAACTTGATAGCTGAAATACTGAACTATTTGAATTATGTGATGATTTGTTCTCTTGTGATTTGCGAGCCAATTAATGTGATCGAGATGAGTGCGTGCACTTTATCACACTCAATCTCTCTAGAAATTTTGTACTTTGATGTTTGAATCGGTGGAATTGGCCTTTGGCCTATATTTGATTTGTGAGTCGCTTGGGTGATATCCCATTGACAAATCTAATTTGTTTGGAGCTCAAAACCTAGTTGGTGAGTCAATCGATTCGAGCCGGCACGGGCTTGGTCGAGGAATTTGACGAGCCATTGGGTATGATATGTGAACCCAGAAAACAGTATACTCGAGTATTACCTAAAATTTGAATTGTTGAGGTGTTCGGGCCCGGTAAAGGGGTGAAACGGTGGACGGTACTTGATGTTAAGTGGTGTTCTACTGTTTTGGCTCTAAACTACAAATGTTGACGGAGAGTCAACGGGATGTGATATGATCAAACTACGGGGAAATTAGCTTTTGAAAGTCATTCGTATCCTTTAATTGAGTATGTTCAATTTATTTGGTGATTTTATTTGTGATACTTGTTTATTAGGTGAATTCTAATTGTGTACTTGGTTGCATGTTTTTGGAATCTCATTGGACTCTTAGCTCACCCCTTTCCCCTTTGTTTTCCTTAGCAGGGAAATTGCTTGAGTTTGGGGTTGGAAGTGCTGCATTAGTATAAGGTTTTGTGTTACTTTTGTTTAATGAATGATGTACTGGAAAACCCTATCATGGATAAGTTTAGCTTTCGATTTTGTAACCTAAATCCCCTGTTGAATTTTAAGTTTGAATTGTGGTGTGAAATTTATGTAACTATGTTGGTTTGTCATTCGAACTTGGAGAATTTAGTTTAGTATGTTGGGTTGTTGGTTTCTTTTATTGTTTATCGAGTCCTAACGAGAGTTGGGTAGGCAATCCGCTAACCCCTTTGGTTCTTCTTAGGGGAAGGTGGGACTGTCACGTAAATAACACTAGCTACATGCACACTAGTTTTTCGATACAGATGGCCCTGGAGGCCATTAAGTGCCTTTTATCAGCGGTACACTCCATAGTTTTGCAACAGGAAGAAGTGGACCTATATAAGAGATCTGATAAGCTTGAGAGGGTGCTAGAACGCAAGCTGAACTTGCAATCTGAAATGGAGATGAAGTTTGAAGGGAGCTTCAATAATGAAGAGGCCCAGACTCTTCTGTGCCCAAAGCATCCTTTGTCAGTGAAGCGAGCTAAAATTGAGGTATTGAAGAAACATGTGGATGATGAGAAGTCCAAATATATAATCATTATTCAAATCATGCAAGCCATGATTTTGAACAACTTACAAACGAGCCTCACTAATGCGTTTCACGCATTAATGGCGTTCTCAAATTTAAACACCAAAAGCTTTGACATGGTGCTTAGCTATGGCTGTCTGCAGCTGTCCAGTGGGAAGATACCAGCCAATTTCCCCCGTCCATTAATATGCATGGACTCTCTTTTCAATTTGCTCTCTAGTTCATCTCCCGGCACTAAGCTGCGTAAGTACTCTGCATTCGCAGCTCCTGTACTATGAACCATTTTTGACAAAGCACTTCCTTCATTGAGAAGCAGCTTCTCAGGTGCATCGTATTCCACTACCTGCAAATAAATTCTCTTGAGTCCCTCATGGCAACTACAGAAAGTATGCACTCTTGACTGAAGCTGGTTTTATTTAAACCATACAAAATCAGTTGGAATATATCTGATACTTGGTATACCTGACCACCATCAAGCACCAGGATCCGGTCACTGTCAATTATAGTATTTAGCCTGTGAGCAATAATGAGCATTGTGCAGGACTTAAATTCTTCTCGAATAGTTTTCTGGATTAGTGCATCAGTTCTAACATCAACAGCTGCAGTTGCTTCATCAAGGATGAGAATCTTTGATCTCCGAAGTAGTGATCGAGCAAGACAGAGTAACTGCCTCTGTCCAACGCTGAAGTTCTCGCCTCCTTCTGAAACCTAAAGCCAATCCCAATACATTTAAGTTTCTATTTAACTTGTATCCATCATGAACTACGTAGAAGAATTTGAAGTCTGCATACACCACAATGTTATTCACCAGCTTCCGTGCATGCAAATTATCTGAAAATCTTGTCAGGCATCAATGTGAAACAAAAGCTGAAATTTTTTTTTTTTTGGAAAACTATTTGATTAGATTCTATCTGTTGAAGAAAAACATTCCAGCATACTTTAAAAAGACATTGAGCTTGTTTCCCTTTTTCTATCAGAAGGTTGAATCATTAGAGCATTAGTCTTTCCACTGCAGGAACGTCAAAGAATCTGGATCTTTCGAGTGTAAGTGGACATAAAATTTAAAGAAGTGCAGTTCTAAGGACTAGAGAAAACAGATTTTTAGCTTTTTGAATCATCTATCTATCTATCTATTTTGTATCTATTATTATATAAAAAATATGATGAGTTTTGGTGTATAAGTGTAAAAAAAAGTTGATTAGTTTTTATGATACCAAAATTACCCTTGACACCAATAAATAGACTAATTGCATTGCATTTTCTTAATAATTAATAGGAATTATGCTAACAGTTTAAAAGAAACATTCCTTGAGTTGTGCTAAATTAAACTAAAAAAAAAAAAAAACAGCTCATTGGATTTCCTCAATAATTAATATCAATTATGCCAACAGTTACAATAATGCAAAGCATTCCCTTGAGTTATGGTAAACTAAATCAAAAAAGAAGAAAAAATTTTATTTATAAATTATAAAAAATATAGTGAATCTCGGTTAATAGAGTAAGCAAAAAAGTGATATTAGTTTTGTGATGCCAAAATTACACTTCTCTCTAATAAATGGACAAATTGTGTTACATTTCATTAATAAATAATATCAACCATAGTTGTTACAAAAATGAATGATTCCTTACTTTTTATTTATCAAAAGAAAGTAGAATAAATTTTATTTACAAAAATATCTAAATTTAAAGAGTACTTTAAACATGAAACAAAATATAATAAATTGGTAATATGTGTGAGTCTTTTAAAAAATATCATGAGTCTTTTCGTTTTTTGGGATACAAGTAAATTAAGCCATTTTGTGATGCCAAAATTACACTTCTCTCTAATAAATAGACAGACTGAATTACATTTCATTAATAAATAATATGGTAGGCAAAGAGTTTTACATTGGGAATTTATTTATTTAAATTGCAATAAAATTAAATTTAATGAATGTTATTGATGGTATTCTTATAACAACTGATGGCATTAAACTACAATTAATGAATATTATATGTATCAATGCCAATCATAATAATAGTTACAAAGGTTGAAACATCCATTTTAGTTATGGTGAGTTAAACCAAAAAAAAATATTTTTTATAATTTCCAATTTCAAAGGATAATATATATTGTTGAAATAAGATAATACATATTGTTTTATTTTGATTATTATATAATACATAATCTTCACGACTCACAATTATTAATCATTATAATTATAAAGCATGCCATCAACGAGAAATACAAATAAGTTTCATCAAATCAAACATTTCTCTTTAAAGTTAAGCTATTTAAATATGAACAATGGAATTTCAATATATTTGAATACTATTAATTACAATAGTACTATAGATAATTTTACAATCCACCATTAGCAAATAATAATAGTAATAATTAGAAAAGCTCAATAAAACTAATAAAAAATTCATAAAATGGCTTAAAGAGGAACAATAAATTATTAAAAAGTTAAAAATTTTTAATTTAAATGACACAAAAGAGAACATTCAAGTCATTCAAATTTAACAGAAACACAAAAATATTGATACTGTTACAAAATAAAAGTGCTTTTGGGATAAAGAATGATTTATTATTTATGCATTCATTTTGGCTAGAGCAAACCAAGTTCTAGAAAAATATAAAATAATATGAATATTAAATATCACATTTTATTTCAATTACACTTATTCTTTCAAAAAAATTGATATTCTACAATTTTAAGGAAAAAATTTAAAACATAATGTTCAATGCAAAGTAATCGTGATCCATTGCTAGTATTGTTTAAAGGTGTCTAGTAAATTCACTATGTACATGTTATGGCATACACGAGCAGATGAGGAACAAATGGTACTCCGTGACGAATATAAGTTGAAAGCAAAAGAGGGCATGACAATGCCAATGGAAGATGTAGTCATTGAAGTTGACACAAAATTAGTGGTCAACTACACCAAACCGTAGAGCGTGTAATGATCAAAATCTGGCGATATCAACTTGTAAGACATTAAATTAAATGCTAAGCCAGTGATTGAAGAAAGGAAGACAATGGGCGATAACCATTCTGTTTTGAGTTATCAACGCATGGGAAGACCAAAATAGTTATTATCCCCAGTAACCTGTATGATATTGGAATAACAGTATTCAATGTGTACCTCTGCCTCCAGACCAAAAGCATTTTTCCGAATGACATCCTTTAGGTGTGCTGTGCTCGTGCCTCCCAGAGGTCAAGATCACTATATTCATTGAAGGGTTCAAGATTAAATCGCACAGTTCCTGAACAAACAAAGAACCACATTTCAAAATCCTCGAAATTGACAGAAATTAATAGTATAAAGAGTACTAGAATGCAAAAGTGGAATCTAACCCAGAGATTTTAGATTTATTTAAACTGAAGAATAAACTAAGTATAACTTAACTTCACTGTCAAGGTTTTACATTATATCTACTCTCATCTGCGTGATGCATGCATTTTAGCCAAACTTCACTGTAAGCAGCACTGTGCCAAAGTTAATGCAGTGCTTTTGAGTCAGAGTTCAGCAGCAGGCATTTAATGGAATCTTCAAACAAGGCACATGCACATGAAACTGAATGCGAGACAAGCATCATATGGCATGTATACATCTAAGTGGAATATCAATTTCTCATAGTTATGCTTTGAGGCTAGAAGAATTTCAGGTTTAATAGGCTTGGCCTAATCAAAGGTGCATCATTTGAAATCAAATTGGCTGTTTGTTGAAACCCCATTAACCTAAAGCAGAAATTGTCACCGGTTCTAGTCTTTCTGACATTCATCCACATAAGCAGGGCAAGAGTATGTAGTTGTGCTTGGCTGCATCCCTTGCAGTTATACATATGAACTTTACTACCTGAAGCAGAGATATGCAGAATCTTATTTACTTATGAAGCATACACATGTTCTCGAGATGGAAAGGTATTATCAAATATAAAATAAGGGATAATTTCAGAAACCTCCCAGAGGTTTCTCATTAATATCTTAACTCCCTAAGGTTTTCAAAATCTCACTTACCTCCCTTGTCAACTTGACAAAATTAAATATTCATATCAAAGTCACAAATTGACAATATTACCCTTGATATTGATAACTATTTAACTAAAAATCAAACCAAAATAAAATTTTCAAACCAAAAGTGTATATTAAAAAAATTGTTATCTAATAATAGTCCATATTTATTTATATCAAGGTTATATTAAGATAACAAAGAACATGGATAAATTAAATCTAATCAAAATTAACTATTTGGAGGTTTTAGTAACTATGAGACATTTTAAAAAATTACATGGATTGTTATAATTAAGAAATCAAAAAAATTTAGAAAATATATTTTAATATGCATGAGGTAGTTTAAGTTGTATTGCTAACTAAAATAATCTATTTATCACATAAATTTTTCATGGTGTAATTTTTTCAAGTGTAAATTTTACTTTTTCAATACAACTAAAATAAATAGTTTAAGTCAAGAAATTTATGCCTTACAAAAATTTAGTCTTGATTTATTTTTTTTGTTGTTGTAAAGAAAAGAAAAAATCACAACCTTCCTTTTACCAGAGCTTCTCAAAAAATATAATCTTCTAATTAAGGAGAGAACTTCAATTGCGAGGACTATTGAATTAACTAAATCATTTGACAAAATAAAAGAAACACAAGATCACGAAAGAAAGCAACAGACTGGGTAACTTAGTAGGTTTTACCAGAGAAAAGAATTGGTGATTGTGGTATAATGCTAAGAACTCTACGCAGGTCGTTCAATCCAAACTTCGAAATGTCACAACCATCAATCAAGATTCTCCCCTTTCAGGTTCTACAATCCGGAATAAAGCATTGAGAATGCTGGATTTTCCTGCACCAGTTCTTCCAACCATGCCGACCTCTGAGTTGGGGAGATTGTGAAAGACAAAGCAGGACAGCAGGGAGCCCAGGCCTGTAGCGAGGACAACATCTTCAAATTTGACTAGTCCTGCTGAAGGCCATCCGGGTGGAGGCCGATTGCTTTCGATAATATCTGGAGCCTCAGCCAGTAAATCAATATATGTTCCCACACGCTCAACAGCATTCAAACTATTTTCAGTCTCCCTTGCTTGTCTTAAAACATTACTCAACAAATTTGTAATGTTCAAAGAATAACTAAGCAGCAGACCCATTGTGGATGCAAATGCAACCTTGTTTTCTGCTCTTCCATTCTGCATTACCGCAGGTTGCTGTCAACCAGATCATAATACCTCCAAGGCTTTCCAGCCTTATGTTGAGCCAGCGATTGGAACTTGTATTCACAAGAGTGAACCTGAGATTATTGTCCATAGTTTTTCCATTGATGCTTGCCAGCCGGTCATATGCTTTATACGCACGAATGGTTGATAAACCATTTAAAGCTTCTCCAAACTGTGCATACACAGGAGACCTGGTAATGGAATCTAGACGTTTCACCTCCGAGATGTACTCTGTGGGACATTAGACCTCACTGTAAAGGTTCCAAAAGCATAGTACTGGGAGAAGGTAATAGCATAAAATAGTAGCGATACGAGGTGACATATGTTTTTGAGAGAAGCAAGAGAGAACTACTTTCCAGATTGTGGATATGTGGATTGATTTTATGAATTTGAAAAATCATAGCTACCATAAAACGTGAGGACTTTTGTTATGATCACAGTCCTCATAAGCAAAATGCACAAAAGTGGCAGACAATTATAAGACTAAAATGGATAAAATTGATAATAATGGATGAATAACCAGATTCAAAATGCATTAAATCATACAAAAAAAAATGCATTAAATCACAGAAGTATAGTCAAATTATACTATCTCAAGGGATGCAATGGACAGGAATGACAAAATATACCAAATTAAACTTAGATGAAGCAAACACATTTACACCATGAATTCAGATTGTAAAGCCTTTTTCAAGGAGAGACAGAAATAGTTGTCAATTTTATCACCAAAAAGTCTCAGCAAAATGTAGTTATCCCAAGTTTCAAGTCAGCAATTCAGCACTGGATATATAAGCTCAACAGCCTTTATTCAGTTTCCTGTAGCTTTGGACTTCCTCTTTATTTCAAGAATAAACTGAACATGTCCTTTGTTTTCTAAGATATTATCAGCTCGATAGTTGTAGGGATCATGTCTGTTTTAGCCAGTTAAGAAATGGCAATGGGCACCATATAATACTAATATAGCTTTCAGCATCGATGAAGTTGAGGTCCCTGATATACCTTCTTCAGCATCACACATTTCCAATATCTATAA
The DNA here is from genome assembly GCA_013103745.1 of Gardenia jasminoides. NCBI lineage: Eukaryota > Viridiplantae > Streptophyta > Magnoliopsida > Gentianales > Rubiaceae > Gardenia > Gardenia jasminoides. The sequence goes on along the minus strand of CM023095.1, from coordinate 37,976,922 downwards.
AATTAGTACTTTGATATCTGAGAATGGATAAATAGCAGAAGCAAAACCATGTTTACAACCTGAGGTTTCAGCAAGATATATCATTTAACAGCTTTAATTCTTTTTTTTGTTATTATTATGATGTATCTTATGCCTTCATGTGAATCATGTCTGCCAATTCTGAACATTTCTTAAGAAAGTATACCTCAAAATGCTTGCATTTCAAAGGTTTGAAATGAATCTGACAGTTTCAGTAACTTCTTTAGTGCAACAGACGAGCTCAAATCACATAAAGGCATTTAATCTTTGACCGAGTCAATGTTTTGTTTGCTCATCATTTTCCTAATGTTGGTTCGAGTTCTATACTCTGATGAGTATACCCTGTGACATTAAATATCTCCTTTACCACATAATTTTCTCAATAAGATGTAGTGGTTTTCTTTGTCTGGCATATATAGGGTTCTTGCTGCCAGCAGTTCAGGTTGATGACAGTTTCAATAGCTATTTCTTAAACTAATTCTCGAAAATGTGAAAATTAGTCTACCACAGTTTGAGAGACTCTCCAAGTATATCTTAGCCTCTAAACTACCTTAAATTCAACTCTAGTTCCAAGCATAGTAAAATCATAAAATCTTATGAAACTTCTCAACTTGTTTATCCTTGTGATATTGCAAATCTAGTTTCAAATTTTTTCTTAAATGTTATTATAAGATTCTAATGTTCCTCGAAATTCCACATTAAATTTGGCTAGGGCCAATATAGTGTATAAGATTCTGAATACCATTGATAACTTGCTATTAAAAGTTTCGGATAGTCTATCTTTATTTGACTCTTGAAAAGGTTGTTTGGAATATTGAGATGTTATACGCAGAAAGAAGTAAATAAACAAATGTTAACCATTCACCCAGGTCAACGACACAGCACAGAAGAAAACATATCGATCTATGAGAAAATGGTAGGCATACAAAGGGATAGAGAAAAAACCAACCTGAAAATATAAGTAGGCGGCATAAAATACAATCAGAAGCGGCATAAAATACAATCAGAAGTGGCATGATGGCCCAGAGGGATACAGTGCTTACAGCACCAATGAGCACAAATGTTGACAGAAGCTGCCACAGTTGGTTAAGAAACATATTTGCAAGATTGGCAACATTACGATCAATATCACCAATATCGTTTGAGAATCTGTTTATAATTCGTCCGGTTGGATTAGTGTGGAAGAAAACCATTGGAGCCTTAAGTATTGAATGCAGCATAGAATCATGGAGTCTTTTAGCTGCATTGAGACTTGATATGATCAACCAAAAGGAGTTTGCCAGTGCCACCAGCACCTGCATTCAGTAAAAACAGAATAACCCTCTTTCGAATTTTCTGTGATGTTTCAAAGCCTTTGATGCATCCCAAAGATTCTCAAGCCACAAACAAACCAATCAGATAAATGAGAAAAAAAGTGAAAACGGGAAAATAAGGAATGACATTGCAAGCTTAAAATATTCCTTTCCATCTTTCTTGGAAAGGAGAGTGAATGGCACTTCATGTAGATGGGAAGTTACAAATTTGACATATAGATAAAAACTATACATCAGTAGCCCCTTAGGCTAGTAGAGGTTACAGCAATCAAATCACAACCAGAAACAATGACAAACCAATTAAAATACCTTTTGGATGGTCAAAAGAACACTTTTCTACCATGTAAGACAAACAAAAGAAACAAATAGGTGTTAATATCATAAAGGAGAGCGGAAACTTGGTATGCCATTAATTAAATAATCTACACGATATATACCTGACCAGAAGATAAAAGGGCATAAACCAGAATGTAGAAACCCAATCCATAGTTCTTTACAGAGCTTTCCTTTGTCCACTTGCTTAACCATGTGCTACTTAGAACTCGAAGAACCTCAGTTAGTGTATAGCACAAGAACAGCACCATGACAACCCATATGCCTCCTAAAGCTTTTTCATACCTGTTGAATGCCAACACGAATTCCACCAAAATGATCATGATTCCTAAAGCACCACTAGATCTCTGTGCAGATACAAAGGAAGCTGAGTTGACCCATTAAAATGGCTTAAATGCCACTGCAACATGGGAACCAATTAAGGATAACTGGCTGTCTTTATTCTGTGGACTGGTATCCACACCTTAAAGTAAGATTGCTTTCTAACAGTTCTAAATTTATGTCTTACTTTGGTTTGGATCTTTCTAACAAGACTTATAAATGAGCATTGTTTGCAGCCCTTTTAAAGGAAAAAACATCTAACTCATTGATGGTGAACTGTATAGCATGTGCATACACGTTGTTTAGTAGCATGATGGCATAAAAAACATAAAACATTCACCGGAAGACAACAGAAACTACCCTTTTGCTCTTGATCATGAAGACTGGTAGACAAATTACGGAAATTGCCTAGGAATGTGTGCTTAATCTTCCTTTCTCAATCAACTTCTTTTCTGCCGGAAATATCTGGACCACTGTTAGCAAATGTAATTCCCATAGCTTTGCAGGTATTGCTTGCATCATAAGGACGTATGCATACTTGGTGTATAAGTTATACCCACCATGTGTGGTTGCTTTCCGTTCTTTTCTCATTGTTGTTGAGGTTGCTACTTTTGGTTCAACGTAGGGTTTATTTTCTAATCTCTTGTAAGTAAATTAGCAAATTATATGAGGGCAGATGTGTATTGTATATGTAATTTGGCTTAAATTAGGCAGTTGCTTTACCTCTCAAAATATGAGCACTACATGTTCATAGAGATTTTAAATTTTTTTGGAGCTATTTTAATCAAAATTTTCAAATAAAGCCAATTTCATTAATGAATTAGTTTGAGATGATAAAATGTTTAAAGAAAAAAGAAAGTGCAATTTGAGAAACTTGAAATCATAGACTTTACCTAAGAGTTGTAAGGTACCTTGTTAAAATTTTCCAGCTGACAATGCCTGTCTCTCGCTCTTCTTGCTTGACTAGGACAGATTCACCTTCCTTTCTTTTACTCATTGGGTCTGTGTCCTTTGGCTGCTCATGCAGTTCGCCAAAAGATTGTGAAGATTCACAGCTAGTAATTGTGACATCTCCATTTTCTTCGATGTGTTCTTCCATTTTTCCTGCATTCTTCATTAGCTTTTGGAAAAGCGTGCCATCTCTGTAAAGCTCCTCAAACGTGCCCTGCTCTTTCACTGTGCCTTCAGATATCAAAATAATTCTATCCACCTGTGGAAGAAAATGTAGCTGGTTTGTCACAAGCACCCTTGTTTTTCCTTGCAATTCTTCCTTAATACATTTGTTGAATACCTGGAAATAGGCAATCTAGTCAATCAGATCAGGAAATGTCTTGCTGCAAACACAAGTTTTTGATGGAAAATAACAGCATAGTGTCCTGATGGTTATAAATCCAAAAGAACTATCATGTGGTCACATCCAAAATTGCTTGAGTTTTCAAATTCTGCGGACATTTGAACCAAAATTTAGGTATTAGTATGTTCTGCAAGATGTATAATTAGTTTACTCAATTGATGTGAAAGAAAACTGATTAAATAAGAGAGTTTCCATCCTCATAAGACACAGATTTTAAGCAACAAATTGCAGCCAAAGAACCTTGATATTGGATAAGTCAGGTTCAAGGAGTAGGATATAGACATTAAAAGTAATATAAGCTAGCTAAATGTAATTAGATAAGAGTGGAGAACAGGAATGACTGCAGATATTTCTTTTGCTGAAGCAGTCACACAATTTCACCTTTTTTCTAATTTCTCTTCTAGCAGAATATACTTGCAGAAAATAAGAATCACCTGTCGTCCAACATGTGCATCTAGAGCACTCAAGGGGTCATCAAATATGTATACATCTGAGTCAGAGTACACAGCTCTTGCCATAGAGACTCTCTGCTTTTGTCCCCCACTGATATTAACCCCTCTTTCACCTATCTCTGTAAGGTCATGACCCTGAAAAGGCAATTAATTTTCATGCTGTAGATGCAAGGTCAATGACAAAACTAAGTCAACTACATGAGCTGAGAGGCTTAACTGGAAGTAATTCAAGATCATGCTGCAATGCTGTAACATCTATAGCTTTCCAATATTGGGCAGGTTGAAAGCTAGACCCGAACAGTATGTTTTCTCGCACCTGCAAAATGATTTGAAGATGAATAATTTGAATCTCTAAGGTTAAGCTCCTTAATACTTGTTTTACTTAATATATTTGGTAGAAATTCAGATATAATGTCTAATATCGACATCTTGAATCTTACTGTGGCATTGAATATCCAAGAAATTTGAGGAACATAAGCAACAGTTCCTCTAATGACAATGTTTGTATCTCCTAGAGCAGGAAGCTCCCCAAGCATTGATGATATTAGGGATGTCTTTCCTTCTCCAGTGCCACCAACAACTGCTACAAGGCTGCCCACTGGTATATCCAGATTTATATTTGACAAGGTGGGCCTTTCAGCCTGTAAAGGGAGTAATGAAACATGGCATCTAAGAGAAGCAATTTTTTAGTTCAATAACATATTCAAAGGCTAAATTTATAATACTCCAGCTCAAATAAAAGTTCAAATAGCCAGTATTTTAATTGGGCTTTTGAAGTACATTGCAAGCACATTTGTTTGTATAAAGTAAAGTCAAAATTTCAGTGACTTGTGAATTTGCATGAAATAACATGGCATCTGGATAGCAGCTCATTAGCTTCCCCTGTTCCCCGAAAACTAAATGCAGTAACTTGTGAAGAGCATTTGCCATTCAAAATATTTGATAATGCACCAGAGGAAAGACAGAGAAACAGAGAAGTAATAGTCACTAAGCTTTTCAGACTATCAACTTTAAGGATTTGCTCATCAATGAAAATTTAACCAGAGATTTCTATTCAGAGTGAAAGATTTGTGATGCAATTTTGTGACATATGCTGTAGAAACTCCACATAGAGAAAGAAGGTTGTTTCATGAATTCAAATTCCTTTACACTGCATTATTGATCCTCTGATTGTTAAATCAAGAGTACAGGATCAAATGAGAATTTCAATTATGAGCACTAAAAAAGTTATATAAAAAAAATCTGATTTTTTCATGTTTATTAAGAGTTTAAAAATGAAACAGATTAGAGATATGGACAGTCAACAGAGATAGGAGGAAGAAAGTACAACCTTAGAATCCCATGAAAAGTATCCATCCTTGATTGAAATGGCAGGAAGGCCTGGTACACTATGTGGATTTGGTGAAAGGATTCTTTCTTCAGCTATCAACAATTCCTCCAGTCGTTGTAGTGATACATTTGCATTTACCACCTTCCAAAGTAGAGCAAGAAAAATTAAATTCGAATAAACTATGCAATAAATAATGTTCTTGAATTATTTAAAGAGCTTTGATTATTCAACAAAGTATGATAAGTTGGCTCAAGATGTCACACTGCACATGTAGCTACAACAAACTATAACAAAGAGAAGAGAAAAGCAGCGAGCAAATAGCAAGAAAAAGGGAAAGTATCCCTTGGAAAAATGTCAAAATGGCATCTGGAAGCATCATGATGCACAGAAAAACATAAAGAGGGAAAAAAAAGATCAGATTCAAAATTAGAACAGTTTCATCAGCCATTTTATGGCCTCCAGGAAACATGCAACATAACTAGGAAAATTTGTCTCCATAAACATGTTGTACTTTTCACAAGGAAACCTTAGGTATAGTCTACTTAATACAAGATTTAATCAGGAGAATGTTTATTACCCAAAATGGCCAGCCATTATTTTTATTTGTTTCATATCTTGAATATGACTGGCCTCTTTGCCTATGCAATATGCAAAGAATAATATGCCCATGTTTAAGCATTCAGTAATTTAATCAGTCTACTTAATACAAGATTTAATCAGGAGAATGTATATTACCCAAAATGGCCAGCCATTATTTTTATTTGTTTCATATCTTGAATATGACTGGCCTTTTTGCCGATGCAATATGCAAAGAATAATATGCCCATGTTTAAGCATTCAGTAACTTTCAGTACACGTGGTATTTTTTTTTTTTTGGAACACAAACCTTGTGAATTTCCTTTCAAGCACTCAAGCACAATCTATTTGTTTTTCATGTGGGTGACTAAGATTGTAAACCAGTCATGGACAAAAGCTCCAGTGCTTTCTGATGAGTTGGTTCTCATGGCTGGAATACTTTCCGAAAAATAGCCTTATCCTTGAGATCAGAAAATTTAGCTAAGTTTGTCTTTTGCTGGAAGCTTTCTGTTAAAGCATTCTGTTAAGTTTCATTAACTTAAATCTCCATATATTATTCTCTGTACATAACTGGTCATATCAAGTCTCAACCTTTCATAGAAAACAGTTTTTCCACCTAATAATTTACTGCTCCAAGCACATTTTTTCATAATGATATGGATGCTTGAATTTCAAGGAACTAAAATGTTAGGCCAAACTTGTTGACTTGCCTGCATGACTGTCCGTAAATGAAAATTTGATACATATAACTCCAATAAGTTATGAACACAAAATGAAGAGAAACTCCAACTCTGCGAATCTATGCTTATACCATTCTAACCAAAGCAACGAATTACAACACAAGGTGCAAATAAAATGTGAACAGATGAGTTAGCAACATGCCAAAGAAGAAATACCTGAGTTATCAAGTTGGGAAGCATGCTCAAGGGAAAACGGAGAACCACAAAAAGAGAAAGAGAGGTAAATGCCCGGGCAGGTGTCAAATCTCCACCAAGAAATGTGAACATTCCAAATGAAACCACAGTTACAAGAACCGGGATGCTGTTCAATATGAAAGTGTTACACTGCAATTCAAGGAACACAGAGATAATGAGCGCGTGGACAACAATTAAGCACTTAAAAAATTGTAAACAATGATGCTTTAAGAAATTAAATAACTGTGTAATAGATCCCACTCCTAAATATCTGGAGCATGTGAGTTTGGAAATAAATAGAAGTGCTCGCTATCACTGCCAATAGGAGAAACATCTAGGACACTGTAGCTTTTGATGATCTGGTTCACACATCAAAAGGATCCAAATTCAAAGAAAAGCGCTATTGAGCTGAATTTAACTTACCCAGTCAGTATTTAGAAACTGTGATCAGGCAATTTTAGGTCGAATTATTTAGATGCAATTACAATCATCAGAATATATAAGCTACATATGTAGGAGCAACTTATAAGCTAACAACTGAATGATATTATAGTAGTCTGAAACAGACCAAAGTTTTTGAGCGTCAAAATGTTTCAATAGGCTAAATGAGGTTTCCTGATTCAGCTTGACTTTTACATAGATTATGAATTACCGCTGCTAGCAACTGTGCTTTCTTGAACCATGAGAGTTCATCATTCCTCATGCTCAGGATCTTAGACTGAAAACTCTTCTCCCATGCATAGCATCTGATATAAATAACCACATCATCGTCAGTTGTTTAATAGAACTAATTAAAATTATAAACAACCTTATCCATTTTTGTGCCTTACTTAACCGCATCCATGGCCATTAAAATTTCATTGGTTAGTCCGACTCTTTTGTCAGTACACAGTAGTCCTTCCTTGGATAGTTTTCGCATCTTGCTTACAAGAAAAGCCTGTATTGAAAACTAAATTAGAACATCAAGCTTTTTAATTGAGGTAGAATGATTTATATCCTACAGGAAACAAGAAACAATGCACAGTACAGGAATAAAAGCCCACATGTCAAATGTTGTGAAGGATGCCAACATGTGCATGAGTATTTATATAAGGAAAAAGAAAAAAGCTAAGTGAAGAGAGATTACTGGCCCAAAATGCTGAACATCTTCGGAGTAGACATAGGTAAAGCTAGCCAAATATATTGAGATAATGGGTGGGTATTGTGTGTGCTCGAATGTGAAAAAACTCAATATTCTTAGCAAACATGTCTTCTGGATTTTGCAATTGGAATATTTTCTGAATCTTTCACGCAGATAAGAAAACGCTTCGAGTATTATTTTCTTTTAGCCAAACCAAATTTGCTCATACTCTTGCCCAAACATGTAAGACCCTTCCAATGCCCCTGAACGTTTACTTCAAGTGTTTAAATTACAGAATGTGTTTACTAACATACATGTATGGTACAACTTTGAAGACATCATTTTGAATTAAATTTGTCTTCCTAAACATTATAATAGCTTGGTTTATAGTTCTTGATTATGCATTGCTTACTATAAGAAAGCATGCAATAATCAAAAATTAAAGAGGTAAACAGTTGTAGGACAATGTGACCTAAATTTCACTTACACAGTGCATATTAGAAATCCTATTCTAAATTCAAAAGGGAGCAGTTGAAAATTAACCCACTGAAATACTTGGTTTGGAATGTAATCCGTAGTCCACTGACCCCAAGAGAGACGTTGATAGACAAAAGTTAATGGAAGAAGTAATTGAGGCTAAAATTGTGGCTCAGAAATCTTTTTACCTGAATGGGAAACATTAGAGCCAACATGAGAGAACCAAGAAGTGATGCCACCCCTAATTGCTGGTATAGAAGAACCATGGCTATCAAAATTCGAAATGGAGCTGACCATACGCCATGAAGTTGACAGCATATTTGCTAAAAATAAATCATAGATCACTTAGTAAACATCACACGTATAAACTATGAGAATTCTTGCACAAAATGTAGACAAACACGAGTATAAACATGATGGAAAATTAAGTCTATGCTGAAAAGGCATGACTCCATAAAAATCCTTAATTATTGCTAATTCATCTCATTCAAGATTAGTTTAACCCATGTTCACCAAATCAATGTTGGTTCCAGTGATGTTTTGAGACCAATATTCTGATTAGATTTCCTTGTCACAGGATTTACAATAGAAAGGTATATGTTTCAAAGCCAGCGATAATGGTTTTACCCATTGAGCTAAATCAACTTTGCATATCCAACAGTGTAGAAACAATTCTAAAGTATTTAATTCTTATATATACAGGTTTCAATAATTATTCCGGCCACTAAGAAAATATGAAAAAGTTTTACTGCTCTTTTGAGTGATAATCAACCAGAAATGGTGTTAGCTTAAACTTACGTCTATTCTTTTCTTTTTTTTAGCCCATTCCATAGTCCAGCTTAATATAGGCTTTGGTGTTTCAGCCAATAGATGCAATCATTAACTAAATAGAGTATTTAACACCAGTGAATAAGATATTACTGCTAGTCTGGATGACCACTCCAGAAAATTTCTGAAACCAATGGTTGACATGTATTTTAGGCAGATGGTTATGACAGTTTGGAATACATATCAATCTCATGGCAAAAATTACTCCTTTATTATTGTTCAGTGGATTGAAAGGCTGATCGAATATTGAAATGCCTACTGTAATTTAACTCAGTTGTTTGGGTGCAGTACTTAGTTTAACAGCTCTATCATAAAAAGCAACAAAAGCCAACTAAAAGAAGATTCTGGCATTAAGCTTCTCATCTGTTAAATACAGCTATAGTTAAAACAAATAATCCACGTCAATACCTGAAGTCCATTAGCATCAGTTGTTATCATATTTGTTATCCTTCCAGATGGGAAGCTCTTGCGACTCTCATGTGTTAGCCTCAAAGTTTTCTGGAAAATAGCAGCTACCTACAAATGCCAACAGTATATATTCCAACTCAGAAAAAAATATGCTTCAGCATCAGAAAACAGGACTACATAAACTGATATCATTATGTGAACTCAGCTTGTGGCTTTCTTTGATACCAGACAGAATGGTAGATTATCTTCAAATCACTATATAGATAAAAACAGCAAAAGAAAGATTGGGATGGTACAGCCCTGGTATCAAAAGCAAAGAGAAGAAATAAAAACATGAAAAGGCTAACTTGAGCTGCTAAGCTAAAAGGGGAGAATCTGAACCCATGGTCAAGTATGGAACAAGTCTTGATACTTTGTTTGACAAGGATGTTAAGGACTCTACATATGATAATGAAACTTGTTTCTTGATTAACTTGCACAAATCACAAGATTATTTCTTTCAGCTTGACATTTTTGTCATTAACCTAGACATGAATAGGAAGACTTGAGCACATGTCTTTCAATTTCTTTTTCGGAGGAAAGAAAAAGCTGATCCATAAGACACTATGCTTTCAAACAATTTATTTGCTATAAATACCATTTGGGAAAATTGGATAAAAGATTAGGGAATAAGAACCTATATTCTCAATCCTTCCGTGTCAAGGTTAATAGAAATATCAAATATACAATACCTAAACACCCCTGAAAAGCTAAAGATTCAAGAAACATCAGGGTTGGACTAGTTTGTGTATTTTCCTATTAATGTGTTGAAGTTTAAAAGAAATTTTTTGCAGATGCAGATGGGGCAATTAATTAATGAACCACTTGTAGTTAAAACATTGTTAGATGAAAACTAAATTAGAATGGAAGTGGAACTTGACGTCTGATAAAATAAAGACTCAGAAGTGTTGATACTGAGCTAGACTAATTAACCTTCAAAGTCATTAATTGTTGAAGGATCAATTTCACAGGAATACTGGCCTGATAACTTATTGGAATCTCATGCTAGTATGACATCTTATCAGTAGTTGCCAGCCAGTCCTGTTGCCATCCAAATTTACCCCAATTAGGAAATGCAAAATATTCCAGTCACCATCTCCCCATGAAATCCCTCTGACATTCTGACATTCGCATGATGTGCTCATGCATAGTGATATCAATTGTTTGACCTAAGTGGATTATCAGCCCAGCACATTATTGGCCACTCAATATTAAGCCCAACTTGCTAATATTATTGCACATTAAGTCTTATAATCCATTTCAACAATTTCACATTAAGTCTTATAATCCATTTCAACAATTTCCCAAATATCTACCTCAGGACATACCATGAAGTCATGATTAATAACACTATGATGTACATTTTATCTAGCAGGCTAGTGATTCTGGCTTGCCAATTCATGCATTCTTTCCTTTTCTCCAAACAAACCTATGGCTGGGGTTGCAGGTAGATTTGGAGCCCAACCATGCTTGCCATATTTAGTCATTCAGACTGTGGTTGGATAGATCCACATCCAAATGTATTTTCTCAACATCCAAAGCACAAAAACATGTAATCACAAGAACAATGAGCAAAGAAATGTACGAAAGAAAGGCAATATTTGGTGCTCGCAATTTAGAGAAGGAAGGATAATTACCAAAGTTGATCTTAGCCTGAAACCAACACGCATGACGCTCTGAAAGTACTGAGATTCACAAAGAACCCAAATGACTGAAGAAACAGAAAAAGGGTTAGTTATTACAGACCTATAAGTCTAAAATGAGCAGCTTGGATTCATACAGTATCATGAATAAATGGAACGTGCAAATGCAGAAAGATTCTTGAAAGAAATTTAAATTGAAAGTATGTCATTAAAATGATGAGCCGATATAGTCAATTGACTATATACAGTAACAGTGTCATATCACCGGGTGCAAGGTTCTATATTTCAAAGATGATATATGAACATCAATGTATCTAAACATATACCTGCCATGTACAGTTAATACATTTATAAGATTAAATTAAAACAATCAAATGTATTCACAATATCCACACGACAGATTACTTGACTTACATGAATTCAGTAAGACTATCCACATATTGAGATTTTGATTCTATTTTGCATCTTCAAATTACAGTTACTTAATCCCTAGTATAAACACACAACTGAAAACATTGAAACTATGATTGACTCAACTAAGATAAATAGATTAAACACAGCATATGTTGTTAAGATAAACAGATACTTAAATCATAATAACAGAAGAAAATAGAGATATTGGCTTTGTAGACATGTCCATTCCACAGATAACTCCTTAAACTTTAGGATGAATGTCAAGCCCACTATATTTCAAGAGACATTTAGATATGTTCACTGCCTAATATAGAAAAACTAGTACAGCAACCATACAGTACAAGGGTACTCTCTTCTTTCTAAGAAATTGTCTTCATCAAGGCAGGTAAAATCTGATTCAGTCCAATTCTCAAAGAAGAAATTTTAGTATACTTAGTATGAGAGTCATACCACTCCAACAAAAAATTGAAAAGGCATAGGCATAACCAACCCAAGCAGGATCTCCCGTTGCAAAAGACTGCAAAATTTATCAAGTTAATCAAGAGGACTGGCTACTGCAAATGGAAAATATACTCATGAAACAGTAAATTATTTTGCAGTCAAACTGAAAAAGAAGCACTAGATCATATTACAACAATTCTCCAGATCCCCAATAAGAATCACTTCCTGTCACATTTACATGTTTTAAAGCTATAGTACTAAGCTTGAGAACTCTAGAGCTTCGACATCTGAGTGAGTGAGTTGGACTTTCATTTCTTAATTTAACCATTTCTTTTATGTTACTTTCTTACTATTTTCCAAAAACCAATTTCTACAATTGCATTTGGTTGAAGTTTTTGACTACATTTAGACACCCTTTCAGTAACCTTAGAGTCCAGTTTTAAATAAAGGAAAAAATTATGGTCCAATACAAAAACATACAAGATAAAGTTTTTCAAAAGACTAAAAAGTGGATGAAGCTGCTTGGGTTGCACTGTATAAGATTAATTGAAATAAAAAAATATTATGAAGCTAGAACTTGATTATTAACCTCATGGGTTCAGAAAGACAAACATAAGATGATATCAACTGAATTTTCATATTGTGCTGTCATCAGACAACCACCAGTCAACAATAGTCAACATGACAAAGAAATATACTTTTGCACAGCATAGAGGCAGAATCCATAACCAAATCACTTTTCCTGATAGGATGTACTAGTATTTCTTGACCATGGATGTTTTGTATATCTTAGAATTGACTTTAGTACTGATTCCATCCCGAAGCCAGCTTCATTTCAGCTTAGATCAGGAAAATATTCACCAATTAGAACACTGGATTCGTAGGATGTAAGTATCATGCATCAATATATTTCCTCGTTTCACGTCCAGTAACAAAAAGAAAAACAGGTTATCTGCATCATTCAACATGGTTATGGAGAAAAAAAAAAATTACCGTTAAGAGATGATTTAGTATCATGGGCCCTATGAACTGGGAAATATCATAACCAATCTGCAAGACCATCAAAATTATTTGATGAGTTTAAGAAACTGTCAAATTATTCAGAAACAGTAGCTCTATATGTTTCATTGTATGTGTACAAGCAGAATTATGCTTTCATGGGAAAGTAGAATCTCCTCTTAGCTTCAAAAGGATTTAGTGTTGGAGGCAGTACTGTCTCATTTGGATGATATGAAATAGAGTTGGAATAAATACTGGCTCATTCATATGAACTTAAGAGAAAATAATCTGAAAAATGACATATTGAATTGCAAAGAGATGCTCATTTTGATGCTGGACTCCAATAATTCTGACGCTTTGATGAAAGACTCTTTACCCTAAAAATTCGCATGAATATGATATTTTCAGTTTCAAATTTTCGAATTCTAATTTGCTCTCCCCTCGATGCATTGTAAAATTTGAAATGCCTAAGCTGAATATAGAAAGAACAAATATTCTGGAAATACTCCTAGCGCTCATCAACTTGAACTAAGACTCCGTTTGGTAACCCAATTCAGCTCTTAATCTTAATGACTTCAGACTTTAATGGTGTTAAGACTATTTGATAACAAAAAATACCACATCTTAATGATTAAGTGAGTCTGAATTGTCTAGGCAAAATGGAGCCTAAAAAATAAGTGATAAGTTTATCACTTATCACCACTTAATAAAAAGTATGCTCAGATGTTAGGACTTAAGTATAGTTTTTAGGACATAAATAACCCTTGCCAAATAAAATACAATCATCTTATTTTTTCCTCTTCTCTTTCTTCTACCGTCTTTCTTCTCTCTCATTCTTTTCTTTCCATCATCGTTCTCAGTTTATCAACCTCTTCTCCAATTTTTTTTTTGGTCGACCTTCATTCTTAAGAAATTTACCCATTGAAGCATTCAATTTTTTAGCATAAAGGTAAGTATTAACTTTATGCATATGCTTTATTTCTACTGTGTAGTTATCGTTCATACTCATATTCAATAAAATCTATACTTCATCTATGTATTTTATTTATACAATTAATGGAAAAATAATCTTCCATGATAGAAATAGAAGCGTAGGCAATACAAACTGACTAGAAAAATAATCTTTGAGAAGGAAGAAATTGTGGTACAAACTGAGCAACATGATGAAAATAACCCAGAAAATGCAGAACACGGAGGAGGATCTCGACAAGCTAATCAAACTTTTATGATCAACTTACGTGAGCAAATTAAAAATCAACATTTTTAGCTTTTTTGATTAATTGTATTTATAACATTTGATAGACTAGCATTTATATTTTATCAAATAAATTTGTTATATTATAATTTTATTTTCATTTTTAGCTCATTCCTTTTTTTTTATAATAGTTCATTCTTTTTCTAATAAATAATTCTTATTTTTTTGATAATAGTTCATTCATTTTTAGTTCATTCTTTTTCTAATAAATAATTATTATTTTAAATAAAATTAAATCATATGTACTACTAGTAAAATATACCAATATAGATCATTTATAAACAAGTCAATATAAGAACAAAATTGTAAAATACAAGAAATTCAGCATTCAGTGATCTATAATTATCAAACAGGCATAATATGTTCAGTGTCTAGATTCAGACAAAAGTTGTATTAGATTCACCACTCAACAATTCAGTGACTTAATGAATTCAGACTTCAGATTTCATATTTCAGTTTTATCAAACGGGGAGTCTTTATACATTTGGCTTGATACATACTAATCCACATATACGGATTTTTTTCCAGTATATAGGAACAAATATTAAATGATAATGACATTGAATTGATTGAATAAAAAACTAGTTCTCGGCTAACAAGAACTTGTGGCAAAAACAACTTTACAAAGTAGCTTATTTCATTATATAAGATGAGACAGAACGTGGCTCTTATAATTTGTTAGTGACTGAAAACTAAAAGTTAGTCAAGACAAATCATCAGATGATGTGTCAATTCTGGAAACTTTGATTAAAATTCTCTCCTTGTGCAACAAAATCTAAGAAAGTGTCTAGTTTAAGATTTTTCATGGAAGAAGTGAAGCATAATTAGTTCCCAAAAAGCATAAAATCTAGTCATGCAAGGCCCTGCCTAGATGGCTTTCTACCTTTGTATCATAGTTTCAGAAACTAAATACATTTCCTCAACTACAGAACGAGTAACATTTATAAGAAAAGTTTATGGTCTAACCTTGAAGAGGCCACCATACCAAAACCTGCAAAAAACAAAAAACAATTATATAGTAGGCTGAAAAGGCAGAAACCATCTATTGAAGATACAGCTAAAGCAATGTCAACAACATAAACCAAGACAAGTTCTTTGTTCTCTCCTTCCCCCTCCAAAAACCTCCCACCCCTCGCTCAAGAGAGAGAGAGAGAGAGAGAGAGGGAGAGAGAGAGAGAGAGAGAGAGAGAGAGACTTTCATAAACATAATGTCCAAATAGCCACCTGGCTCCAAGGCTACAATTCAATGCACGTAGAAGCCATGGTTTTGGTCTTTGTGATTCTTCAGCCCAACATTCATGGAACCTAAGTCATAACAGAAACGAAATTTAGTTCTACAACTGTTTCACACAAGTTGCAAGAGAAAACCGCAAGCTAACTTTTTAATCAGTGTCTCAGTCTGATCCCAGGAATCCAGCTTCCAAACATCCTTATCAGTTATTGGCCTTTTGTAACCTTGTTGCATGAGGGGGGTCATCCATCCAAAATATATTCCTATCACAAGATGATACTCAATTGTGATTCACGTTATGGGAAAACATCAAAGCAGGATAGATGATATCAAGACGTGAACTTAATCTTTGGCTAACATCACCACCTCATCTAAGACCACAATCCAGTAGAAATGAGAGTGTCTATTTATCACATTATATTGACCTCTTATATTAAACAGCCCGTGTTGCTATGTCTGCTATACCACTTAATTGATGTTTTCATCTGGAAAGTAAAAATAGGTTGATTGTCAATTAAGCAGAATCAATAATTTAACCATGTAGAGGATGTAAATTCTGATTAAAGCCTTGATCAGATTTCATTACTTACCATAAAGAGCACTGATGGGATGCTAATAAATAAATATTCATGTCCATACTAACAAAGATCCTCCCCAGTGTTTCACAGTTTCAGGAATTTAGATACCTGACATGAAGGAGTTTAACATAAAGCTACTTACTGTCCAACAAATTGGCATGTCGCTCTGGACAAATGTCTCCTCCAAGAAAAGTTTCATGTTTAATTTCATCAGCAGATTCACCAGATAATGGGATGTAGCCAGGGTAGGATTCCAGATGAGGGACATAAACAAGAAGCAGCCCTCCTAACAAAACCTAATGCAGAATATTTAAGGCAGCATATTATACATTTGGATGAGCTTTGTGACAGAAAGTTCAATCTCAATTTTTCTTGACAGTCATGCTCTAATATTAGACACAGACATCTAGCTTGGAATTTGCTGATTGTACTATTAGGTTCTCTCATACAGCTTGGTATAAATGTGCTCGGTTTGGATTTAAGAGTTTACAATAAGCATTTGGCAATTGAAATCTTCATGTGTTGAACCTCAAAAGTCATACACAGAGGAATCAGTTGACCACCTGGACAGAGATGACTTGTAGATGTACCAATGCTCAACCACATCTATGTGCATGTGAAACATGTGTCCAGAAGCTGAGAATAACAGTAGTAATAGAAGAAGTTTTGCAGCCTTTATCACTTAATTATCCTTCAATAAAATTTTAAACTAACCAAGCAAATACAGTTGATAACTCCATATAGAAAGCAAGTTTACATTAAATGCCTTCCAGAATTCCTGAAGGTAAAGCCTTGTTGCACTGTAGACTTCCTACATTGCATTGAATCTTTATGGATAACTGCATTTAATTGCACACTATTGATGTGTATTGGTGGCAAACAAAATGAACTCTCATTTGCCAAATCAGAAAAGAACACCGAATGTACCTGGCAGGCAAGTGTAGAGCAATATAAATACAGTACCGACCTGCAAAATTACAGAAACAGTAAAAATCTGCTGCTGAACATTATCCAGTAGAGACATCTTATGGCATACAAAAATGGTAAAACTTATGTCAGAAAGATTCATCCAACTATTCTGTTATAGATTTTAGGCATTACCTAGCTATCAAATTTATGTGTTCTGCTGACATCTATAATTTATCATCTTTTGCTACCTATTTGTAACTCTTTAGGTAAGTAAAGTTACATTCTCCATTTTGAAATATCTGCCACCAACCACCTACAACAGTTCTAGGCCTTTGAGCAACGTCTTGTTCTCCATTTTAATTTTCTCTATGTATGCTCTATGAATCTCTCAATATTAAAATACATCTCCAGTTCCCCTCAAACAGGGAGTCATTCTATTTATCTTTAACCTGCAGCATTGGTGATTACATATATTGACAAGATAGATTTCCAGCATCCTCTGAGGATCCAAGTGTAAAGACTTTCCTATTGCTGCATTGATTTTATATATACTTCCTGCATGGCATGGCATATAAAAGTTTATGTTTAAAGTTGAAGAGCTTCAAACAATTAAACACAAATTCTAATAATGCGGAGACCAAGAGGAATCAAGTAATGGGAGCTCTGCTAATTCAGAATGTTGGAATTTATTTGGGGGTTGAACATGAAAGGGAAATTGAAATCTTTATCTGGAAATGCTTGAGGATTCTCCCAGTGAATGAGGTGATCAAATCTGAAATGCAGCCAAGGAGAGGACACGTGTAAATGTTGTGGGGAATATACAGAAACACTAGAACATGTTATTTTTCTGTAAGGATGCACAGCTGGTATGGAGGTTGGCACCAGTGCAATGGGATGGGTTAGAGCAGTTTAGGGAAACATCTGGCTTTGGTGGAAGAGCCTAATGGAAGCTGCAAAAAGGGAAGAAGAGACGGAACATATCATCCTGACAGTAAATCTGATGTGGCAGATCTGGAAGGCTGGAAATGTAGCAGTTTTTAAGAATAGTCAGTGGAATCATGTGCAAGTAGCGAATGGGGCTGTAGCTGAATGGCTTGAGTTCCAACAAGTACAAAAGGAAGGGAAGGCAAAGCAGCAACAGAATAGGGAAGCAAGAGATCAGGATTTAAGATGGGTGCCTTCAGGGATGATTGATCAAAGTAAACCAGATGCTGCACTAAATCAGAAGATGAACAAAACAGGGTGGGGAATAGTAGCTCAGGACAGTTGTGGAAAGTGCTAAGCACCTGGGCAGTTCCAAGGAACAGCTGCAGTGAGGCCAGGTTAGAGGAAGTGATGGCTTTAAGGAGAGCAATGATGCAGGCAAAGCAGAAGAATTTGAGTCTGACTGAAAGATGATTGTTGATAAGGTGATCGCGAATAAAGAAGAGGACAGTTTGACATCAACAGTGCTCAGAGATAAAAGGAATCTTCCACGTTACTTCTATAAATGTTGTTTTTCTTTCACTAGAAGAGAAAACAACTATGTTAGTCATAGAATAGCAAAATTTGCTGCTAATTGTTTGAATGAGACTGAATGGGAGGGAACTTTCTGGCTTGGCTGACTGACGCAGCTCAAGCAGATGTTAGAGGGCAGTTGCTCTAGTTGTATGAACCACTAGATATCTATGAAATATATTGTCGGTTTTGACCAAAAAAATTTTAATTTTTCAATTTATCCAAACTGCTTGCAGATGGAGCTATCAATATGAAGTTAGCATAGAAAACTGGCCCAGACCTTGCAGTTGTACTAAACATAGACTTTAGACAAGGAATAAGAATATCACGGACAATAAACAACTTACCTTGTACAAAAATCCCTCAGCGAAAATATTAAATTGAACATTACAGCATCTGCCACCAGAACATAAACCAGTCCAAATCGGACATACCACCGAACTCTAATGTAAATTTTGTTTCCAGGCCCAGCATAAACACTAATGATAGCCATGCAAGTACCTCAATTCCCAATGATAACACCTGAACAGAAAACAAATAGTTAAAAGTTGTAGACACCTAGTGAAGCACCATAAATTAAAGAAAATAACTTCCACAGAACTAAGGCTTCAAATCAGCACTTCTTCACCACCAAATGTATGCATCAGATATCTTGTCAAGCCCGAAACTTGTAATTTCTTTTGCAAGGGATTTCAAGTTTTTTTCCATATCAGTATATTGATAGTTGACAAGAAACAAAGGAAAAAAAAAAGGGTTTCTTTGCGCATAGTTCTGAGAGAGAGCCATATGACTTTGTTTTATATGGAAAAAAAAGAGTTTCTTTACTCATAGTTCTGAGAGAGAGTCATATGTCTTTGTTTTATAAGGAACTTTTAACTCTTGAGCATTGAACAGAAATGAAAATTATATTTGCATGTAAACAACTGTGTCCATTGGCAGCATATCAAACTATTTCTCCAGTCGAGCAAGAAACTCTGGAGTCAATAACAACAGCACCACAAGTACGCATGTCAAAATAACATCCTTGTTTACAAGGTAATCCCTGCATTTGAAAACTGAAATAGGTGTATGGTTTTAATCATTAATCAAATACTTGAAACACTTCTAAGTTAAAAAATTTGCAAACACTTAAATGAATCAGACTTGGGATGCAACTACTCTCCTAATATCACATATTGTCACAAATAGCTATATAGAGCTGAAGAGCAAGTACCAAACAGTTAAAATAGAGGAAAATCAGAAACTTCAAATGTGGAAATACACACCTCAAATGGAGCCAGACCCCTTTTTGCATCCAAATTGAAGAGTGAAATGCCCATAATCAATCTGAACAAGGGCTCAGCAGCACAAACACCCCAGGCCAGCAATGCCAGATAATAATTGCACAAATTCAACTTCAATCGATATCTCTGGATCCTGTAATCCATCTTTGTCAACCATATTCTATATAAGCACAATCCCAGAAGAACCGAATGGGACACACACCCCACTACGGAATCTAAGGCACAGGTGTGTATGCTCCAAAAGCACTCTCTGTTACCTTTCCCCAAACCCCATTTTCCACTGGTCTGCAATACCAATTCAATGGCTTGAAACCCATTTTTTGGTTCCCCAATTGGATCACACCGTTTCTATTTCCAGCAGAAATTACTGGGATTTCACTAGAAAATTTGTCTGCATTCTGAAACTGCTTAGTTCCTTGTCAGTGCACCCCTGCAACATGAACAAAGACTGTTAGCTCCAATTGAACGCCCATTAAACTCAGCCAACTAAACTTACTACTTGTAATAACAATAATAAACCGAGTCAACTAATTATTCAAGAAAATTCTTGGAAACTCACCCGTTTATTTTAAACTTTCGGTCTTTGTCATTATCACTGCTTTGCTATTATAAGGTGAGCATACATGATTTAAAAATTTATGTTAAACCCTCTTGAATGATACTGATCAAATGTCAACCTTCTTGATAAGAAAAGAAACTATTTTTCTGATCAAACGTCAATTAGTAAATACAGTATCTTATCACCCTTACTTGGTGCTCTACTTCTTCCTTGCGACTCTTTCTGATTAAAATAAAACAAACGTAGAGAAAACCTGGAAACTCACCCGTTTATTTTAAACTCAGTCTTTTTCATTATCGTTCTTTTGCTATCATAAGGTGAGCATCCACAGGTTAGAAATTTGTGCTAAAACCAATTGAATGAGACTGATCAAAGGTCAATGATTTTTGATAAGAAAAGCTCTGATCGGAGGTTTAGGAGGAGAGGAAGCGATCACATATAATTTTTTAGTGGCTTAACTTAAATTCTTACCAATTTTCTATCGACCAGAGATTGGCATGCTTTGCACTTTCTTGATGGCATGATTTGCGCATGATTTGTGCATGCTTTGCACTTTCTTGTTGGCATGATTTGCACTTTCTTGATATAAACAACCCATTTGTTTTGGGACAAACCACTGCCCAGAGTGCCCACTGAGACTAACATCGAAAGATCAAAACAAAAGACGATGAATCAGACTACAAAATCTCCATAAACTCCTGACACTCTGATACTCTATTCAATTTACCCTGCGATTCTGATATTCAATTTTATCGGATGTCCCCAAAGGGACCTTGAGATTCTGATATAATTACTATAATCTTAGAAATAATTTGCAAAGTTTATTAATAGATAACGTACGAATGAACGGATATTGAAGTCTCATCCCATTACTCTCAGTCCCAGTAGTAAATGAAGTCTGGAAGTCCTAAATTCTTCCATCCCCGGAAATTAATTAGCAAGAAACACATCTATTATATTATGAAACTCAATCAAGTAAAAGGATCAGACTCAAAGGGATTTGTAGCTTTCTATGTTCAATTTTTTTCCCCATAGCCAAACATTTTTCTTTGGACAACAATATGGATGAAGATGCTAGCAAAAAAAAATATCTTTCAAATCCTACATCATGCAACTAAACTTAGAAAGGCACAAAGTTTCATTGTTAAAACATGTCAAGTTTCACTGTTCAAACATGTCATTATCCGATGCAAAGATCATTAAAGAAAAAATATAGACTGCATGCTTTGAATAAGATTATTCAAAGATTTATGATCTATTATTTATTATTCTAGAATGTGTAATTTAGTCAGGAATCGATGGTCATGTGGAATAAGTAGTCAATCAAGTACGAGTAACTTTAAACTGTCCCAAATCGTCCTCCTCCTATGCTTTTGCTGTGACAAAATTTACCATATTATTATTTTGTTCAATGAGACATTCAATATCTTTCCAAACAATGGCATTGTGAAGATCAAAATTAACAGAGTTATTTTAGGCAAACAAAAAAGATTCTGTACTAAAAACTTAATAAATATATAAAGTCCACATACATAAGTTATTTTTTTATTCTCTCATCGCCTATATCCTTTCTATCCTCAACTATTAGGCTCGAAATTTGAATAGTGAATCGACCTTTTCCATCGATAGCAAAAAAAGTTTGTCACATCATTATTATAGTTGGTACTTTAGTGACTCAAAGGTCGAAATATGATTCTAAGAACTACTTATAACTCAACTCAAAAAATAACTACGGTAGTTTTAATATACTTAATTTAAGAATAGTTAATTTAAAACTACACCTAACGACTATTGATTTGTATTGTTATTTGCAAAATATAGAGGACAAAAAACTACCATCAGAACCTGAGCATGATCATCCAAATAAAATTAAGAAAC